>CM075304.1:691774-1388537 GCA_037672795.1 Lagerstroemia speciosa | reverse complement strand
TTTTTAAAAAATTTCTTCTGACCTACTCAATCTGAGATCAATTTTTGATCACTCATTTTAGAGATATAGTAAGATAATGTTATGCCAACCCTAATTTATTTAATTTTCTTACCGACGTCCATAGTCTCTCCCTGTTCTATTGCCATCCCTTCGATCCATTCAATCTCTCAATCTTCGCCATTGGATTACGACCTCGCATTACTTTTTGCATGGACTGCGGTTTCAGCTGCAGAAGCAAAATGAAATTTTTTTTCCTTTCATAGCTGCGTAGAGAGAGAGAGAGAGAGAGAGAGAGAGAGAGAGAGCTCTGTAAGGAAAGAAGTGCTGTGATCCGTCTGCCGTTGACCGGTTGCTCATTTTCTTCTTCTGCTCCGTAAGCATCTTCTTTTGCTCTCTGTTTCTGAGGTGCTTTCAGCATTCTATCGATGAGCGCCGAAAGCTTCAATTTTTTCTGAGTTCATCGAGGGCTTGATGGCCTTCTTCTCTTCTAGGCTGAAAATTGGCGGGATTTGATCTTACGTTGAAAATTTCAAATACCCATTTCTCATTTCCAGTTCTCAGTGAACTGAATATTGTTACTTCAATTCAAAACCCACTGGTTCTCTTTCACAATTCATTTCAGTTGAGAAGAGGTCTTTCGTGTACCCACCATTGCCATTTTTTGAGATTCCTTTGATGTACTGTTGAACTTGCCATTTTGTGATACTCACATCTCTGCAAATCTCCTTTTCTTTTTATCATTTCCACCAGGAAAAAAATCAAACCTTTCGCATACCGTTCTGTCGTTAATGCGCTGCAACCACCGCGTTATTTATGCAGGTAGAATAGCCTTACGCATGGTCGTCGGGCCACTGGAGATTTTGGGTTCTTTATCATGTCGGTAGCCGAGAAGTCGCTGGGCTCGGCCCAGGATATCGATCCATTATTGAAGGATTTGAACGAGAAGAAGCAGAGTTTCCGGCGGAACGTGGTTTCCCTGGCAGCGGAGCTGAAGGAGGTCCGGAGCCGCCTAACCTCGCAGGAGCAGTCCTTCGCCAGAGAAACCCTCACGAGACAGGCACGTGATCTTGTGTTTTTGGGGCTCTTTCTAGGTCTCTTTTTTGTCTTTGGGATGATTAGGTTTCTGAATCTGGAAATTCATCCACTCTCTTTTTGGGTCCTTTCTGACTGTGGGGTCTTGCATGTAGCTTTACTTTCTTGTTCGAGCAAAATTACTAATAAATCGATGTGAAGGACTTGGTAACATTTGTTGGGGTTTCTCCTCCTGATGCTTTTGTCTTTCAGGAGGCAGAAACAAAAGCAAAGAGCTTGGAAGAGGAAATTTGCTGGTTGCACAAGACATTGGAGGAAAGGAACGGCGAGCTTCGGACTTCGGCTTCTACTGCCGAAAAGGTCCTTTCTCTTTGTAAATTTCATTTCAGATGTTCTTTAATCTTGTCATTGGCTCTTCTCTAATCATATCAGGGATAGTCATATTTGGCATGGGACACGATTAATTAAGTAGTTAGCTTTAATCCGAGGATTCTTTTTGAGGCTTTGCTTGACGGAATTAGCATATGATGTCTCGCTGATGATATGTACCATGCCATAAATGATGCCCTTTGTTCCTGTTGCCATTGTTTTTCCCCCGTGAACTTTGCATAAACTCTCTTGATGCAGATTGAATATTATGGACTCATTTGAAAATTCGGGAGCGTTGCCTTTTGCTTTTTCCCAGTCTCTTCACTATGATAGGGTATCATTTGTTCTTTCTAGCAAAAGTAATGGCCTGTAAGCTGTAACGGTCTGGTGAAAGCAGTTCCTTTATGGGAATATGCACATCTTTGACATTTGTAAGAATTTTTGTGGTTTTCAGCTTAGAGGACCAAAACGGCTGATTAGATGAAATTCCTAAATGAAGGGTAATTTTGATTGGAGTAGTAAATAACATAAGAATGAAGTAGGCTAAGAAGTGAAAACTTAATTAATATGAAGTTTGGGGAAATACACAGTTCGTTAAATTGGTTATGGCTCTCAATGACCTGACTCGGTCGTCCATCTGTGGAAGGTGGATTTTGTTTTCACATGAAGGTGTTGGAAACACCATACAGTTGGTAATGAATGCTCTATTAAGGTTCCCACATACAAGATCCTCTCCCATCTCTTGTTTTTTTATACTCAACATTGCTTAAGGAGTTATCATTTGGTTGTGTCAAGTGCCAATTAACATCTCTGGGTCATACATCGATAAGTGATCCCTGTTGTGGTGTGCTGATTTTTCCATGTCCTGTCACTAGAGGGTAGATTGTGTGTTCACAACGGTATCTTTCCTTGGCACTGTCTTGCTCTGCACCTGTTGACCGCTTAAGCTATCTTCAATTAGTGCATGTAAACAGTTAACCCTGAAATAAATGGCTACAATTGAAAGGGACAGAGTTAAAGGATCTTTTTCTTGCTTTTAGAGATAGCTAAACCATTAACTTAGTTCCATCTTTTACCTTATATGCTTGCATTACTAACAAATTAAATGAATCTAATGTCATAATTCCTATGGAAACAAAACAGTATATGAAGGAATTGGATGATCTGAGGTCACAGCTTACAAGCACGCAAGCAACTGCAGAAGCAAGTGCTGCATCAGCTGAATCAGCACAACTTCAGTGTTTGGCACTCCTAAGGGAGCTCGATGAGAAGAACCGATCCTTGAAGGATCATGAGGATCGGGTTAATATGTTGGCTGAGCAATTAGACAACCTGCAGAAGGATCTGCAGGCAAGGGAATCTTCTCAAACACAATTGAAAGATGAGGTATTGAAAATCGAGCAGGATATCATGCAAGCTGTTGCCAGAGCTGGGTTGAGCAAAGATACTGAACTGGGGAGGATTCTGGATGAGGTTTCTCCTAAGAATATTGACAAGATCAATAAACTTTTGGTTATTAAGGATGAGGAAATTGCAAAACTTAAGGATGAAATCAGGATCATGACTGCTGACTGGAAGATGAAAACTAAAGAACTGGAGTCACAGGTCTTGTTTCTTATAGTTCTGGCCCATATATTCTTAGTTTCACAGTGAATCCAAACTTCTCATTTATCAACACTGGTCATATTACAGTTGGAGAAGCAGCATCGTGCTGATCAGGAACTGAAGAAGAGGGTACTGAAATTGGAATTCTGTCTCCAGGAAGCCCGTGCTCAGATGCGAAAGCTTCAAAGGGTATAGTACTATTTTCATTTATAGGGTCTATTATTCAGATCTTCTTATGTTATTCACTTGTTTCACTGCCATACCAGACGGCAGAACGGAAGGAAAAGACTATAAAGGAGCTCAGAGATCAGTTATCGGGAAAGCAACAGCAGGGGGGTGACGGTGTTAGCCATAAGCAGAATTTCTGGGAGACTTCGTGTTTCAAGATAATGGTCTCCATGTCAATGTTGGTACTGGTAGTGTTCTCCAGGCGATGACACCATTTATAGCCGTGCCCGCAGAGTTATGATTTACTCGAATAGGCTCGGACTGCATATGCCAATAGGCTTATGGATTTGCCCACAAAGTGTAGATGCCCCGTGAGTGCCGCTTTCAACTTTTGCTGGAGCAGGAGGCAGCCTATTAATAGTACTTCCCATGTTGTCTGTAACTAAAAAGAACATGTCATCTCTGTATCAAAACTGTAATGTCAAATATTTGATGGGAACATCCTCTTAGATCCACTGAAAGGGAATATCTTAGCTAATCATGGAAGATGCAATACCCCAAAAATGGTTTTGAAAACCTGAAGCCCTGGATGTTGCTGCAAATACGGATTTCAAGCTTCCCTGTATCAGGAAAATGGAATGACGCTAATCCATTTCTACAACCAACCTCGGTTCCTGGAACTTTCTAAGAGCGATCTGTCGAGGCATAAAATGAAATGCATTTGTTTCTGTTGATGAAAGATCTGCATCTCATCCAAACATGTTGCATCAGAATCCAGTTCATTCTCCACTTCCACAGAGGACTTGGGACTGTACATGCGTTATACAAGTCAAGTATGCATCCGGAAAATCGTGCTCCTCCCACCGTGTACCACCCAATATTTATAAATTCAATGAGCCTGAGCAATTTGAAGTTTGAGAAAGATAGATCTATTAAGTGATAAATTCTCTCGATCATGAATTTTTCAATTCACAATATTCAAATTGAAACCTTACTTAAAAAAACAAAGATATTGAACCATCTCCATCAAATAGACTCTTTATTTTAGGCTAAACTTAAACAAAAATAGAAAAAAATTATAGATTTGTTAAGATGGTTCAATGTGCTCTTTCCTCTATAAGATCCCAGGTCTAACCAGAAAAATCTTATTCATTAATTGATCGATCGAATTTAAAGTTAAATTAATAAAGATTTATTAAACTTTTAGATAATACTCGTAAGTTAAATTAATTGGTATTTATTGATTTTTTTTTTATAATAATCGCTTCAAATTGGAGAAGGAAAATGGACAGAAGCAAACAAGACTGGCTGAAAGATTAGCACTCATAATTAAAATTGTTCGATTACAGAACAGTGCGCCCATAACATCACAGTCCAACGATCGAGAAAGCCGCATCAAATCAACGTTAAAATCAGAGAGAATTAATCTGTCTCCTCCCGTGTAATTAAAAGGTCGAGAAACTGTCCTTTTAAGAATGGTAAAATCACCCGTAAAATCATTAGTTCTTCTCTCGCATAAGAATGTTACGGGAATCCGATATTCGATGCTATAATAGTACAAGCTAACCTAGCTAGCTAGCAGACAAGTAATGTGCATGCATGGAATCGTTAAGCGTTTGAACCGGTTTTTCCTATGGCTTGTCTGCGTGCCCAGGACAGTGTCATAGGATGCCTTCCAAGGACGAGGAAGGCAGACACACCCACTTGCATAATTTTTTAACCTTTTCTTTTAATTATTTTATTAACTCTTCAGTGATTCTTTCTTAGTATAAGACAGACAAAACTCGCATTTGAGTTTGAAAAACAACCTTGCTGTTCATTAAAAAGTTCAAATTGAACAGGAGAATATTTTTTTATACATTCGATCTCATGGCATTATTGTCCTGCACATGTAAACGCGTCATATTTGCATCATTTTATCATCGTACACGATCGCACGACGTGCCCGAAGAAAGTCGATCCGGCATCGCATTTCACTGGATGCTAATCAAAATTACTCTTCTTCCGCGCATACCAGCTATTTGATATTTAGAAGTTTAACAATCAAGGACCCAATAGAGTTAGCATATATATATATACAAGTTAGCATTGATCTCCTAGTCATGAATTTACCCAATTTCTAAAACTCAAACTCAAGTCCTTACCAGGAGAGAAAACGTGCCAAATCAATTCAACCGAACCATATTGTAACATTTCGGTTTTGATGAACTTTCCGATGTCGATTTGTTGATATATATAATTGCCAGCAGGATACTCCCTACTATGCTACCCGATGGTCCAACTCTTTATTCTTATCCACCTCCCATATCACTGCTGTATCTGTACAAGTAGAGAGAGTCCAATTCAAGGTAGTTGTATTATTATCCTCGAACTCCAACCAAGAGATCTTAAGTTCGGTTCTTGCCATCGGCAGGATTTTCCGGCTTGTTTAACCTCCTCTTCTTCCTACCCTAACGGTCTAGCTGAAAATAAATTACATAATCAATAACATACACATGATGTGTACACAAAATAACAAAGAAACGTAAAGTTCCATTTTAATGCAGACACGAGCTGACATCTGGAAAGACAGCTCAGTTGGTACCGAAAACCTTTCTACAAAATCAGAGTACGAATACAGACAGAAATTCTGTCATTATTCTTTTTGTATTTTATAAAAACTAATAAATTAAATGTTTCACCAAAATAAAAAGATTAATAACTCAAATGAATTTTGATGTATGGATGTGTCTATGACGAAATGCTTTGTACGGGATGCGACTTTCTTGTTTTAATAGCTATGTACTGAAACAGCTGTCGCCGCAGCTTCCCTATCCCCACGATAGTAATAAATGATACAATTATTCAGCAACCTTCTTATACATACATATATACCCACACACATATATATATATATCTATATATATGAAATCCCTTTTTTACAAAAATAAAATTATTTAATTATTTAGAATTAAATGGAACTCCCAAAATTGTTAGATTTTTTCGTGTACAAAGGTGGCAGATAGATTTGTATTAATCGAATGCAGTTGGGCTAGGTTAAATATACTAAAAAGGAAAAGAAGCTATTCAAAATCGTGTAAATGTTAAATTCTTAATCATGAAAAAGTAATAACTTGCAAAAAGAAAAAAGATGGATGAAAAAGTATAACAACATAATTGTTTTGGAAATTGGAAGCAATTTGTTATGCTTTTTCAGAGACAAGTGAAAAGGTGCCATCCTTTTCTTTGATATGTGGATCAGCAACTACACATGACAGCATGTGTTACTGATGATATACATATAAATAACCAGCTGGTTGTGTGTGACTATTTCTCTTAAATAAGATCTCAATTTCGAATGTCGAGAATGAAGAAAATGAATGATTGTGAGGATTTTATTTTCAGTGAACTAGCCTAGCCCAAACTTGAATTAATTTATACTTATTGGGTTTTTGAATACAAGGAAATATACATACGAATGTGTAGTGTATCTATAGATGTGGGTGATACTTTTCCAACCCAGCTCAAGTGAGGTCCCCCCGCTACTCCACGAGATGAAATGCTCGATTTTCGTTTATCCTTTATCGCCAACATTTCAAATTTGTGTTTTTTTTTTTTTAATGAAAAGTAAATGGACAGATGATGGTCTTGTGTTTAAAGTTCAAACCTTTGTGTGTGTCTGCACCATAGTCGCTCGTGTTGAGTTGCGTCACCATTGGAATCAACGGTTAATTTTGTCTTGAACTGGAAGGAATGAATTGTTTATTACCATGAAACTGATGAAATGAAAGAACGACAGAGGAAAATGGGATAAAAACAAGAGCAAGCAGCAGAACCCAACAAAAGTTGCATTTAACAAAAACATTGGGATTTTGCAGGTTTTCAAACATGAGACGGGGAAATTAGGAAAAAATGGAAATAAAAATTACCGATCATCGGTCACGTTCATGGCAGATCAAGAAAACCACTCACAAACACAAAGCACCTCCATGAAAGAACAACCATACTTCCCCTTTACT
This sequence comes from Lagerstroemia speciosa, assembly GCA_037672795.1. Taxonomy (NCBI): domain Eukaryota; kingdom Viridiplantae; phylum Streptophyta; class Magnoliopsida; order Myrtales; family Lythraceae; genus Lagerstroemia; species Lagerstroemia speciosa. The sequence continues at coordinate 1,381,365 of CM075304.1, read as the reverse complement.
GTACCAAAATCCTAATTTGCTGTGAGGCTGGCATCTCTTCCTAAGAACTCATGACCTACCACTGACAACTCCATATCTCCTCTCTCCTCCTCCTCCTCCGTCTCCCCTGTAGATTAGACATTCTTATGCCCTTTTGCTTCTATTTTCTTTTCCCGGAATTGGGTTGCGGAGAAAGCTACATTTCAGCTTAGATTCAGGAAGGCCAGTCTTCTGTGTTCTGTTCTTGGCTATATAACTGTTAGGTTCGCCGGGACAAGATTGACGGGGGTGTTTCTTGGAAATGTTCATGCGCTGAAATGGGCTGTTGGGCTCTCTTGTCTTCAGATCTGTGACACTGGATCGGTTTCTACAGCAGGAAAGTGTGGACATTTTCAGCGGTTAGAGATCTGGGTTCTTGATGTTAGTTTTAAGGTAAGAGGGTGAAGAAACATCCTAGTTCCTAGATTTCCACTGTTCGCTGTTTGGTTCCGAGATTTATTCTACCACCTCTGGTCTTATTCTCATTAAGACATCTGCTGTCTGATCTGCTTGATTAGCAATCATAAAGCTCCCATTATGCTCCATCTGTAATTAATGATTTTGAATAGTGATAATTGTGGACAGTGTGCTACCTATACCGCTTCATAAACGGCCAACTTTATCTTGATAGAACTGAATTCGTGTGGATGTGATTCTTCCCGATGAAAAGCTGCGAGATTTGTAAAGATGTCTTCTTTTCTTTTTAATAGGGATTGAAGCGCTGAAGATATGGGCAATCTTAATGCTGAACTATCGAAGGAGACCACCATCTTCCATCTCAAGGTTTGGGAACTCATAGGAATTGCAGTTGGGCTGTTCATTGTGATAATACTTGCGGGATTATCATCATGTCTCACGTCGAGGAAAAAATCAAGAACGGCAGGGGAGAAGCAGAAGCTTCCCTTCACGCAAATCCCAGCTGTTTCAAAGGAAATCAAAGAGGTCCGAGTGGAGCAAGTATCAACAAGCGACTTTGCTCCCCGAGACGGTATACTCCTGACCATCCAGGACAAATCGAGCGACAAGGAATCTGATAAAGTGCTTGTCCATCTCGGCGTGACGAAGATTACCAGAGGCAATAGCAGTAGGTCAGGGTCCTTTCGTCACTCGGATAAAGATGGGTGTGGATCCCAATCAGGAGAAGATTCAAACTCTGGGATTGTGAGCATTCACAAGCCTTCTTCTTCCCATCCCATTACCGCTCCCTCTCCTCTACTGGGCCTGCCTGAGTTTTCCCATTTAGGATGGGGCCACTGGTTCACTTTGAGGGATCTCGAACTTGCAACGAACCGCTTCTCAAAGGACAATGTCCTTGGTGAGGGTGGCTATGGAGTTGTTTATCGAGGCTGCCTGATCAATGGAACAGCAGTGGCCGTTAAGAAGATTCTCAACAATGTGTAAGTCGAGGGATTCAAATTCTTAATGATTTCAATTCTTTCCTTCTCCGTTGAAATCTGAGAGGAGTTTGTCCCGTGACCCTTTTCATGGCAGGGGACAGGCAGAGAAAGAATTCCGAGCGGAGGTTGAAGCTATCGGTCATGTGCGGCATAAGAACTTGGTTCGACTTCTTGGGTACTGCATTGAAGGGACTCATAGGTATTGCTCTGTCTCAGATGATCATGTCTGTTCTCTGTTAGGAGCAAGAATCTGCTTCTCATAGTCAGCGATTTCACTGTCTCATTTAGGATGTTGGTATATGAGTATGTGAACAATGGAAACTTAGAGCAGTGGCTTCATGGAGCTATGCGACAACATGGATATCTTACTTGGGAGGCACGCATTAAGGTTCTTGTTGGAACAGCCAAAGCGTAAGTCACATACCAAAAGATTTTGCACTGTCCTTTAAAGACATATCCACAGTCTAAGTCCGTCCCATGTTCTTGCAGTCTAGCATACTTACACGAGGCCATAGAACCTAAAGTGGTTCACCGAGACATTAAATCGAGTAATATCTTAATCGACGACGACTTTAATGCCAAGGTATCCGATTTTGGCCTTGCCAAATTGCTTGGTGAAGGAAGGAGTCATGTATCTACTCGTGTTATGGGAACCTTTGGGTGAGTTTCTCATTTCTAGATCTGCCCTTCTTAGGTTATATCTTTCTTCGGGCACTACGTTTGCTGGTTTTTCTTTTCTTTTCTACCTGCAAAATTATAAAATAATTCCTGCCTGATCTGGAAAATCTTCAGGTATGTTGCTCCTGAATATGCAAATACCGGTCTCTTGAATGAGAAGAGTGACGTATACAGTTTCGGGGTGCTACTACTGGAAGCAATCACCGGAAGAGATCCTGTGGACTATGGACGTCCTGCGCCAGAGGTTCGATATAACGACTCAACATTATTTCAGGATAATACTTAACGATCTTAGTTTCGTTTAACCAAACCAAAGATTTTTATTTCTATAGTTAGAACTATGAATGAAGCAATCTGCAACTATTTCAGGTGAATCTGGTGGACTGGTTGAAAATGATGGTGGGCAGCAGGCGGTCTGAGGAGGTTGTGGATCCCAACATCGAGGTGAGACCATCGACCAGGGCACTAAAACGAGCTCTCTTGACTGCTCTGAGGTGTGTCGATCCTGACTCAGAGAAAAGACCCAAGATGGGACAAGTTGTTCGGATGCTCGAATCCGAGGAATATCCCATTCCAAGAGAGGTTAGTTTTTGATCCTTCCTCTTAACAATACAAGAAATGATTCAATCTTTAATGACTACATGTCTGTCTAACTTCAGGACCGAAGGCACCGAAGAAATCATGGAGGGAGCATGGAGATTGATTCACAGAGGGAAAACTCTGACACTGACAGGAGTGACAATCCCGGTTCAAGATCAGAGAGCCAAGTATATTCTAGAACATGATCACTGTTGCAATATGATATCTTTGTAAAACAGTCAGCGTTCAACAAGTCGGGCTTACGACACCTAATTGTTCTTGCTTCTGCTGCTCATTTGAATTGTTGTGAGGTCTAGGCGAGGGGACTCGGGAAGGGACTTGATCATATTACTTCTTCCTGTTTTCTTTTCTTGCAATTCCCTTTTCTGATAAGTTTCTTTTGTAGATGAAGAAGTAAATTTTTTTTTTTTAATTGTGGAGGTGCGAGACACTTGAATCTGAATGAATCTTAGCATATTAGGTCGGTTTTGTACAGATTTTAATCAGCATTCAGAAAGGTTTGCCCCAATTACTGTTACTTATCCATTTCTTCTTTTCATTCCAAGTTCAATTTTTGTGGACAAAATCGACTATCTTGCATTGCAAATAAAAATCTACACCATCATCACTACCGAAACACATTATATGTGGAACTGAGTGACTAGAAATGTGTGACATTCTTTGGTGTTATTGCAGCACAATGTCTTCTCTAATGGTTCTTCTTTCTCAAAGAGTCGCAATTTTGCTAATGAGTGGGGTTCTAAAGAAGTAGCGATTAAAGCAATTGTGTTGTGCCCTTTATAATGTTATATTTGATAGGATAGGTGTTTTAACATTTCATTTTATATTTTATGTGGTTGCACCATGGAAAATTGACATATACATTCCATAAGAATAGATTTTTAATTTATTAAATTGATATAGACATTCCATTAGGACATACTAACGCATGACCAATGCACTACATGGTGAGCGCTATCACGCATATAAGTGAAATGTAATAATGTTGATACGTGTAAATTAAACAAGCTATCTTAAAGTAAATGCGAACTCATTCATGCATTAGTACAAAAATAAATTAGAAAAAAAAAACCAGTATCCATAATAGAGAACACTGGAACAAATGCGTCAAACTGGCCCAATCTCAAACACATGAACAAAGGTGAATGGTTGAGTAAGTTTGAGAAGAAAAAGAAAATGTGTGTGAGGGATTGATGGAAAAAAGTAGGAGTCATTGGTAACCATCCCGCAAGTAAAATAACAATAAAAGTCTTACCAAAAACTTATTGGTTAAGTTAGGATATGAAGTAATTTTCAAAATGGAAAAGTGACAAAAATTGTCTCGATTTAGAGGTGCAAGATATTTTATATTTTTTTTATTTGGAGATAATAGTATAATTCCTTCATTGTGCAGCAGCACATTGCCAAGAACTTATGTCAATGTTTTGCATAGCCTTTTGTGCACTGATGAAGTTAGTCAGGTCAATATAATATAGCAGTGCAGAGCCAATGTATTGATGATGTTAATTAGTTGATAGTTGATTATATTGGCGAACACTAAGCGATTGGAATAAGATGATCAATTTCAGTTTTTTTAAATTTTAATATTTATGTTTAGGAAAATTTTAGTGCTTGTCCTCTTACACCTCATAAAAACCGATCAATGTATGAGACTAAGATCTTCATAAGATGGGAATAGGAGATACACTTGATGGAGAGCGTATTACCATAAAACCATAGGTTTTAAACCAGACCGGTATCAAACCAGTCAAGGCAAAGATGGCTCAATCGGGTTCAATCAAGTTATTTCAAAATGTTAAACATAATTAGTTTTCACCGTATCATTTTATATATTTTTTAGTTTATATTGCTAGGTTATTATGCATAGTTATATTTTATCTACTTATTACAACACAAACAAAAGCACCAATAGATAAATTTCGTATAACACATAAGGAATTACTTGATGAAATTTTATCTTAGTTTTCTTTGCAGAGATATATTTAGTGATGCCAAATTAGATAAAATTTCATATAATTTTTAGTATCGATTTGTTAATAACAAATTAAATTAGTACTTCTGAACAGTTATGACGATGCGTCATACATATATACTAGATTTATATGTCATAATGTCTACTGAAATATCATAGGGAAGTGATATTCTTTTCCAAATAAGTGACATGTTATTCAACATTTTACATTAACTGATGAAATTTCAACTATCCTCCTTCCTTCCTTTAATTTGGCATCATTGTTTACTAATTATTAATATAAATTAAATTTTATTGCAAGAATTCCTGGCAAATATGAGTGCCCACAGGTTATTTCACTATTTTTCATATAAATTTGTAGCTCAATTCTTCTCAAATATCTTGTATTGGGAGCTGATATTCTTTTATCAATATGTTAGCTATCACGGTCGTTGAAGATCAAAGATTACATTAGGATTCATTATGGAGATAAGGCCGAGTTGCTACATTGCATGAGCTAACATCCAATCGTTGTGGTTGTCTGGATAAGGAAGGCCTATGGAAGTTGCAGAGGTTTATTTTTAGATTTATTTTTACATAAGGTTGAATTGGTAGATCATTTTTAATATAATCTCCTCATATTTTGATAGGAGATCTATAAAGATCAGGCAGATGAAAATTTTGAGATCAAACTTGAAATGGGGACATGAGGATTCTTTAGCATGCTATTGTCACAGTGGATATGGGATAAGACAGTAGGATCAAAAGAATTATTGGGAAATCTGCAACTCATGGGTGCAGAATGGGCTAATCATGGCTATGGAAAGGTTACACGAGATTCAAGCCTCCTACCTAGCTGACCATCACTAATCACTTGGCCTTCTTACCCGATTTTACTTGATTAGGGATTGGCTATTGATCATGTCTTTTCCACAGGGAGCATCGGAGTCAGTCTTTTTTTTTTTTGTGTGTACAAGACTACGCGAAAAATAATAATATATCTATATCTATCTTCTACATTTACATCAATATATCTTCTACATATCTATAAGGCTCTAAAAAATAGTTCTGGTATCTTTTTACTATTTTAAAACTGTCATCACTTTTGATCATCCAAAAAAATGCTCATGATAATAAATTTTTTTAACCAATAACAACATATTTATTGACGAAATTGTAAAATCAATATTATTATTACTTTTAATTATAACTATCACATAATATTTCAATTATATATTTTTATTTAAATTTATTCATAATATATTATCAATGTTATAAAAAATTAACATGCAATTATAAAACTATACAAGACATCATTGTAAAATGAAAAATTAACACAAATTTGTCATCAGCTATAATATTGACTAAGCCGCGCATAGCACATCGTCTCTACTATTATATCATTTTATTTAGATTAATTCATAATAAATTTAATATGTTAACAATATTATGAAAAATTAACATGCAATTATAAAATTATAAGACTTTTTCATAAAATAAAAATTAATATGAATTTATAATCAAATATAGTACAGACAATTTAATGTATTAGTGAGCGTGTAGTACTATTACATGCAAATGATGGATTTTTTATATCTTTTTTGTTTTTCATATTTATTATCTATTTAATTAAAAATTAAAATTTATGACACATATTCACCTTTAGGCAAAATAATAGTTTCAAATATTTTTAACTCTTACTTCATATCTAGATTTTAAAGGTTAAAATATTTTGTTAACTGCTCAACGCTCTCTCTGAGTCCATATTACTCCACGCGTACGATCTTAAAAACAATAATATGTCTCTATTTTGTGAACAAATAATGTGAAATTCTAAAATGTCAAAATATATTGATAACAATTGAGAATGTTTTGTCTACTACCGTAAATTAATAAATTTTAAATGAATTAAATTATAATATTTTTTGTGAGAATTTAAATTATAATATGTTGTAAATAAATGGGTTAATTACATCAAAAAGCATGAGATTTGCTTCATTTCTCAAAAAAAGCCAAACGTTTTAAATTTGAAAAATAAAATCATGAGATTTCGTTTTGTTCCCAAATCAAGCCAAACTTTTCAAACTTGAAAAATAAATCATGTAATTTTGTTTAATTCTCAAATCAAGCCAAACTCTTCAATTTTAAAAAATAAAAATTATATTTTTTTATTTATTAACAAGTTGACTAATATATTAAAATATAAATTGATATTCTTGTGCAATATATTATATTTTATTTATTTATTTATCACGTACTTACAAATAAATAAAATTAGCATGATTTTTATTGAAAAATAATTTAAGAATTTTCTCTTGAATTAAGATTAATATTAGTTATTGAAAAATATAAAGAGAACTTTATATAAGATATTGTTGTAAATTTAAAAAAATTCTAATATACTTTTACCCAACGTTGTAGAAAAAGTTATAAAAAAATGAGTCACATAAGTATTGAATATCGGGTTAAATGAACTATTTTAATAGTAAAATAATTAATGTGATTTTGATTTTAAAAGATGAATTGTTTGGCTTAAATTGAGAAAAAAAGGAAACTACGAGATTTTGTTTTTAAGATGTAAAAGGTTTGGTTTAATTTGGGAAAAAAAATGAAATTATGTGATTTTATTTCTCAAATTTGAAATGTTTAGCTTATTTTGAGAAATGAAGCAAACCACGTGTTTTTTGATGTAATTTACCCTAAATAAATAATCTAAACATATGAGTTAATCCCCACTATTTCAACTTTTGTTTGTTTTTATTTTTTCCATGTAAAGCGCAAGTCCATTTTGTCATTACTTGAAAATTTGACAGAGTTTCCCCTAAAACTTGGATATTTCAAAATCAGAAAAAGATAACATACTATTAACAAATATCCAATAATGCCAAATATATCACTTTAACAAATCTCCAAACTAGATGTTATGAAACTGTACCAAAATTTCATGTCGCAACAGTTGCTACAGAACTATAATAACTCCGCTAGATTACAAACCAGTATACCTCTAACTATAATAACCTTCTGTAGATCCCTGAGGACAAAATATCAGTTCCAAGCAGCTCTTCCTTCTTCTACTTAGCTGAAAAATATCCCAGGGGTGAGTTGCAGGTTTAGTGAGTAAGTTATTCGAAAATAAAATGATCGTTATACATTAAAAATTTAAATATTTTAATTGCATAATTTGCATTGAATTTCTGTTCTTACCATCATATTATGCCTATGCATATATATACGCACACATAACCATATACTTTATATCTCGTATCTTATATTCATAAATATAATTACAAAATACAATACAGACAATAAGTAACCACAAGGCCGCATTAACCTTGCAAAGAGTTGTGACGGTACCATGAACGGTCGTCCATTTTATTACCCATCAGATCGGCGGTCGGTCGTTCGTTTTATTACCCGCTGGATCAGCGATCGGTCACCTGTTTTATACCTCGCCGATCAGCAGTCGGTCGTCCGTTTTATACCTCACTGGATCAGCGGTCGGTCGCCCGTTTTATATCCCACCGGATCAGCGGTCCTACACCCATAGCTACATCAACCAATCAATCATAGTTCATCTCAATAACTGTAATTCATCCTTTTCCAATCCATAAATCCTCATAGTTCTTACTCATTAATGTCATATATATATATATATATATATCTCATAACATTTATATTAATACAATAGTCATCTATCATATTCAATATATATATACATACACACATAGAGATCCATATTATAATGGAATAAAATACTCACTGTTTTCAGACAACTTCTCCAAATTAGTCCTTGAAATTTCTATATCCAGTCTCCTTAGCTCAAGTAGTCCCCAAAGATCATTCACTCTATTGAGCTACTCGAATACATAGTCTCGTCTTCTCAATGCCTGTCTAACATTTAAGGCAAAATAAGAAAATCATGTTGCATAATGAAATCATTCTACCATCTTTCTATTTATTCAACGGAAGCATATCATTCAACCTCCAGCTCAAAACTTGTAAACCCTATATCACTTCTATTTTACTTTTTGTCCGATTGAAAAATAATAATGATAAACCAATTATCAATTAGTGTTCAGTAAAATAATTAAGAAGACTCCCAAAAATTTGTGGTCTAATTAAAGAGAAATCGTTAGCACTGCAGCAATTCACCATCTTCCATTTCCTCACAATTCCATGATTATAACTATAGCATATTTCCATCATCAACCACCCGAAGAAATTATATATGTTTGACCTCAAGGATTCGTTTTATATTTTTACAGTTACAGCACAATTAGTCTAGGCAATAACTCGTTAACATCCGAAGAAGTCAACTCCGAAAATATTAAAATCCAACAAAAGAAGTGCTGACACTTCTACCAGCAATTTAGCCGATTAAATGCAAAATTGGAACCTTACACAGATCAATCGAGAACCTAACAAAACATATCAATAGGAAAGAAACAAAAACAGAGAGTAAAGGGGAAAAACCTCTACATATGCTCTTGCTCCATGGAAGATGGAAGAAGAACTTGCTGGCCATTCTCTTTCTTTTCCATTCCATTTCTCAGCTCTATGTCCCGAACACCTCCTCCATTTCCCTTTTTCCTTTTTCTTTATTCTCTCTCTGTTGTTTGGTGATCATAAGAAGTAAATGGCAGCAGACTTCTTGGAGAAAAATATAATAAGGGAAAGGATAAATATGTGGGATTGTAAGGAAATAGAAAGGACAAGTATGGAAAAATTATGGGCTTACCTTACAGGCTCTAATTGGGCTAAATGGTCCATTTATATAATTGGGCTTAAACTCTATAAAGTGGCTCACAATGTCCATTAATGTATAAAATTCACTACATTTTTTAAAAATTTATTACTTAATTTTTTATTTAATTTAGTGAAAAAGTAATGACTAGACTTTAATATTAATTATAATTAAAATTTTATTTAATCATTTATATATTCACTTTTTTTTTTATCAATTTTATTAAATAATAAAAACAATAATATTCATGTCTATTTTTCATAAATGTATCCATTCAACCATCACTACTAAAGTAGTGAAAATGTGGTTGAACATTGATAAATTACAACCCATACCATTTCCAGTTGGAGGAATTTTAAATGAATTATTAGGAGGTTTTAGCAAAAACAACATCATAATCAAATCATCGTTCTCAGCTCATCATATTTTCAATGGATGCCATGTTTTTTGTTGGTCTTGGTCTTCACTTCTAAGCTTAAATGATGTGAATTTTGTCCCATCCAAAGTAAAGGAAGGTATGGGCCTTTGTAGACCTTTTCAAAAGTAATAATGCTAGATTCGATATGAAAACTATCCCGTCTATCAAAGGAGCGAGTGTGTGAACCGGGAGAGGAGAGGTTACTTGAGGCCTCCAGATACAACATAAAATTAACATCAAAATTGAAGTTCAGAGAAAATTAGGAGAAGCACGATGAGGAGAGGATGGAGAAGGGATATCCTGAGATGATGTACGCTCTTTTTTATTATTATAATTATTGAAGTGATTGGCACTCATTTTTAAGTTTAATGCAATATTTTCTCTATCTAGCATGATAAGATGGGTTAGGATGATCGAAAAAGTTTAATTGGAACGAGATTAGTTGACATTTTATGTCTTTGGAGCTAATAGTTTATGCGACCAATAACATCAATCGCTTTCTAAGCACCACTTAGGGTAGAGTCTTGTATATAACGGATACACCACGTGACAGTGCTAATATGGTATCACGAGCAAATAGGATTAAGCTACTTTTAAGATATTTTAAGTAAAACCTAAAAGGAAAAAAAAACAATCCTAAAAATGACTTGATTTTGATTAACTCGTGACATCACATCAGCACTGTCACGTAGTGTACCTGTTACATATAAAACTTTCTCCTTACGCAATATCAAAATTTTCCTGTTTTAATTATTCATTAATTAATTGCTATTATATCACTCTCCTAGTAGCCATGTTCATGTATATGTAATAAGTATGTGTTGTGCATGTAGATAAAGAAAATCTCAAATGATCCTATATTGTCACGTAACATAAAAAATTATCAATCAAAATATGACAAATGAGCAAATTAACGTTAATCATCCAAACAATTGTCGTAATTAACACTGCTCGAAGTAATAATTTAGTTGATTCTTTCTCATCACGTCATTGTGAGGTAAGATCGTACAAAATTTTTCTCCTAATACTCTTAGATTAAAGTCTTTTTCGTTTTATGAAGCTCAAATTAAAGTCAGCGAGCCCATTTGTGAACCGCAGCACTGTACATACGAATTGCGATTTTCCTTAACTGGCTACTCTTTTTTTCTTTTTCAAAAGGTGATAAAAGTGCAGCTAAAATGCGCAGAGATCAAACTCTTCTGATCATAAAAATCCAATATGATACACTGACGGAGAATAGTCAGCAAATATCGCATATCTTCTCCCGACAATAAAGTCTCAAATAAATAGTGGATGTCGGAAGATTATATCACCATTAGTGATTATAATTATAAGTATGATCATTTAATAATTATATATTAATTTATTTCTTTTTTCTTTTGGCTACAGACGTCGGAGGGCGAGTTGCCAATGGTGCTGATAATTTTGCATGGACACGGGCGGACGAGACCGTACGAACAAGTTATCAAAATCCTGGTTCTTTGTCTACCTAATTTTCTCCCAACAGGAATAAATTATACGGTAAGGTTTACATGTTTTTTTGTCTTAATAATATATGACACTATAACAATCGATCAATCTACTGAATAATGTATTATATGACTTGGAAACTGCTATTAATCCCTAAATATCGGCCATAGAAGAGTCAAGCTTATTCATGTTTACATGTTCAAATAGGGATAAACAGACAGAAAATAAATTCTTATTTGATTCATGTGGTTTAATATTTTCCTTTCTTTTTTAAAAAATACAATTTCAATTTGAACCTAATTCAAAATAAAATAAAAATTACAAATAATCAACAATATAATAATACTACTGGAGGTGGAGGCGGGCTTATTTAATAACTTAGTACGGTTAAAATCATACGTTTATTTTACAGTAATATGTGAGAGTTATTAGAAAATTAAAAAAATTAAAGTAGAAATTTTATATATTTATTATTTTTTTACAGTTGAATCTTATAAATTTAAAAATAATTAATTCAATAGTATAAGATTAATTTTATTATACTTTCAGTATAAATTATCATTATTTTACCAATATAGACTTCACATTATTAACTTATTGGTTATCCGAAGTGGACGGAACAGTCGATGTCGTATTTCATTTCGACCGTTACCATCGAATTATAGCGCGATAGAACGGAGAAGAGCAGAAGACGAAAAGTAAAGCAACCAGAGAAATTGTTTTGAAAAAATGATCCACATCCACCTTCAACTCTCACATTTTTACTTGTTTTTGGACGTACTTTAAAATTTTTACAAATAATTTTACTTAGTTGAAACTAGAGACCAATCCACGCTCCACACGAAAAGAAAATAAAAATAAATAAAAGTAAATATTATTATCAATATGTGTAATTAAATTGTTTAGTTATAAAGTATTAAAATTTAATTTATTTGAAATGAATTTATATTAACTTATAATAACATACAGAACACTCTAAATTGTTAATAATATATTTTACAATTTTATTTACATCTTAAAAAAAATTATTTAAATGTATATTTAATTGACAATTAAAAGCAAATACGATATTTCTTGTTATGCAGTTATGAAATGGGAGAATCTAATTCTAATGAAAAATTTCTGCTATTTAGATCATATATGTGGATTGAGAAGTGAAAATGATTGAAATTATTATCATACCCTTAATTTGAAGGATTTTATAAAGCAAGTGTATGATATAGATTTTAATGTGTAAATTAGATAAATGTCAAATATGAAAAATAAAAAAATAAAACAATTAAATGTTTACATATAATAATAAGTATAAGTGTATAAAACAATTCATCCTTTTAAGATATTAAACATGATATGGAGGGTTAATGTTAAATAAAACCTACAAAGCTGAAAATTAGAATCAACCCAAGAAATCATTTAATCTAATGGTATGTATGAATATAATGCGAGGGATTTTGAAGTTCTTAGTTTTCTTTCCGAGGTTTAAGCATTTTATAGAGTTTTAAGTAATTATTTTTGGAGCAACTTTAGGACTTCTAACGGTTTTTTTGGTCTCTTTATTTTAATAAAGTTTTTAAGATTTTTAGTGTTTATTTTAAGATTTTCAAGATTTTGAGGTTATGATTGTCCATTCGGGAGTCAGCAGTGTTTCCAAGATTTGTAGTGATTTTTACGGTGTTCAGGATTTTAGGATTTTTCTTTTTACACTTTTATGATTTTCAGAATTTAGAGGTCACATATTTTTACATAAATAATTTTACCAAATTTAACTTCAAATTATTTTTTTAGAAAAAAAATTGATGGATCATTCAATTATAAAAGAGTGTGCAAACGATCTAAAAACACTCAAGGGTCAAAGACCTAGCTATCCAAAAAAGTGAGTGCTGCATTTTAAAAGATAGTTGTTTACTAATGAAAATTGCGATACCTAATATGAACCGCTCGCCCAATCCGTTATTAAGTAGCAAAGCTTCGAGAATCACCAAATAACCATCATCCTAATGTATTTAATCAATAATGAACTCAACATACTGATTCTATGAAATGAATCAATCATGCAGTAGTAATAAATCCCAGTGCCTATAAATCATCCACCTAATCTAACAGATAAACATATATTTTTAAAAAAAAATAGATCAAAGAGATGCAGATGCAATTTGCTAACTTTGTGCAAGGAGTTGCTAGACGCTGGGTTTCGGTCGAATCTCCTCGACTTTAAAGTCATCAGCTTTGAAGTTGTAGAGGGTAAGTACTCGAGCCTGAAAGATTTTACTCTGATCTTCATCCATAACTTCAAATGTTATGAAATATGCAATGCCTCCTAATCCCTGCGCATTCACACTTTGAACACTTTTGAACCGCAGCTGCTTGCCCTTTACAAAGAGAAAATAGAGATTAAAAGGACCACAAGTATCATCTTATCTACCATAGTAAGTGTGTGATCAATGTTCACATGAGATTACCTCATTCCTGTTGAACTCATCTAGAGCACGACTTGCATAATCATTGAAGCAGCCAATATTCTCATCTGTGAGCTTAATAGGTACGATTATGCCAAAGGCATGAGCATCCGGAAACGATTTCACGTCGTAGCCCTAACACGACAGACCACATCAAAGATTCCATTTATACACAGTCTGAAACACAGGTAGAATGATGGATCATAGGGTAATTAGAAACGAGCAAATCAAAGCTTACTCACACCACTCTCGTCGACTTGCCTTCGGTATTCTCGCCACTCTTTGTCGGTCATCTCATGCGTACCATCGGAATAAACATCATACTCTTCACCGTCGGAATCAAAGAAGGTCCAGCGAGTAGGCGACTCTGATCCTGGTGATGGTTGTGGCGAATTCCGATCGGCGTCCAGGGTGTCTCCCATGGTCAAGCCCTAATAAGAAACCTCCAAATTCTTTCTAAGCTATGAGTATAATCGGAATTTCTTGTAGTCAAATTGAAAGCCTACGAGTTGAATCCATGAGCAGAAGCACAATCAATCGAGACGATAGATAATATAAGAGGAAAATCAGACAGGTCTACGTACTCCATACCCAAAATATATATATATATATATATATCCAGTCGGAACATTAAACAAAAAGAAAGAATTGAATGCGCACAGTGAAGCCTAGAGATCAAGCCAGGAGCTCGAGAATGAGAGGGATAGAAGAAAGAAACCTGGAGATCAAGCCAGCTACACGAGGACGGCAGCGATAAAGCAAAAGAGACGGGCCACGGGCTGAGACTGAGAGAGCCTCTAATATATAACAAGAAAAAAAATCTAACTTACCTTTTAAGTCTTATCCTGTGTTTTGTTACTAATCCTAAATTCATTTTTACATTGATTTTAGTCCTCTCTTTGCACCTTTTTTTGGGCTACTTTTAATCCTCTCGTATTAAAATATTATTTTTATAAACCAATTTATATCAGAAATTCAAAAAATCTAAATAAAATCATTTCAGAAATTTATAAAAATTCTTTGAAATAAAATTTTAAAAAATTTTAGATAAACAAATCTTAGAAGATATTATCTATCTTCTATATTATATCAACTAGAGACTGATATGTGTTTTGTAGGAAGAAATAAAAATAAATAAAACTAAATATTATTATGAATCCATAAAATTAAATTTTTTAGTTATAATATATTACAATTTAATTTATTTGAAATAAATTTATATTAACTTATAATATTAGATAAAACATTCTAAGTTGTCAATAATATATTTTACAATTTAAAAATAATGATAAATTATTTAACTTATAATTAAAGCAAATCGAATATTTTTTATGAGGTGGTTATTAAATAGGAGAATCTAAGTTGTTAGTAAAATATTTTTGCTATTTTGATCGTAAATGTAGAGTGAAAAGAGAAAATTATGAAATTACTATTTTATCTTTAATATGGAGGATTTTATATACAAATGTCTGTCATAAATTTTAATAAGTAAATTAGGGAAAGGTCAAATATGGAAAATAAAAAAAAACAAAACAAAAATACACAAACATTTGCGTAAACTAGTGTGTGTGTGTATATAAGATATAAATATATCTTCTATATATTTATGATATAGATATATCTTCTGTATATTTATAAGACTCTAGAGAATAGTTTTACTATCTTTTTACTATTTCAAACTGTCATCACTTTTGATATTCCAAAAATACTTTTGGTAATTAATTTTTGTAACCAGTAAAATATAACTATAGACAAAATAAAAAAAACCACTATTACTATTACTTTCAATTATAACTATCATCTAATATTTAAATTATATAATTTTATTTAAATTTATTCATAATACATTCTATATATTATCAATGTTATAAAGCATTAACATGCAATTATAAAATTATATAAGACATCACTATCAAAAAAATAAATATGAATTTGTATTCAACTATAATATTGACAATTTCATATATAAGACGGGTCAACGTCTAGTCTATGTATACACTATTATGTGCAAACGTTCGGGAGGTTTAATATCTTTTTCACTTTTTCATATTTGTCCTTACTCTAATTTACATGTTAAAATTTATGATATGCATATACTTATTATAGTTACCTTCATATTAAGCGTAAAATAATAATTTCAGTTATTTTTCTATCGCTTCATATCTACGATTTTAATAATAAAGATCTTTTTATTAACTATTTAGTTTTATTTAGTTTCTCCATCTCACTCAATATTATTCCATATCTATAATTTTAGTAGTAAAAATATTTTATATTTTTTAAATAATTTATTTGAAATTGTAAATATGAAAAAGTAAAATTGGTATTGTATACCGATGATAATTGAGAAGTTTTGCCTACTACTATAAGTTAATGAATTAAATTATAATACATTATAAATAAATTATCTAATTATGTAGGTTCGTCCTAGTATTTTGTATTTATTTATTTTTATTTTCTTTTCGTGCGTAGAACACGTCTGCATCTAGTCTATATCTATATATACTATTATATGCAAATCTTTGTGAAGTTTAATGTCTTTTTGATTTTCCATATTTACTATCAAATTAATTTGCATATTAAAATTTATGACATGCATATATTTTTCAGATTAAGAGTAAAATAATAATTTCAATCATTTTTTTCTCACTCCATATCTATGATTTTAATAACAAAAATATTTTGTTAACTGCTCAGATTTCCTAATCTCACTCTATATCTAAAAGTTTCGCTGTAAAAATCTGTTACACATTTTGAACAAAGGATTTGAATTTATAAAATTGAAAAGATAAAATTAATATAGTATATTAATGATAATTGAAAATGCCATATTTACTATTATAAGTTAACGAATTTTATATAAATTAAATTTTAATTAATTATAAATAAAAAATCTAATTATAAAAATTTATCACAGTATCATTTTTATTTTCTTATCGTACGTAACACAAATCTGTGTCTAATACTATTATATGCAAACAATAAGTTTTTAATATTTTTATATTTGCTCTCTATTTAATTAAACATTAAAATATATGAAATCTATCCGCTTTCAGACAACATAATAGTTACAAATATTTTTTTCTGTCTAAATATCTACGATTTTAATCATAAAAATTTTTCATTAACTACCAAGATTCCCACTCTCACCCTATATCACTCCATATCTATGATCTTGATAACAAAAATTTGCCTCCATTTTTTGAAACAAATAATGCAAAATTTTAAAATGTCAGAATATACTATAACAACTGAGAATGTCCAATCTACTAATATAAATTAACAAATTTTAAATAAAATAAATTGTAATATTTTTTTTCAAAATTTTGAATTATAATACATTATAAATAAACAATTTTAGCATACGGGTTAATCCCTACAGTTTTACTTTTTTTTTTTCTATGCAGAGTGCAAATCCATGTCTAACTATATATAAAAGTCACTCTACTTTTTTTCCTAAAACTATTACTTTTTATTTAATTTAGTGAAAATTCGCATGCATTAAATATTAATTATGACTAAATTTTTATAATCATTGATATATTCATTTTTTATCAATTTTATTAAATAATAAAATCCATGCATTGTATTGTTCATGTCTATTTTTTATAAATGAATCCATTCAACCATGACTGCTCGAGTAGTATAAATGTGGTTGGATATTGATAAATTACAATTCATACCGTTACTAGTTTTCCGGAGGAATTTTAAATGAATGATTAGAAGGGTTAAGCAAAAAAAAAAAAAAACATCATAATTAAATCATCATCCTCGGCTCATCAAATTCTCAATGGATGCCATGTTTTTTGTTGGTCTTGGTCTTCACTTCTAAGCTTAAATGATGTAAAATTTTGTGAACTTGTCCCATCCAAAGTAAAGGAAGGTATAGGCCTTTCTAGACCTTTTCAAAAGTCATAATGCTAGATTCGGTATGAAAACTATCCCGTCTATCAAAGGAGCGAGTGTGTGAACCAAGAGAGGGGAGGTTCCGTTGAGGCCTCGGATACAACAGAAAATTAGCATCGAAATTGAAGTTCAGAGAAATTTAGGAGAAGCACGGTGAGGAGAGGACGGAGAAAGGATACCTTGAGATGATATACGGTCTTTCTTTTTTTATAATTATTCAAGTGATTGGCACTCATTTTTAAGTTTAATGCAATATTTACTTTATCCAGTATGATAAGACGGGTTAGGATGATTGAAAAAGTTTAATTGGAAGGAGATTAGTTGACATTTCATGTCTTTAGAGTTAGTAGTTGACGTGCGACCAATAACATCAACCGCTTTCTACGCACCAACTTAGGAAAGAGTTTTATGTGTAACGGGTATATCACGTGGCAATGCATAGTATCATGAGCCAATACGATTCAACTATTTTTAATATATTTTTAATAAAACCTAAAAGAAAAAAATAAATCATAAAAGGGAAAAAACAATCCTAAAAATGGCTTGATTTAATTAACTCGTGATATCATGTCAGCATTGTCATGTGATGTACCCGTTACATACAAAACTTTC
This sequence comes from Lagerstroemia speciosa, assembly GCA_037672795.1. NCBI lineage: Eukaryota > Viridiplantae > Streptophyta > Magnoliopsida > Myrtales > Lythraceae > Lagerstroemia > Lagerstroemia speciosa. The sequence goes on along the minus strand of CM075304.1, from coordinate 1,363,115 downwards.
TCCCTACGCATTTTCAAAATTTTCCAATTTTAATTATTCATTTAATTAATATCTGTTATATCACTCTCTTAGTAGCCATGCTCATGTATATGTAATATGTATGCGTGTCGATCAAGAAATTCTCAAATAATCATATCTCGCCACGTAATATGAAAAAGTATCAATCAAAATATGAAAAATGGGTAAATTAATATTAATTATCCAAATAATTATCATAATTAACACTATACGAAGTAATAATTTGATTGGTTCTTCCTAACCACATCATTATGCGATAAGATTGTACGAAATTTTTCCCTAACACTCTCAGAGTAAAGTCTTTTTCGTTTTATAGTGCTCAAATTAAAGTCAACAAGCATTATGATTTCAATTCTTTCCTTCTCCGTTGAAATCTGGAGGGGTTTGTCCCGTGACCCTTTTCATGGCAGGGGACAGGCAGAGAAAGAATTCCGAGCGGAGGTTGAAGCTATCGGTCATGTGCGGCATAAGAACTTGGTTCGACTTCTTGGGTACTGCATTGAAGGGACTCATAGGTATTGCTCTGTCTCAGATGATCATGTCTGTTCTCTTTTAGGAGCAAGAATCTGCTTCTCATTAGTCAGCGATTTCACTGTCTCATTCAGGATGTTGGTATATGAGTATGTGAACAATGGAAACTTAGAGCAGTGGCTTCATGGAGCTATGCGACAACATGGATATCTTACTTGGGAGGCACGCACTAAGGTTCTTGTTGGAACAGCCAAAGCGTAAGTCACATACCAAAAGATTTTGCACTGTCCTTTAAAGACACATCCACGGTCTAAGTCCGTCCCATGTTCTTGCAGTCTAGCATACTTACACGAGGCCATAGAACCTAAAGTGGTTCACCGAGACATTAAATCGAGTAATATCTTAATCGACGACGACTTTAATGCCAAGGTATCCGATTTTGGCCTTGCCAAATTGCTTGGTGAGGGAAGGAGTCATGTATCTACTCGTGTTATGGGAACCTTTGGGTGAGTTTCTCATTTCTAGATCTGCCCTTCTTAGGTTATATCTTTCTTCGGGCACTACGTTTGCTGGTTTTTCTTTTCTTTTCTACCTGCAAAATTATAAAATAAATTCCTGCCTGATCTGGAAAATCTTCAGGTATGTTGCTCCTGAATATGCAAATACCGGTCTCTTGAATGAGAAGAGTGACGTATACAGTTTCGGGGTGCTACTGCTGGAAGCAATCACCGGAAGAGATCCTGTGGACTATGGACGTCCTGCGCCAGAGGTTCGATATAACGACTCAACACTATTTCAGGATAATACTTAACGATCTTAGTTTCGTTTAACCAAACCAAAGATTTTTATTTCTATAGTTAGAACTATGAATGAAGCAATCTGCAACTATTTCAGGTGAATCTGGTGGACTGGTTGAAAATGATGGTGGGCAGCAGGCGGTCCGAGGAGGTTGTGGATCCCAACATCGAGGTGAGACCATCGACCAGGGCACTAAAACGAGCCCTCTTGACTGCTCTGAGGTGTGTCGATCCTGACTCGGAGAAAAGACCCAAGATGGGACAAGTTGTTCGGATGCTTGAATCCGAGGAATATCCCATTCCAAGAGAGGTTAGTTTTTGATCCTTCCTCTTAACAGTACAAGAAATGATTCAATCTTTAATGACTACATGTCTGTCTAACTTCAGGACCGAAGGCACCGAAGAAATCATGGAGGGAGCATGGAGATCGATTCACAGAGGGAAAACTCTGACACTGACAGGAGTGACAATCCCGGTTCAAGATCAGAGAGCCAAGTATATTCTCGAGCGTGATCACTGTTGCAGTATGATATCTTTGTAAAACAATCAGCGTTCGAGAAGTGGGGCTTACGACACCTAATCTTTCTTGCTTCTGCTGCTGATTTGAATTGTTGCGAGGTCTAGGCGAGGGGACTCGGGAAGGGACTTGATCATATTACTTCTTCTTTCTGTTTTCTTATTCTTGCAATTCCCTTTTCTGATAAGTTTCTTTTGTAGATGAAGAAGTGATTTTTTTTTAAGTGTGGAAGTGGGAGACACTTGAATCTGAATGGATCTTAACATATTAGGTGGGGTTTGTACAGGTTTTAATCAGCATTCAGAAGGGTTTGCCCCAATGACTGATACTTATCCATTTCTTCTTTTCATTGCAAGTTCATTTTTTGTGGACAAAATCCACTGTCTTGCATTGCAGATAAAAATCTACATCATGATCATTACCGAAACACATTATATGTGGAACTGAGTGTGACTAGAAATGCGTAACGTTCTTTTGTGTGATTGTAGCACAATGTCTTCCATAAGGGTTCTTCTTTCTCAAAGAGTCCAATTTTGCTAATGAGTGGAGTTTTCAAGAAGCAGCGGTTAAAGCAGTCGTGTTGTGCCCTTTATAATGTTGTGTTACATAAGATAGGTGTTTTACCAGCTCATTTTATACTTTGTGTTTCATGATGAAAAATTGAAATATACATTCCATAAGAATAAATCTTTAATTTATGAAATTGATATATACATTCCATTAGGATATATTAATGCATGACCCAAGCCCTGCACGATAAGCATTACCACGCATAGAAGTAAAATGTAACAATGTTGACATGTGTAAATTAAGCAAGTTGTCTTAAAGTAAATGTGAACTCATTCGTGCATTACTAGAAACGTAAATTAGAAAAAAACTAGTATCCAGAATAGAAAAATTGATATATACAATTGATATCACGTCAGTTTAAAAAAAAGGTAGGTGACAGAAAGTACGCAATGTTATAATATGAGGAAAATATAGGATTTGATTTATCATTTTAAAATATTTAGAACTAACTTGTAATGATCGACAAAATATATAGGACTCTCGATATCTTTCCCTCTAACTTTTTTTTATGCTATTGTAGTTAGCACAATGTCTTCCATAAGGGTTCTTTCTCAAAGTGCCGCATTTTGCTCATGACCGGAGTTCTCAAGAAGCAGCTATTAAAACAGTTGTCATGTGCCCTTACTGTTATATTAGATAGGATAGGTGTTTTGCCATTTCAGTTTATAATTTATGTGGTTGCACCATGGAAAATTGACACATACATTCCATTAGAATACACTTTTTTATTGACGGGCTGCTTGGTAGCTAGGAATAGGCAATCCGGTTAATGATTTATTACTCAAGGAAAGCCCAGCCCGTTGTTTGGTTGCAAAGTCCGGATTTGGGCTCAATTACAGCCCATTCCGGAGAGAGATTTACATACATTTGAATTTGAATTTGAATTTTTCATTACGGGCCCCTTCTTCATGGGTCGTAATAAACTAAATAATCAAAAAGTCAAAATTGGCCTTTAAACTAATTACGGGTCGGTGCTTGCTTCATCCATGAAATAGATGCTTGTCAAATTTTAAACTTTGATTTATCCAATTGATTTCGGAATTAAATTCATGGAATTTTGGACGACTTCAAGTGTCTTATGAAATAGGTTCATTGGAAGGTTTTAATTCATTTTAAATCTTATCATATTTATTATTAGATTAATTTTAATTCATTCTGAATCTTACCGTAATGATATTAAATTTTAATTTATATATTCCACTTGTTAAATTAATTCTAAGTCTCAATTAAACCTATTTACCTCCAAGGATATTCATGTAATTTATAGTTATATTACTTATAAATTCCATATAACATTCTTGAATATCAAACCATTTCCTATTCAATTCTATTACATACTACCAAACTAAGTAAAACTTATCACCCACCTATTACATTACCTATTAATTCGGTTCCTTATCGATTATGATTCACGATTAATTCGATTCATTGCTACCAAACATACCATAAATTCTGAACATTTTTGAATCGCAGCTGCGAAGCCTATACAAAGAGAAAAGGGAGATTAAAAGGACCACAAGTATCATCTTATCTACCATAATAAGTGTGTGACCAATGTGATTACCCCATTCCTATTGAACTTATCTAGAGCAAGACTTGCGTAGTCGTTGAAGCAGCCGATATTCTCGTCTGTGAGCTTAATCAATTGGGTTATGCCAAAGGCAAGAACGCCGGGAAATGGTTCCACATCGCAACTCTAAAATGACGGACCGGATCAAAGAGTCGGTTATGAATGATGGATCATAAGGAAATTTGAAGTGGGCAAATAAAAGCTTACTCACATCACTCACTTTGACTTGCCCCTGTATCCTCGCCACTCTTTGTCGATCATCTAATGCGTACCGTTAGAATAAACATCATACTCTTCTTCACTGTCAGAATCAAAGAAGGTCCACCTATTATGCGATTCCGCAATCAAATGGAAAAGCCTACAAGTTGAATGCATCAATAATCGACATGATAGATCATATAAGAAGAAAATGGCACAGGTCTACTCCATAGAGAGAAAAAAAGCGATCAAGTCGGACCATTAAACAAAAATAAACAGTTGAGTAGGCACAGTGAAACCTGGAGATCAAGCCAGCAGTTCGAGAATGAGACAAGAGATGCTTCGTTGGTAGGAGTTGGAATACTCCGTGATCAGCCAAAGAATACATGGGGTTTAGTCTTTAGAAGACTGTCTATATTTTATTAATAAAGCAAATGGCAAAAACATCTCATGGTTTGTAGCTACCAATAGAACCGGTCTAGCTGCAAGAGCTTTCACGCTTAAATATGGCAATTTTTCGCACACACATCTCAGAGAAGTGGCTCCAGAAAAATCACCTCTTTGGAAGGACCTTCATTTCTGCTATAATTCCTTATGCAAAGCCACTTGTATATCCATAGGTAATGGGGCAAGTGCTCCACTCTGGAAAGATTCATGATATATTCCTGTAAATAAAGAGTTGCAAGGCTAAACCGGGGTTTCAGGCATAGATTGTCAATCCATAGTTGAAAGTTATAAGCTTATAGATCCCAACACCAATAAATGGAATCTCAACCTTCCACGAGATGTCTTCGATCAACAATAATACTGTTAACAATATGAAAATAAATCTTATGTTTCTGATTCTAACCTGTACGAGGAATACACTTGGACTTAATACAAAAATGGACAACCTTCAGTTAGAAGTTTTTCTTACATGATAAGGATAATGGATTTAAAAGAGAACAAGAAGATTCTGGAAAGGGTTATGGAGCCTTAAACACCACCTTTATAGGATCCCTACTGAATGTCTTCCCTGGGCAAACCACGTCCCCTCTCTGTTAAGCCGGGCCAGACAACTATATAATCATCCTTTTATTGACTGCATGTATGCTAGATTCACCTGGAGAGGATCAGTATGGAAATTTTCTAGTGTTAGATCCTACATCGATCAAATCAAGAAATAATAATGTTTTCATATGATAACTGGATATCGTCATCTAGTAACTTAAGATTTTGGGTAGAAACAGGTTAATCTCTCTGCCCAAGACGCCATCCTCGGTCAATAGTTTGCTTACAACAACATCATATTTCAACGTCCAGAAACAAAATCCTGCACTCTGCTTACTCTATCGGATTGTTAACTTTTATTATTGATGTAAATACTTCTTTTCAGGAGCATGCTCAAGCTGCTCATCGGGACGAGGATGACCTGCTGAGTGAGGCACCATCCGACCATGACCCAGGTAGTGATAGATCCCAGATATCACCTTGGAAGGACGAAATCTGGATCTTTCACCGATGTTTCATGGAGGGACACAGAAGCTTGCGCGGCAGGGATGGCCTTTTATGGAGGTTTAAGCACGTTTAAAAAATGAATATTATTGTAATGAATAGGAAAAGAAAATGTGATATGACATTTTTATGATAATGTGCATGTTAAACATTTGTTGGTTGAATTCGAGGATGACGTGATGAGCTGAGCACACGTAGAAATCTCTTCGAGAAGCATAGCCTCCTGAGCTAAAAAGACTTCGACGCTGTCTCCGTGCCAAGCAGAAGCTCATGCACTCTTTGTTGGGTGCTGAGGTCGCCTCCAGCAACAATTGGAGAAGGGTCAATTAATTTGTGAAGGATGCTCAAGACATAGTCCTTTCGGTCGATGGAAACAAGAGCTATAATCTCTTTTCTTTTTTTTGCATGAATATGCATTTTTGGAATTTTGTTCTGCAAGTTGGATATCAATAACTAATTATAACTCTGCTGCCTACTCTCTTAATTAGTCATCCAGGAATGACGGGTATGTACATCTGACTTGTTATTTGGCCTAGGGTTCAGGCTTCCTGACCCATGTCAATATAATTTCAATTACTGATGAAAAAAAAAAGAAGAAGTAAAATTCCATTTATCCCTTCACTCTACTCTATACATTTCATCCAAGAAAACCCGATCAGGAATGAAGCGGCAGTAATAGCAAAACATTAAAATTTCATGTGATGGCAAGCCTGGCATCTCTATATTAGAAAGTCTTGTATGTAACGGTATTATCACATGATAATACCAACCGATAAAATCAACTCATTTGATGTCACATATGGTGATACCGTTACACGCATACTCTCCCTCAAGCACTGTGCATACAAAGACTTTGTGTTCCACTCCGTTTTCCAATTCATGGTGCTGGTACGGACCCCTGAGGTAATACATTTTTCTTATGTCCAAAATGTCGAAACTGTTTTCTTTTATAGGTCGTGCGCTGCATTTTTGCCCAGGGCAGCGTAAAATACTTAACGCCGGCTCATATGTATTGAATTGTTCATTATATAATTGATTATAAATTTTTACTTTTGATAATTGAGTATTATTTTTATAGAAGTTTAATCCTTGAAGATTGTATAATAAGTAAATAAATAAAATATATAAGTAGAAATGAAAAATGGAGAGTTGTTATTTGATAGTTATGGTTTTATAAGTGATTTTACCGCTTCATCTCCATTTATCATTTTTTATTGGTTAAAAAAAATATTTATTAAGGACATTTTGAGAAATTTAAAAGTGAGATTAACTAACTTTTTTCATAAAATAATAGATAAATATTATGAGGAGTTAACCCGCTTTTACTCTCCTCTTGAACACGGAACTAGCTAGCTCCAAGATTTTGGTCCTCCTGCAGTTCCCAAAACCAAGGTTCGTTATCTTTTCTCTTTTGCTCTTTTTGCATGGAAAGATTTCATCCTTTCTAGTAAAAGGATAATTTTGAATTGTATCATCTTTTGTGAATTTAGGCTGGTCTACTTTCTGCCTTCACGACGAGAAGAATAATCAACATCCCTCCCAGCCTTATTGAGTGTGTAAGTAGTTGGTATCAGTACCGGCTCCTCTCTTCTCTTCTTTCACGATCAATCAAAGTTGACTCACGTAATTATTTCAACGGTAAATTGAATACTTGCAGTTCCACTGGATTGAAGTTAGTTACTCGCAAAAAAATAAGAAGACGGGATGATCTGTGATTTACAGTGAATTTTTCCTTTTCTTATTATTCAAATAGGACGTGGAATCGGACGTCTCTGAGTGCATGAAACTTGTCAACTTTTTTCTTGGAAGAAACTTTTACTCGTGGAACCCTGCTCCAAGACTGGTCATCATCTTCAGTTCCTAAGCCAAGGTTCATTATCTTTTTCTCTTGAGTATCTTTTGTAAGGGATCATTTCATTCTTAGGAAAAAGAGAACAAAAACTGACTCGTCATTTTTTTTTCTTTTTGTGAATTTAGATCGATCTACTTTCTGACTTCACAAATTCAATACGATGTACTGATTTTATCGGAGCTCAACACCATCACCTATTGAGTGTGTAAGTGATTAGTTCCAATATGGGTTCTTCCCTTCGCAAATATCAATCCAAAGCTGACCACTGCAGTTTTTTTTTTCAGTTGTCCACCACTACTTGACGTGACTTCTTGTGGATCTCTTGATCATCTTGATACTTCCACGGTACTACTGCATACTGTCTCGTGCACTGATCCCTTCCCGATCTTTAAAATTCGTAACAAATATTTTTTTCACTCTTTTTCATCCTCTTCATTTCCATAATTAATCCACTTCATTGGTGGTGATGTTTGAATCGGATCGTGATATTCATGACCTTCTTCCTCTTTTTCCCCTTCACCTTAGGTGGTACTTTTCAAGATTAAGTGCAAACAAATATAAGGTAAGCTTCGAATCAACTACCACATTTTCTTTTTTCCTTATCTCCCTGTGCATGCATGCAATTTCAAATCAAGGAGTCAATTCTCTTTTGCCCTTGAAGCCGAGGTATGCCGCATGTGTATTTTTGCTTAATTTAGTCTGCCATGAATGTATGTACGTTGGGTTCCCATGCAGAACGTTGGTGTCTATGTATCTTACCCCGTTCCATTACTCCACACATTTCAACTACTTGCTTAATTGACTTGCCGCACTACACCTTTTAAGTTCATTTTCTTTATTTTTGGCCTTTTTGGGCTGGAGAAAGGTTGCTACTTGGTAGCAAGGCAACATGTGATTACAAGGACTTCTTGGTTTTGTTGCAATACATATACACTTGTTCATGCAACTCCCGGTTCCTGCTCTTACTTAAATTTTGTTTTACCATGCATGCATATATATATATATATATATATATCAAATGCACATATAAACACACACACACACAAATGAACTTTTTTATTTTTGCTCGAGAATTCATTGTTTTTATAATTGGTTATACAACTATACGTATGAGTGCATTCTTATACAATTTTAATTTTCTTCATTTTCATTCTGGTGCAGGCCACAACTATGGCATCTAGCTCCAGATCCACCACCGTACCCAGACTGAAGGTTGTAAATGGATAAAATTCATAATTAAGAAAGTTTTATCTATTGATTAACCAACCAAACTTTAACTAAACTCTTTTCCTCCTTCAAATTTCATTGCAGGAATTCCCCACAGATATTCCTGAGTATATTAGCTGGAGGGAGACAAATATGCTAACCCCGGTTAGAGATCAAGGCCACTGCGGTAAGTGTTATAAATCCCTCTATAATCCAAATCCAAGTTGTTCTTTAATCTATTCGATTTGGGATTCAATTATCAATACCCGTCATCACATGGTAACGTGACAAGCATTACCACTTGCCCTTAGACATCAGCCTTTAACAACTACCCCCATACAATCATTTTTCTTCCGGTCTCCAGTGAAAGGGACAAATTACCACAAGGCAATCCTCAGGCTAGCATACAAGTCATAGTTTTTCTTCTGTACTCGATAAACTGGCCATAAGTTGGATAAATTTTTTTTTTCCTGTCTCGAGGTGAATTTAACTAATTAGTGTTATATTATCCTTTATTGTAGACTGTTGTTGGGCGATGGCTGCTACCAGGGCGATAGAATCTAGAGTTGCCATAAGGAACCGCGTAGCTCCTGTGCAATTATCTGTACAAGAGCTGATAAATTGTGTGAAGCACGACCCAGAGGAGCCGGATAGACGTGATTGCTACACGGGATCTATCAACCTCGCGTTCAAATGGATCATCAAACACGGGATACTTCGAGAAGACGAGTGCCCTTTTGTTGGACATAAACAGCCTTGCAGCCCTAAGCCGCAGGTTATTTCGGCATTTTTGTTTATATAAATTTGTCCCTTATTTCTTCATGAATATCTTGTATTGGGAGCTGATATTCTTTTATCAATCTGTCAGCTATCACAGCCATTGAAGATCAAAGATTATAGCATGATACGAAATGGAGACGAGGCCGAGCTGTTGAGCTGTGTAAGCCGGCATCCAGTTGCTGCAGTTGTCTGGATAACGAAGGCTCTAAGTGATCTTGCAGCAGAGGTATATTTTTATATTTATTTTTTGTTGTAGTTTGAACTAGTAGATCATCTTAGACATAAATCTCCTTATATTTTTACAGGAGATCTATGAAGGTCCAGCTGACGGAAATTTTAAGGTGAAACTTAAAAATGGGGACATGGGGACTCTTCAGCACGCAATTGTAATAGTGGGATATGGGACGAGACAGTCGGATAAGAAGAATTACTGGGAAATCTGCAACTCCTGGGGTACCAAATGGGCGGACCATGGCTATGGGAAGGTTATGCGAGATTCAAGCCTTCGACCCGGCACACAATCGCTAATAACTCGTGCTTCCTACCCGATTTTATTTGATTAGAGATTGACTGTTGATCACATCTTTTCCATAGAATGTGTGGTAGTCAGTTTTTTCTTTTTTAATGTACAGGACTATGCGAAAAATAATAAAACCTGGGTTGGGGTTTGGGAGGGACTAAAGTGTGACGGATAGCAGTAATAGAGCGAGTCAATTGCTTTGTTCCGTGTTGTTGTTGACCATTCTCTTCCTTGACTCTCGTTCTGCCATTGATCGAGGGATCAGTTCTAAATAGGCCAACTATGTTGGCAGTGGACTCTGTTTTGGTGTGCGAGGAATGACTCCCTACTCTCTACCATTGATCGTCTGTGATTCCTAAACTCTTTTCTGATCTTTTTCTTTCCCTTTCCAATACATCTTCTCCGGATTCGTATAGCTACCTTGAGTAATTAATGATTAGTTATCATATAAATCTAATAAAAAAGATTAGTTATCATATAAGATCGAAAAACAAAATCTAAATAAAATTAAAACCATAACCATGGAATTCGAATAATTAGATTTTGAGGGTTTTCTTTGGAGAGTTTTCGGGTTGGCTTCTGGGATTCTTGGGATTTTATTTGTAATATTTTTTAGATTTTTGAGTTTTTAGGAAATTTTAAAATTTTTAGAGTTTTTAAGGTTATTTAAGTTTTTTTTAAAACTAATTTTAGATTTTTTTAAAGCATTTATTAGGATCCTTAAATGTTTTTAGGATTTAAGGATTTTCCAAGATTTTATTAGTCTTTAGGATTTTTAGTGCACTTCAGCACTCTTGGAACTGTAAGGGTTTTGTTTATATTTTAAGGTTTTTTTTAAATCTTCAAAGATTTTAAATTTTTTTTGCATTTGTTAGAGATTTGCATAAATTTTAAAGTCTTAGAACTTTTTTAGAGTTCTTAAATTTTTAGAGTATTTTAAGATTTATTAAATTTTAGGGTCCTCATGGATTTGCTAAGACATTTTTTAATTCTCTGAGATTTTAACAATTTTTAATATTTTTTTAGGATAATAAGGTTTTAAAAGAATTTTATAGGATTTTTACAAGTTTTTGGACGTACTTTAAAATTTTCACAAATAATTAATTTTACTTAGTTGAAACTAGAGATCAATCCACGCTCCACACGAAAAGAAAATAAAAATAAATAAAAGTAAATATTATTATGAATATGTATAATTAAATTGTTTAGTTATAATGTATTAAAATTTAATTTATTTGAAATGAATTTATATTAACTTATAATAACAAACAGAACACTCTAAATTGTTAATAATATATTTTACAATTTTATTTACATCTTAAAAAAATTATTTAAATGTATATTTAACTGACAATTAAAAGCAAATACGATATTTCTTGTTATGCAGTTATGAAACGGGAGAATCTAATTCTAATGAAAGATTTGTGCTATTTAGATCATATATGTGGATTGAGAAGTGAAAATGATTGAAATTATTATCCTACTCTTAATTTGAAGGATTTTATAAAACAAGTGTATGATATAGATTTTAATGTGTAAATTAGATAAATGTCAAATATGAAAAATAAAAAAATAAAACAATTAAACGTTTACATATAATAATATAAGTATAAGTGTATAAAACAATTCATCCTTTTAAGATATTAAACATGATATGGAGGGTTAATGTTAAATAAAACCTACAAAGCTGAAAATTAGAATCAACCCAAGAAATCATTTAAGCTAATTGTATGTATGAATATAATGCGAGGGATTTTGAAGTTCTTAGTTTTCTTTCCGAGGTTTAAGCATTTTATAGAGTTTTAAGTAATTTTTGGAGGAACTTTAGGACTTCTAACGGTTTTTTTGGTCTCTTTATTTTAATAAAGTTTTTAAGATTTTTAGTGTTTATTTTAAGATTTTCAAGATTTTGAGGTTATGATTGTCCATTTGGAAGTCAGCAGTGTTTCCAAGATTTGTAGTGATTTTTACGGCGTTCAGGATTTTAGGATTTTTTTTTTTACACTTTGATGATTTTCAGAATTTAGAGGTCACATATTTTTACATAAATAATTTTACCAAATTTAACTTCAAATTATTTTTTTAGAAAAAAAATTGATGGATCATTCAATTATAAAAGAGTGTGCAAACGATCTAAAAACACTCAAGGGTCAAAGACCTAGCTATCCAAAAAAGTGAGTGCTGCATTTTAAAAGATAGTTGTTTACTAATGAAAATTGCGATACCTAATATGAACCGCTCGCCCAATCCATTATTAAGTAGCAAAGCTTCGAGAATCACCAAATAATCATCATCCTAATGTATTTAATCAATAATGAACTCAACATACTGATTCTATGAAATGAATCAATCATGCAGTAGTAATAAATCCCAATGCCTATAAATCATCCACCTAATCTAACAGATAACCATATATTAAAAAAAAATAGAACAAAGAGATGCAGATGCAATTTGCTAACTTTGTGCAAGGAGTTGCTAGACGGTGGGTTTCGGTCGAATCTCCTCGACTTCAAAGTCATCAGCTTTGAAGTTGTAGAGGGTAAGTACTCGAGCCTGAAAGACTTTACTTTGATCTTTATCCATAACTTCAAACGTTATGAAGTACGTTATGCCTCGTAATCCCTGCGCATTCACACTTTGAACACTTTTGAACCGCAGCTGCTTACCCTTTACAGAGAGAAAATAGAGATTAAAAGGACCACAAGTATCATCTTATCTACCACAGAAGTGTGTGATCAATGTTCACATGAGATTACCTCATTCCTGTTGAACTCATCTAGAGCACGACTTGCATAATCATTGAAGCAGCCAATATTCTCATCCGTGAGCTCAATAGGTTCGATTATGCCAAAGGCATGAGCATCCGGAAACGATTTCACGTCGTAGCCCTAACACGACAGACCGCATCAAAGATTCCATTTATACACATAATCTGAAACACAGGTAGAATGATGGATCGATCATAGGGTAATTAGAAACGAGCAAATCAAAGCTTACTCACACCACTCTCTTCGACTTGCCTCCGGTATTCTCGCCACTCTTTGTCGGTCATCTCATGCGTACCATCGGAATAAACATCATACTCTTCACCGTCGGAATCAAAGAAGGTCCAGCGAGTAGGCGACTCTGATCCTGGTGATGGTTGTGGCGAATTCCGATCGGCGTCCAGGGTGTCTCCCATGGTCAAGCCCTAATTAAGAAACCTCCAAATTCTTTCTAAGCTATGAGTATAATCGGAATTTCTTGTAGTCAAATTGAAAAGCCTACGAGTTGAATCCATGAGCAGAAGCACAATCAATCGAGAGGATAGATAATATAAGAGGAAAATCAGACAGGTCTACGTACTCCATACCCAAATATATATATATATATATATCCAGTCGGAACATTAAACAAAAAGAAAGAATTGAATGCGCACAGTGAAGCCTAGAGATCAAGCCAGGAGCTCGAGAATGAGAGGGATAGAAGAAAGAAACCTGGAGATCAAGCCAGCTACACGAGGACGACAGCAATAAAGCAGAAGAGACGGGCCACGGGCTGAGACTGAGAGAGCCTCTAATATATAACAAGGAAAAAAAATCTTACCTACCTTTTAAATCTTATCCTGTGTTTTGTTACTAATCCTAAATTCATTTTTACATTGATTTTAGTCCTCTCTTTACACCTTTTTTTGGGCTACTTTTAATCCTCTCGTATTAAAATATTATTTTTATAAACAAATTTATATCAGAAATTCAAAAAATCTAAATAAAATCATTTCAGAAATTTATAAAAATTCTTTGAAATAAAATTTTAAAAAATTTTAGATAAACAAATCTTAGAAGATATTATCTATCTTCTATATTTATATCAACTAGAGACTGATATGTGTTTTGTAGGAAGAAAATAAAAATAAATAAAACTAAATATTATTATGAATCCATAAAATTAAATTTTTTAGTTATAATATATTACAATTTAATTTATTTGAAATAAATTTATATTAACTTATAATATTAGATAAAACATTCTAAGTTGTCAATAATATATTTTACAATTTAAAAATAACGATGAATTATTTAACTTATAATTAAAGCAAATCGAATATTTTTTATGATGTGGTTATTAAATGGGAGAATCTAAGTTGTTAGTAAAATATTTTTGTTATTTAGATCGTAAATGTGGAGTGAAAAGAGAAAATTATGAAATTACTATTTTATCTTTAATATGGAGGATTTTATATACAAATGTCTGTCATAAATTTTAATAAGTAAATTAGGGAAAGGTCAAATATGGAAAATAAAAAAAAAACACAAAAATAGACAAACATTTGCATATAATAGTGTGTGTGTGTGTATATAAGATATAAATATATCCTCTATATATTTATGATATAGATATATCTTCTGTATATTTACAAGACTCTAGAGAATAGTTTTACTATCTTTTTACTATTTCAAACTGTCATCACTTTTGATATTTCAAAAATACTTTTGATATTCCAAAAATGATTTTGGTAATTAATTTTTGTAACCAGTAAAATATAACTATAGACAAAATCAAAAAACCACTATTACTATTACTTTCAATTATAACTATCATCTAATATTTAAATTATATAATTTTATTTAAATTTATTCATAATACATTCTATATATTATCAATGTTATGAAGCATTAACATGCAATTATAAAATTATATAAGACATCACTATCAAAAAAATAAATATGAATTTGTATTCAACTATAATATTGACAATTTCATACATAATATGGGTCAACGTCTGGTCTATGTATACACTATTATGTGCAAACAATCGGGAGGTTTAATATCGTTTTCACTTTTTCATATTTGTCCTTACTCTAATTTACATATTAAAATTTATGATATGCATATGCTTATAATTACCTTCATATTAAGGGTAAAATAATAATTTCAGTTATTTTTCTATCGCTTCATACCTACGATCTTAACAATAAAGATCTTTTTATTAACTATTTAGTTTCTCCATCTCACTCAATATTATTCCATATCTATAATTTTAGTAGTAAAAATATTTTACATTTTTTAAATAATTTATTTGAAATTGTAAATATGAAAAAGTAAAATTGGTATTGTATACCGATGATAATTGAGAAGTTTTGCCTACTACTATAAGTTCATTACTATAAGTTAATGAATTAAATTATAATACATTATAAATAAATTATCTAATTATGTAGGTTCGTCCTAGTATTTTGTATTTATTTATTTTTATTTTCTTTTCGTGCGTAGAACACGTCTACATCTAGTCTATATATACTATTATATGCAAATCTTTGTGAAGTTTAATGTCTTTTTGATTTTCCATATTTACTATCAAATTAATTTGCATATTAAAATTTATGACATGCATATATTTTTCAGATTAAGAGTAAAATAATAATTCCAATCATTTTCTTCTCACTCCATATCTTTAATTTTAATAGCAAAAATATTTTGTTAACTGCTCAGATTTCCTAATCTCACTCTATATCTAAAAGTTTCACTGTAAAAATATGTTACACATTTTGAACAAATGATTTGAATTTATAAAATTGAAAAGATAAAATTAATATAGTATATTAATGATAATTGAAAATGTCATATTTACTATTATAAGTTAACGAATTTTATATAAGTTAAATTGTAATTAATTATAAATAAAAAATCTAATTATAAAAATTTATCACAGTATCTTACATTTATCTATTTATTTTTATTTTCTTATCGTACGTAACATAAATCTGTGTCTAATACCATTATATGCAAACAACAAGTTTTTAATATTTTTATATTTGCGCTCTATTTAATTAAACATTAAAAGATATGAAATCTATCCGCTTTCAGAAAAATAATAGTTACAAATATTTTTTTGTCTAAATATCTACGATTTTAATCATAAAATTTTTTTCATTAACTACCAAGATTCCCACTCTCACCCTATATCACTCCATATCTATGATCTTGAGAATAAAAATTTGTCTCCATTTTTTGAAACAAATAATGCAAAATTTTAAAATGTCAGAATATACTATAACAACCGAGAATGTCCAGTCTACTAATGTAAATTAACAAATTTTAAATGAAATAAATTGCGATATTTTTTTCAAAATTTTGAATTAAATTACATTATAAATAAACAATTTTAGCATACGGGTTAATCCCTACAGTTTTACTTTTTTTTTTCTATGCAGAGTGCAAATCCATGTCTAACTATATATAAAAGTCACTCTACTTTTTTCCTAAAACTATTACTTTTTATTTAATTTAGTGAAAATTCGCATGCATTAAATATTAATTATGACTAAATTTTTATAATCATTGATATATTCATTTTTTATCAATTTTATTAAATAATAAAATCCATGCATTGTATTGTTCATGTCTATTTTTTATAAATGAATCCATTCAACCATGACTGCTCGAGTAGTATAAATGTGGTTGGATATTGATAAATTACAATTCATACCGTTACTAGTTTTCCGGAGGAATTTTAAATGAATGATTAGAAGGGTTAAGCAAAAAAAAAAAAAACATCATAATTAAATCATCATCCTCGGCTCATCAAATTCTCAATGGATGCCATGTTTTTTGTTGGTCTTGGTCTTCACTTCTAAGCTTAAATGATGTAAAATTTTGTGAACTTGTCCCATCCAAAGTGAAGGAAGGTATGGGCCTTTCTAGACCTTTTCAAAAGTCATAATGCTAGATTCGATATGAAAACTATCCCGTCTATCAAAGGAGCGAGTGTGTGAACCAAGAGAGGGGAGGTTCCGTTGAGGCCTCGGATACAACAGAAAATCAGCATCGAAATTGAAGTTCAGAGAAATTTAGGAGAAGCACGGTGAGGAGAGGACGGAGAAAGGATACCTTGAGATGATGTACGGTCTTTCTTTTTTTATAATTATTCAAGTGATTGGCACTCATTTTTAAGTTTAATGCAATATTTTCTTTATCCAGTATGATAATACGGGTTAGGATGATTGAAAAAGTTTAATTGGAAGGAGATTAGTTGACATTTCATGTCTTTAGAGATAGTAGTTGACGTGCGACCAATAACATCAACCGCTTTCTACGCACCAACTTAGGAAAGAGTTTTATGTGTAACGGGTATATCACGTGGCAATGCATAGTATCATGAGCCAATACGATTCAACTATTTTTAATATATTTTTAATAAAACCTAAAAGAAAAAAATAAATCATAAAAGGGAAAAAAAACAATCCTAAAAATGGCTTGATTTAATTAACTCGTGAAATGATGTCAGCATTATCACGTGATATACCCGTTACATACAAAACTTTCTCTCCACCCATTTTCAAAATTTTCCAATTTTAATTATTCATTTAATTAATTGCTGTTATATCACTCTCTTAGTAGCCATGTTATGTATATGTAATATGTATGTGTGTTGATCAAGAAATTCTCAAATAATCATATCTCGCCACGTAACGTGAAAAAATATCAATCAAAATATAAAAAATGGATAAATTAATGTTAATTATCCAAATAATTGTCATAATTAACGCTATACGAAGTAATAATTTGATTGGTTCTTCTTGACCACATCACTATGCGATAAGATTGTACGAAATTTTTCCCTAACACTCTCAGAGTAAAGTCTTTTTCGTTTTATAATGCTCAAATTAAAGTCAGCAAGCATTATGAATGTGCGGCCCTTAGCACTGTACATACGAATCGTGATTTTCCTTCACGGGCCACTCTTTTTTTCTTTTTCAAAACGTGATGAAAGTGTGGCTAAAATACGCATGGATGAAACTCTTCTGATCATAAAAATTCGATCTGATGCACTGGAAGAGAATAGTCGGCAAGCACCGGATATCTTCTCCCGATAATAAAGTATCAAATAAATAGTGGATGATGGTATCACCATTAGTGATGATAATTATAACTATGATCATTTAATAATTATATATTAATTAATTTCTTTTTTCTTTTGGCTACGGAGGTCGGAGGTCGAGTTGCCAACGGTGCTAACAATTTTGCATGGACACGGGAGGACGAGACTGTACGAACAAGTTATCAAAATCCTGGTTCTTTGTCTACTTAATTTTCTCCCAGCAGGAATAAATTATACGGATAAGGTTTACATTTTTTTTATATTGATAATATATGGTACCATAACAATCGACTAATTCACTGAATAATATATTATATGACTTGGAAACCGTTATCAATCCCCAGATATCGGCCACAGGAGAGTCAAACTTATTCATGTTTGCATGTTCAAACAGGGATAAACAGACAGAAAATAAATTCTTATTTACTTCATGTGATTTAATATTTTCTTTTCTTTTTTCTTTTAAAATAAAATCTCGATTTGGGCCTAATACAAAATAAAATAATAACTACAAATAATCAATAATATAATAGTACTAATACTGGAGGGGACGCGGAGGCGGCTTTATTTTGACAACTTGGTACGGAGAAAATCATACTTTTATTTTACAGTAATATGTGAGAGTTATTAAAAAATTAAAGTAGAAATTTTATATATTTATTAATTTTTATAATTACATTTTATAAATTTAAAAATAATAAATTTAATCACAAAAAATTAATTTTATTATACTTTCAGCTTAAATTATTATTATTTTATTAACGCAAATTTCACGTTATTAATAATTTCATTATCCGAAGTGGAAGGAACAGTCGGCGTCGTATTTCATTTCGGTTGTTACCATGGGATTTTAGCGCAATAGAACAGCGACGAGCAGAAGACTGCCTATAAGTAACGCCACCAAAGAAATTAAAAAAAAAAAAAATTCATCCACCTTCAAAACTCGCACCCTTCCCTCGCTTTTTCGCCCCACAACCCCAGGGCCCCAGAACAAACAGAGCCGTTTTTCCGCCGCTTCAGGCTTCCCTGGTCTCTCTGATTCGGTTAGTATGGCTTTATCCTCCTATTTGCTCAATTGTCGCTCGTGGCAGTTTCATTTGCTCTATTTTGTTGCATACTCCATTGTCGGGTTCTGCGTTTTCTTGGCGGGGAGGCTGAGTTTCCTGCGCCGTGTATGAATCTCGTTGGTTCTTCTTTTCCTCCTTTCCCATTTTGATCTTTGTGGCCCAATGGTTATCGCCGCCGTTCTCAGTGTTCGCTGCCTTTCCGTAAATTTTCTCTCTTTTCCTTCTGGGAATTTTAGGCCCCCTTTTCTTGATGTTTATGCTGATTTTCATGCGGAAAGAACTTGCATTTCCATTGTTGGCTATTGAAGTTTATATGCTCGATGTTCTTGCAGCAAGTGAAAGTTTCTTTTTTTCCCCCTCTGAAATTTCATCTTCAGATATGTCGATCAATGCCATGTTTTTCCTTTCGCCTTTCATGTCCGTGGCTGCATTCAGGAAAAAAAAAATAAAAGAAGTTAAGTCTTTGCAGCTTTTGAGGAAATTCGTAGATACCTTACGAATAACGTAGTGAACTCAACAGGTGGACTATATATCTTTATGTTGCAAAAATTTGCTAC
The DNA here is from genome assembly GCA_037672795.1 of Lagerstroemia speciosa. NCBI lineage: Eukaryota > Viridiplantae > Streptophyta > Magnoliopsida > Myrtales > Lythraceae > Lagerstroemia > Lagerstroemia speciosa. The sequence continues at coordinate 1,343,637 of CM075304.1, read as the reverse complement.
CACACATCTGCAATTACTGTGTAGAGAAAGAAAAACATAAAGGTTTGACTAGATCCCTGGGAGATATTCTTTCTTCATTATAATTTTAGAGGATTATTAACTGATTCATGGACCTGAAGCATGATCTCGAGTGGGACATTGCTGGGTCTGGGGTTTGACTCTGGGTTTCCTCGTTTTAAAGAATTAGGGCTGAGATTCAGTAGGTTGAGCTTGGGTGAGGTATCCGATGGCTACAATATTTTGGAATCTTTTAGATCTCAATTAGTGGTAGGCTTCTTTGAAGATAGCTGGATTGGTTTTCCTCAATATATTTACTCCTAGATGTATCAAATCGGTAGGGCTTGGTGATGATATTGATAATTGAACCGATGAAGATCTTACTGTAACACCTTTGAAATGGCACATATAGGTTATTGACATCTAATGTGCCGGGCTGATTACTTGACTATGCAGTGCGCCATTAGTAGAATTTTTCTAGCTGTTTGCTGACTGGTTTTCCAACCTTTTCCTTGTCGCTTGCAACTGGCCACGGGGCCAGCAAAATCCGATCTTTGACTGCATTTGACGGGCTGGGAGGAGGATTTTGATGAATTTTCTATTTGTATAATGTGAAACTTGCAGTCTGCAAGTGTATGCCGTTAGTGCAAATATTTATGAGGACCATCTATTGCTGTCAACTAGCTATTGGTAGATCATGTGGCAACACGTGCTGCTGATTCAAACATTTTAGGAATTTGGTTGTTGAGGTTGATGAGTTATTGTGTAGCCGACTTCTTTTTTATATAGGATCTGATTCACTATATTCTCTGGAGTGTTAGAAATTTTTGCAAGAATGGTCATACTGACAATGAAATATGTTTTACGTTTGTTTGGGGTGAAATGGTGCATGTACATGTAACTCAAGTGGATTCACTTAAAAATCTTTTGATTCTGCTTTCTGCTTAACTGGTCGAATTGGGTTAAAAGAATTACTGCCTCCTATTTATTGTTGGTTACCTTTGTTTGATCTTTTTATATGGTAGTTAAATGATGAAACTTTGAAGGTGGGAGACCTTAAGGCCTGAGAAGGCATTTCAGAATCTAATGGCATCAGTAGGTTTACGGCCTACTTCTAGTTTGAGGGAACCTAGTGGCTGTGCTGCGGGTGCTGATACTTTGCCTGATGGGATGAATGACATGAAAATCAGGGATGAAAAGGTATGTAGATATTCTCCAGCTCCGCAATTTTGTCTTCATTATATTGAGCTCTACCAATTATTGTTTCACAAATTTCTAGGAGTTGGAGGCTGCAGTCGTTGATGGAAATTCTACAGAGACAGGTCATATAATAGTGACAACTATTGGGGGCAGAAATGGCCAGCCAAAGCAGGTATATTTCTCATGGTCTTTCTGTCGAGAAATTGCTATTAAACTGTGTAATGTATATCCTCCTTTGGCATCAGTTTAACTGCAAGATGTACCTTTTATCATGGTGAAGTTCTTTCATTTACATATATGGTTTGAATATCCAGTCCTATTATTTTCAGACAACAAGCTATGTGGTCGAGTGTCCAGTGGGACGAGGATCATTTGGAGCTGTGTTTCAGGTTTGTGCCAGATACTTGTGTGTAAGAGTGATTGGATTTGAATTCTTGTTTGTGTGTAAGAGTGATTGGATTTGAATTCTTGTTCAAAATTCCTACTCTACTTTTTTTGTTTGTTTTCCCTCAGGCAAAGTGCCTAGAGACTGGGGAATCAGTACCAATAAAAAAGGTTCTACAAGATAAGAGATACAAGAATTGGGAGCTGTATATCATGCGTCTTCTGGATCATAATGTTTTCTCTTTGAAGCATTGTTTCTTCTCGATGAGCAAAAAAGATGAGCTTTACCTTAATCTAGTGATGGAGTATGTTCCATTAACTGTGCACCGTGTGATCAAGCATTACAAAATGTTGAACCGGAGGATGCTGCTATCTGCGTGAAGCTTTATGTTTACCAGGTCTGTAGTCTGAGGAAGAACTTTTAGAAAATAATGCCCTATCTGTTTACCCAGGTCTTCCTTTCTTATTTCTTTCATGACGTATTCACTGAGTTATGTTACTTTCCATGAACATGACAGATCTTCAGGGCATTGTCATACATTCATCGTAGTGTTGGCGTGTGTCATCGGGACATCAAACCTCAAAATCTTTTGGTGAGTTTATACTCGTTGCAGATTCAATCTTAATCCTGCATGTATCCAGTGTATTATACCATTTGCAGAACAATAGTAATTATGCAATTCATCTTGAAATTATTTTTTGTTCATCAGGTAAATCCACATACTCACCAGGTCAAGCTCTGCGATTTCAGAAGTGCAAAAGTATTGGTATGTTCTATTTGGTGGTTCTTAGTAATCTTTAATATGAAATTGCTTTGAGCTCATGAGTTTGATCATTATTTAACAGTACTAATAGGTGAAAGGGGAGCCCAATATTGCTTACATTTGCTCAAGGTACTATAGGGCTCCTGAGCTTATTTTTGGGGCAACTGAGTATGCGACAGCTATTGATGTCTGGTCTGCCGGCTGTGTTCTTGCTGAGCTACTCCTTGGACACATAAAACTATCTTTTGCCATTTGTTCTATGGCTGAGCATTCCTTTCTCGGCTTGATAAATGTTCATTTTCCATGCACTTATTCAGTTCGATCTTTTTGTTATATTCAGCCTCTGTTTCCTGGTGAGAGCAGAGTTGACCAGCTGGTTGAGATTATCAAGGCGAATGCAATGGCCAAAATTTTCTGCTAGTCAATACGATTTTCTTTCATTGCTAGATGTTTTCACTCGAAATAGGAATTTCTTTTTTGGCATAGACCAAAGGAGAATTTCTTCTGCTTGTCTTGGGAGCTTTTCGTTCTAAAATATTTATTTGCAGGTTTTGGGCACTCCAACGAGGGAGGAAATCAAATGCATGAACCGCCCAGGTCAAGTTTCCCCAAATAAAATCCCATCCATGGCACAAGGTAAGGCAGATTGGATGAACAGCATCACCTTTTATCTTGTATTACTCCGATTTTCTTTTGGTCATTTACATCTTTCTTTGCCTGATAATTAGATACTCCACAAGCGCATGCCGCCAGAAACTGTTGATCTGGTTTCAAGCTTGCTGCAATATTCTCCAAACCTACACTGCCCAGCTGTGAGTTCATGTATTTTAATTTATCGTACGCATAGAACAATGTGCTTCTTTCACCAATTTATCAGTGATTTTACTGCTGTTGCAGTTGGATGCCTTAGCCCACCCCTTCTTTGATGAGCTTCGTGATCCTAACGCAAGGCTGCCCAATGGACTTTGCCTTCCACCGCTATTCAACTTCAAATCACATGGTACGAGAGATCTTCTTGCATTATACAACACCTCATCGATTTGACTCTATCATGGTCAAGGTTCTCACAGGGTTATCTCTTCCTTCAGAACCGAAGGGAGTACCAGTGGATGTTCTGATGAAACTGATCCCCGAACATGCAAGAAAGCAGTGTTCTTTTCTTGGCTTGTGATTCAGTTTGCCTGCCCATTGCTTAATGTCTTTTGTCCTGTGATTTCTTATCCGATGCTTAGCCGTAAGTTGTTCTGTACCTACGTATACGTACCTGGACTATCTGCTGTAACGACTACATTTAGTGTATCTAATTTCTCATTCTGTTTGCTTCCAGATGTTCACAAGCACTCCTTTCTGACTATCATCAGTGCAATGAACCGTGTTAGTGCTTTCATGGGGATGTGCAGTGGTTGCCCAATGACCATTTCGATGGGTGGCCCTATGACTTTAATTAGTTGAAGTTCAGTGAAATCAAAATTCTTCTTTGAAATCAAAAGAGTGATAAAGGTTTTGAATGGAATAATAGGAAAAGGGGGATCAAAGGGTCTAGACCACTGGCAAAAATTGAATCTTAAAATTTTTTTGTTTCAAATCGAGGTGATACGTGCACGAAGCCCTTTCACTGCATTAGCCAACTTCAGTACAGTGATACTCTTCTTGCTGCTGGACGGTGACCAGATGGATTAAAGAATTGAGTACACGAAGCACAAACCGCCAATGCTCAAAAGTGGATTGGCTGCACCGAAAGGGCAAAACCCACTGGCGCCGGCCAAACATTAACCAACGTTTCAAAAGAAATTATTATAACTAAGAAAGAGGTCGGGCAGCGTTTGCTCATCTCCTAAAAAATTTTGAATTTCTTGCGAGGCTGCCGGGATCCGGTAAATGTTCGGATGTGGAAAATTTACGTAAGGGTCAAAATTTAGAGGAAACCAAAAGAAGGGGAAAACGATCGATCATAATTCACTGATTGCCATGTAGGTGAAGGCAGTCTTTTTCTAAGTGAGAGTCAAATTTGTTCTTTTAGATGGTTATCTGCTGAAATTGTGAGGGATGAATTTCCATGACGATGCTCGTAGGATGATATTCATTGTGTGTGTCTGTGTGTATTATCCACACGTACAAGGAGCTGTTGAAGAAGTGTTCCTGCGACTGGTCGGTCTCTAAGATGGTCGGTGAGGCAATGGTCTGACAACCTCACTTATAAAGTTAAACTAATGTTCTAGGACATGGTGGGAGGGAGCTTCAAGTATGGGAATGAATGGGCAAGGCGTGGAAGGGAGAGCAAGATAACTGCGACGATCGAAGCTTTTTCTAAATATTCCATATGGATATGGTCACATGCCATTGTACATCGAATGTAACACTTTCGTTGTAATTTGGAAAAACAGGAATAGCATGAATTTTGACCGAATGCCAGTGCAATCCTTTTGGCAAGCTTCCCTTCACATTTCCGGGACATTTCTCCAAGCCTCCAAAATTTTTGTATCCCATACCGGAATCAAATGTAGTATATCAGGGAAGTCTTTCGCATGACGTAAATGCCACCCATCCAACTCGCTCAAGCGTGTTTTTAACTTCAAAGTTCTGATAGGATTTGATACATCAGCACTGGTATGATTGTATTCGCTCAGCAAAAATGAAAAAAGGACAAAAATGTCACCGGTTCTCTTCCGGTCAGCAACTTCTTGAAGGTTGGTTGACATATATTAATGTGGACATTGGCAACAGTGACCCGACTACGTCTGGGAACTCCTAGTCGGAAGCTTATCAGACCACTTACGATCATCTGGGCAATCAATTCCCCTCCCCTCGTCAATCTTGCATGTTCAATACACCCTATGACAAGATAGGTTCAATGGGGTTCAGATATCAGATTGCCAACCCACATCATTAGCCCTTCCTCTCAATGCCTTACTAACTTAAGTATTGAATGCTTGACCTCGATTTCTCTGGCAGGACATTGAAGCCACTTACGGATCCATTGAAGCACAGAGAGGTCCAATTCCATTCATCAACCCGAAGTCCCAATCCGAAAATCAAATGTATCCTCTCCACAAACTTTTAAATTTAGGTTACAGCAAAAGAAATGGGAGAAACATTTCCCTGCTTCTTTTTCCTCCTGGTCACATCAGGCCTCATCAGAAATGAGTGGCTGTAGAAACTTTCCTTTTAAATTGAAGTTCTGGTTGCAAACTTGGGTTGCTTGTGCCCTAATTTCTAATGCCTTGAGAAGCCATTTCAGGGCAGCCCATTACTTTTCCCTCCATTTGACTTGGCTTTTCACTTGCACTGGATAGGCTAACCTTCTCCCACAAGACAAAGGGCATCATGAGCAAAGGAAACCTTCTGTCTTGTGAAAACACTGATCACTTTCATCCTGGGAGATTGACGATCAGATCATCTGTTGCAATGCCCGTAACCGATTAAAGATCAGGGCTCGCTTCAGACCACATGCATGGGGAAAAAAATTGAAAGAGAATGGGCAGGAAAATAACAGCTGTGTAGCTTTTGCTGCTGGGGGAGATGGACATTACTGGACCAACACATTACATTCATTATATTAGAAGCTTTCCTTATGTATAGAACAAGAACAATCTACCAGAGAGAGGTCCTGCCCTCAAATTTTTTTACAATGTACATTTTCCATGAACCTACGAGGGGGAAAAGCTGAGAGATAGAAGGCGTCTCAGGCAGAGCTCGTGTTCAACATCTACCGTGCAAGTTCAGGCAAGCCTCTCTCGGTAAGGCCGGTGAAATCTGCAGGACGGATGGTGCAAGGAATAAACGACTGAAGAACGCGGGCATCCGGAACCTGGACCATGTAGCTTTTTGCTGGTGTTGGAGCAACTTTTGTAGAAGTGGGAGGTGAGGGCAATCAATGGCCTCAAGCTGAGCAGCACCAAAAGAACTGGGGGACTTCCAAAACAAACTGGACAACTTTCTTTCTGAGTTGGACTGCTTTTTGTAATCTCTCACAGCCATAACTACTCCCCTAACTACCTAGGCAGTTGTTTGAGTCAACTCAACGTTATTTTCTCTTAACTAAAATCTCCAACTCAAATCTTGTTCATTAAGAAAATTTACGATTGGTGGGTATATACATCTTTAGTGGGTTGATCCGTTTCGAATTTATATTAACTAGATTCATTGGATTTCTGAAATCGAGAGCCAATGGGATCCCCAACTTCACTTTCTACTACTCATCCGACAAATCTTTCTCACTATATTCCCTCTTACCCCCTAAAGAAAAGACCTTTCTTTTTTCAACTCTGCAATTGCATGCTCGTATTAGTAGGCAGACTCCACTACTGGCCACGTAATGGAGTTGGTCGGTCTCGGGTAATTATTAAAATCCGCAAAGTTAACTCCCCACTAACTGATCCTTCCTAGTATAAGAAGAGAAAACCGACTTCACTGACTCCCACACACTCCCAAGCTGTGACACAGTAAGTTGGTCTCACTAATTGCTGTCTTTCCTGTGCTCTCTGTGTGTGGTCACTTAACCAAGACTCTTGTTACCTTCCTCTGGTTCTTGGGACTTCCAAGAACGTGCGTTTTACCAAGTTCCATTGCGGCTCAGCCACATCCTAGTCCTTGGACCAATTACCATTCTAGGATAGTGATATACATAACTTTGGCATTAGGTTTCCTTCAATTGTTCCTCTATAAGTAGTCCTAGTTTGTCAGTCCCCAAGCATCATTGCTCGTCCCGACTAGATTTTAACCGATGACGACGATGGATAACTCGCAAGTTGTGAGGTCTTTCCTTGCTCTTGCCATCTTCTCCTGCTTGCTTTTCCCTACTGTCACTGCCAAGTCCAATCACCATGGCCACACGAAGAAGCATTCCATCCCGATATCACAAATCTCGGCCCCGCCTTCATCCGCACCCGAGGCTGCACCTGGCCCGAGCTCCGACAAACCTGGTGATGAGACTGGGGTGTTCGACGTGAGGAAGTTCGGGGCAGCTGGGGATGGGACTACGGACGACACTGAGGCATTCAAGATGGCCTGGGATACGGCTTGCAGTACTGGAGACGGGCCTTCCACCGTCCTGGTGCCTCGTGGCCATTCCTTCATGATTCAGTCCACCATTTTCACCGGGCCATGCAAATCCAGCATCGTGCTCCAGGTAACACGCAGTTCAAGAGCAGCTTACGGATTATGATTTTTGAAATTCGTTGTTTTATTGCAGACAAAGAACACGATTTATGTTCCTAATTTATAATATCTCCAACATGTTTCGTTGGAAAGATTGATGGGACCATAATGCCGCCGGATGGTCCCGAGTCGTGGCCAAAGATCAAGAGTAAAAGGCAGTGGCTGGTCTTCTATAGAATCAATGGGATGTCTATGCAAGGAGGTGGCCTTATCGATGGCAAAGGCGAAAAATGGTGGAATCTTCCCTGCAAGCCACACAGGGTAAAATTAAAATTTTAAAACCAACCCGGTTCTAGAGAATGTTCCTCTACTACACACAAGGTTATTCTTACTAATTACTCGACAATGTCTGTCTAGTAGGGGGTGAATGGAACGACAATGCCTGGTCCGTGCGACAGTCCGGTGGTAAGTCTGGGGAAATTTATCTCAAGTTATGAACTTAGGAAAAAATAATGATTCCAATGAGGAATACAAGCTCATCGTGGTTCTCGACTGCAAATGGTTGCAGGCCTTGAGGTTCTTCATGAGCAATAACCTAACTGTTGAAGGACTCAAAATCAAGGACAGCCCGCAATTCCATTTCCGGTTCGACGGATGCCAGAACGTCCGGGTACAGTCCATCACCATCAAGTCCCCGGCTCACAGCCCTAATACCGACGGAATCCATATAGAGAACACAAACAATGTCGAGATTTACAATTCCGTGGTCTCCAATGGTAATTATAGGCCGATCGTCTCCCAAAATCAATTAGAACAGAAGCAGAAGAGAGCCTCGTCGATTGCTAAACTTCCGGACTTGCAGGTGATGACTGCGTATCGATCGGAGCTGGCTGTTACAATGTTGAATAAGGAACATAACTTGTGGTCCTAGTCACGGAATAAGGTACGTACAATGACATCGTTTTCACGGAATAACATCACTGTCTCGATCGGGGTTTTTCGTGTACGCAGCCACTCAAAATTCTGCTTACGATTAGCTTCGAATCATACGGGTAATGCATATGCACACAAAAAAAACTGCGGCGGCTTTTCTCTAGCTTTCTATGAAGAAAAGAGTTCTAACATAAAGTGGTAGACAAGAAAGGCTCCAATTATGAATTGTTTAGTCTCTATTCTGAATTGCCTTTCTCCTTTACAGGCTTTTTATTCCTCAGTGGTGGCCTGGTGAACTTTCCCCGCCACAAATTAAATTAAAACCCTAACGAGATTCTAAACTGCTTTTCGCATCATATACACGTATGCAGCATAGGCAGCCTCGGCGTCCGAAATACCCGAGCCTGCGTCTCGAATGTCACGGTCTCAGACTCAAAGATCAAGAACTCCGACAACGGGGTCCGTATCAAGACATGGCAGGGCGGGTCCGGGGCGGTATCGAAGGTGACGTTCAACAACATCCACATGGACACTGTCCGGAACCCGATCATCATCGACCAGTACTACTGCCTCACCAAGAACTGCGCGAACCAGACCTCAGCGGTGTACATCTCGGATGTCGCTTACTCGAACATCAAGGGCACGTACGACGTGAGGAGTCCACCAATGCACTTTGGATGCAGCGACTCGGTCCCGTGCACGAACATCACACTATCCGAGATCGAGCTGCTCCCAGCACAGGGGGAGTTTGTGACGAACCCTTTTTGCTGGAACGCTTACGGGGTTGTGGAAACCCTAATTGTCCCGCCGGCTCTCTGCCTTTTGGAGGGGACGCCGGAAAAGATAACGGAGTCTGAGGTTGGTCGGTGCTAGTTAAGCACCAACTTGGATTATGTTATGGGTTAATGTACGCAAAGAAAAGAAACAGAAGATTATTGTAGCCAACAGAAAAAAAAAATTAAAAGTAGAGTCTTTTAATTAATTAATCAATTAAAAATTTGGCATTACTCACTTATGTATATTCCAAGTTCAAAAGTTCGCCAGCCATCTGGGCCACTTGTGGATTAAATTCTTGAAATATCCCGTTCCCCATGTCCTTGTGCAGAATTGTCGTCGAATTTGCATGCAATGGTGCAGTTTGGGACCAAATGAGAATAGCTTAAGCAATATGGGTTGATTAAAATGCCACGGTGTCTCTTCTTCTTTAGACGAGATTTCGGGTTTGAATCTTACAATTTGAGAAATTCTATGATTAGTAGAGTTTAATGATTCAATTTGCCTTGAATTTGAATCATTCATAAGCAATTGTTCTTTTAAGTATCTGGACGATGCATTTCAAAACTAAAACCTTAAAAAAACATAAATTTAAAGTCATTTGATCACCAAAAAAGTATATCAAACCGATCTCTCATTTGTTCTAAATTTAGGCGAGAGGATAAGAGAAGAATCACCAAAACATTTTAATTTCGTATTAAGAACGAGTATCACTGTACCGAGCCTTTTTGATATGCTCATGACTCATATAAATGACTCATTATTAGCTTCTTTATTGTCATTTTCTTGCTATTTTCCCCTAAGAGAAACAACTCCAAATACTTCGTGAAAATTCTGATTAATTAATTAAATAATTAGGATAACATACACTGCATACAGAAAGAGACATGAACAGAATATTCTGCAAGTATCATTTATATGGGCAATTATTATGTGCATGCGGCATATTGAGCACAAAAGTTGGGGCTGCGGCGTGCTTGATTGCTTTGTCTAGGCTTTGCCATGGTGAGTTATAGGGCATACATATATGTGTATCTATATCTATACTTTTACATTGAAGAATATTCCCTATTTCATCTCCTTTTTAATATCCCAAAAACACCCTTTATTACTCAGCTTGATTAACCAAAAAAAAAAAGGATATATCGTGTTCTCGTTCACTGATAAAATCATTACGTCTACTTTCACAGGAATCCATTATCTTCATTTTAACTACTCATAGTAACGATCCTTTTAACTTTTAATATTGTAATCTCCCTCCACCATCTCTATTCTATCTTTTCATCACAAAAATTCTATTCCACTTTTAATAGTATTATAAGACATAGGAATTCACATTCTCCCTTTATCTCAAGTTAAGAACGATATCGCTGGACCAGATCCATTAAATTTACACCTTCTTCTCTTGGCAATCATCTTTGTATAATTGGCTTGCCGTAGAAACAATCTTTCCAGTTTGTTTCGATTGATATAGAGTTTTCCATCGTCTTCCATGTGCATGGATAAACCTCTAGCATGTGTGTGTATATATATGTATGTATATGAAAGCCAAATAAGATAGATTTATTCCTCAAATTGTAGGAAAAGATACTCATGTATGTACATATGTGTACAGACAGAATTGACTAATGTGGGAACTTAATGGGATCGGCTATATATGTATAGATATATGTATATATATGTTTCCATTTTCGTTTTGATTAGGGGACCATAAATGAAGGGCCACTCATCATCACCCTCGATATACTGCAAACTGTGCCCTACTTGTTGCCTTAGCTATCGGATACACACAAGCCATCTGCAGCCCTAAAACTAATCCAACCATCAATCATCCTCTCCCATAGCCATGCTCCTTCCATTATGATGCCGGAAAATTCTACTGTCCCGTTGATGTATGGTCCAATAGGTGCCCTCCATCGTTGGATCAGCCCATCTTATCTCAGTCATTCCCTTTCATTCATTGGTTGTGTTGCTTTAGAGAAAGAAACTTTTCTCTCTCTCTATTTGACGTTAAGCAGCTGGACTCGATAGTACTTATACACAATACGAACAAGCATGCTTGTCAAGTATAGATACTTCATATACATACCATTAGCTCGAGAAGAAGATCACAAGGCGTGTATATGTTTGTTGGCCTAGTGACAACTCGGAGATGACCCTATAATATAAAACCCATCTTATCTATTTGTAAAGATGAGCAGACGATGAGAGTGACCTTGAAAAGTGATGTGTGCTCCTCGTAGAAAAATTCTAAAGTCCCATTTTGAGCAGCAATGAGAAGTAGAAGGTTCAAAGGAAGGTTTGTGGGTCTATATACATAAATTATAACACCGGACACCTTCAAGCCATACATACATATACATATCGTATACCCATATCTTCTACCTAGCTATATAAATATATATATGTATGTAAATACACATCCTCATATATGTATGTGAGAATTGTATATATGACCCGTTTCCTGATCATTGAAGGATGACTTAATTTCGCATCCGAACCTAATTGGGAAATAAAGCGGAAGTCTTGGTTATTTTTCATTTTTAGGCAATTTGGCGTATATTTGTAAATGGCTAATTTAGTCTTATATGGTTAGTTCGGTTACACGTCAAATCATCATTGTTTAACAAACAGTTCTATTAATAGCGTGAAATCCACATTAGCGAAATAGTGACAGTTCAGACTGAAACATATATAATAAAGTTGATTCATTTACAAAAATATAAGATTCAACTACTGAAAACAATAAATATATAGGAGTTCTTCTATAACTATCCCATATGTATCTGATAAAAAATCCGAATATATAACCTAAATAGATTCCATCATTCATCATTCCCCCTTTGTAAGGAGGCTTGATTGTTTTATATCAATATAATAGGAGGAAAAGTTCATAAATGGGTTCATAGACTTTCACTAATAAAATTCAAAATCGAAATCCATTATAGTTCTAAGTTAATCGCACCAAACCCTTTTTCTCTACGTCACTTTTTTTTCTGTAACAGGGGAAGTCCGTGAGTCTTGAAGAAGCGGGAAGAAGATGTGACTAAATAGATGAGGGGAATAAAAAGACATGCATAAGAGCGCCACTGCTAGAATCAAAACTAATACCTCTTTATCATAAACTGATAATGATAATATTAGAAAAAAATCTAAAATCTCTTTATTATAAGCTGAGAATGATAATGTTACAGAAAATATCCCTTCTATATTTTGAAACTTTTGAGGTTTTAGATAGATATTGGATAGCTTCTAAAATTAAACCCGATTGCCCTCTTACTTTGATTATTCCCCCTTCTCTCTGTCTTGTTTTACTTTGGTGGCTTGAAAGGAAAATCTCTATCTCACTGACCACCCTATCTTAAAAGCAAACAATACCGATGCATGCGCACATAGGAGAGGAGGAAAGAGCTAATAGAGGCCACTAAATATTTCTTCTATAAAAATTTAAAAAAGCTGCAAAAATTGGAAGATTAAAAAAAAAAAAATTCGGCGCTGCACGCTCAAGATCGAGAGATCTGCTAGCCCCACCGAGCACACACCCGCACCATCACCATACATCTTTCCCCTATCTCTCTTACTCCTTTTTTTTTAATCAATATACTAATTGTTATTAGTAAATCATAGGCTACGTACAGAAGTAAAGATGTCTGAATATGCAATCTACTAATTGCTTATTTTTTCCATTCTCGATTTAGGATGAGGAGAATTGAGATTTGATTCTTATTAGTGAAATTTTCAATACTCATTTATCTTTTCTTTCTTTTATATCTTTTTAGGCCTCTGTTGCTTTTTTTTTGGAAAAAAAGTCTAATATCCCTCAAAATTACAAAAACCATTATACCCAACCTTATTTACTAGTTGTCCTTATTATGGGTTCTGTCATTGTCTTTCCTACTTAACCAATCAACCTTACAATTCTTACAAAAAAAAAAATTGGTGTGAAAAGAAGGTACATAAACTTAGAGATAAAAAGAAAAAGGAAATAAGTTTGCACATGAAGTTACAACTTCCCCTTTCTTGATTTCATCAATTTTTTTGTAGATTGCCTAAAAACAGTCTTGATTCCCGTAGGACAATAGGACTCGTATTAACAAGAATGACCGAACCAGGTAGTCTGAAAATATTCCAATCTTTTTCCAACTGGGTGCCACAGCCAAATGAAGCCATCTGGTTTCTTGTTGGAGCGTGGAGTAGGAGCCACGGTTCTGAAAAACCAGATCAATGAGATTCGTGACTGACCCTCCGAGGATGTTCCTGCCAAACAATCTCTGGAATCTTGGAATGCAAACTAATGATTAGCCGTTGATGGTGATCAAAACCGGCCCTTTTCACTACCTGTGCCACATGATTAGTCGGTCGAACCTTGGGCTAGTTTGTACTATGGCTCCCGCTGCTGCAGCTCGACCGTGGTCAATGGCATTCAGTTCAGCGTCAAATGGCAGAGTGGGCTCATGACTGCTGGTTAATGGCAATCGCTCAGTCCCCTCCTCATGTAAGATGATTTGCGAAGATCTTCTTTTATTGCATAAGCAATTTGTGGGGTTTAGTGGGAATAGAATCATGAGGAAATAAAGGAACATGTGACTTTTACTAATTAATAACAAATCTCGAACCTCTTGATTTCAGGTCATGGACAGTGCAGTACATCAAAACTGCTTCCTCAGAGAATCCATCATATACTCGGGGTTCTATGTACCTTTCTAGACCCACTCATCATCCCAAGCTCAAAAACAAGTGGATGTACTTGATGTTGGATCCTGTTGTTATTATAACCTATGCATATGCTTCAACATCTCAAGGGAAAGGCATATTCCTCGACAGAATTTCTAAAAGTGAGCCATCAGAGTCAGATTCTTCTGCATCATCGGCTACCACTTTCTCTGCTTCTGTCTGTGTGTATGGGCGTATGTATTTGTATACGCATGCATGTATGGAACATGGGAAGCCTCTTCCATTCAGGACCTAAACCGTTTGGCAATCCTAACCACCGCTGGATCGGACCGCGCCGTTTATTTCAGAGATCGCAGATCTCTCTCCCGTTCAAAGGTAGGCATCTACTGCCAGAATTTTCGACTGAGCACAAAAGAAAAATGCTTAGGTGACTATACTCCGTTCCGTGACAGATGAAGAATCGATATACAGTTGTAGTGAACAAATAGGATCGAGTACCTGCCGATGAGCAAGAGGGAAGTAGGCCATATCACTATCTGCCTGTGAGTGTGATGATCTCAAAATTCTTTTCAAATCATGCTACCGTGACATAATGTCATTTAAGATTTTCTCTTGATGGGGTTGAAGCCAACTGGGTTTAACTCGACCCGATGAACATGGACTGATATTTTAGCTGGATCAGTTAATTTAGAATGTCTCATTAATCAGTCATAATGTAATAAAGAGTGCAAACAATCAATGGGCTTTGATTGACACAGTGATAAAGTGATTGGCTTTAACATATGGATGTCAGTCAGATAAATAGATTATTGGGAGCAAAAGTGGAATATTGTGAGGTCAGCAATCAAGTACCTAATCAAAGATGTCTGATTATTTATCAACAGTACTGTCACAATCCACCGACCTAGTCTCCTGTGTGTTGTGTTACTTTTTTTTAGCTGATCATGTAATGAATTACGATCATTTAAGAATTTCAATCATTCATTGAAATCTTAAGATTACTTTCCTGAACCCAACTTTATCATTATTGGTATTCTTTTATATCAGGTGGCAATCTGAGATCACATACTTTGGAATCTTAAGACACTTTACCTCTGGTTAATTAATACGCTTCACTCTCATGCTTCTCCATAGGTTGAACCCAACCACTCCATCAAGTCCTCAAGAAGTCTGTATGTTTGGACAGATGAAGCCGTTTTAAGCTTTTCAGTTTGAGGCCCATTTGGGGGAGATCCCAGTGGGCATGGAAGCAGTAACTTTCCAACATTCTCTTCCATTTTTGGCAGATTCTGTTTTATGCTGATATATGACAGGCTGTTGCACCAGGGATGGTATCTATAGGCACCATCGAATCCTCCCGAAATACAGTTCACATATGCCTGCAAGATGGGCTCATACATATTGCGGGAACGCAGATCTCGCCCAACCGATTCAGACTATAGTCAGCTCATTGCTTGTTAAACCTTGACCGAACCTAAGTTGTCGGCATGACAAAGTGACGGAGAATTGCATGGTGCAGCTCTTTCTTTACCAAGTCAGGGGTCGGCTCATCAGCTTGCTGCTGAATCTGTCATTTGCATCAGCATCACAAACCCGAATGACTGGACACCAGTTAAAGCACAGAAAATCGAGATGAGGCAGATGAAGATGATGAAGAGCAACAAGCTCGAGGCTTTTTTCCTTATTCTCATATTGACACAAAAGACCGTCACATAACAGTCCAAGCTTCAGATACTCACCAAGCCAAACAAAGTGACTGTGCAAACTCACTGCCCGTTGGAAGATAAAGGACCGAACAAACTTACCACTTGTGGCAGGCATGTCTTTTACAGTTGATGATCCGCCACCATAAAAGGCGGGCCAATAAGATGTGGGAGTTCGGGCTGATTGTTTGTTCAACAAGAGAAATGCTAACTTAGAGAAGCAAGCACTTCAAGCAAAGCATAAGCAAACTGCATTTGGGTGTCTTCATCGATGGTCAAGAACAAGGGGACGTGAACAAAGAGTGACTTGATCTCGTTCTGCTCTGCAAACCGAAGGGAGTGATAGTAGACATAGTTGCACACGAATCTGCCCGCATCATCCGAGGTGGTGACTTCATAGCCCTTGCTTGCTAAAGTCTTCACGATCTGTTCGACTGGCAGGGATGTCTGCATGAAATAAATTGGTTCAAAAGGGGTGTACCAGAGGAAACGACAGCACATGCTCCAAGAACAAATTTGAAACTAGACTAGTCTAATAATAGCAGAACAGAGAATGGCCCTTTTCAATGTGAATGCAATGTTTTCACTCAAACGTAAAATTCTATAATGTTAAAAATCAGATGAGAAATGTCCATACAGCAGCACATGAGACTCCATACAGGCTAATGTCCATCTTCCTTCACAACCAATCATACCTCAGAATTTATCACTGACATGTTCCAGAAATTTCAAAGTTGTGGATAACAAATTTGCTTCATGATATAGATGATCAACAACTACAAATAAGCTGAGCGCAAAATGACTGACTGTGTGCTTTTATTGGCTGAACTGAGAATGTAACACTTACATACATGGAAGAAGGTTTAATCCACTTAATCACACCAGCTGCTTCATGGAAAAGAAAAGGGTTGGATGAATTAGATGTACCTCACGTATTCGAGAAATTCCACCATCTGCAGGAACTATGGGGACTTTCTGCAAAATATATACTCAAGGAGTTAATGAGACAACACCATAAGGTTGAGACACACAATTTACCAAGAAATGGTAACCTGAGGCTTCCATCCCATCTCATCGGGGCAGCGGAAAGTAGCTTCATTGACCGCTTGATGCTCAATTGCAAATTTTGAGGCACCGCTATTGACTCCAAAGTGCACCTGGAAAATTAATATTATCAGACACATGTTTATACACCTCAAACTGATGACAGTGTTGTTAGCTCCACATCTACTAAATAACTGTAAATTTATAGATTGTTGACATCAGTTCTGAATGTCATGGAATGATCAAACTAATTGGTCGAAGACTAACCAACAGCAGACCTCCTTTGCAGGATAATGAGAAAATACAGGGTGTTTGATGACAGGAGAGCGAAAAATACACCAGAGAGCTTATTGATGTTACTGTTCTTCATCTCTCCACTATTTCAGCTCACTTCTCTGGGTAAACTGTTTTTGAAATGAATGCAAACTTATCCTATCTCTAATAGCACATGAGATCATGCTTAGGATCAACAGATCGCGCCCATAATTTACCAGCTTTTTGCATGACGAAGGGTTCGCTGAAATAGAGGAGAATATTCTCAAAATGTTTATGTTAGATCTCTAAATAAAATAGCTTCATCCTAGAGGATACTGCATTAACGTAAATCACTTCCAAACCAGCAAAATTTGATACTTCCTGCGAACACTAACCATAATCTATCGTAGTTCCTGGAAAAGAACCTCAATTTGATAGGATCAACAGAAATTGACAGCGAGCAGGTAATTTTCTATTAATAGCTCACCCAGATTATTTTTTGAGAAGTCGACGTCCCGGAGTTTGTTTCAGCTATTGCAGACTCCAATGTTTGGTACAGTGGAATCAATGCCCCCTGGCCTGCAGTCTCAAGGACGTTGCAACTTCCAAGAATCAAACCTTTTGGCAGGCCCTTCTTCTTCACATACTCCTTCAGGTTGCTCACAATTGTCTCTGTCGGATTCTCAGATACCCCATGAAACTTCTTGAAACCAGTTATATGTACGGTAACAGCTGGAGGACCTTCAGACCCCATTTGATCTCAAGGAAACTGAAATCTGCGAGGTTTGTCTTGCCAACAGGGCAACCTGGTTGTCTCCTGTAGAATACAAACAGTGAAATGTTTAATCCTTGATTGAAATGGCATTACCATCCCGGAGTGATAATTTCTTTTTTGTATGCACAGTTTCATCAGAGCAAAGCAACACTCCTCACTCTCCTCATTAAAAGAAAATCAACATTGATTAAACCCCTTTCCACATAAACTATCCAACCATTCTCTAAATCATATGAATATCGCAAATTCTCATGAACAGTCCATCAATCAACCTGAGAATCTATTGGCTGCTGAAACATGTTTCAGAGGGCAATAATAGACCTAATTAACAAAAAGCTGTACGAGAAAAGAAAAAGACCCACTTCCAAGAAAACAAGAATCGTGTTCTAAAGCTCAACTCTTTGCTAGACTGGACCTCTGTCCTGGAACAAACAAAGGCCAGGACTTTCCGCGATATAACCGTAAATGGAGCTGAGATTTATCCGATACTTACGATGATCGATGGCTTCATTAAGCCCAGAAATCTAGCAATCTAACTCAGCCAACATGGCAGAGGAAAAGTTCTCAAGAATCAAACTGAATCATCAGATGAACACCCACAGAGAAAGGACCCTTTTTTCCTCACCTGTAATCTTCAAGGAAAAGCAGAGGACTTCCAGAAGCAGTCGAATCAGGTTAAAGCTGATTAGCTACGGGATGCAGATAGAAAGAGATAGATGATGAATTTTTATATGCATGATTAGACGGTGATGGAGAAAGGAAGAGAGAGAGAGAAAAAAACGAAGATAATGCAACGAAGGGGGCAGTGAAGGGTCACCTTCGAAGAACAAAAAAACAAGTACCGTACATTCGACTGCCAGGTATTAAATATCTGGGTATTTTTGCCTCGCCGGATCAACGTTTCTACTGCCCGAGGGGAGTCCAAGCCAGTGGAAATTGTTTCCTCTGTCTTCAGTAAGCTCTGTTTTATGGATCCCAGAAACAAAGATTTGTTTTTTATTGCTTCCAGTGCACAAAACATGACTAGGACCGTTTATATGATGCTTTTTTTTTTTTGTGTCCCAATACAATATCTAGAAATTCACAAGTCTTCAACAATCATAGTGAAAATCATTGTTCCTAGATCCATTTGTTGGAAAAAAAATCTAAATCGTGAATTATCTTTATTCTTAATATTCGAATTCAAAATTTTATCATGATTACTATATAAACGATGATCTTATTATTCAAGAAGGGTCATTGATTTCTTTGAGGACCCTTTTTCCCCACTCTCAATTGAAGCTTTGACTAGCTTCACGTAATCCAAAGCAAATCAATCCATTTCTTCAAGTTAGGCCGAGACTAGTAAGGTGATCACATGACATTAGAATCTGTGTACATGTTACAAGCCTAGGTGTTGGTCACTCTCCGAAAGTGGGTTAAGTCTCGTTCGGCATTTGCTAAATTATTACCTACAACTGGTGATCAACTTGAGTTGGCTATTGCAACTACTAAGTACACTTGTAAGCAGTGCATAGATTATGTCTTTGAATATATCAGTAATTCTTGCTTTAGATTCTTTTTTTCCCGATTAGGACATGAAGGTAGGAAAAAGACGAGAGTAAAATGTTTGAGAATGCTATTAGAGAAAGTGGAACACTAGCTTAAATCAAAAGTGATATCATTTCTCTATTCCTTTGTGCAAAATTGCAGTTTGCACCCAAAAAATTACAGTAGCAGCCAATTGCACCCTAAAGTTTGGATTTTTTTTTTCAACTTTGCACCCAAGAGTTACTGAGTGTTTTGAAGTGAAATTAGTTCCTTGCATCTCGTGCTCCCACTAGTCTCTGTGAAAAATTTAAGGCTTGGTTGCTGTTGTGGAGAGGAGTTCTGAAGCATCCCGGTCTAATTCTGTACCATATAAACCTTAGGGGACAGAATGGATCCACTCTCAAAATTTATGGAGCGAGATGAAATTTCTTCCTACTTGAAGTGAAATCTTGATCCTTCGATCCGACGAGACAAGGGAAGAGTTTGCGCAGACGAAGGCATTGACTTGCATCTTCCCAAGATCTGTTTGTATACTCTTAGACGCCCAGGATCGGAAGCTTCCAACAGATTGGAAGTCATCAGCTGTCTCCGTGCCCACCGGAAGCAGTCTTGAGCTCGTCTGCCACCGCCAACCTATGTGCTGCAAGCAGCTGCTGCCGCCGCTGCTCTGCTCTGCCCCCTTTTTCCTGTTAGCATCAAAATCTAATCCATGAGCAAAGTATCAAGTCACAGCTAACGATGTCGATGCAATTCTCACATTTCCAAGCTCACTGTCCTGGAAGCTCACTCAGCGGACCCACTGTTTCTCTCTGCCCGAGAGCTCGCGTAACCTCCATCCGTGGATTATCTGTGAGTTTGTGATTCTGATTTCGTTTGTCTGAGCTTAAAAACTTTGTTTTCCGCCGATCATGCTTATTGGGCATCGGCAAAATGGAAGTTTCAAGGTGGGTCGTGTATATTTGGAGGGAATAGGAAAACAGAAATCTTGATGTTCTGGCCTTTTTCTTGAACGCACAGGCATTAGGGGGAGAAAATTTCTTCTCTTTGGTGGCAAAGATGATTTTTTTTTCCATGTGGGGAAAACTATCAAGTTGTGCACGCAGAGATTTTTAATCTAATTCTTTTTAATGTTCAATCAAGCTCCATTACCTTGTGGTTGGCTTCTGTAATGATCCTTTGATATTGGAAAATTCATGAGATCATCATCTTAGTGAGCGAATAGCTTATCTGGGTGCTTGCTTAGCTGATGAAACAGCTTACATAATTTCACTGTCTGTTCAGGTTCTGAACAACTGGAGCTCCGCTGCTAATGATCATAGAGCCCTCTATTTCAGTGCAGGCAACATATGCAGGTGGTTCTGTGGCTTAAAGTTGCAGGTACTCGAGAGCTTGAACCTCGGGAAACCTATAAGCAAACATCGACCAGTTGATGGGTTTAAGAGTATTAAACAAGAGAAAGATGAGCTACTGGAGCATTCTAAAGCTCAGACAGCAGAAAGAGTACCAATTGTAAACTTGAGCAATGGTTAGCAAACTTTTGATTGCATATTTGTAAACTATGTTTGGGTGGATAATAATCATTCTTGGAGTAATGCTTTGTCTTTCACATCTCAATGTTGACATGTACAGATCCTTTCAAAGAACGGGCAAGAGCTGCCTCACAAGCTGGGGAAAGCTCTCCGAAGAAGCTGCAGAGCAGTATTTCCAAAGAAGTAGTGGCCTCCAGAGACTCTTCTCCTCTCCCACGCGCAACTTCCTCCAGTTTTCCAGTAAATCATATGGGAGACACCTCTCTCAGCATAGCAGTCATCGGAGCTACTGGGGAGCTTGCGAAAAGAAAGATTTTCCCTGCACTATTTGCTCTTTACTACAGTGGATTTCTTCCTCATGTAAGCTTGCTTCAATTATGTGTAATCTCAGGCCAATAGACATCCGTTTTGTTGGAAGCTTTGGAGTTCTACTTTGTCAATTTAAGTTTTCTAGTTATGCACTTCTGTGAGTTAGTGCTGCAGTTTCAGTGTATTTACTATTGCCTGGGCCATCATCAATTTATCCAATATATCCTCATCACAAGCATCATTTTAGCTGTTTGGTGGATAATGAAGTAAATCCATTGCCAAAAAATACAGCGGACTTCTTAAGAGGGTTTCTGCTTGGTTTGTAGACTTATTTGCATTATGATCTAAATGTTCTGTGTCTTAGGTTCTGTTTCATTGTGACTGCAGAATGTCTGCATTTTTGGTTACTCAAGAAAGAATTTGACAGATGAAGACCTTAGATCAATAATATCTTCAACTATAACTTGCCGCATTGATCATCAGTATGGTTCTCTTAACATCTCGCAGATAAACTTTCTATTTCTCATCCTCAAGGTTCTTTAAGGAATGTATTCTTTTACTCAAAATCATACTGAAAGTTAGTCTTATGCAGGCAAAATTGTGAGGACCAGATGGATTCTTTTCTCAGCAGAACATATTATCTCAATGGAGGATATGACACTGATGAAGGGATGTCCAAGCTTGATGCCAGAATGAAGCTTTTTGAGGTGAAGTTCACCTATTAATGTGATCAGTGCTCAAACTCCCTTGTATTCTTGTTGCCTTCTTCTCACTTTGAATTCCATCTCGAATACCTTGGTGGTTGATTTTAGAGCTTATGCTCAGGGAAAAGCGGAGTCTAACAGGATATTTTACCTTTCCGTGCCACAAGAAGCTCTACCGGATGTTGCATCATCGGTTGCTACTTATGCTCAAAGCCGAAAGGGATGGAACCGCATAATAATCGAGAAACCTTTTGGCTTTGACGCACCATCTTCTCAAAAGTTTACAAGATATCTTCTTTCTAAGTTTGAGGAGAACCAGATATACAGGTAAAGTTAGTGATTCTCATTTCTACATTTGAGAAGTCAGAGTACATAAGTAACTATATATGACCACCATCTCACAGGATAGATCATCTTTTGGGACGGAATCTGATAGAGAACCTCACAGTTTTAAGGTTCTCCAATCTGGTTTTCGAGCCACTGTGGAGTCGAAAATACATACGGAACATCCAGGTAAAGTTTTTCTCCTGGCAGTCTTTACAATCTCGTTGCTAACTCTATGACATCCGTAACATGTGTGGCTGTTTAATATCTGCAGGTTATTTTATCCGAAGATTTAAATGTGCAGACAGGAAAGTATGTGATGACTCTCTACTCAATAGTGGATTGTGTTGCTTAGACCTTGGGAAAATTTTCTCGCATCTTCTTTTGTAGGTACTTTGAAGGCTATGGAATCATTCGTGATATCGTGCACAGTCACATCCTCCAAACAATAGCATTGCTTGCAATGGAACCACCAATAAGCCTGCACGGCGAAGATCTTCGAAACGAGAAGGTATCTCTTAACCGGTGATCTTTGCACAGCATAGGAATCATGAAATGGAAAAATCCCCTGTCAGTGCTGATGAGGAGTTTCCTTTCCAGGTTAAAGTCCTGAGATCCATAAGAAAGTTAGAACCTAGCGATGTGATTCTAGGCCAGTATAAGGCGACTCATGGTGACGAAGTTGATGTCAAAACGACCAATCTGACCCCCACTTTTTTTGCTGCTGCCTTATTTATCGACAATGCTCGGTGGGATGGTGTGCCTTTTATGATAAGGACCGGAATGGGACTAATCAAACATAGGTCAACATGCTTCTGAACTACTCAATTGTCCGGAGAAATTGTTAGTTTGGCTTCCTACCAGATTAACTTTGATTGGTTTAGCTGATGTGATCTCTTCACAAATCATAGGATGGAGATACGGATACTGTTCCATCACGTGCCTGGGAACATCTACAGAGAACGTATTGGCCACAATATTGATCTTTCCACTAACGAACTGATCCTACGAGATGTGCCAGATGAAGCCATCCTAATCAGAGTGAACAGCAAGGTTCCGGGAATGGGATTGCAATTGGATGCCTCTGAGCTGAACTTATTGTACAAAGACAGGTTAGTATTCTCCAGTCCTTGATTTCCTTCTCGTTATCATTTAGACACCGATGGTTTCTCAATGGTAGTCATAAACTCAGGTACAATGTCGAGGTCCCCGACTCGTACGAACACCTACTTCTTGATGTAATTGATGGGGACAGTCATCTGTTTATGAGAAGCGACGAGCTTGCTGCTGCATGGAACATATTGACTCCGATTCTTAACGAGATTGACAGGAAGAACATCTCCACTGAGCTATACGAGTTGGGGGGTCGAGGCCCAGTCGGATCCTATTACCTCTGGGCGAAACACAGGGTCCAGTGGGCAGAAGACTAGCGAATAGCCCGGCTCGGGTCCTTCCTGGAGAATGAGAAGGAAGGTAGTGTCCTATGCAATGCGTGCACCGGTGTCCTTGGTTCCATGAATGTGTTCATAAGCATTTCTTGGGTTGTCTGAAGGGTATCAATTAAGAGACATGATCTGTCCTTATCGTCTGCAATCACCCCTTCGTATAGCTTATGAGGTGTGGCGTGTCCGCATCATCCTCCAATAGATTTCCATAAAATTCGTATATAATACAAGTAACGAATTAAATGACCCATTGCACTCGATGAGATGAGGTCCGAATTTAATATTTAAGAATCAATTTTATATATAATAGGGTCCGGATATTATGGGGAAAAAAAAAAAAGAGTGCAAGGTGCACGTATGCGCTGACCCATACTATGAAGTATTTACTATTATACGGCTGCGGATCGTAGCTTCTTCTGCTATAAAAGGAGAGCTCATCACGGTGTTATATCTCAGAGACCAATTGCCATTCTTCGTTCTTCCATCCCTTTCTTGCACTTCCATTTTGTTCGAGTTTGTTCCAATCTCGAAGCTGGTATGGACAGGGATGGGAAGAAGAGGAAGAAGGCCGGAGAGGGAGGCCGGAGAGACAAGGAGGAAGATGAGGAAACGAAGATGGAAGAGTTCTTCGCATTGGCCAGGATCACCCAGGAAATCCGCGAACGTCTCATTAAAAGGGGAGCCACTGCACCGGAATCCTCCAACCCGAGAGAGCGGGAACAGAAGGCTTGGATCCCGAAGTTCGAACCCGAGGACTTTGTGGACAATGATGGCCCATCCAGTGGCTGCCGGCGACTTCCACCACTAGCCAGCGGAGAAGCAGGGCCTCCTAAAGAAGACAGTAGAGAAGATGAAGATGGGAAGCAGAAGGATAGCAATTGGCTGGACTTGAAGCTGTCTCTGTGAATTGCCCTCGATCAATAAAAGCAATAAAATGTAATTTATATTCATGGAAATTGCAAAGGACGATTGTCTCAGACAGACAATTTCTCATTCAATGCTAGATCATGAACTGATGGGCTTGCTTATTCATTGTCCAGCGAATGAAGTCAATAAATTTTTTTTCCAATATACCAAGGAGAATCGTGATTCCATGGGAGGATCAAAAACGAAAAAGAAGTGTTGAACGGTTTCATAGCAGAATCGGTAGAATTGTTCAAGATTATAATATCAGTACCACCTAACAAAATTGCAGTGACACGTGGGATCCACATGGTGCATCATTTGTATTTGTTATGGAATATGTTGGTTTTACCATAAGAGGAAACCACTACTTCTCCAATAATCCATACGGATCTGACAATTAAGGAAGAAGCCAGTAAATGTCAGAATGATTGCAAGGCCACTACTTCAGAAGACCAATAATTAGTCTCACATAGAGCAAGCAATAGCAATGCAGTTGATTCACATCAAACACTATGAATGGACTAAAGCAAAACTAGGACATCAATGGGAACAGTTTGTCCACTCAGATACTTTAGATAAAATATGGGTTAAGACCGTTACACGTTCACTGTAGATAAGTAACATGAAATCGGAATTTACATAAGTGAAGATAAATCAGTTTTTCACTTAAATCAATTCTAATTAAGTGTTATTCATTCACAGTAAATGAGTGGTACTCACTCAGTACGTGCTCAAGACTTATCTACATTTGACACCACTAAATCAGATCCCTTTCAAGTTCAGGGAATCAGTAACATACCCTTTCCATTCCTAAAAAGCAATGGAGGAGGATGTGCATAAAAGGAAAATGCGAGCCTGCATGACATCCGTGGAAACAAATGTGCTTTACTGGAATGAGCAGAAGTCACGTCAATCACAAAGAAACAAACAAGATTATCGGGAGAAGGAGAAAGGCATCTTACAACTCACAGGGTGAGGGACCATAAAAGATAATTCCATCAAATTGTGCATCAGATACTATGGTGGAAGTTGGACGACCACTCATCACTTTACCTAATAGGAGGAAAAGAAGAACCAATATTCCATTTACATTTTCTCCAGAGGGTAAAGAATTAAAGAGACACAGCTTTGAATGAGCAGAGTACCCAGTTATATACGATTCAACCATCAGCTATACTTAGCCAATGCACACTCGAGTCAGGCATAAAGATGCTAATCAGTTGCAACTAATTTTCATTATGTTTCCGGATCACATGCGCAAATGAAACCGCATAAACCTCCACAAGAGAATCAGAAGAATATTCCTCTCCCTGCCATTAGACTGCATGAAGCAACCACCAAAGGATCAAATAGACGGCTGACTTGCCAACAGCAAGTCAACTAAAGATGCATTATTATCTTTCAGTCACGGCTACTAAAGATACGAACTCATCTTTTGCATGGTGAAACCTCCTGCAGTTAGTACAACCCAGAAAATGCGACAGTTAGCAGAAGCAATATAAGATACAGGATCATAGCCTTAATCAGAGCAGAAGGCGTGCAAATTACCTTTATAAGTAAAAAATTAGACTTTGTGTCACAGCAATTGTATCGATCTACAACAGTGTCAGCATGTACTCAGATACTCAATCTTGAGATGTGTCTATCTCTTGAGAATGGGGTTGCCTCTGAGATGGGTCTCTATCTAGAGAATGGGATTGCCTCCAAGACTGCCTTTCATGCCGCCTTGATGGCAGTAGTCATGCGATGTGGCCTTCTAGTATTGTCAGATGCCAGATGAAATAACTTTTCACCGTCATTTGCATAACACCTTGTCGAATTGACAAGACCTTCACTTCATGAATGTTCCCTTTGAGGATTACTACCAATAGTCCCTGCAGGAACATGAGCCATCCTTGAAATGATGGAATCTATTTGCATCTCTCACAATGATTTCTCTTCCAGTGATTTTTGCTATCAATTTGATAGCAGAATGACAATCACCACAAACTCGGAGATTTTTCATCACCCTGATGGGCATCCCTTGTGGCACCTTCAGAAGTCCATAAGCTATAGCGAGTTTCTCGCTGTGATGCTTTAAGCTGTGCACTTTTTCCTCCTCATCCACATCGTGCAAGACGAAGGTTCCATCGGGCGAATACCCAGCCTGTCTCAGTAGCACTCCCAACCTCTCCAGCATTCTTTCAATCATAACGTGCTCAGGGTGGGTCCCACTCTCACCCCCTTTGAACATGTGGACTTCCTTCTCGATCTCAATCCAACTGCAGCCTGCTGGCTTATTAACGCTCCTTGATCTCATTTTCCCCCTAATTTCAGTGACATTGGCCCATTTACCTTTCGATGCATAAAGATTTGATAGCAAAATGTAAGGGCCAGCATTGTGAGGCTCAATTTCCACGAGCTTTTTCGCTGCAACTTCTGCTAAATCCATGTTCATGTGCATTCTACAGGCACCTAGTAAAGAACCCCAAACAATAGCATCCGCCTCCACTGGCATCTTCTTTATCAGATTCATTGCCTCCTGTAATCTGCCTGCTCTGCCAAGCAAATCGACCATGCAAGCATAGTGTTCAGTCTGTGGCTCCACCAGAAACTTCTGTTTCATAGAATAAAAAATACTGAGACCTTCTTCAACCTTTCCAGTGTAGCTACATGCAGAGAGAACGCCGACGAAGGTGATATCATCAGGGTTGGTGCCTGAAGAGCACATCTCATGGAAGATTTGCAAAGCCTCCTCTCCCAAACCATGTTGTGCGTAACCCGTAATCATGGAATTCCACATAACAACATCCTTGTCAGCAAACCGATCAAAGACCACTTTGGCCTTGAAAAGGTTGCCACACTTAATGTACATCGTGATCAAAACCGAGGCGACATAGACATCAATATCATATTGGGATCTAATCAACTGAGCATGGATCTGTTTACCTTGATCAATAGTTGCCAAGCTGGCACAAACAGAAAGAATACTTATCAAAGAAGGGAAGTTTGGTCTAACTCCCCTTTTCTGCATTGTAGAAAACAATTCAAGTGCTTCCAATTCAAAACCTTTCCTTTCAAAAACCTTTATCATAGAACTCCATGTTCCATCATCCCTCTCTCTCATCCAATCAAATAGTTGCCTTGCTCTGACCACGTCCCCACTCTGCCCAAGTCCGAGGATCATTGCATTACAGGCAACGACAGGCTTCACTGGCATTGCCTCAAATAGCTTCGAAGCATCTTCCATCCTCCCATGCTGAGTGTAACCCATCAGCATTGCCGTCCATGAAACCTCATTCTTCTCCGGCATCACTTCGAAAAGCTTTCTTGCAATATCTACCCGCTGATTCTGCACATACCCAGTAATCATAGCCGTCCAAGAAATCACATTCCTACGAGGCATCTCATCAAAAATTTCTCTTGCTTCGGCCAAACGACCCTCCTGACAATACCCACCAATCATATTTGTCCTAGCAACGACATCTTTCGAGGGCATCATATCATAAAGCTGCCGAGCCTCATCCACCCTACCATCTTGAATCAACCCACCCAACATAACTGTCCAAGAAACCACATTCCTCTCAGGCATTTGCCAGAAAAGTGATTCAGCCTCCGCTATCATTCCCTCTTGCACGTAACCCCTAATCATGGCAGTCCACGAAACAACATTCCTTTCAGGCATCTTGTCAAATATCTTTCTAGCTTCAGTGACCATTCCATTCTTCACGTACCCCGAGATCAACCCATTCCATGAAACAGTATTTCTCTCGGGCATTTTATCGAATAGCTGGCGAGCTTCTTGGGGCATCTTATTCTCGAAGTACCCAGCGACTATCGAGTTCCATGAGGCAATAGGCCGGTCATGCAATTGATCGAATACTCTTCTAGCATTCTCAATTTGCCCGATACGGGCAAGGCGCGATATTTGAGAAGAAGTAGAATATGCAACACTGGTACAATATGCTCGATACGCGACCCTCAGGAACCGCATCAAGAAACATTGAACTACAAAAACACCCAGAATCGATAATAAACCGCCCTAGCCCCTCGTAGGCAGTGCTATTTGAGCGAAAGATGGAGGTTAAAAAATTATATTTTTGGCGCGATGGAGACGATGAAGGCAAAACGTTGTTAAATTTCCTGGAAGCGGAAGATGTTACACTGCACGGTATAAGACAATTTATTTGTGAAGAATTTCGGGTGGGAAGGAATTGCCAGTTCTCCCAGCTTGTAGACGATTGTAGACTGAACAGGGATTGCCAATTCTCTCTGATTGAGGCCCGCGAGGCCCAATCCAATCTATTCATTGGGCCTGCCAGCGAGCCCAAATTTCACATGGGCCGGGCCTTGCCCGGTCGTCCACGTTAAAGTCAACCTCGAGGGTTGAGCTTGAAGTTGACCTGTTGTGCCCCTGCCCTCTGTATCTATCAATACTCCAAGTGAGGAGGTTTCTTTTTCGTGTCAATTTTTTTTCCTTTTCTAGAATGACTTTAGTTGAAATTTTAATAATCATTAGATTATAATGAAAAAGGGTTATGATCGTAAATTTATTAGATATTTATCTATGACCATGTTAAGTGAAATGCCTCCTTTTAATGTCACCTTTTTTCATTTTCAAAATATCATTAGTTAAAATTTTATTAACCTTTAAATTAGAATGAAAAGAGATTATGGTCGTAAATTAGTTAGATATAATCACTAATTTTCCACAACTTCCCACTCTTTGACTTGAAAAATTAATTGTAAATAATTATTTTCTTCAATCGTATACGAAGAGATATTTTTAATAAATTTTATTTAGATAATACAACATACATAGCACTGATAAAATATATTGAATGAAAATAGTGTTAACCATGAATAATAGCACCACTCCCCTCCTCCCTTACACAAATGACATCAATTTGTAATAGTTTTGAAAAATAGCACCAAATTGTGCAAATTGTCACCTTTACCCTCTCATTTGTCCTCTTCCTCTTTCAAATCATATCTTTCCCTCTTCTTTTCCCATTTCCCTCCAGAAACTTTTCCTCCCTCTCTCCATTCCTCCCTCCCAATAGCCCCCTCATCACACTCTCCCGGTGTCATACCTAGCACAGCCCGTCCTCCCGGTGACGTCCCCGCCGCCGCCGCCCGTGCATGTGCCCACCCATCCCGTGCCCGTGCCCGTGCCCGTGCCCAGCCATCCCGTGCTCACCCGTGCCCGTGCCCGTGCCCGTGCCCGTGCCCGTCCCTTTCTTGTGAGCAGTGGAGGAGCGTTTAGCAGCGAGTAGGTGTACTTATATGTATCTTCATCCCATGGTCAATGTATTTTTTGGACCAATTATTGTATTCTATGTAAGACATTATGCTTAAGGTATTTATTATTCTTCGAGACATATTTATTTCTTATTGGGACCTATTTATCTCTTATCGGGACCTATTTATATCTTACCGGGACCTATTTTACTGAGAAGAAAAATAGAGTTCCTCATCAAATCTAAGTTATTCTTCGGGACCTATTTATATATTATCGGGACCTATTTATATCTAATCGGGACATATTTGCATCTCATCGGGACCTATTTTACTGAGAAGAAAAATAGAGTTACTCATCAAATCTGATTAACTTATTGTTCTTCGGGACCTATTTATATCTTACCGGGACCTATTTATATCTTATCGGGACCTATTTATCTTTTATCGGGACCTATTTAACTGAGAACGAAATACTGTTCATCGTCTTCAAGTTTCCTCCCCCCATTCCAGATTTGCAGAGGCCAAAGGCAGCTCTCCACGGCCAAGCCAACGACGGCTTGACACGTCCATCCCCGACCCTCTCCATCCCGTTCCCACCTCCGATCCCATCTTCGTTCCATTTCCGGTCGACGTCTCTCTCTCTCCGGTCACTTTCACTCTCTCTCTCTCTCTCTCCCCCCTTTCGGCACCGCCTCGAGATCGCTAGTTCCAGGGTGCCATGCACGCAGCGACTCGGAGGGCCATCCCCGACCCTCTCCGTCCCGTTCCCGTCTCCGATCCCACCTCCGTTCCATTTCCGGTCGACGCCTCTCTCTCTCCGGTCACTTTCACTCTCTCTCTCTCTCTCTCTCTTTTCCTTTCGGCACCGCCTTGAGATCGCTAGTTCCGGGGGCGCCGTGCACGCAACGGCTCGAAGGGCTCGGACTCAAGGCGCAGCAGTGGCTCAGGGTCTCGGGCTCGGCAGCGGCAGTTGGGCTCTGAAGAAAGGAAGAAGAGAAAGGAAAGAGGAAGAAGATGAAGGAGAACGGCAGGTGGAAGAGAAATGGGGAGGACATAAGGGGAATTTTTTAAAAAGTTATTAAAATATGTTTTATAGTAGTGCTATTTTTACAAATTTTTATAAATTGGTGCTATTTTTGAAACTATTTCCCCAAATGGTGCTACATAAATTTTCACCTCATGAAAATATTATATATTTTATTTTATTTTTTTGTTAAATATATAAATTTTCTGATCTGCTTTGATTACCCTCATCGGAGCTCTGACGCCGTTAGACCTCCAGTTATACCTCACCACCCTCTATAAAGGCGCCAACCCGCAGCCAACTACATTTGGTCGTCGTCGTCGTCGTAGCAGTAGCCCAGGGCAGCTTCATACGGCGTGCCCTCCCCTCTCTTCTCCCCATTCCGCCATTGTAAGATCTCTCTTTGCCTGTCTCCCTCTGTGTGTTTGCTTTGTTATCGCGTGGATCCATTTACTTGCTCGCCATTTATCATTCTATTCACCAGATCTCGCCGTGTATGCCTTTTCTATTGTAAAATTCTTTGCTTTCTTTCTTCATGGCTCGTTGGCTGTTCGGTTTGC
Organism: Lagerstroemia speciosa; assembly: GCA_037672795.1. Taxonomy (NCBI): domain Eukaryota; kingdom Viridiplantae; phylum Streptophyta; class Magnoliopsida; order Myrtales; family Lythraceae; genus Lagerstroemia; species Lagerstroemia speciosa. Next base: position 1,312,486 of record CM075304.1, on the reverse strand, counting down.
GCTAGCAATCTATCTTTGGATCAGATCTGATGCTTCCTGAGCTTGGTTTCTCATACGCTTCATTTTCTCGTGACATTTGGGCGATTTCTTTGCTTTTGGGCACAGATCTATGCGAAAAATTCGGATGCCGATCGTTTCTTCTAAGTTTGTGGGGGATCTTGATTTTGGTTTATGGTCTGATTGATAAATTGCCATTGCGTGTTTGATTCTAATCTTTACATGAATTGGGGACTGCTCGAGTCTGCAGTGAGTTTTGGAAACCTGTGACGTGAAACATGGGGCTCTCTTTCACCAAGCTTTTCAGTCGGCTCTTCTCCAAGAGGGAGATGCGAATTCTTATGGTTGGACTTGATGCTGCTGGTAAGACCACCATCTTGTACAAGCTCAAGCTGGGAGAAATCGTCACCACCATCCCAACCATTGGTAAATTCCTCTTTAGTCCATGTGATTTAATTATATTAAGTCCTTTTTCATCCTTTTCTACTTAGCCTTATGCAAAGATTTCCATCAGGTTTCAATGTGGAGACTGTGGAGTACAAGAACATTAGTTTCACCGTGTGGGATGTCGGGGGTCAAGACAAGGTATGTGGCATTCTAAAACCCAGCCGAGTTTATTTTTAACATACTAATCTGGTCCATTGCCCAGTTAACAAACAATTGTATATTGTTATTATCACCATGTGTATCCCCTTGATTGATGTGCTTATGGACGGTCTTGCGCTGATTTCGTTTTCCTTCATCAGCACACAACAAAAACATAAGCTAGATCTACTTAGGCCACCCTGTCTTTCAGTTTTCCCACCTTTCCACAGGGGAAGGCTGTCCATGTTGTGGCAGACATACATAAGTTAGCGTGGTGGTCCACAGTGGTATTTCAGATCCATAAGCTACACTGATATTCCACAATATTTCATGCCTGTCCAGTTAGCAAATAATGGAAAGCCGTGCTCAATACGGTGGACATACACTCAGTACAAGCAAATTACTTTCTTAGATTCAATATTTTATATAAACTCATCACATATGGCACTATGTTCAACTGTATTTTCCTGAATTTCTTTTCAAGCTTTCATGAGTTAGGTAAATCACTGAGGTAGCTATCTGATGCTTGAATGTGTTGGCTGATGCATGTAGATTCGTCCTCTGTGGAGACACTACTTCCAGAACACCCAAGGGCTTATATTTGTGGTCGATAGCAATGATCGAGACCGTGTGGTTGAGGCCCGGGATGAGTTGCATAGGATGTTGAATGAGGTAAGTTTGACAGCACTGTGGTTCTTACATTCCCTGTAATTTTCCCGGTTCTAGTCTTTCATGTTTGCTTTTTGACTACTTACAGGATGAATTGAGGGATGCTGTGCTTCTTGTGTTTGCCAACAAGCAAGATCTTCCCAATGCCATGAATGCTGCCGAGATTACTGACAAGCTTGGTCTCCACTCTCTCCGCCAGCGCCACTGGTATCCCTTTTTCTTATTTAACTACAATTTCAGTCACTTCCCACTTGTCTAGCTAAGATGTTGATGCCCATCAATTTGCCACTGCTTACACAGGTACATTCAGAGCACATGTGCAACCTCTGGTGAAGGGCTCTATGAGGGACTGGACTGGCTCTCTAACAACATTGCTAGCAAGGTAGGTCATAAAGAAAAACATTTTTTGAGTACTTGCACTCTCAACCCTATATTGCTGAGTTCGGTTTTCAGTTTCCTTTTTCCCCTGATGAAGTTCTCCCTAATTGCTTGGCAGGCTTGAGTAGTCCACATTCCTTTGGGGGAGTAGGAATCGGATTCTGAAAGGAACTATTACACGTGTTGAAGAATTCTCGTACAACATTTTCTGCCTGTGTGATGTTAATGTTTAGCAGCATATGGCAGATCGATTTCACTATGTATATTTGAAATGACTGTTGATGAATTTAACATTTGATATCCATGCTGAGCAACTTGAAGAGAAAGTGTATCCCACTTCAATTTTATACCAGTTCATAGTATTGATATTTTCTGGTAGCTCGGCTTACAGGGTGCTGCTGTTAACAAGATTTTTGGGTGTTGAATATCCCAACACCTTTACGACAATTCATTTCTCTGGGTCTTGGGGGGAAATAGGACTCTGGAATTCGGGGGATTTTCCAGCATGAGATCAGTAGAGCATTTGAACTTGTGATGTCATGTTGTTAGAATCGGTATTCTTAGGTGAATCAAGATTACTGATTATAAGGAGAACTAGGCCTGTTCCTGATGTAGAGTGATGCTTTGATCGCTCAGCAAAATCAAGAAATAAATAGCCAGTTGATATAGCACCATTTGCTGTCGCCAGCATTATTCTAATACATGAATATATGGAAGAATGTGAAACAAATCTAAACTAGAAAAATCAAATGCAAGGACAGAGCTACTCGGCTAGTTTCTTCATGTTACAAACTCGAACTTTTCCCGGACTAGTTCCAAGTTTGCAGAGAAGCGCGGGACTTCCCAAAGATCCCTGAATGCGGTATATGTTAAGTTTACTCTACTGCCGCAGGACACGGTTCGAGCTTAAGAAGAAGTTTTCTTCCCCGGCAACAGTAGAATGCAGCCTTCCTCCAGCCCAACCGTTGTTCAATGGCCGAGCAGCCACACGAGCGGGATCGCCAGTCACCCGACTCCCCTCTACTTGTTTCTCGAATTCTGGTAGACCACTCTCCTTCCTCTCCTTCCTCTTCTTCCTCTCTTCGTCTCTCTCTTTCCTCAGCCAACTCTCCACTGTTCTCTGCATCATAACAACTCTCAATAAATCAAACAACCACAAGGAACAGCTTCAATGAAGACAAATGCTTTCCAGAAAAAATTTTCCGGTCAAGAAAAAGGGCGTGTGAAGCAACTGACCATAAGGGACAACTTGCTCATCTCTTTAACTTTGTCCATCGGCATAGCTATTTGCAACTTTCCTCGAGCCACATATACCTTCAACCAGCCCATCAATATGTATATTAAGCTATAGGAGCAAATCAAGATTTATTCGACAGAGGAACCGAAAAGGGACAAGGAATGGCATACAATATGGGTTGGCCAGTCCTCTAGACCATCAAATATATGTGTGGCATAGATGATTGTGGCACCTCTCTCTTGGCACTCCCTTTTCAGGAACTTCAAAAGATCAGCCCGAGCTAGCACATCAAGGTCCACAGTTATCTCATCAAGAAGAAGCACCTAAACGTCAGGAGATACAGCATTGAGATGGTGAATTCTTCAAGATATATGGTGGGTTGATTGTCAGATGATATTGGTTGACATAGGACAGGTACCTTGAATGGCTTAAGGAGGCCCATGCAAATTTGCACCCGTCTTCTCTGACCATCAGATACCCTGTGCATCCTCCATGACAAATCTATATCGAGCACCTACATTGATAAAACACCCAACCGTCTTCAACCTCATTGTTTTGTTTGCCTAAGGAGTGAGACAAGGGACTCAACAGATGTGCCGTTGGAAGGAGCATCATGGAAACAACCATCTCACCTTGATTAGTTCAGCTCTTCTTTGAGGATCTATGCCTGCTACACCAAATATCATCTTCTCTGCGGAAACATCCATTTGAATGGGCACATCAAACCCTGCAAATGCAACCTCTCGCCTCCACTGCATCACAACATGACCAAAAGCACTTTAAGATCCCCATTTTAAATGACATAGAACCGTACCCTATATTAGAAGAACTTCCTTCTGACCCAATTTGCAAGGGTATTACAGCACCCAACATCACAATTGACGTAAAGAACTCCGTATTGCAGATGTTGGTGTTGTACGGCAACATATCTACATAATAGATAATGCTAGTTGTGATTCCTTCCAAATAAAAAGATGTGAAAGTATTACCTCTCCTCCAAGATAAGACAGATCTCCCGCAGATGTCAAAGTCGTATCATGGAAGGCTGATCTTCCGAGCACATGGACCATGTGGGGTTCTACTAGATGTTTGCCTCCCAATATCTTTAGAATAGTGGTTTTTCCTGCAATATACATCACACCATATCACCGTACTATCCAACTCGAGTCTTCCTCCTAAGATAATGGAACAAACACTTCAAAAGTATTTTCTATAGGATCAGTTACTAGCTGACAAGAACATAACATTCTAAGTACATCATGAATCCTGTCTTATCTGAAGCTAAGCCTAAGAGAACTCGATGCATTTATTTCCATCTAGGTTGGCAAATATTGAAAGGAATCACATATCAGATTTAAGTGTTTCGACTCAGGTTAACATTAGAAGATTTGCGGCAGGCTAACATCGTCCGAACTCAGTTCTTCTTCCATGATCTTTCTCGTCAACTCGACACCACAATCAACACCACACATTTCACCTTTTGCCCGACTGTGCGAAATTGGAATCCTCGAAGACCAAGACTTTGGCTGCTCCAATCAATCAATACCCAGCAGGGACAAAAAAAAAAACGAGAATTTACGCGATTGTTGGATCATGGACAGCTAAACGAACCTGCGCCATTAGATCCGACGAGGAGGCAGCGGTCACCTGCATTGAGGGTGAGCGAGAAGTCATCGATCATAGGCTTGGAGCCCGGCGGCGGGTGACCGTCGATACCGGGGTAGGTGAAACTGAGACGGTTGATTTCCACGGCGGGCACAATTGCGTCTTCTTGTTGGGCCATTGCAGCTGAAGAAAGGTGGAGGCTTTGAGAAAGAAATGGGCGCTGCGTTGGCGGGTATTAAATAATCGAGTTAGGTGAGACCAAAGTAAGAGGAGACTGAATCAGGAGAGGCGTGGCTTCGTCTCCTTCACCCGACCAAGAATCATACGAAGAACTTAGAAGACAGTTCCCAGATCGCAGATGAAATACAACGTATGACCAAATCAACCCGAGAAACTAATCCGACAAGGAAAAGAAAAGGGGAAGGAAATTGAGAGATCGACCCAACAACGATCTGTGCCTATTAAGAACAACCGACGATGATCGGAGGAAAAAACTCAAAATGAAAATTGAATGGCCCATGCAGGTCTCGAACCTGCGACCTTCGCGTTATTAGCACGACGCTCTAACCAACTGGGCTAATAGGCCCTGATGACGATTGACATGCCCTCTCCCTAACATTTTGGAGGGAAGTTGGCTTCCTTTTTTTTTTCCCTCGATCTGTGGATTTGTATTGCATTCACATCTCAAAACTATACAGATTTATAAAAGTTGAAACAGAGTAGCATCATTACAACAATTGAACAATTCTAAGAGCTTGGGCTAAGGAACAACTTGCCACCTTAGATGCTACATTCGGTAACGAGGCTACTCTGAAACAAATTATCGAGATGATCCGCTCTCCAAAGACAAAAGGGGGCAGAAATGTGTTCTAAAATGTTCGACTATTTCGTTCGCCTCAAATACAATAGATATAGTGTGTGAAAGCAAGCCTATGAATAATAGAAATAAGTTTCCTTCCCCTCCATTGAGTGCAAGCGAAATGCAGTTCTTGATCCCAAGCTCCTGGTCTGCGATGATGTTGTAGTCTATGACTCTATGCTGAACCATTTGCCAGATTTCCTGGGTCTATGCTGAAGTTGGCTTTCTTTTGCTAGTCAGATGAGGTCAACAGCCGCTTGAACGGAAGGCTTTCATCTCTTGGAGAGAGCTATTAGTTTAGTCCCGACGAGAAGATATGAATCACGTGTTTCTTTGTGTTTCCATGATCTTCTCCCATGCTTTTCTCTTGGTGTTACAAAACCACTAGTACGAATATTTTGTGTTTCGGCACATGCATCTGCAACTTCTCCAAGCCGATATATTTTCCTTGATCAACACTTCAAGTTCTCGGATGTTAAATAATCGGCCCTGTAAAATCGATATATTCTGCTGCATTCTAGACAAATCTTGTGATTTCAGCTCAATTTGTCTTCTTTTTGGAATCTGAATGACATGATTCTTATTCAATGAATCTTTCAGATTCAAACTGAACAAATTTTCTTGCTAAATGAATCAAGTACAAGTATTGATGGGATTAAAAATGACTGGAGACAGTATTAGAAGTTTAACTGTGATATAAGAAGATCCTCTTGCAGCCATCCGATTCGATTCAATGTTTCAGCTGAAACATACCGTAGGACCCTTTGAAGACATATCAAAAGTGAGCGGTGAACTCTGGTTGTTGCCAGGCCTCAAATCTTTTACTTGGCTATAAGTTGCTCCGGGAAGATAAAGAGGCAGAAGCAATATTAATCCTCCATCCGTAACAAACTTACTGAAGAGGAGGTTCTGTATCGGAGACCCACTAGGACCCGAGGAAATGTGGAGGAAGATTATGATTCCGTCAATCATGGATAGCGTGATTGAAGAGAAGCAACCATTAGACTGTTGCAGCGTAACAAAGTGAGCGCTGAACTCCAGTTAGTCGAAGTCACCAGGTGCTCAAAACCAGAAGTCTTCCATGGAGATATTAAGACAGTTTTGAGCTAGTTTCTTTCATTCACCTATTGGTAAGAATGAAAATTTATGTGGAGAAGTCATACACGGATTGTCGCATTTCTTAGAGTTGAGAAATGAATGGGGATGCGACCATCTTTAAAGGGTGGTGATTTAACCGTACAATGAATGTTATGAATGTTTTTTCCCTGATGCAACCTGGGGAGAGGTCATATTGACTTGGCTAGAAGGCTGGATGTCACCATGGACATAGTCATGAGAATCCTCATCATCCTGTTCCGGTCTGCAAGCGGGTTCGCTGGATACGGTGGTGTGAGGAAGTAGGAAGTGCAGCTTCCCAGAGCTCGGGGCAGTACCCCCTCGGAGTCGACCACGCTCTGATAATCCCCCTTGTTGAAGTACTCAATAGCCTCTTGGAGTCTCAGGATAAAGATTCCATAAGCATTCTCGCAGGCCATCATGGCGTACTTATCCGGCCCCTCGGGTGTCTGGCGCAGCAGGGTGAGGGTCAAGTCATGGGTGTTGGTCGCGTTGATCAGAGACTGCTGGAGGGAAATCTGGGTCAGGTCCTTTATGCCTGCTGATGGGGACTTGAGGTTCTCATGGAATGTTTTGCTGCAGAAACCAAACTCCTCCATCTGGTAGCATATCGTTTTTATCAGGGACTCGGTTTGGTCATCGCAGATGACCGGGGAGACGAGGAGGAGGGAGGATTGCAAGAGGGAAGAACAATGAAGAAGGAAAACGAGAAGCCATAGTCCGGTGATTCAAGTTACGGACAAGGAGGGGGATCCCATATATGTTTGTTGGGGATTCTTGCAGATGAGAATATCTGGCTGATACCTGCATTCATAGTGATTTATTGTCTGCGGATTTGAGGATGAGATAGGAATGTAATATTTGGATTTGTCTTTCATATTCACTTACCTATTATAGGCATTTGGATATTGTGATTTGCTTCCTTATACATATCTTTGCTCCTTTTTCTTAATGGCCATCTGTCACTTGCCTTTTGTGTAGCATGTATCTTTACATGAATTATTTCATGTTGGAGTCCAGTCGGTTCACTAATTCTCCTTATATAAATTTTTTCATTTAGAATCCACGAATCCGAAACCCAAGAGACGTTAAATCATCCCAATCATTGTGACCAAAGATATCTCGAGTGAGAGCGAGATGATGGAATAGAAAATTCAAATTTAATGCTTGATTTACGTGGAGAAATTCTCAACATTAGATGGAACAACCATGGATAAATTATAGAAATTCACCTTATCAAAATAAGAAAATTGCAATCCTCGGAGATATTAACCAATACTAACCATGGATAAATTATGTTCTCTGTGCTAAGGTTATCGAGAAAATTTATCATAAAGATCGTGCACCACTGTATCACGTGATTCAAGACTCTCTATTGGCTTTAAGTCTCGGGATTTCATGACATTGAGCACATTCTCACCTGTACAAGACCATAGTTGTAACTAGAGTTTGACCCGTATTACGCACGAATTCTATTATTTAATAAAAGTAATAAACAAAGTGAATATGTAATAGATGATAAATGAAATTTTAATTATAGTTAATTTCGAAATAAATTGAGTACTAATAATGAAAATAGTGAGAGAAAATATGGGAAAAATGAATTTAAAAAGAGAGAGAGAGTAAGTTTTAGATAATTATGTATTGATAAATTTACTATCACACTCTTAACTTTTTTAATCATATAATTACTAAAAATTGAATCTTATTTATTAATGAACAATTTAGGAAGGTGAAAAAAATCGAAGAAAGGTTCTCCCTATATAATACAGATACAAATCCTTCTCATATTTGAAATCCCAAAAATACTCACAACATTACGTATGTTTTCTAAATAAAGTATAAGATTCAGGAAATTCTTTTTAAGCGAGGAAATAATATCAACATAAAATATTAACGGCTTCAGTATAAAGACTACATCTTAAAAAAACTCTTGGCAGTTGATCGTTGTTCGCACCTCTCGGCCATTGAAACTTAAGTTTTGAACTTGTTATTCAGGTTCCGACCTTGGAATTCTGCACTATGGTAAGATATCTCAACGCATAATCCATTAGCTTGGATCGTGTCGTTCTCAAAACAGAAGCAGTACCAGTCCAACGTTTGACAGCAAACTTGTTAATAAGTTTCTGTGCCGAAGGCCACTAGGAGAAGAGGAATTGAGTAGGAAAATGCACTTATTGCGAATACAGAGATCATGATGATCGAAACATTTGCCACATAACAAATGGAATAGTAGACAATTATGTGGAAGCCATTCAACAGTAAGGAAGGGATATATAGAACAAAGGGGCAGTGCAGAAATTGATTTCCTCATCAACAGTCTTATAGTCACCAGGTGATCCGAAAGGCGAACAACTCATTTGAGTAATCGATGATTCTTTGTTGGATGATTCAAAGATTGCAGAAGTTAACTGTTTCTGGTCAGAGAGAGAGAGAGAGAAACAAGGAAATAGAAGATGTAATGGGCACATCATGTCAATCTATATGAAATAAAATCTTCTCTAACATCTAGACTAACTTATTCACGCGATGCCTGAATCAAACCTCCAACAGTTAGACGCTGCAGAAATTTGTGGCAAGGGACCGACAACCTGGGCCGGCTCTGATTTAAGGTTTGATTGCAGAAGTTGGATTCCTGAGTTTTGTTGCAGATCTTGTTGATCAATTCTTGGGAGATCACTCTCAGGGAAATACAAAGCAAGTCCATGCTCAGTTTAGGGCAATGTGCAAAGAAACCTGGACAGACGGGCCCTGAAGTCTTAGGGGCAGCTGACTTGGAAGGAAATTCCCTAGGGAATGGCTTTTGGGGACTGTAGACTAACTGATTAGTTTCAGGATTTCCATGCAATGGTGAAGTCAGTCGTTCCCCCAAGGTCTCTGTGGAAGCAGACGCCTCCCCCTTATTAACATATGGCCAAGACATATCAGGGTTTGGAATTGCACTGGCAAGGCAAGAAGAATTAATTCCGGTACTGCTTTTCCAATTCTTCAGATCACTACTCACCGATCTGTAAGTTCATACATTCAGGCTGTCAAAACTAGATTAGGAGATGGAGATCGTGTCCCATGTTTATTATTTCCTTCCCCTTGCTGGTGCTTGTATTGATGACTTGATAACACAGCATTTTGACCACCAGGAAGCTTAACTGAACCGCTCCAAAAGAACGTTCTCGATGTATCAGAATTTACCTCCCAGATATGCGGCGAGATCAGCAAATGTTTACCAATTTCGGGAAAACGATAGTAGGTATTTACTGCAACATAGTTGCAAAAGTAAAAGTTGCATGGCACTCAAGTGTAAATTCGGAGAGGTCATTGGGTTCGGCTTCCACTCATGCTGAACGCTTGGAGACTATCCCTCATGCATGCACTAGGACACGGGTACGCCCAGTTCTATTGGCGATACGTTGTTGATAGGGCCTCCGGGATAATCCTACACTTTAATGGACCGGTTCCGGTTCCAAGAAAACAATCTTTCCGCAGATGCAATATGGACATTTCACTGAAAAGACATACATTTCCATTCTTATTACATTGCTAACTCCACTGACGTTTTGTTTCCTTTCCCTTTTCTGCTAAACGACAATCAGGGTTTCTCATTTCTGGGTAAGATCCAAGAGAGTGGTGATGGCCATTGCAATGAGAATCCTCATCTCCCTGTTCCGCTCAACCAACGGGTTCTCAGGATAAGGTGGTGCGCTAAATGTCGAGCTGCAACTGCTCTGTGCCCGGGGGGTTATCCTCTCGGTGTTGAGCGCATCCTTGTACTTTCCTTGTTCGAATTGTAGAAGTCCTTGCTGGAACTGATTGGAGACGACCGAGTAAGCGTTCACGCACTCGTCGAGCGCGGTCTTCACGGGGCCTGGGGGCACTGTCTCGACCAGCTTGAGGATGAAGACGTGGGTGTTCGTCGCATTGTAGAGTGCCTGCAACTGCGCTATCTCGCCAAGCCCTTTCATGTCTTTCGAGTGGGCACCGATGTTCTCATTGAACACATTGTTGCAGAACCCGTAATCCTCTGTTGATCTACATATCTTATCAATCAAGGGTTGCATCACCGGGTCACATACAGCAACATTAGCGAATGCAGCAAGGAATAAGGTGATCACGATCAACATGCACGGTCCGTTTCCTAGAGCCGGCATCCTGGAAGAACTTCGTTTCCAGAGTAGTGAAAAGAATGTTCATCGGTCAAGTTGTGCAGCAAGAACAGGTGCATTTTATAGTGCAAAGCTGAGCAACCAGAAGCAGATTAGCTACCCAAAATGTCCTTATTTTCTGTATATCCAATCAGCTGGACCTTCCAAAAAGTTCAAGGCATTTCCATATATAATCTCTCCATATAACTTGAGCTCCATGCTGGTTTCATTCAAGTATCCTAGCTGGACATGTGGCCCTTATGTCTACATATCATAAATAAATAACATTAGATTATGGTAACTATGACAGCTCCACACATCATATTTCTAAACTTTCCATGCAGATGATTGATCTAAGGTTGTCGTCTGTTGCTAAAAGGGTATGTCCCATAACATCACATTAGTAACAATTATATAGTATCACAAACCAATAAAAATCAGCTACGGTAGCAAATTCACCAGAGATAACAAGTAGGAAATTTAAATTTAAATCCTAATAGATATTTGAAAATACTAAAACCTTAGAAACAATTAAAAGTCCAAAAAGCTCGTACTTTATAAAACTGGACATCTTCCCTTCCTCTCTAGTGATATAAGGGTTTTTTAAGATTTTTTTTTTGTAGATTTTTAAGGTTTTTTATTTTTAAAAACATTTAAATTTATATTTTACAGCCTAAACCTTATGAATCTGACATGGCTGATATTTACTGAATCATGACATCACGTAGTAGTGGTGACATGGTATCTCGAGATATACAAGACTTTCTCCTGATCTTACTAGAATATATAAAATGTTGATGTGATCATGTGCAGAGCACCTGAGTCATCTTGCAAAAATGGGGTTAGATATCATTGGTATTATCCTTAATTTGATTCAAGAGATTCTGAATTTAATTCTAACTCATAAAATTTTACATATATCCTTTTATTCCCCTTTTTTCTCTTCTCTCATTCGAAACCCATCATCTTTCTTCATAACGCCAAAAAAAAAGGAGAGTTCTCTTTCACACACTCCTTTGTTCTAAACAAATTAGACTAAGAGATATGAATTTTATTTACTAAGAATTAATTTATCATTAAGAATTCCTCCTCTTCATGGTTTATTTTCTCCTTAGACTCAATAACCACACAGAAATTTATTAAATTAGGACGGCATTCATCTGTATATGTATAATGGAAGAATGAATCGAACGTAGAAAAATCATTTGGATTGATTTCAGTAATTGATCTTTTATTTTACTGTGAAAGCAAATTTAGTAATTTATTTCACTGAATGTAATTTCTGTAGGATTAACGAAACAATCAATTATGCGGCTAAAGATATTATTGAAATTTATTTCAATAATTGCTTTGTTATTTTTGTGGTGGTTTGCCTTCGATTATAGAGGGGACCCATGAACCTGAAAGGATAAAAAGGAAAAAATATATATAATAAAGGGTATGCGAAGTCGCACTAACAAAAATAATTTTAGGTGACTTATGTCCGATGAACAAGGGAAAAGGGTTGCTCTAGACCGACCTGACTCCCGAGATTCTACGTGGTAGCTCGATCGAACAAAGTTTTGTATGATCACGGAACAAGTTGGTACGTAGTAAGGCCATAACATTCCGTTCCGGTCCGTAGAGTCGATATAACACATGAAAGTCGTTTTTATTTGATTTGAGATCATCTTAATAACTTTTCAATACAATTCATCACTAGACATTGATCCCATGGGTATGTATATTAGATGTACTGAAGCTCACTGATCGGGCATCGATGAGCATGTAGTTATTTGGTCAGGTATGAGGTAGAGACCAGAGCCATGGCAATGAGAATTCTGGCCTCCCTATTCTGCTCAGCCAGCGGGTTTTGCTTAATAGGCGGTGTAGCCAAGGTCGAGGTGCAGCTCGCCTGTGCCCGGGGCGCTACCCTCTCGATGTCGAGCACTTGCTGGTACGACCCAAGCTTGAAGTAGAACCAAGCCTTCTGGAACTGATAGATGACGGTGCTGTACGCGTCCTGGCACTCGCCGAGGGCAGCTTTCATGGCCTTATCGGTCACCTTCCCTGTTCGATAACAAAAATGTTGTTATTTCATGATCTTGTAACTCAACCAGGAAAACTTATCTTCTGTCCGGTGGAAGTGCTAAGTGGTAATCAAAACATGGACACATTTAAATAGACTGTTCACCGATCAAGTCCATGATTTGGAGGCAAATTTTTGCTGCCGTGTCGATTGCCACTTGCTGCGCGATCTGGGCAAGTCCGTGCATTTCTGAAGAGCCGCCCTTGAGTTGATCTTGGTACAGCTTGTTGCAGAATCCGTAATCCTCCATCTGTCGACATATCTTGTCAATCGATGCTTGGGTCGAGGGGTCGGTGCCACTGACAGGAGAGATCACGAACAAGGCGAAGGCGACCTGGATGAGTGTGAGGAACAACATTGGGCATTGCCTCCGAGAAGCCATGCTTCAATGACTATGTACGATGCAGTGTTGTTTGTTCCTGAGGTAAACCATGCATTGAGAGGGTACTTTTATAGATGAAAATGTTAGAAAATTTTACATGATCCTACTTTATGACGATATGGTAAAAAACTAACAGTAAATTTGATCTGACTGATGATAATTATGATAATTAGTTGGGTGGTTAATTAATGGATGCCTGTAGATTGTGGTTGCCAAAATGGCCAATATGCTCATTTATTTCAACTGCCACATATGCATGTAATTGAGTGGCACTATTTATTTTGTTGCTCTGAATTGTTGTTCCAAAGTGACATTGTGCTAGCAAGTATGTAAATGTCGCTCCTAATTTAGCAGGATGTCAAAAATGAATCTTAATTGATCCCAGCTTAATGTGCTAAAAGCCTTCATTAAGTCGAGAAAGAGGGTTCGGTACAGTTGGTGTCTGATACCGATTCAAATGTTTTTCCTTGTTGCAGCTCCTCACCAATTCATGAGCTAGCAAGACATTGTCTATGATTCGTCTACCGATCGCACTTTGATTGGTGCTTGTTACCGATGGAATACCTCTTTCAATCGGCTAGACAGCAGTTTAGCGATGCAACCAGCCCGTGTAACCGTCAGCACCAGGTGCTTTGTTTCCTGAGATTGAGAACATAGCATTCTCAATGTCTTCATCAGTGAAAGCCTCTGTCAAGAGATTACATTGCGATGAGCTTAGGTGATATTTCGGCAAACTTTTGAACTGGTCCACGGCTTCAATATCAATGTCTTCAACTTTCATTGCCTCGAAACTTGATTATGAAGGGATCCTCCAATTGTCTTGCTTGAAGTTCTCCTTCTCACACCCCTGTGGAAATAGGCTTTTTCGGATCACCTGGTTTGAGTCATAAGGCTCTTGACCATTTCCTTAACTGTGCTTCCTCCTGTCTCATTAAAATGTCTAGTTCCAATTCTAGTTGCTGAACTCCATCTTTGGATATCACCAGCACCTTGCCCTGCCTCTTCGGCATTCACTCACCACCACCACCACCACCTCCTCCTCCTCCTCCTCCTGTTCTCTCCCACTTTGGGTACCCGGTTCGCGAAATTCCACAGTATAGAATGGAGGTAATCGATTCTAACCTGGTCTCATGCAATTGAGCTTTCTGCACTGAAATTCTCCTGTTCTTTTGTTGCTCTTGTTGTACTGTTTTGGGCATTTGAGCTCTTAGCTCTGTTTATGGACAAGTTTCCGCGACCCAATCACAAGACCGCATGGCAAGTTAACCCGACGACGCACAATAATTCAATTAAAAAAAAAGGAATCAAGTTTTCTAATCATTTTCCCACCTATTTAATGTGTAAAAGGAAAAAGCAGTTGCCTCGGAGAGCACCAACAATTGCAGGGATAAGGTTGTAGAAGCCTACTTTATATTGATTTCACACATGGGGTTTTATTTTTTCTTTTTAAATTAAACCGACAACTATCATGATTCCATCTCTGTCTGTTTCCATTATCTAGATTCGTTCTCACTACACCCACGCGATTCTCTCGGATTTGTGAAATCACTCGTGTTTTTTGATTTGGCATATAATTAGAAAGAACTAAATCTATAATCTGAATATCGGTTCCATTCCATTCTTTTCCGTAATTTCCATCTTGTCTCGAACAAGATGCATCGAGCTACCTTTCCCAGCAACATTCAGATTCTTAAATAACTCTCAATATGGTTAATGGAAACGTTTCCAAGTTCTTCCTCAGGTCAGTCAATGGAGGAAAGCCATACTCGAAAACGTATCGATTGCAGGAGTCACTGATGTGATCGGGCTATGAATGCGGCCGTACTCGAAAACGTCTGGAGAGTCAGCAGCATGTCCTCCGTGATAGCAGCAGTGGGAGAGCTGAGTGGCAGCCCATTTTCGCACTCATAAACGGGTTCCGTCGATGGCCCGGCAATGGCAACCTGAAGGTACTTCCCTTGCCTCGACAGCCGGTGGGCGACTTGGAGCTCTTTCTCGATCTCCCGGTACAGGGAGACGCATGTCCGGTACGCCTTCCGGAGGGCTGGATTGCCGGCCGTCGAGTTGCGTAGAAGGGCTGAGAAGACTTGGAGGTTGATGTCAGCCTGCTTCTGGGCGGCCTCGATCGAGATGAGGGAGAGCAAGGGGAGCCCTGCCGAGTCGGTGCGAGGATCAGACAGGAGGATACTCTGGCATGTTTCTTGGTTCTCGGTCTGGGAGCAGATGGCGGCTAGGGTTTCTCGAGGGACTCCATAGGAAGGAACAATGAAGAAGAAGAGGAGGAGGAAGAAGAAGGAGATGAAGAGAAAACCAGTGGCCATTTGGGTCTTCAGGTTTCGCATAGGAAGGCCGTTATTTATTGACGGACGGTTGTCTTGTTGAACTGGGTAGCTTTTTATGGAAATGTCATGCGTTATGTTCTTACTATATGTGGTAAGCTCATACATTTGGTTCGAGAAATTCACGAAGTTGCTGTGCTCGAAAGAACTGAACTGAAGTGGCAAGTAAATATTGAACCATGATTAATTGCGTGGTCGGGACACGGCAACTCCCGAGCAGGAGTCGGTCCTGGTTTATATACACAGGCTTATATCTCTGAACTGATCTCTTACTCGAAAATAAGAAATATGGTTGATTTTCTAAACTAATTACAGTCTCATGCTCGATCAGAATTTTCGTGGAGAAAAGATCATCCATCATCAATCATGGGGCATCTCAAACTTGTTTCCCACCTCATGTGTTCATGGACACGAGGGGAATCCATAAGGGCAAAAAATGAAAAACATGGAACAGACAGAAAAGAGCCATAAGGTGTTGTTGGTAGAGGAAACGTGTGGATTTGTCTTAGCTCTCAAGAACTGGGCTCTATCGGCCTCTTCCTGGTATGTCCCTCGGCCAAAGTCGAGGCTGTAGGAATTTGTGAGTACGCTCTCTGCCTTCCCAATCGATGCAAAGAAGTGCTGCAGCAAATTTTGTAAGAGGTGAATTGGTGATGCAAAGTTGCATTGGAATTGAAACTTCAGGGTAAAATCGGGTTTAGATTAAAATTAGAGGGTGAAGTGGTTTTGATGTCAACTTGAGGGAGCAAATTGAAAATATCAAATTTTCCACCTCGGCGCACGGTGCACCGGGTGTATCCTAATTTACATATTCGTCTGGAATATGCCAGTGAAAGTCACACCGTACAGCTTGCACTTCATCTTCTTCTTCAGTTCTCCGAGAAGGCAAATAGTTCAGACGGCCGAGCTCCCAAAATTACAGCTTTCTTCGCCATCGCGAAGTAGAGATCTCCTCGGAAGATGTTGCAGTGCATATTTCTGCTGTCTGATTCCGGGTACGAGATTTGTCACCAATTTCTTTTCAATCTGCGAATTCAAGATTCAGCTTTGCATACTTCTTGATGGAAGCTGTGCAATTCGAGGAATTTTTCAGTTTATCCATCTGGGCTCTTGCTTAGAGCTGAATCAAGATATCTGATTGCTAAAACATGACAATTTTGTGTTGTTTCTCTCAGGGAAGTAATGCTAGAGAAGCAGCTAACCGGCCACAGAGTGGATCGTTCAATCTGTTCTTGGTACTGGGATCACGCCATTTCTCAGGGAGACCAGGTTGTGGGCATGTGGCATTTCCCCTTGCACTGGCCGAATCAATTTATCTTTCTAGTTGGCTCCGTTGTTCTTTAGGGATTTAACAGATGGGTCTCAACTGTGGAGAAACTCCGATGTAATATTGTAGGGGAATCTCACATTTTTATCTTTGTGATCGATCTCTGATGGCAGCAGCAGGCGCCGGTGATTGCTTCTCCGACACATTATCTTTTCCAGATCGTCCGAGAGGGGATCACATTTCTAGCATGTACTCAAGTCGAAATGCCGCCTTTGATGGGAATTGAGGTACTCCCATGTTCTGACTTGAAAGACTCCGAGAGCTCTGCACAAATATTCAGATATTGTGGGTCTTAATTTTACTTGATTCTAGTTCCTTTGCAGAGTAGCTGATGTCCTCTCAGATTACCTCGGAGGATTAAATGAGGATCTGATTAAGGATAACTTTGTAATTGTCTATGAGGTATACCATGTTCTTGTTGAAGGAGAGATTCTTTCTGCTCTATGAAGTTTTCTCTATCTGGGAGATGAAATGTTTATCCTTGAATTTGGATTCGCTGGTGAATAGTTGGCATGGATGTTGTCGTTGTCATGATTACACGACTCCACATTTCTTGACAAAATTAGGGTTTGATACTATCCTGTTTTAGCGACTTCTTCACTTTTATGATTGAGGAATTGTTTCCGTCAAACTCTGCAGCTCCTTGATGAGATGATAGACAATGGTTTCCCACTCACTACAGAACCCAACATTCTTCGGGAAATGATCGCTCCTCCAAACATAGTTAGCAAAGTCTTGAGTGTTGTGACTGGTAACAGCTCAAATGTGAGCGAGACACTTCCTGGTGCGACGGCATCATGTGTACCATGGCGGACAACAGACCGCAAGTACACTAACAATGAAGTTTATGTTGATCTTGTGGAAGAAATGGATGCGATTATCAACAGGTACTCTCACAAAATCTCTTTGATCTTCTTCTATTCGGATGGTCTTCATAGTTTGTGCTTTTCAAAATGTTTATAACTGGCAAAAACATGAACAACAATGACCTTTAAGACACTTGTTAGGGAGGGTATCCTTGTAAAATGCGAGATCTATGGAGAAGTTCAGGTGAACTCACAGCTCTCTGGACTGCCTGATCTGACTCTCTCATTCTCCAATCCCACTATACTCGACGACGTGAGGTTCCACCCTTGTGTTCGATTTCGACCATGGGAGTCTCATCAGATTCTTTCCTTTGTCCCACCTGATGGACAGTTCAAGCTCATGAGTTACAGGTATGTGAGTATTGAGGCATGACAGCTATTTCTATGTTCCATATGTTCTTTCGGCGGTACTCTTTTTGCTTAGTTGTAAGCTTGTCCCTTTCTTTTCAGGGTTAAAAAATTAAAGAGCACTCCAATATATGTAAAGCCGCAGCTAACCTCGGATTCTGGGACATGTCGTTTGAGCGTGTTGGTTGGAATTCGGAATGACCCTGGGAAAACAATCGATTCCGTAACCATTCAATTTCAGCTGCCTCCTTGTGTTTTATCTGCTGACTTGACCTCAAATTGTGGGACATTCAACATTCTCACCAATAAGGTATTCATCTTCTGAATGTTCTTACAGCTTACTGGAGTGGCTTTTTCTGGTGCTCTCTCCCTTTGCTTTGAAGTTTACATTTGCTTACTAATTTGTTTCTACAGTCATGCACTTGGTCGATTGGAAGAATTCCTAAAGATAAAGCCCCCTCATTGTCCGGCACCCTAGTGCTCGAGTCTGGATTGGATCATCTACATGTTTTCCCGACATTCCAGGTTGGTTTCAGGATAATGGGCATTGCACTATCAGGTCTGCAAATCGATAAACTGGATCTGAAGAACTTACCTAATCGTCCATACAAAGGTTTCCGAGCTCTCACACGAGCAGGCCAGTTTGAAGTAAGGTCATGATAGGTGATCATTTGCTGCTTGGCAAACTTTGATTCACAGTGATAACTTCCTTGGAGGAGCCGCTTTTTTTTTTTTTACACGAGTTTTCGGTCATGATATGATTGGCATGAGGAAAGTTTGCAAAGAGTTTCACTTTCAAGTTTTAGCAATGGCATTGTTACTTGTTGACTCTCCCTTGATTGCCATGCCTCTCATAAGTCTTGCTTTTATGTTCACCTGAAACAGATACCTTGAAAAGCATAAAGGCGCGTACTTTAGGTATGCCGGAAATTCTATGGTTTAGTCACTAAACTGTTAAATAGTTGAGAAAAATTATTATGGGCCATTCATTATATTGATGGTGTCTAGTGTCGTAACAACTGACTAATCCACCGAACGGTGTATTGTACGGTTAAGAACCTGTCATTAAACCACAGATACCGACCTCAGAGAGAGTCAAATCTTAAACCTGATATACTGCATGTTGTCAGCTTACCAACGAATCTGTCTCTCGGAAGCTCCTCTATGCCCACTTATTCACTCTAACAGCATACTTAAAAGAGGATGAAGGAGATGATTTTCCTTGTTAACTAAATATTATCAATTTAAAGATTTTGAACTTGAATTTTATAAACTGGGAATATTTACATTTTTTCTTTGTATTGAGATGACTCGAAACGAATTTGAATTAATTGATTCATTTGCTGTGTTAGCGGATTGTCACCAAATGTGTAGTCATCCGACGGGTATGTGGATAAGAGGCCATCATTATGGTGCACCCCCGAAGGTTTACTTTTTTTTGCACTTTTTCTGTCCTACGTGTAACATCCTCATCCAGTTGAGGATCCACGCAAAATTCTGGCGCGGAAACTTGCCACAAAGAATGGACACGCGGCAGCTAGTGATGGGCTGGATCTTGTGAGCCACTTCTTGCACGGCGACCGGGTGGATCCTACAAACGTGGCCCGATGCTTATCCATCTCCATTGTTAATCGCACGTGCGGCATACACAAACCTCTCTGTTTTTTTTTTTCTCGTAGAAAAATTAATATATGTTTTTCAGGGCAATTTCAATAGCAGAGTAAGGAGAAAAAAAGAGAATAAAAGTTTGGTACAGTTAGTATCTCTATTGTCGTATGATTTAGAAGTTTTACGTTCAATTTTACTAGTGAAAATATTTGTACCCTCAGGTATTTATGCATTTCTTTTGTATACTGAAGAATAACTTCTTTCTTTGAACAATTGAAAATGACTGTGCGATAGTATTTATGTAGTGGTAGTATTAGCAATCAATTAAATTTAATTATTTTTTGAATCATGTTTTAGCTTTTAGATTTGAATCAGTCCACTTAAAAAGTAAACTCTTATAATATGTATTTTCCATTTAATAAAATTTGGTAAAAAAAATAGTCAGCTCAAGTTGACAAAAATTTTCGTTATTAAAAAAAATTATATAGAGAAAAAGGAAAAAAAGGTATTAGAGAGAAGAAAAAATTGAGGAGTAGGGGCAATGGAGTAAATTCGTATTTTTATTTATTATCCATTTCTGCTGTTCTTTTTTAGTCCCCCTTGACCTTGAGACAGGAGCCTCCCTCGCCGCCTGTTTATAAAACGGCTCCTGCCCAAAATGGAACCTTTACAATCCTCTGTTTCCCCTTGCCGATCTCCAATTCCAACCGTTCTTCACATCCACGAAATCTTTTTCTTCTCAATCAATCGATACCTGCAACTTAAGCGCCTCTCAGATTTTCCCTTATCCGCACTTCCACTTTATCATCCACGTCAACGAGAAATGATCGGAGCATCTGCATCTGTCTAGCTAATTTCCTGCAAATCCATTCCCAGTTTCTTTCTGTCGTTGTTGTTCCTCATGAAGACAGTTTTTCTCCTTGGAAGTTTCACCGGCAGAACCCCTTGTAGAATTCTTCCTGCTTTTCGGTTCAAGACTCCAAAGGCCGGATCTTTGTCGGGCTCAGGTTTCAATCTTCAGCTTGCTCACCGGTTTCACGCCTTTTCTCGGTTGATGGCTTCTCGAGGCTTGATCGATGGAAACCCGATAGGGTTCGCTTTCCAAGTCCAAGTTTTGGTCAATTCAAAAGCCTGTCAACATCCGGCGGTGTTAATTTTAATGCAGACATTAGTCGTAGGGGTTTGTTTGTGATGCCGAGTGCGGTCAAGAATTTTTCGACGTCGGTGGAGACCCATGTAAATGATAAGAACTTTGAGAGAATTTATGTTCAGGGAGGCATAAATGTGAAGCCTCTGGTGGTTGAACGAATTGAAAAGGATGAGGGTGTTGAAGAGGAAGAAGAGGGTCGTAGGGTAGAAGTCAATGAGGATAGGATTCATTTGGAGGAATCGAATTCTAAGGCTGATGTGGGGATAGCTGAGGTAATTAGTCCTAAGAAAGAGGAGTCCCAAATCGAAATAGAGGCCTGGAGGTTATTAGAGGATGCGGTTGTCAAGTATTGTGGGACCCCCGTTGGGACAGTGGCGGCAAATGATCCCGCAGATAAGCAGCCACTGAACTATGATCAGGTGTTTATTCGTGATTTTGTGCCATCTGCACTCGCTTTCTTGCTCAAGGGAGAAGGGGAGATTGTGCGGAACTTTCTCCTTCATACCTTGCAATTGCAGGTATTCCTTATATCTTAGTGTTCTCCGCTCTGTTTTTTATTTGCATTTTCCGCTTATCTGTGCTTTCCTTTTAGCCTTTTCAGTGTTTTTCAGTTTATACATGCTTGGTTTTTGAGGTCCTATGCTACTGCTGAATGGATGTCTCGGACTTGACACTCATTATGTTTCTTCCTCAGAGTTGGGAAAAGACAGTGGATTGTTATAGCCCAGGGCAGGGTTTGATGCCAGCAAGTTTCAAAGTCAGGACTGTGCCACTTGATGAAAATAAGACTGAAGAAGTTCTTGATCCTGATTTTGGGGAGTCGGCAATTGGTCGCGTTGCACCTGTAGATTCTGGTTAGTTGATTGATAAATTGCTTGTCTGTCATTTACTTGTTGATGAGATTAACAGCTCTGAAATTGTTGGTTTGGTTGCTATCTTGACTTCTTTATAGGATTGTGGTGGATTATCCTTTTGACGGCTTATGGGAAGCTCACCGGTGATTATGCATTACAAGAACGGGTTGATGTTCAGACAGGCATAAAACTGATCTTGAACCTTTGTCTGACCGATGGTTTTGATATGTTTCCTTCTCTTCTGGTAACCGACGGCTCGTGCATGATAGATCGTCGGATGGGCATCCACGGTCACCCTCTTGAGATTCAAGTAAGAATCAAGCAGAATTCAACCTGTTATTGTAACACAGTTGATGGTTCATTTGACTTAGTGAATGAGTTTGCAGGCTTTATTTTACTCGGCTCTTCGATGCTCTCGAGAGATGCTTAGTGTAAATGACGGATCAAAGAACTTGGTGAGAGCCATCAATAATAGGCTCAGTGCTCTTTCTTTCCACATAAGAGAGTACTATTGGGTTGATATGAAGAAGATCAATGAGATCTACCGATACAAAACTGAAGAGTACTCAATGGATGCCACCAATAAGTTCAACATCTATCCCGAACAGATTCCTCTGTGGCTAATGGACTGGTTCCCCGAGAATGGCGGATATCTCATTGGAAATCTGCAGCCAGCGCACATGGATTTTAGATTCTTCATGCTTGGAAATCTTTGGTCCATTGTTTCTTCATTGGGTACTGCTAAACAGAATGAAGCCATCTTAAACTTGATTGAGGCCAAATGGGATGATCTTGTGGGCAACATACCTCTGAAGATATGTTATCCTGCCCTGGAGTATGAGGACTGGCGTATAATTACTGGAAGTGATCCAAAGAACACGTAAGAACTTTGTTCCTTTCATTATTGAGCAGTTATCACTTTTCATTTCCTGTTTTAATCTTTAATTCAGAAGTAGTTAGTTAATGCATTATTCTCTTAACTGATGTGCTTGATCTGTTTTTTAACAGTCCATGGTCGTATCACAATGGTGGTTCTTGGCCAACCCTTCTGTGGCAGGTTATTTTTTGTTTGAGCTTTCTTTCTTTTCACAGGACTCAGGAGAAAGAATAGAAAAGGATGTCTTTTATTTAAGTTTACATCATATAGGGCTATAGGCATGTGATCTATGAAGGTACTTTTAATTATCATATGTAGCTGATGAGCATTATTGTCCAAACATGTATCAAAAGGAACCATGATAGTGAAAGCATGTATTCATCACATTTTTAGGTATCTCTTAAAGCAGTTGTTTGAAGAAATGCCAAGTGCTCACCACTAGAATTAATCAAGTTTAATGGATAGGTCTGTTGCATGGCAATGATGAGAATATGTAAGAAACATAGATGTAATGTCTTATCCTGAAAGGAATATGCTTGTTAAGTATTGACACTTCTAGGTAATGGTCAACGTGTTGCACATAGTCGGTCACAAAATAGTTAATGGAGATCAGATCCTTTTGGGGCCTATGCTGTTGATCATTTGGGAGCAGTATTTCTAAAATCTTGCACTAATTCTCCAATCTTTTTGTACATCTGCAGTTTACTTTGGCATGCATCAAGATGGGAAGACTAGAACTTGCACAGAAGGCAGTTGCATTGGCAGAGAAGAGACTCCCACTTGACCGATGGCCTGAGTACTATGACACTCGAAATGGGAAGTTTATTGGAAAACAAGCTCGGCTCTACCAGACATGGACAATCGCAGGGTTTCTCACGTCAAAGATGTTTTTGGAGAATCCAGAAATGGCTTCCCTGCTTTTCTGGGAGGAGGATTATGAACTGCTTGAAATCTGTGTCTGTGCACTCAACAAGACGGGCCGCAAGAAATGCTCTCGTGGGGCTGCAAAGTCTCAGATACTCATCTAGCTCGACCTGTTGGACTTTCTGCAGAGTTTCTTTTAATCGCCGATCTCTTGTCCAGTATATACCGATTCTTTCAGTGGCTGCAAGAAGGCCTCGCATCAGCATGTACAGTTTTACTGAAGTTTAGGACCCAGTAATTAGACCTGGGAGGTGATTGGCCATGGATCATTCGCCATAACACATTTGGTTTGTACAAATAGTCAATTAATTTATCATCTGATCAACAAACGAGTTGATTGGTCCTGGAAGTCCTGTCTGGCTGTGCATGGGCGGCCAAGAACTTGGGATCTTTCAGATTGTTCTTCCTGTTTGTAACAATTTTAAAACAGTTTAATGGAAAACTACCTTCTTCATTCATTCATACACTGAAGATTTGACTCTATCCAGGATTCACTGGAAAAACATCAACTCTGTTCTGTATTTTTTCCGTGTCTGGTATATGATATTTAATGGTTATTATGGTAATCTTGTCTGTATGATATTTAATGTCCCCCCACCCCCCCTGCTTTCATTGACATGTATGCTCAGCGTGGAATCATGCATGCCTTGAGTAAACTATTTATATGCCACGCAGGGATCTGCTTTCTTGCCCATGGGAGAGAGGCTCTGGATTTGCTTGATGCTATGGTTAGTTCCAGAATTAGACCTGACCTGATACAGTAGTTTTCACGGAAGTCCTCAGTCTCTCAGTAATGATGGTTGAGTAGTAAATCAGCTAGGTCATGCAGGAAGAGTCGAAGAGGCTTAGCACATACAGATAATTGCACGTAACTTCATAGATTCCATGCCTACATTAGAGATCAGGGTATTTTCATCTGATTCAGATGGCAATGATAGGAAAAAGAGGGGGGACATTCAGGGTGCCATTGAGCGTCGGTCACAGTATTTTTAAAACACAATGGAGGTGAATCATATAACTACCATATGCATTAACGAATGCAGGATTCAGCGGTTTTGACAGCTGAAGAGCCTCGCATATACTGATACGAGAACTTTTTGCATCATAAGAAAACACTCACTCTGAGGAAGAGAAATCCATTACAGCATTTGAACCAAGAAGGTTGAAATATGAGGAAGAAAACATTGAAGGGATATTATTAACAACAAATGGTTTTGATGCGCTTCGGGTCACTGATCTTCAATGTACAATTGTAATTCAGTGATATTTTGATCTGACTAGATTCTAGCTTCTAATTTGAAGAAATCTGCAATCACAAGCGCAGTTTCTTCAGTGCAACATTACATTATTAGCTACCAGAAATCCAAGCACGAGCAAGTTCCGTGCTTGAAGTGGTGAAACCTGTGCCGATCTCTCACCACAATTTCCCGATCATAAGCTTTGGAAGTAAACTTAAATGCCCTGTGACAGTCATTGCATATCCGCAAATTCTTCATTATTCTTATCGGAGTGGGGGGAGCAATATGGAGAAGGCCAAAGGCAACAGCAAGCTTCTCACTGTGTCTAAACAGAGACGTTTCCTTCTCCTCCTCATCAATTTCCAGGAAAACCTCATTCATGTCCGGGACATAACCTTCCATCTTTAATCGCTTACCCATCTCTTTCAATTTTTTCTCGATCTCATCAATCTGAGCATGCATCTTATCTCCTGCAAGGAATTCATGAACTGTCCCATTCACTTCAATCATGCTACAGCCTGGAGTCTTCACCACTCTGTTCTCGATCATCATCCCTCGAATCTCAATCACATCATCCCAATTGCCCCTTGAAGCATACATGTTTGATAACAGTACATGGAACCCGTCATGATCTGGCTGAAGCTCAATGAGCATTCTTCCTACTCTCTCCCCCATCTCAATGTTACCGTGTTTTTTACAGGCTCCTAGTAGAGCCCCCCAAGTAGAAATATCAGGGGCCATGGGCATTGTTTGGATAAGTTGCTCAGCTTCTTTCAGTTCACCAGCACGGCCCAGTAAGTCCACCATGCACCCATAATGCTTGACATTTGGCTCAACATTAAATTCTCGAACCATGGAATCGAAATGGGACCGACCTTCATGTGCTAATCCCATATGCCTACAAGCCCCTAACACCCCCATGAAGGTTATCTCATTAGGATTCACACCACTGCTCTTCATCTCAGAAAATAAATCAAGTGACCTCTCTGTCAACCCATTCATTGCTAAACCGAGAATTGCCGCATTCCAGGTAGATACTCCTCTTTCCTCCATTTTTGAGAAAACATCCATTGCACTTTCCACACATCCACATTTCATGTACATGTTTAATAAAGTTGTGCCAAGGATAACATTAACCCTGAGGCCATTTTTACTTATGTAAGCATGAACCCACCTGCCCTGATCAAGGGCACCCAAGTGAGTGCAAGCTGATATAACACTAACTAAGATGGTCTCATCAGGCTTAATCCCGGAAAGCTGCATTTGTTGAAACAACTCCAGAGTCTTCGAGAATCGGTCATTTTGGGCATAACCTGAAATTATGGCACTCCAAGAAACAAGATCTTTTTCGGGCATCAAATAGAAAAGTGATTCGGCCTTTTCTAATAAGCTGCTCCTTATGTACCCCGATATCATAGAATTCCAAGATATCAGGTCAAGGTGATGATAACCAGCATCAAACAGCTTCTCAGCTTCTGTTACTTCCTCGCATTTCGAGTACATGTCAATGAAAGCATTTTGAAGGTTAACATATAATTCAATTCCTAGCTTTATAGCCAGTCCATGGATTGACTTTCCCACCTCACCAGCAGATAAATGGGCACAGGCAGAAAGAACACTAACCAAAACAACCTCGTCCAACTCGATTCCACCAGCACACATTTTCTTAAACATATCTAGTGCCTCCTCATACAACCCGTTTTGTTCATAGCAAGAAATTAAAGCACTCCAAGAAACCTTATCCTTTTCATCCATTTCATTGAACAACTGGAACGCATCACTCACATGACCCATCTTGCCAAACAGAGCAATCATCGAGTTGGAGGCAATTGTATTCCTCTCAGGCATTTGGTCGAACACCTGTTTTGCCTCCTGTACATCTCCAAGATGAACATAACCTGCCAAGATCGAATTCCATGAGACTGAGTCTAACTCAGGACTTTCATCGAACGCTTGTCTTGCACTTTCCATATTTCTGCACACAGAGTACATATTGATCAGAGTATTCTGCACGTAAACGTCCGCATCAAAGCCAAGCTTCAAGACATGCCCGTGCATCTGTTTCCCCTCAAACTCATTAACCCGCAAGGCAGTGGCTTGAATGATAATCGGGTAGGTGTAGTTATCAGGTTTCACTGTCTCCTTCAACATCGACTTGTACAAAAAAATAGCATCCTGGGGGCTGTTCTTTCTCTGCAGGAAAGCCCTCATCATGGTGTTCCACGTGAACCCATTTGAGCTCTCAAGGTGGGTCAAGATTTGGAAGGAATAGTCGACAGGAACGAAGAGAGATTCGGTGGAAAATTTCAGCATTCTGCTCGCTGCGTACGCGTCCTTTAGGTACCCAGTAAGGATCATCTGAGAGAGGATCTGGCGGAACTGCTTCGAACTTTGGCATTGGAGCAATCGGGATTCCAATATCGAGAGAGTGATTGTTGGGTTCGACTTGAAGGAGGGTTTTTGATTTACAGTGGATTTGATTGCTGTGGATATATTGCTGAGTCGAGTCAAATTCATCAGAGAAGGAGAGAGATGGAACTGGCAGTTGAAAATTGGCGCCAAGACAACATATAAACTGCCTGAGATTTTCTTGAACTTGCAACAAGAACCTCATAACTTGCACTATTTGCGTAAGTTACCCTTACATTTTCCGAAATTCAATTTATACTTTACACCAAGGATCTTGGGGTCTTGATGGTGGGCAATTCACGTGAGATCCTATGCAGATCCAACTCTATGCTCGCTCATGCAATCTGAGAAAACCATTCACACGTGCAATCCGAGCAATCCGTTCACGACTGAGAAAATTTTTACTCTTATTGCAACAAGACGCTCAAACATGTGCAAAAACTCCCAGCTTTCTCTCCATCTTTTTCCAGTCCCATCGGTAGGTACTATTGAATATGAAATGAAGCAAGACTGCCCAGAGAAGAGACTGAGCTGTAAAAGAATGAAAAGTTGCGAAGGGTGGAAATGTAACGGAAGAGTTGTGTAGAGGAAAGATTGTGAAGACCGTGAGAAAGGACGGTTAGCAGCTGAAGTAACAGAATTAGTTTTGGGTGAATTGAGAAGACTGCTTTTATTCTCCCCAAGAAAGTCCACAAAGCTATTGAGCAGCGGTGTTAGGCTTTCTTATGGAAGGGAAAAAATGGAGATGCTAGAGGTGCAAAAGTTAAATGGGATGCTGCGTGCTCACCAAAAGCAGAAGATCGCTTGGGGTTGAAGAACATTGAGTTGTTGAATGTTGCTAAGGGCCTAAAACATATATGGTTGCTCTTATCTAAAGCTAGCTCCTTGTGGATAGCATGGATTCAAGCCTATCTGCTTAAGGATCGTAGTTTTTGGGTTGTTCAGCCATCAAGTCAGAGTTCTTATTCCTGGAGGTCTCTTCTCAAGCTACGTCCCGTAGCTTTCCCCTTATTCAATCCAACATAGGGGATGGTCTAGGTACTTCTTTCTGGTATGACAACTAGGCAAGGGATAGTCCTTTGTCTGCCTTTGTTTCTTACTTTCCTCAGCATTTCCCCGAATGCAACTGTTGGGGAGGCTATCCCCTTGTTGCAGTCTCGTCGAGCTCCCAGGGGACGATATTTCTATATGATCCATCAGCTGGTTCACAGCACTGCTCTAACTCCTGCTATTCCTGACTCTACTACTTGGCTCCATAGTTCATATGGCCAATTTACTCTGTCGAGTGCTTGGAATACTTTGCGCATACAGGCTAGGAAAGTCAGGTGGCATAGGTTGGTATGGTTCTCTCCCTGTGTGCCTTGTCACTGTTTTATCACTTGGCTAGTAATTAAAGACTCACTGCTCACAATGGACAAGTTAGTCAAATGGTCCCCCGCCTAGCTTCGGAATGTCGATTTTGTAACTATACTGAAGAGTGCAGGTCTCATCTATTTTTTTCTTACCCATTTAGCATGGCATTATGGCTCTATTGAAGTTTGGTATTTCTAGATCAATTGGGAGCTGAAGTTCTGAAGTTAATTGGGCTACTAATTTCTTGCACGGAAGTCGTTCAAATGTATACTGCTAAAACTTCTTTGGCATTCTCTTATCTACTACCTTTGGAGGGAGCGAAATCTTATTCTTTATGCGGGTGAGACTCCTTCAATTTTTAGAGTCTGGCAATCTATACTCAGATCCATTCGATATCGCTTTAATGGCTTTTTAAAATTGCGGGACCGCGTTCTTTCCCCGCAACAGCAAGTTTTGCTAGCTGACTGGGGATCCATGTTTAGACATCCGGTTGGTTTGTACTATGGGCCTACTTGGCCTAACAATTGTTGTATTGTTTTGATCGATTAAGAAGAGCATCGCTGAATTTCGATTAAAAAAAAAAGAAGTAGATATAACCATGTACGTACGATCTTGAGAAGTGAATGATCAGATGAAGTCTTGAATTCTCACTTAGTCTCTTATTCTTCCTCTTCTTCTTCTTCTTCTTCCTCTCAGTCTTGTCTCGGCTGTTCTCTTCTCCCTTGAGCCTCTGCTCCATTTCTTCTGCAGATCGAATTTGATTCATAATACAGACTGGGCTCGCCACGGAACCACCATGTCTCTCCCACCCAGTCCAGGGACCAGTGTAAGGAAGAGGACCTACAAGACAGGAGTCGATGCAGAGAAAGTGACGAATAGGAGAGAGGACAATCTCATGGAGATCAGGAAGAAGAAGAAGAAGGGTGAAGAGAGTCTCTTCAAGAAGGTCCCCTACGATCACTTGTTAGCAGAAATTTGTCAGTCTTTGTCTGTTATTAACTGCTGCATTTTACTGTCCTCTCAATCTTTGCTACGAGCATCCAGAGAATGATTTTTGGGCATATGATCCTTAATGCAAGTGTTTGTGTGTTCTCGATTACAGTTGGAGAGTCTCACAGACACGGTACAAGGTGTGTGGTCAGATAATCCAGCTCTGCAGTTGGAAGCAACAAAAGAGTTCAGGGAGGTTGTGTCTAATGGTGTAGATGTTATTCCCACTTGTACAATGATTCTTTCCTAGTAATATCCTCTTCGTTGGCTTCTTCCATTGTTCTAATTTTTGTCAAACATCATTAATAGGAAGCACATTTGTTGATGAGGTGATCAAGACTGGTGTTGTCCGTAGGTTTGTAGACTTTCTTCAGAGGAGTGATTCACCGAAGTTGCAGGTGATGTCTTTTTGCCAGCATTCTTTCATATTTGAGCCGAGCCAACTACCTTGCTTCTGGTGCAGTATGAGGCTGCATGGGCATTGACAAATATCACTGCTGGTTCATCAAAAAACACCCAAGCTGTCATTGAGTGCGGTGCTGTGCCCATTTTGGTGCAACTTTTAAGCTCTGCCGGCGACGATGTCAGAGAAAAGGTTTATTATTTTCTCCTCAGTCCACTAGCATATCTTGCTTATGCTAAGGTGGAGAAATCTATAATATCTGAAATCTTGTCACTCACCATGGTCATAGCCACCATCTTTAATCCATTTACACTACCTAATTATCATCCCTGTGCGTTTCTGCACTCTCTTGAGCTGTCTTCTTGCTATAATCCTCTTCCATCCATCTCAATGTATTTCATGTTAGAATGAATTGTTTGCAGTGGGCTATGTTTTCGTTTACTTCTGCAGGCAGTGTGGGCATTGGGCAATATTACTGTTGACTCTACGACTTGTAAAGATCTTGTTCTCAGTCATGGTGCTCTCATTCCTCTGCTGTCACCGTTCAGTGAAAACATTAAGGGGTCCATGCTTAAAACTGCAACGTGGACATTGTCCAGCTTCTTTTACGGCATGCCACCCATACCGTTCGAACAGGTAATGAGACTTGTGCTGGGATTCCTCTATTTCTTCGAATAATGATTCGAGTTTTTGTCATAATCCAGGTTCAATATTTTATGATGGCACACTAAGATGTATTCATTTGCTTTTTTGTGTGAACCAGGTGAAGCCTGCAGTACCATTTCTGCATAAACTTATACTTGCGGATGGTGAAGAAGTTCTAATTAATGCTTGCGGGGCCCTCTCGTATCTTTCTGATGTTCATTACGAGGAAATCCAAGCTGTGATAGGAGCAAATGCCTGTAAACAACTAGTGGAACTTCTGCAGTGAGAACATGTCCTTCAGCTTGATCCCATTTATTTGCTATTTAATCAAAGCATGCTGACACTGATAGTTCTTCTGTGTTTGCCAGTCATCCATCGCCTGAAGTTCTTGCACTTGTTCTCGAGATCATTGTGAACGTTGCCGCCGGTGATGACGCCATGACTCAGGTACTCTGAATTCTTAAAATGAATTGATAATCTGTCTCCAAGTTAAGGTCAGCTGTCCACAAGACCAAAGTTCTATGCTCGATATGACAAGTCAGTTTGATCTTTTTTTCTTAGTCTAAGGACTAAACTAAATTCTTTCAGTCTGTCATTGACAATGGAGCATTGCTTGCCTTCATCAACTTCTAACCGAAAACCACAAGGAGATCATTAAGAAAGACGCCTGCCAGATGATTTCAAACATTACAGCCGGGACTATAGCCCAAATACAGGTAGAGGTTTCCCCTGAAGCACACTGTTGGAGATACTCGTCTTCTAATTGTCTTTCATTTTAAGCATTCCTCAAATTGAGACAATCTTGTCAGATTTATAATGTCATCAGCAGGCAAATACTACTGTCTAAACCTACTTGAACATCTTGGACCCTATGAAAATTACATTCCAACTTTGATCGTCAGATTGGGTCTTATACTATTCTGTTATATTTTTCGATAACGGGAACGCATTCCAAATGGAATAGGCTGTTATTGATGCCAATATCTTCCCCACGGTAGTGAAACTTCTCCAGGATGCGGAGTTTGACATCAAGAAGGAGGCTGCATGGGTGATCTCCAACGCTACCTCAGGTGGATCTCACGAGCAGATTCAGTGGGTTTTGTCATTACCTTGCTCTTCCATTGTCCATTCATGTCTTCAATACTTGCAGACTACATTTTGACTGACTCCAATCCTCTGCAGGTTTGTGGCGAATCCAGGTTGTATCACGGCACTGTGTGACCTTCTAAACTGCCCAGACCCGATAATTGTGACAGTTTGCCTTGAAGGGATCGAGAACATCGTGAAGGTTGGTGAGGCTGACAAGAAAAGTGGATCCAGCAGTAGCATCAATATTTACGCCATCCTTATTGATATGTGCAATGGGCTGGACAAGATCCAGAATTTACGGAACCACGACAACAATGAGATTCGTGTGGAGTCCACGAAGATCTCGGAGACTTACTGGGTAGCGGAATAAGTCGACGATGAAAGAGCCTTTGTTGCCAGTTATGTGAATATGCAGGTGGATCCAAGTTTGGCTGATCTGGGATAATGGATTTTTTTTCCAAGTTCTATGGTTTGCTATTTCGGAAGGGGAAAACCGAGTCTTTCCATCTGGGATTTGTCTTCTCTTTGTCATCTACTTCTTGTTATATAAACTTACATCATTCACAGGCATGTCTCCCCAGCATGAAAGCCTGCTTGAAAGCTCCGACAGTTACAAGGGACATACATTATCAGTGGCAACATTCGCAGATCAAATCAATTCCCCCACTTAATACATAAACCTTTGCCTCGGTTAACACCAGACAATTATGAGCTATACAGCAACAGACCATGTACATTCCTAAAGAGGCCTATGTAGCATAGAGTAGTGAGAGTGGCCCAATTCGAGGAGTTGATCTGGGAACAGGATTTTCAAGTTGCTTGTATAAGCTGTTTGGATTCAGTTCTTGCACTTCTACATTTGTTAAGTCGGAATGAAATAATATTTGTCATTTTGTTTTGCAGGTATACTATCTGTCTAGCTACTCGTATTTTGGAGAATTCCAAGAGAAATTAGCGTGAGGATGAACAGAAGGAAGTATTCCGTCAGACTAGTGGCTGTTCTGGTAGATAAATCCTTACGGTAAAATTACCGGGAGATTTCCGTTAGAAAAATGGACAGGATGCTTGCTGACCGACTGTTTCTAATGGAAAATAGGAGGCTGCTGATGACTCCGATGCTGCAGAAGATGTTTTAACCTATGTTGAATTGGACTCCTGCTAGAACTAATCAACTTTAATGGACAGGTCTGTTGCATGGCAATAATGAGAAAAATGAAACTGTTGTTCATTTGGGAGCACTTGTCCTAAAATCTTGCACTAATTCTCAGAATGTTTTTGTACATCTGCAGTTTACTTTGGCACACATCAAGATGGGGAGACTAGAACTTGCACAGAAGGCAGTTGCATTGGCAGAGAAGAGACTCCCATTTGACCGATGGACTGAGTACCACGACACTCGAACTGGGAAGTTCATTGGAATGCAAGCTCGGCTCTACCAGACATGGACAGTCGCAGGGTTCCTCACTTCGAAGTTGCTCTTTGGCGAATTCAGAAATGGCTTCCCTGCTCTTCTGTGTCTGTGTACTCAACCAATTGGACCTTTCTGCAAGTTTCTTCTATGATTCACAATGGATTTGATTGCTGTGGATATATTGTTGAGTCTAATCAAATTCTTCATGGAGAGAGAGACGGAACTGGCAGTTGAAAATTGGCGCCAGGGCATCATCTCAACTGCCGGAAAGATTTTCCTGAAATTGCAACGAGAACCACATAACTTGTACGATTTGCATCAGATACCCTTACATTTTCAGAATTTTGATATCTGCTTCCATTGAGTTGCTTGGAATCTTGATGGTCGGGAGATTCAGGGGAGATCTGATATGGATTCAACTTTCTATTCTCTTGTGCAATTCAGTAAAAATTTAGAATTTTCTGAAAAATGAGAAAGACACGACCGAGACTCAGTGGACCGAATTATTTAAACCGACACCAAAAATCCGGGCACTCTCTCAATCTTTCCCCAGCCCATCCGTAGGTATTAAGTGAAAGGACTGAATTATGAAAGAATGAAAAGTTGGGGAAGGTGGAAATGTAACAGAAGAATTCTGTAATGGTATGATTGTAAAGACCGTAAGGAATGACGGTTACCAGCTGAAGTAACAGAATTAGACATAACCATGTACCCGTATGATCTTGAGAAGGGAATGATCTGATCAAGTCTTGAATTCTCTCTGTCTCATCTCTGTTGTTCTCTTTTACTAGCTCTTCTGCATATTAACATAGACTGGGCTTGCCCGCATTACCGCCATGCCTCTCCAACGCAGACCAAAGACCAAGGCCAAGGTAAGGAAGGAGACCTACAAGAACAAGAGCCGATGTAGAGGAGTTGAGGAGTAGGAGAGGGGATAATCTAGTGGAGATAAGGAAGAAGAAGAATGAGCGCGAAGATAGTCTCTCGAAGCAGCTTATTAGTAGAAATTTTCCAGTCTAGGATTTGTTTCTAATGTGCATTCACTGCTGCATTTACTGTATTCTCGATCTCTGTGACGAGCTGTTTAAACATAAGCAGTTGCTTCAGTTCTACTATCAATGCAAATGTTGGTTTGTGCATTCTCGATTACAGCTGGAGAGTCTCGCAGACATGGTACAAGGTGTGTGGTCAGATGATCCGGCCTTGCAGTTAGAAGCAACAATAGCGTTCAGGGATGTGCTGTCGACAGGTGTGGACGTTACACCTGCTTGTGCAATGAATCTTTTCTATTAATATACTGTTCTTTTGTCTTCTTACATTGTTGTAATTCTTGTTGATCATCTTTAGAAGGAGGCCCATCAATCGACGAGGTGATCGAGACTGGTGTTGTCCCTAGGCTTGTAGAGTTTCTTCAGAGGAGTGATTCACCAGAGTTGCAGGTGATGTCTTCCCCAGCCTTGTTTCATGTTTGAGCCAAGCGAACTTAGCTCTACCCTTGTAAGCTGTCCTTCCTTCAGCTGACCTGACTTTGCTTTTTGTGCAGTATGATGCTGGATGGGCATTGATAAATGTCACTGCTGGTTCATTGGAGAATACCCAAGCTGTCATTGAGTGCGGTGCTGTGCCTGTGTTCGTGCAGCTTTTGAACTCTAACATCGAAGATGTTAGAGAGGAGGTGTTTTGCTTTTTCCTCAGTTCGAAACCATAACAAGTCACTCGCCATGGCTATTAGTTTGAAACCATAACAAGTCATTATGGATTTATCTTTGTTCAGAGTCACCCTCTTTAATCCATTTATTTACACTACCTAATTACGATCCTTGTGTGTTCTCGCACTCTCTCGAGCTGTCTTCTTATTATAAACCATTTCCATCCATCTCAATATATTGCATGTCAGAATTGTTTGTAACAATTTCTGTGCCATGTTTTTGTTTATTTCTGCAGGCAGTGTGGGCTTTGGGCAATGTTGTCCGTGGCTCTCCAACTTGTAGAGATCTTGTTCTCAGTCATGGTGCTCTTACTCCTTTGCTGTCACAGTTTGATGAAAACTCAAAGATCTCCATGCTTAGGAATGCGTCATGGACTTTGACTGGCTTCTGTTTCGGCGATCCACCAGTACAAGCTGAACAGGTGATGAGAATTGTGCTGGGATTCGTCTATTTCTTCAAGTAATGATTCAAGTTTTTATCGTAATTCACTTGCTTTTTGCTTTTTGTGTAAACCAGGTGAGGCCTGCAGTGGCAGTTCTGCAGAATCTCATACATGAGGATGATGAAGAAGTTCTAAGAAACGCCTGTCGGGCCATCGCTCATCTTTCTTATGGTGGTATCGATAGAGTCCGAGCTATGATCTATGCAGGTGTCTCTGAACGACTCGTGGAACTTCTGCGGTAAGATCAAGCGCTTCAGCTTCCCACTTATGCAGCCGAGTTTCATTCATTTCACTCTACTGTCGATTGAGCAGTTGTTCATCAAGTGTTGTGTCCTCAAGAGTTACGTAACTTCTGTGTTTGCTAGTCATCCATCGCCTGAAGTTCTCCGACCTATTCTCCTTACCATTGCGAACATTGCCATTGATGATGATGTGCTGACTCAGGTATTCTGGCTTCTTAAAGTTCATCTCCAACTTAAAGTCGGTTTGGTTGTCTACAGCACTCAAACTCTATACTTGATTGAAGCTTTTGTTCGCACCTCCAGCCTTGTCCATCTCCGTCTGTGTTCCATATTCAGACATGACAGATTATTTGGATTTTTCTTAGCCTAATGACTAAATTGTATTCTTTCAGTCTGTCATTGACGATGGAGCTCTTGCTAGCCTTCACCATCTTCTAACCAAGTACCGTGTGAAGAGCATTAAGAAAAGGGCCTGCTGGACAGTTTCAACCATTGCAGCTACAACCAGAGCTCGAATACAGGTGAAAACCACACCCCCCACCCACCCCCAAGACAGAAGACAAACATTCTTATAAGATAGTCTTGCCAGATTTATAATGTTGACATTTTGGACCCTCTGAAAAATTACATTCCAAATGGAATTAGGCCGTCATCGATACCGGTATCATCCCCACGGTAATGCAACTTCTCCAGGATGCAGAGCTTGACATCAAGGAGGAGGCTGCATGGCTGATCTCCAACGCTACCTTGAGTGGATCCCATGAACAGATCCAGTGGGTTTGATCTTCACTGTCCTCTCCCTTTGTCCATTCATTTGCAGATTCCAAACATGAATGATAGCATAATTGTGTGTCTGTGTGTGTGTTTGAGTGTGTTTTTTCTCTATTTCCCACTGCAGATTTTTGGTGAGTCAAGGTTGCATCGAGGCACTGTGTGACATTCTAACCTGCCCAGACCCGAAGGTTGTGACTTTGTGCCTCGATGGGCTCAACAACTTCCTGAAGGCTGGTGGTGGCGTCAATGAGTATGCTGACCGTATAGATGAGTGCGAAGGACTGGACAAGATCCAGCAGTTAACATCCCACGACGACAATGCGATCTGTGAGAAGGCCATGAGTATCTTGGAGTCTTGTTCGATCTAGGAATAAGTCAATTACGACCGAGCCTTTGTTGCCAGTACTGAGTCTTTCTATCTGGGATTCGTATTCTCTATACGGTGAAACTGAATACGATCTTGGGTTATCTTCTTCTTGCTATATACGTTTGCATCACAGCCATTGTCCAGTTGAGGTGAAGATAAGAGGGACATCATCTGTGGTAGCATTCGCAGGCCAACCGGCTCCACAACTTAGTACATAAACCTTAGACTCGGCTAACACCAAATAACTGCGAACACAACAGCAACAGACCATGTAGATTCCAAGAGGCCTGCATCAACAGGAGTTTGCTGATGACTCCAACACTGCAGGGGAAGTTGTAGCCTGGGTTGTGAGGCCAAGATCGTCCTTGAAATGCTCATAACATGTACATTAAGTTCTACGCATATCGAATGTAAAGACACTAACAATCATTATCGTAAAATTGACTCGTATAACGTTGTGTTATTCCAGTGCCTAACTTTTCTCTGCTTAGGTATGTGTGGCAATTTGGTTGCTGAAAGTAGGGAAGAGGTTTGATCTTGATCATCGGCGTTTGCTTGTTCTCTTTTGTTATTCTACCTCAAAGTTGTGGTCGGGTCACGTGGTAGGCCGTCTACCTTACAACATGTTCATTGCATGTGGGTGTGTGTATGGACAGAATGTTCTTCCAAATTCAATCCCATAAATCCTACTATGGATAAAATAACAGTAAAAATCGAATTCAGAACTTCTCAATTTTAACTCAAAAACGATATAATTCTACCAGATCCCTTTTTTCAACAGTACTATTTTTCATAATCATTGGAGAGCCAAAAAAAACTACATCGAATTTCTTTTTCTCATGTAAGCATTACACATATATGTGTGTGTGTGTATATATATATATCTGTGTCTAATTGTTTGCCTTTTATCAATAAAAAGATGTGCAGTGATAAGCGTGACCTTGTCTTTCCGCTACTCAACATTTGAGTTATCGCAGTTAACTGCAAATATATAAGACTTGTTGTACATACAATTAACGTAAGCACTGGCACTGTCGAGTTCGCAGAAATTGATGTGTTCTAAAATTGGGTCCTGCGAGCCATTTCTAACAAATATTTTGATAAAAATGTGTAGAAAAATTTAAATTTAAGATCATAAATTCATCAAATCATATAAAAGTAAATTTAAAACGATTAGATAATTATAGACAATTACGCGCTGAAAGAGACAAAAAGTTGCTCATTATAAATTCAAGAAGCCCATGTGGGAGCAGAAAAAAAAAAGGTAATAGTGCTGATTTTTTGTATTATTTAATATTTAATGGCCGTCGTGTTAGTTAATCACGAGAGGTTGATCCACTAACTCGATGATTGATTGATCCATCGATTTGTTTAACAAGGACAACGTACGAGGGATCGCTGGATAGATACGCTCCTTCGGATTACGTGGCCAACATGGCCGAGGGATCAAAAACCGACTCTCGAGATTACCGTGCAATCTTCGAACTTATATATCACTTGTTCGACTCACTCTTTTCACGTGGAATTATTTTTATCGATCCAGTAAAATAATTATTTATTATATGATCATTTGTGCATTTTGATTTGTTTCAATCATAAATCATACTGTCCATGAATGAAACTTTTGTGCTGATTGGCCTGCGATTCACAGGCATTTAGGATTTTGTAATTCTGTAGTTTGTCCTCAGAGGCTCCAATTACTACTGTTTGCGGATGTTGTTGGGTTTACTGAACCCTATATTTATACTATGTAATTTTTTAATGCATGGACTTTTACACCCGTGAATTACTATTAAAATTTTTCAAAAATGACATTCATAAAAAGTTTTAACCAAGGAATCAAGGCACGGGTCTGAGTGGTTTTTAAAAAAATATATAAGTAAAAAAATATTATGTGGATAATTGACTCAATATCACACATATATTTGCACATATATTTATGTATAAATATGAATGTGGATTGGACATTGGAGCCGTGTCTCCACTAAGGAGACAAGGCCCTCTGGCATGTCCTTGTCTTGTGCATGGGCTCCTTTTTTAACTTTCGTTAACTTATGATCATGCTGCTTGTTTGTTTATTATTTCGAATTCTATTTTTTAAACTAAAATTTCATGCCCAAATGATACGAATAATGATATATTTTCGATTATAAAAAAGAACATAAGCTTGAAATGTACCGAGTAAAGGAAAATAAAGAGGTCCGAGGCATCGCTCCTCCTCAGGCGATCACCTTTCTCAGCTCCACTTTCCCACCTCCTCTCTGTGACTATAGCGATCGCGTGCAATTCAGCATAACCCTAGTTCGTCTTCCTCTCATATTTAATACTTGAAGAGTTTTGGTACGTGGAAAAGGGGCAGTTTGGTCGACTAATTCAATTCACATGTGCCAACATTTTTTTTTAATGTTTTTCGGTTGCATTCGACTATATTCAATGTGTGTAGCACATCTTCTTCCCCAGTGTTTACAAAACGTACTAGTCGATGAGGTACTAGAATCCACATTCATGCACAGTAGTACCGTGCACGATAAAATCTAATATTATGTAGAAGAGCAAGATGACGAGTTAAATGTGAAAAAATATGATAATTAAATAAAAGAATAAGATCAAATGAAATTCATTATACAATATTTCATGGATTTTCTCAAGTTAAGGAGGACGATCGGGTTCCTGCATCTCTCTAACTCCATCCCCGACTGTTGCAGCAGTGAGTTCGTGTTCTTGGCGTCGATCCATATTAAGAAGTATATCGAAAAACCTAACACGATATTGAAGGAATCTGTATGATCAATGGGAACTCCATGTGTAGTCAAGAAAAAAGGGGTAAGGAATAAATATTGAAAATGGTGATAATGTGATGGATCATCTTTCTGTTGCCCTGTGTATAGGTTAATGGGCAATGTGGATCAAACTTGTCCACACTAAAAAACCAGATAGTTATTGATACAGGCTGATCGAGAATTCATTACATCTTTCCCTTAAAAGGATCTCGACTTCAAATCTGGTGAATGAAGAAAAATTATGATATACAGAGTATTATTTTTTAATAAATTGACATTTAAGAACTATATTAATCGTAAATCTTTTTAGACTTTTAAATATCGAATAGTACAAGCAAAAGAAAAGGTGGGAGGAGAGTCCAAGGGCCTCACCTCACTAGAAAACAAAATAAAAGTCCACTGTGATAGGATATGGCATGAAAGCAACCACATGCATTCCCCTCTCCCTCCTCAATCCAGCCCTCTCATTTTTTCCTTTTTTTTCCCAACATTTAAGAGGAAATTTTGCAGTTCAATTACTAAACTGTTAAATAAGTAAAAATTAATTATTAACTATTATTTTTTAAATTTATATATTAATTATAAACAATTAAATTAAACGGCGTAGCTATTCAATAACTCATCATATAGACTTCTTCCCAACTTTCTCGAGTACTTTATTAGCACATAGCCCACTAATCATTGTTCACAAGAATACATGACAAAATTCCCAAAGTGGCCCCACCCTCCACCAATTGGTGGAAGCCAAACATCCCTTTAATCCAATAATCTATTTCCACATCATCAACCCCAAAAAAAAATTTAGGATATGGACAAATTTTTTTCGACATTCAAGAGGTACATAGATTTAAAATGAGATAGAATAAAAAAGGAAATAAAGGGGTTGGAGTCTCGCCGATGAGAAATTTAGGATAGGATCGTTTCGCTTGAGATTATATCAGTACCATTAGATTAAGAATCTTTAATTTTTCATTTTTTTTCAAACACACAGAAAATTTCCCATTTTCGCTTAAAATTTCATTTTTTTAATTAAATACCGATTGGCTTGAGCCTTCTTCCCGCATCAAATCGATCGGGCAACTATTTCGTCCAATAAAAAAGGATATTTTTATTTTTTTGGCCTAGGTTATCCAAATAATGATTTTCAAAAACTAGTTACATATTAATTCGTGTGGTTTATCAATTTTTATAATACTAATTAATTGGTAAAAGACAACATTCCGGCCTTGCAAGACACGATAAGCGGAAGGAAACACGTGGGAGGGGCTAATGTCATGATGTGTCTGTCTTTTGTAGTCTTGTGCGCCACCGGCCGTTCCATTGCCATGTTGATGCCTACGTGTCCCTAAAAGTCTTTCTACACATCTCTCTTTTTATATAATCTTTTTTATAATTCAATTACTTAATTATTCAATAATTTATAATAGAAAAGCACTTTAAAATAATAATTATTTTTTCCACTTGCGTATTTATATATCAGCTGAATTGTAAAATTTTTCTATTAGTTCCATTGACGCCTGATTTTTATTTTAATCTCTATCCCATGTGAGACCATACGACAAGAATCAGATAATTAAAATAAATAATTGATAAAATTTATATAATACTATACAGTTTCTTTTCCATCCAAAAATCGTGATTTTGGGTCTCCAATTCATTCCTTGCCATTTGGATGCACGGTGATTCCATCCGAACGGCCATTCACCCTATTCAAAAGAATGACTTCCAGGTGACTGAAAGTGGCTTGGCCTAAGATCTGGGTTATCGAACCCGAATATTATTGGGTCAGATCGGCTCCAAAACATTGCCGGAACGTTTTGGACAAACGGGTGTGAAATTCGACGGACCAACGTGCTCAGCTGACAATCCTGAGTACTTCTTTTACTGCACACTAACTGTAAGAAGGTGAGCCGCGCAGCAGGGAATTATTGTACCCCTCAAACAATTCGCACATATTTTTTTTTTTTGGGACGATTTCCTAGGACGAGTTAAATGCAAGACAACCTGTTTCATCTGCCAAGTGACGCACCGTACTTTCTTGCAAGATCATTGACCGCAGCAAAATCCAATTTTTCCCACTTATCTTTTCTTATGGTTAAGTTAAATTTTCAAAAAATTTAATAAAATTTAACTAATTTTACTTTAAATTAAATTGATTTACTGAAAAAGAAAGCTCTTTTGACCTTAATTTTCTCTAGATCAGACCTGATACAGTAGAGATGTCGAATATTATGAATCAAATTGAGTGAGTCAAATTCTCTTCTTTTTTTTTTTGAGTTACCTTTTCGAATTAACGAGGGAGCAACGTAATGGATGGTTCCGCCTGCAGAGGCTGACCCCCCTCGAGGATTTTTAATTATATTGACTACTAAAAATATTATAATTACCGGAAGAGTTTTAATTATAACTAGTGAACGATCTCTGTTACATACAAATAGCCTCATCGAATAAAATTGAAAAAAAAAATTATTATACATAAATTAAATAAATCAATTAAACTATCCCATTCTTAGAGACCAAGTTTTTAAGATAATAAAATATACTAAGAAACATTGTAGAATTACTTTCCATCAATAAATAGTTTTAGAAAATTGTGATTGTAGAGATATTTATACATATTTTTAAAATAAAATTCATCGTTGAGAAAGAAAAGAAATAGCAGGTGAAATGACTATTTTAAAATAATTAAAATGATAATAAAAGATTTAAAATTAGAAAGGAGTGTAGTTTTAAAAATGTAAAAAGAGATCAAAACTATTTATTTCTCTTTAAGTAAGAGAGAAGAAATAACTAAATTGAAAAACAACGTAGTTTTAAAGTGTAAAAAGATACCAAAATTACTTATGGTTTCGTGTTGAAATGTATGATTATGGTATTTTTTTAAAGTTTGTTGTAAAAAAATGAGGTAGAAATGTACGGGCGAACTCCTGTTGGCGTATCGGCCGAAAACACGAGGGAGAAGGAAAAAGAAATCGGAGCCAAAAGGCAAAGCCAATAAATGTGGTTAAGGCAAGACCGCGTAGTTACACCGTGATCAGTTCATCTCTCTCTCTCTCTCTCTCTCTCTCTCTCTCTCAATCAAAAGAGAAACCACCACCAGGCACCACCTCCTTGCTCAGGCTCCGGACAAGGCTCTCTCCGCGATTCTTCTTCTTCTTCCTCTTCTCCGTATCCTGTAGTCTCTGTTTCTGCATCTCGTCTTCCGGCAAGGCAAGGTACAGCAAGCTTCTGTCTTATGATTATCTTCTATTTGCTTATTTATTCCGAGCATACAGGCATGCGAATGAACACTGAGATTTGATCGTCACTTACCTTTGCACGCTAATCAGTCGAAGCAAACGGAATTTCTTCAATCGGTTTTGGTCTATCTAGGCTTAATTCCTCGTCCGTTGATTGCGGGTTTCTGTGTTCTGCGACAGAACGGCGTAGTTCCTTTCTGAGAGATAGGCAGAGGAACAACAGATACAGAGGCCTGAGGAGTGATTTCTATGGACTCGCTCGCTTCCTTCCGCGAATCGGACTCGGATTCGTCGCTCGAGTCCAGTAGGAAGAAGCGGCGGAAAATCGAAGCGGAGTCGCAGAGCTTCGAGACCGTGAGAACCGAAGTGAAATGGAGATCGGAATCTGCGCAACGGATGTACTCCGCCAAGCTCGTTGAGGCTCTTCAGCGAGCCAGCCGGAACTCTCCTCCCACACCGTACAGGACGTCCGGCGGACGCGCCGTCAGAGACGTCGCGGACCGAGTCCTCGCGATGGCCGCGAAGGGGACGACGCGGTGGAGCCGCGCGATTCTGGCGAGTCGCCTCAGGCTGAGCAGGCTCCGCAGGCTCAGGAAGGTGAAGAAGCCGATCAGCTCCGCTAGCAGGGCGCCGAGGAAGCCGCTCCCGACTGGTGCCGAGGACCGGAAGAGGCGGCTGCCGGCGGTGGAGAAGAGAGTCAAGGTTCTCAGCCGGTTGGTCCCCGGCTGCAGGGGGATACCGGTGACAAACCTTCTAGAAGAAGCCGGCGATTACATCGCGGCCCTACAGATGCAGGTCCGAGTCATGACCGCGCTGACCGAGATTATCTCCGGCTCGCAGAATGATCGGCTCGGCTCAAGCGCTTGAGCCGCGGCTTAATGTGCCAGGTTGTTATTATTTTTTATTTGTTTCTTCTTCTTCTTAACCTTTTTTTCTTTATTATAACATTATTATTTACTATATAATCGATGTATTTTTAATGCATTGTTTTCTTTTTATTCCTAAAATATATGGTCAATTATTATCGATAAGCATGCCACCTAATTCAATTACCATCCTTAATACCAGTCCACCCCGTCCAGGCCGACCACGGTTTTAAATGGGGCCCACTTTTCCAGGACTGACTCATCATGGATTAAATCGAAGGACACATCAATAATTCCGAGATTTTGCAAACTGCTGGGGCACCTGTATGCGTACAGTGTAGTTATAGATGATCGTAGCTGTAACTGACAGCAAGCAACGGGAGGGACAGTCAATTTGCTCCCCCCCCCCCCCCCCCCCCCCCCCCCACCTTGATTGCGAGGATCGGGCGATTAATTCGATGTGATCTTCGAGCAATTACACCACACCAACTGGTTCAGACCTCAAGTGGGCAGCTTTGCGAGCCATTTTTTGTTCAGTGAATGTTGTTTAATTGATTTCCAAACTGCAGCGGTCAAGCAAATCGACAGAAAAATGACCATGAAGAGAAGGGGTGGAAAATTACCAATATTGTCCGGTGAAAGATCTCGATTTGCTTGTCGAGAATTGTGAAAATTTATAATTAATAAATTTTTATTT
This sequence comes from Lagerstroemia speciosa, assembly GCA_037672795.1. Lineage (NCBI taxonomy): Eukaryota > Viridiplantae > Streptophyta > Magnoliopsida > Myrtales > Lythraceae > Lagerstroemia > Lagerstroemia speciosa. The sequence continues at coordinate 1,268,504 of CM075304.1, read as the reverse complement.
CTCTGTAGATTGAATGTATTCGAATTTGAATTGATTTTTGAATACGTGACAAAAAAATATCTGAGGCAAAGATGGAAATGGGGGCTGGGGGTGGGGGTGGGGGGATGTTTCCTGACAGAGAGAACATGCTTCATGTGCTTTCAGCTGATCGCAGTGAGCTTTGCTTTCCTTCTTGTCTCACTGTTACCTTCAAAAAAGAAACCCCCCCCCGCACAGTGACATGGAGGTGGGAGAGGCGCATGTGTGTCTTGTCTACCGTGTGATGCGAATCGCGTAAGTTCAGCAGGTGGTGGCAAAGAAGATCATATTTGATTTGCATTACTTATTTACTGTAAATATGTTTAAAGGAGATCATATTTGGATTGATGAAGGTTCTATGTTTAAATTAATTTCGATTGACTCTTACATATTTATAATGGTGGTGGTGGGAGCGAGGCATCGGAAATCTGAACCTTAATGTTGAGAACGATTCATGCCCTTAATTATAAGGAATGATTCGGGATATCATAAGCTGGTACAGATGCTCCGTCTACTTTCTGTACGAGAAACAGGCTAGAAGTAAGATCTGTACTCGCCGACTTCGATGTCTAGATGTGTTGTACTGGGATGAGATCGACTTCGATCGTGGAATCTGCAAGAATCGCAAGAGTTTCGTGCTCGAGGTTGAATCGTAGTAACAACTCTTACACAATTGGATTCTCTTTCCTTTTTTTAACCTCTTCCTTCTTTTTTTTTTGCTTTTTCTTCCTCCTTTTTTGAAACTCATGAGATCACATGTTCCCTTTTCCCCACCGGCCCTACAATGCCATGTGCTACTTGACCCCGCCCCCCAAAATAAAATGGCCTGCATGTGAGCAGCCTACGTTCCCCCCCTCCCCATTATCGAGAAATCCGTGCTAGCCATTAACCTTTTTCATTCCAAAGCAGACCTACCTAATCGAGAATAAATGAGTGCACAAGAAATTTTACTAACGTAAAACTGACTCAAATTTTTTTTATTTAGAGCCGATAGTAATACTATTACACCGGACCGTTTTTTCTAGGATTTCTGGACATCTAACGGTTCAAAACTCACTTACTTTGGTGAGTACAAGGCCGCAGGTTCAGATCCATTCTACGAATTTGTCGAAAGCTTCTGCTAGAAGCTTTGCTCTTTAGGCCTAAACTTAGAGATATGTCATGGACTCGTTCCCGCTGATGGTGGATCCAGCCATTTAGAGCCAAGGGTCTCCTCCAGCAAGGGGAGGAAAAAAAAGGGGCTTGTCTCCGTGTTGGAAAAGGATGTCGGGAATGGCTCTGCTTTTATCCTGCCTGCCTGTCCCTTTTTTTACCGAGGTGAATTGTCGCTCTCGACTAATTACTTATGTGACATTCCATTCCGCGGGGGGTTCGACAACCCTCCTAAGTCCTAACACTTCCTAGGATATTTTCCAACAGTAGCCATCTTCCATGAATCATCCTTCCCTCTGTTTAACTAATTCGCATTCGAACTATGTTTGTCTACCGGGGAGTAGAACTCGTCAAGCCATAGATTTTCTTTGTTTGCAATACTTGAATTCAAGACCCTTAAGAGAAAGAAGTATCAAATCAACCGACATGGGTTGGTTGAGATGATAAGATATCCCTTCTCCCTAAGCACGGTCTCCTCCGATTCAAGTCCTGTTAATGGAGAAATTCATATTGGAGAGCTTAACCAGCCGACTTTGACTCAAACTTGTATTGGTCATGGGCCCATTGGATTTATGCATATAATGAGGTATACACCAATTTTTTTTAAAAAAAAGAAATATCAAATCACCTTAACTTACTCGTAATAATTGACAGGAAATTCGATAATTCGTAATCATTTTAAATGATTAGACTGTAAGATTTGCCACCTCTTCTCTTTTTCCTTATCAAGAACAAGAATCGAGATGGATAGATGATAATGGAGGAAGAAATTCCTAATCATCTCATCTCCCTTTCATGGGTCCATCTCATGGAGAGAATTCCAGCAAAGGTCCCATGGCATGGCAATGCCATCTCCGGTCACCATCCTGCGTGCAGTGATGCATCCATCCTTGGCCGTGCCACGTGGCCGCCCTCAGAATATTGCCGTTTTGCCACCACCCAAAAAAGCGAAACAAATATTCCGTGCGTAATAAATACACAACGAACACAACGAATTAACTGTGTAGATGACCAACCAGATCTTTACATGTATAAAATTTTTACAATTTTCGAGAGTCAATTTTATACAAATCGAGATCTGAACGGTGATTATGTATTACCTGCTCGATATTTGACCAAAGCAAAGTTCAGTTGCTGTCCCCGCCCTCGAACAGGACCACAGTAACGATCATAATTCAGGGCCTGTACAAGCTTATGGGTCGGTGTCAGTGTTCTGATTCTGATTTATTTGAGAGGTATTGTACATTACAAATGAAATTCATATAATTTTATTTTCTAAACTATCAAGATTCTGACCCATATACCGGTACCATCATTACAAGCGCAGCATGATCTGTGGCATATTGGCAACAGAACGAAGAGGAAGCGAGTATGATTTGTTTCTCGTGCGACACCGAATCGTGTCGAGATTGGTTGTGTTACCTTCACGATACATTTTGTTTTAAGGTACGAAGAATCATTCGGGGATTCTTATGCCATCGGGGAGAGCTAATCGACAGGATGGTCTAATCAGGGGGGAACATGTGATAGGGGCCTTCCAATAGTACATGTGTGACGATAAAATGCGATGTCGTTCACGGGCAAAAGGGGCCATGGGAGAAATTGCAGCACGTGGCTCTCTCTGGGCTTGCGAAAGGGACCCCTTTGCCGCCAGGCCAGCCCAGCTCCCTGGCAAAGTTAATAGCTCATGTTTGGATGCAACTTCGTGACCACCAAAAAACCCAAGACCCAGCCACCGCCGTCCCTTGCAGGCTCCGGCAACGTCGGCTGACCTTTGCAGCTGGTGCCCGCAGGGTCTTTTGTAAGAGGAGAGCAACCGCAATGAATATATGTCTGAACCAAAGCTAGAACCGACCGCCGCGCTTTAGTAGGAAGAACATTGACACAAGACCATGCCGCACCAGAGGTGCCATTGGCATTTATATGGTAGGGAAATCACGAAACCGCTTGCCTTAGTGAAATTTCTCATTCTCATTGCATTTGCCAGAGTTTCGTCTTGAACCCAATACCAATGGTTCTTGTGCCCGTCAGACAAGTAAAACTAACAAGAAGTCATGGACAGCAACATGCCCTACAGGTCAATCTGTTTTAAACCAACTACAATAAATCATTCAATCCAAATCATCCAGTAGAGTCTACAACAGATGAAAACTCATTTTTTTTGGAATCTTTAGTTGAGCAAACCCAGACCCGTCTCAGGCATCCTGTGCCTTTGTGAAGCGTTTGCTGGTAGAGATCTTTATGCTTTCACTGGCACAGCACGAGGTCTCCAAAGTCCCAGTCTGTACTTGTGGGTGTATTTCAATATCAGCTTCCTCTGCAAAAACAGAATGGTCATCAGCATATATAGAATCCTAAAAAGGAAGAAACTACAGGCCCCGTGGGTGAATTCTACAGCAATTAATTTCCCGGACAAGGCAAGTTGTAAAGGGTCATATCCATGAAAGAGAGAGTATCAATAGGCTGCAGCATAGGTAATCATCCTGAATTACTACGTGTCTTTCTTTCGGGGATACCTAAATTCGACTGCATGCCCATCGATACAAGGATCAAAATGCATATCTTAGGGCCAAGGGCATCAACAATGCTGAAGAAAAAAATTAATGTAACACTGTTCCCATGTTCTATTTCAAGCAGGTTAAAAGACATTCCAACTTTCCGGACATGGTCAATGACTGAAATGACTGTGAACCATAAAAGGAAAGATACGAATATGAAACTTGTTCTCCAAAGGACATTTAGCTGGATAGGTTCATCGAAAAGAACACAACCATATGGATTGCATCAAGCTTTCCTTGCTCGGTCAGCATTCTACTAATCTACTCCTCAACACATTTTCATCATTATACTACATAGATACTAAGCATTAGTCATATCGTGCAAGCAAAGACCGAGTGGAGGCTAAACAATAATTAGATATCGCACCCTCATTTCCATGTATGTATATATAATTGAATTGGAAAGGACGGGGCATGCTTACATGTTTGCACGGAATGCCAAGTTTCTTGAGCTTGAGAGTGCGCGCGACAAGCAACTTACTGAAGTCACCAATTTCAGTCTCGAGCTTGGCAACATGAGCTTCAACCCCTCCACCTATGCCCTGCAGGAACTCCGGTATCCCAACCTTAACTGCAAACACAAAACCAAACGGGAATTACCCTTGGATCCAGTAATCACTTGCACAAAGAAATAGAGAATCGACAGGATCTGGCATCTGAAAAGTGCTCACAATCCTTCAATCTAATGAACATCGCATTTGATGGAGCTGCAGATTGGCTGATCCGAGTAAATGCATAAAAGAAAGCAGATTTAACCAATCAGACAAAATCAACACTACGAAGTCTAAATCTCCGAATTCCAATTCCAGTATTCTACTCTGCTCATATCATTGCGGGTTCAAGTCAGAGAAGATGGCAGTTATTGGGCTAAAAGCTCTAAGTTTTACTCGTGCTCTAGCATTTCCCAGATACATCATATCGCGAACTACCCAGACATATTTTCATTTCCAACTTCCTCAGCACTCTCAGCGACAAACGGGGATAGGCAATCAAATAAAGCTGCAGCCTTTGGACAAACTAGCCTCATATGTGCAACGGGGAAATGCAGAAACACTTCAACTGCACTGAATCAAACTCATCGGTGACTCTCCCTCCGCTCATTAGTCGATAGAATGACTCTCGCCCGAAACCGAAAACCACGCTTTGCTGCTAAATCAAAACAACCCCGAATCGACTGGAAAGTGAAGCCTTGTTATGAGAATGGGATGCTCTTCACCTGCGTATGGAGCTGGGTTGGAGAAAAATCTTGTGAACGACGGAGCAAAGGAAGCTGAGTTTTGGCTCAGGAAAGGGTTAGAAGCAGAAACCGATTTTCTGCTGAAGAGGATTTGCCTCCATGCCATCGTTGTCTTCAATCTCTCCGTGCCGTCTCCCTCTTCCTGTCGCCGGTCCAACACCCTCACTTCGGCGGTCTGGGGTTTATGCAGAGAATTGGGGGCAGGGGAGAGATGGGCCTTTCGAGAAGAGAATGGGCCCTAATGGCATGCGGCCCACCTTTCCTTCTCGACTAAAATAAATAAACAACGGACGACAGAGACAGAGAGAGTGGATGGAGGAACAAACGGAAAGAGAGAGTTCAGGGAAGGATAATCGGGAGATTGAGAGAAGAGTGGAAGGAGTTACAGGGACAGCAAGGTATGTGGTTCCGTTTGCTTTTTTCTTGCAGTTTTTAAAGCTTCTTTGTATTGGGTACGGGTGAGCCAGGAATGTCGTTAATCTGACTTTTCTTGCATTTCTTGAAGCTTCTTTGTAGTATTAGCTTCTCGAATGATGTCTTGAGTAGATTAGGAAGTGATTGGGTTGGATGCATGTGCATGGTCCCTACTTGTTTGTGCAGACCTTGCAATCTCAGAAGAGAATGACTTGATCTGTGGTAGTGTTTTAGGCAGTTAATGCACTGCCGAGATATGACACCTGCTCTTGCTAGTAGCAACTGGACTTCCCTGCGCTATTTCCTCTCAAACTAGGCACGCACTCTCTTGATTCCATTCTCCTTTTGCTGATTTTTACAGGCGCCACATTGTACCATTTTGCTGCAGTGTCAGATGCGGGGAAGACCGTCACGGTTAGCCCATCAGGGGGTGGAGATTTCACCACAGTGCAAGCAGCAATCGACTCGGTCCCAGATGGAAACAGCGATTGGATCCAAATCTTTGTTAAAGCCGGCTCCTACAAGTAAATGAATCTTTGTTAAAGCCTGTTCTTACCAAATGCGTTCGGTTTATGCTGATTCTTGTTGCACTGTTGATCATGTGCAGTGAAAAGGTCAAAATCCCCAAACAGAAACAGTTCATATTCCTCAAAGGGGAGGGCATCAATACAACCGTGATCCGGTGGGGAGACTTCGGAAATGTCATGGAAAGTCCAACCTTCTTATTATATGCCGACAATTTCGTTGCTTCAGATATAACATTTTCGGTACAGAAACATCCTTAAGTTATCTGAAATGTGCTTTTCGATTTAACTCTCGAGGTGGACACGGTCCTGCAATGTACATTGCATGAATTTGCAACTGAACTTGGCGAGTACCTTTCTGCATTCACAGAATACTTACAATGCTGGTGGGAAACAAATCACTTGGAACCCAGCTGCATTGGTATCGGGGAATAAAGTGTCCTTCTACCGCTGTGGATTCATGGGACTACAGGACACACTGACCGATGTCCGAGGCCGTCACTACTACGAGTCCTGTTTCATCAAAGGCGCCACAGACTTCATCTGGGGCCAGGCGCAGTCAATGTTCAAGGTCGAGTTTTGGGAAGCACTGGAACCATGAAATAGAACTAATCTGAGTGTTTGATGCATATTTTATTTCACGTGCAGGATTGTGTTATAAATGCAGACGCCGCACAACTGGGCACTGGGGAAGGCTACATTACGGCACAAGGACGAACTGATCCAACGGACCCGAGTGCCTTGGTAGTCAAGCAAGGTTCCATAACAGGAACAGGCAGTTCCTATCTCGGGAGAGCGCACGGGAAGTACTCCACGGTCATATTTTACCAAACAAGCATGGATAATGTTATTGTTCCGGAGGGTTGGTCTGCTTGGAACTATGCTGGTCAAGAGTGAGATACGATTGCTCACGTGTCTCATTCACTTTTCTTTGGAAGGCAATTATGTCGATAGAGGTTAACAAGAACTTGGACTTTGCGTGTCCTGCAGGGGTACCATTAGTTATTCTGAAGAAGGATGCACTGGACCCGGAGCCAATCTGTCTCATAGAGTACCTTGGATGAAGAAACTAGAACAAGGCAATCTGACCAAGTTCATTGATTTGAATAGTTTCATCAACCAAGAAGGGTGGATGGAAAAACAACCCCTCCAACCCCACTGACGCCCTGACCAAATCCATCAGCTTCCAAGCATGCTAGCTCTTGTGGATTCGACTGCAATTGGTACGTATTTTGTTACATGATCTTCTTGTACCATGATTACTGATAAGAGCTATTCATGTAGTGTAATCCCTGATGTAATTTCAGATCATTCTAGTAAAGGAATCCTTTCCTAGAACAAGAGAAACTGTCTTTTGAAGAACGAGCACAAGAACTTGACATTATTAGATTGCAACAGAATTGTCTGTTGTTAAGCGAAAAAAATGCTGATGTCATGAAACCAGTATCCTCCTCTTCCTTGTGTGTAGAAACCTCTGTAGTAAAAGCTAATATTTTCAGATTGGGATCGATGGTAACCCAACCAGGTCTTGAATGAATATTTCCTTTAGGTGACCTCAACATTATCGTACGTTGTCGGAAAGTTTGCAAAGGCGAACACACATGATAAGTCGGGATATGGGTAATTCATCTCTGTTCAGAGTGTCATAGTTGCAATGCCACTCGGCATTACAACTGGGACTCTCATAGAACATCAAGGCCGGTAGGTATTCAACTATACCCGAAGTGCCTCGGAGAAGCAGTATTCGACTTGTTAACCATTCGATTTCATTTATAGGGAAATGGTCATTATTCTCACAGACAATCAGTTCCTTTTCCATTTGGGGGTGAGAGCACGGAACCGGTTGAAAGGACTGCTTTCTTGGTTCTAGGTCGAGAATTTTAAGGCAAGAGATGTTGTGTTCAGGGTAGATCATCGTCCTAAGTCCATTTTCCATAATCGAGCTAACAGAACGCGTACAGCCAATATCCCTAAAGGAAAAGGTGTCCGGGTTGACATACAACTGCCACGGGTACAGACTCGAGGACTTGTGGGTGTCTGGGCTGCCGTATTTTGAGACTTTCTAGACCAGCACGCCCTCGATTGACAAGTTACACATAATCTGATGAGAGTTAATGAATAACATTCGGAGGATTTATGTGTAGATATAAGCCAACGTTAGCTTACGTATATCAAAGTGAATCGATACACAATACACATAATAAATATTGATCGTGATATAAAAGGTTATAGTGGACTAGTTTTCCAACTAAATGGATTTTTGTTCTATTCATCCATAGTAGACATATAATACTCACCTAATCCACCGTAAATAAATTAACAAATTAATTTAATTAGGAAACTGATCTCTATACCAAACTCTTGACAACTCCACCTCATGACTTCTAATCAGTTGACGCGAAGAATCGCCCGTTATATCGGTGGGTGGGAGGGCAAGTTCCACTTGTATGCTATTCCCACAGCTGGAAAATGAACTCCACATGCTCTTATAAATGACAGCCAGAATTATCCTTCCCCTATTCAAATACTTCTTAAGCTAAACATGCATCTCTCGAATCCATTATGCTTTTACAGATTCTGGTAAGTGCCGCATTGTACCATTTCGCTGCAGGATCGGATGCATGGAAGACAGTGACGGTTAACCCATCCGGTGGCGGAGACTTCATCACAGGGCAAGTGGCAATCAACTCGGTCCCAGATGGAGACCGCAACTGGAACCAAATCTCAGTTAAAGTAGGTTTTTACAAGTAAACAAACACATCAGGTTTCGCTAAAACTCTGATCCTAATCACCCGGCGGTTTATCTTTCTCAACAGTTTTGTCTTGTTGCACTACTTATCATGTTGCAGTGAAAAGGCCAATGTCCCTAGAGGAAAACAGTTCATATTCCTCAAAGGAGAGGGCATCAATACAACAGTGATCCTGGGGGGAGGCTACGGACATATCCCGAAGAGTCCCACGTTTTTATTATATGCTGACAATTTTGTCGCTTTGGATATAACATTTTCGGTACGGAAACATCCTTAAATTACTGGAATCGGGCATTTTGATTTAACTCTTAGAGGTAGACATGGTCGTGCTCCTATTCCCATTGCACGAGAGTATCTTTTCCTAAATTCACAGAATACTTACAATGGAAAACACATCATATGGAACCCGGCTGCAATGGTAGAGGGGGATCAAGTATCCTTCTATCTCTGCAGGTTCACCAGTCAGCAGGACACGCTGACCGACTGGCAGGGCCGACACTAATATGAGTCCTGTTCATCAGAGGTGCCGCAGACTTCATTTGGGCCAGGGGACAGTCGACGTTCAAGGTAGAGACTTATCGTCTTAATGTTTAATTTCATCTGCAAACAAACGCGCGTCTGGCAATGGAACAGTGCCAGGTTTGGACCAAGAAAATTGTACACAACCCCGTAAGCACTGATTCCATGAATGAACTAATTGAATGTTTGACCCATGTTTTCTTTCACTTGCAGGGTTGTGTTATATATGCCGACGCTGCACTACAGGGCAAAGTGCCAGGAGGCCCAGGCTACATTACAGCGCAATCACGAATGATCCAAAGGACCCAAGTGGCTTTGTATTCGAGCAATGTTCCATAACAGGAACAGGCTGGTCCTATCTTGGGAGAGTGCATGGGGGCACTCCAGGGTCGTAATTTCATTGAACAAATATGGATGATGTTATCGTTCTGGAGGTTCCAATGCTTGGAAACACGTCGGTCAAGAGTGAGATATTACTCCCTCGTGTCTCAGTACTTTTCTTTCGGAAATGCCATTATCTTCGAAGGTTAACAAAATTCTGGACGACGCAGGCACGAGATTGCTTATTCTGAAGAAGAATGCACTGGACCCGGAGCCAATCTGTCTCGTAGAGTGTGGTGGATGAAGAAATTAGGACAACACGTGCTGGTCAAGTTCATTGATTTGAAAAGTTTCATCAGCCAAGATGGTTGGATGGAGAAACAGCCGATCCAACCCCATTGATACCCCGACCAAATCCATCAGCTTCCAAGCATGTTAACTCTAATCGTTCATCCTGTCGATTGAGATATGATTGGCTTGTATTGCGAACGTGAAAAAGAGCTATTCTTACAGTGCAAGTAACCACTGATATAATCTCAGTAAAAGCATTGCATATCCAAAGAAAGGAATAGTTTCCTATAACAAAAGAAGTTTTCCTTTGGAGAATGAGCGCAACAGCATTAGATTGCAATCAGACGTCGTTAACAAAGACCAATGTCCTCCATGCCCAGAATTAGGATATCAGTGCTTGCTCCCCCAACTCCACAACGGGGCATTGTATGATCGACAGGTGAAGCTCGACTGATCTATGTCCATAGCCGGTTGGTCAGCTAAACATCCACCGGCTAACTTGCAAATGATGAAATTTCTCATAGTTTTTATCCTTGTAAAAGGCAAAGCATCATCTTCTCTACCATAGGATGATTAGGCCGTTGACAACGTCGTAGCTACTGGCGCCAAGTACATTCAAGTGGCTTTGTTATATCTCAGGCAAGACCTCACTTGAAATCGAGAACGAGGAACTGGGCACTCGAGTTTTTCTTGGCTGTTGCTCGAGAAATCTAAGAACCTAGCACAGGGGAGGGGCCTTCACGTGTTTCCAAGTTTTGACACGGGAGAGAGGCAGAGGTTCTCTCTTCTCACTCTTTCCTCGACACCCTTCACAGGCCTCTGCCATCAGTAGTCAAACAGCACTGTTCCTTTAATTCGTCTCCGTTCACGCGCCTTATCTCTCTCTCTCTCTCTCTCTCTCTCTCTCTGCGCTCCGGGCTGCTCAGCCTTCCGTTTCTCGTTCATTCATGTTCTTCGTTCTGCTGTTTACTCTTTAAACGCATCTGGACTCAACTACCCTTCCTGCTCCATTACCCCTCTCCACAGATCTACTGCTTTTGCGGGGCAAAGGTGCGTCCTTTTTCTGTACATTTTTCATTGTCCCCATTTGGGCGTTTATGTGCTGTCACTATTCACTGAGCTTGAAATTTTCTTCTTGCATTTGCCATTTGGAGTGTGATTCCTGTTTTTCTTCTGTTTTCGCATCTTCATCACTGAAATGGGATCAGATCCTCACCTCACGAAGTCTGATCTTCTTGGCATGGTTCCTTTCGAAGCAGGTAAGATTGTTGCAATGGATGCATCCAATATAGTAAAAGATAGTTTCTTTATGCTGTCTCAGTCAAAACTACTGTGTTCTTTGCTTGCTCTTTGGTTTTTTGGAGAGTCAATTGCTTGGTGCTCTGGCGCTTTTCCCTTTCTTTGCTCCGTCTCTCTCTCCCTGCTAGCGCTGGCAATTTAGATTAGCTCCATCTCAGTGTGCTGTATCCTGTCTATGCATTGTATTATAATGGCTTTGCGCTAGCTTTAAGAATCCAAAAGTCATAAGGTATAATTGATTCTTTGTTGGAATTGTTACGGTTCAAATCGAAGAAGGACAAGAATCGGAGAGGAGAAGAAGAATGAGGATTGAGGAAGAGAAGAATCACAGAGGAGAAGGAAATTCAATCTTCGTTTTTCAGCGCAACTTCCTACGGTGCTCTGTTACATGATTTATCCCTATTGCAGCTCACTAATTCCTGTATTTGCAACTGAACCCCTCTTCTTAGTTTTTATTACAAGAAGACCACCACTAACTTTGCTTCTAGTCCTTGAACTATAACATTGGAACAGATTAAACTTGCAAATTTCATGGTTATCAATTCTTTCCGTGTTTCTAGCTTTCTCTCAACCAGAAATTCCATTCATTGTCATAGTCGGTTTGGGTCTCGGACAGCATGTTCAATTGTTCCTAGTGCGATTTGTTCCCCACCCTTTTGTATATGGATGTGCTGTTTGTTTCCGACTCCCTAGTAGATGGCATTGTGATCCCCAAGGATATACAATGTAGTGATGAATTGAAAATCTTGCTGGAAATGCGTGTCATTTACTGAAGGATATTACCAGCATGTGAGAGCATGTGTGTCTGCTTCAATGCTCTGAGGTCAAGATCCCATCCCCCTGTGAACCGCTGCAGGAAGCTGCTTGGCAACATCTTTACTAAATCTGCCGTGAGTTGTGTACAACCTGTGTTGAAATGCTGTTACCTGTTCAATTCCTCGGGGACTTATAGTTGTCTAATATATGTCCGGTCAGCTTAGTAACTGAAAAGTTCCACGCTCATCACAGGATGGCTCCTCAAGTGGTAGGAAAATTGTGAATTTATTTTATGTGAACATGCTGTGAAAAATCCTCTCAGTATTCCAAAGGTAGCAATACATGGGGGTTTCCGAGCATTATTCTGGGAATTAATGCGCTTATTAAGGTTCTTCTTGCATTGTTTGTGTTCCCTAGATTGTAAAATATCTCGAGGACAGGTGCTACAAAGAGCTTCGTGGTGAGCACGTCAGTTCATTAACATTGTTGTGGACGGCCTACGATAAGTTACTCTGCATGTGCCAAGAGGTGGTGTAAGTGATGCCTATTTGTGTGCTCTCTGCCCATATTAGAATTTGAGTCAAGTTGCTGCTGGCAGTAAATGACTGTGGGATTGATTTGCCTTTTATTTACCTCCGGGCTAGAAGCTGAGTAACTTATACTCGAGTCTTTTTCTCCGAATATGGCCTTTGGCTTTCTCTGACATCGTGCAGGGCATATGGATGGTGGTCAGTAAGATGCCGTACAGATTTTTGGTTGCCAAAAACCTTAACAAGATTAATTTACAGCCAGGTAATTCATTTGGCAAGACATCCCGTATAATGAGCATGTGAAATTTAGATATTTTCTGAAGAAACTGATTTATAGATGCTCTAGGATTTTCTTTTTCAATGAGAATTCTCTATTATTCTCTTCTTATGCTAACTCTCCGCTGCACTTACGATTTTCTGTTGGATGTTCAACTGATACTGCTTATGCTCACAACACTTGAGAAATATGTTCATAAAGTATGTGTCTTGGCATACCCTTTGTGATATTGCCCCAACTCGATATTTATCAATAAAATATTCCATTTAACGTTAAGAAAAAAGGTATGCACCCTAGCACGTGAGATTGTTGAAGGAGATCAAAGATGTCAGCTCAGGGAATCTACCCTTACGATATCTCTCTGCAACGGTAACTTATATTTTATTGGTTACACAACTGACTTTGTTGTATCCTGATCTGTTATTCCTATTTTCAGTTTGTTGTTTGGTTTCAATCCATCGGTAATAGTATCTAATTTCATTAAGCATCTCCCTTGACAGGTATGGTTTGTGGCAGAGTTCTCCTTTATTTTTTCGGCATGGATGAGGTTGGTGCCCCTTCTATTCTTTTATTCGTTTCAGCTGCTTTATTTCATTAGTTGCCTCTTTAGCAGTGGCGCCTGGTTGTGACTGTAAGTAACTACAATTCCAGTACATATGCTGACCATATGAGAAGAGAGAGGCAATCCATCATAATCGGTGGATGAAGTGGTGAGATCTCGAGGTAGAGTTGGGGATGATTGCAGTCCTAATTGCTTTTATCTCAAGACAACATCCTGAATCCCATCAAAGATAACTTCACTCTATTAAGGACAAGACTTCTCTCACTCTTTCATCTCATGAGAGCCCTTTCATCCAGTTATTATATCCTGTTTTGGCTCTACAGGGAAGGATGGAGGTAAGCCAGAAGTATGGGGCACAGGTTTTTCTTCAGAGATTGGCTGAACTGGCCAAGGAGAGGACGATAACCATGTGCGTCATGTGTTGGATCCAATGTTTGTGTACTTTGATTTGCAACGCTGTAGGTCCTGTCGACAGGGACCGGCCCTCGTAATATTGTCTGACATGACTTTCATGGTTGAAAATTCAGGTAAGGCTGTATGACTCTGATAAAAAAGAACAATTATTCATTGAAGTAAATGAATTCAAAAGCAGCCTCTCATTTTGCAGTTAACCAGCAGTGGATATTGATCATGTTGATGTTTGCAGCCAAGATATATCACGCCTCTGATCTTATCGATCTGTTGAAGTAATTAGACCCACAAAATGTAAATTCCAGTGCAACTTGTTCTCATATGCTTTTTGGATTGTAAAAGTGTCTTAATCTGAAAATCATTTCCAATGTTTCAGCTCGATCCATATTTCCGAGATCATGGATCTATTATGGATGATCAGCTGGCATCATTGTTGCTTGATCAAGTTTGGAAGGAATTTAATGAATTTGAGAAGGCCCTATTATTATTTTCGGTCCTCTGCTAGTGCTTGACTTGGGGTAGAATCAAGCCAGATTTCATTATCAATGTCTTTTGGATGAGGTATGCACCTTCTCTCAAGCGGCGATGAAAGACGAGGACAGTACTTTCAGGTTCTATTAATACATTTCGTTTTTGTTTTCGTATCTTCTTCAGGAAATCCTGTCGAACTCATTGGACAAGGATGATGTGACGGGTGAAGCATCTCTGGATCTATCCCACTTCATTCCAAGGCAGTGGCAGCTTCTCGAATCTGTGAATTCCTTTCCCTTTTCCATGCCCCTCCACTCCATTTTTACAGCTTTTTTGATGAAGTAGCACTTTAACGTTATCCAGGAACTTGTGGTGAACGCCAAGTGTTTTGATTTTGAACATCTCTGTCCTCGTCCCCTTATCCATAGAATGCCATGACTGGCCAGTGCGTGGATCTTGTGCCAGGGTCCCGAATGAAGCTATCAAATCTGATGTCCCAATTAAGGTCCGTGTAATGCGAAGTTAGTTGTTGGATCCTGCCAAACACCTTTGACCATATAATTGATTCTTCTTCATGTTGTGCTGATGTGCAGATAACCAGCGAAATAATGCCCATTCAAGGACTAGTGGACCCGCAAGACCGATCTTTGAGCCCGCTCGACAACTTCCCCAGATGAGCTGGGTCTCAAAGCAGCTGGATACTGATCCCCTTGGACATATAATCGAATCATGTAAAGGTTTTAAGTAGGTGGTGACAGTGAACGTATTAACCCATCGAGCCTTCTTTTGGACTGACTAGAAAACTAATCATCCGATCCTCAGATCTCTGATCAGCTGCTTGATTTGGCTTGTCCGAGTAGGTTGTAACACTGGTGATGTTGAACCCTCTCTTCATTTCAGCAAGAATGTGCATCTTTTCAGACGAATTCCATGTCCCACGATGTATGTCATGAATGATCCAACATGCCTACATATGCAGTAAAATTACGTAAAATCACCGGACATCATCATCTGCAGATTGATATGCGATAAGTGTATGCACTCACAGCTCACTCACACTTCCTTTTTTCCCATCCTGGAAGCCCAGAACCTCAGAACAAAAATCTTTCCCTCAGGTAAAAATCTTAACCTGCAAAAAGAATTTGTACCGCCTTGGGGTACTGCAGATCCTAGACTCTAAGGAAAGTGAAGTCTCACCTTACAAGAATCGAACCGGCTTCTGGACACTGCACCGGACCCCTCCTCCTTACCAGGCAGCAGTTGTTGGTTAAGCAAAGATGTGGATCCAGAACGTCCAAGAACGGGTTTGGACTGCAGTCTTTAGGCAACTACAGATATTCAAAGGTTCCCAAAAGGGGCGCTACGGGCATGGGTCCGGGGAGCTCGTGGGGGAGTGGCTGGGAAGTGCGAGTGTTTGATCAAATCTGTGAAATGGAGGACTGGGGTCCATGGTCCAGGAATCTCGGTCAAGGGTTCAGTTCAGACCCTTCAATAATTTTGACAAATTGTCTTCATTTCCACTTACATTTCCACTTCCAGCGCCCACGTCCATCCGTGTCCCGATCCCTTCTCTTTATTATTGCAGTGTGTGTATTCAATTATGTGGGCACCCCCAAGTCTCTGCACATCGCCTTCTCCAACGTGCGGTGGGCCCGCATTAAGTGCATGGAGTTCTGATCAACAACCGAACCGTTCAGCAGGTGCAAAATTCAGTGTAACAGTCCAAAGCCTTCTTGAGGCAATTCGGTCGTTGGATCATGGACAGTTTTTCTGTGATTATTTATATATTCCTATTCGTAACTTCTTCAATTATATGGCTACATGTTCAATTGTGGCCGGCAAATCCTAGTATTGAAGAAAAATATCCGACTCGTGATCAGTATATCGATTATTAAAAAAAAACCTTATTCGTGTTAGTTGCATAGTTCGAGGAAGGAAGACAGTTTGGCCTCCACATCTAAGTATGTAAGAAAAAATGTTTAGCTCGAGGCTAGCTATCTAAGATGGGTATTTTAGGAAACATGACAAGATGTGAACACGTTAACAGGTTATGACATATGCTAAAAAATGAATCACACATCGAATGATTAATAAAATAAAATGTGATTACCACAATTTAAAAATTTAGGATTTTAAGTGGGTATGGGTGAATTTGTTGTAGGTGGATGGAATTTCCACCATTATTGTTGGATTTTCTGTGCCCCCTCCTTTTTCTTCACTCTATGATTTCCTGTGGAGCTTCATTCAGTAAGCAGCAGTGAGTTCCAGAAATAAATTCTCTACAGAGTTTCTTCAAGTAAGATAAAAGGTAACCTCGGCACCGGTTTTTTGACATGAAGAAGATCGATCTGTAGCACTGTAACTAATGCCATCTCACTGTTGGATACTGCCAAAAAAAAATATTGGATTTAAAATCATGGACAAGGAAGAACTATTAAAACACTATTGATCATAGTCACTGTTTTTCAAATTGATCATTCTCTATTTTTTGGTGTGGGGCTCTTGTGATCTTATATGAAGAAAGAACATGACCCACCCACACTACATAGTTAGTCGCATCGATCGAATCTTGTTGAAAGGCTAGAGAGGCAATAAATACGATCCCGAAAAGGTCGAGATGGGGGCCTCCTACAATTGGATGTCTTTTGCCCGGCTAGTAGAGTTCATGTGAGGGTTGCCCCAGCTCGAGCTTCGGTTTTTGCCGGCTGTCGAGACGATTGATCAGATGATGGATGAAAACGATGTTTCTCGACCCTTTTCATGTTAACAGTGACACAATAAAGGAAGCTGGTCGATTGTAGCCTGCTTTTTGCTGCTGGTGATGGCGTGTGTGTGGCATGGGAGATGCCCTTTACAAAGACTGCAGCAGATTTCAACTTTGAATTGAAGGAAACGATCCATCAATATTTTCATCAGTGCAGTTAATATGAAAAGGATCATTCGACAATAGCCTTGAACTGCATCCAAGCTGCAGACGATCCTTCTGCCATTTTCTTTCACCTCAAAAGTGAATTATCTATAGCCACCATTATTCGATATCTCTGGATCGAGAAACACGAGAACGAAGGGTTTCCAAGATCTTTATTCAAATTCCTGATTCGATCGATACTTTTTCAGTTGTAAAAGAGGTATATAATCGAACTGCCAACTTTTCTCTCTCGAGTTCAATTTCTGTATTCAAAAGTCTAATAGGTTTCCAGCAATTTCGGTTCAAATAGGATTGATCATTAATATGAAAAACTCTTCCAATCATGTAATTTTTGTCAAATTACAATACTTTATTCAAGAAAGAGGGACGTGGAATGTTACCGACTTTCCATATCTCGTAGAGCCAGACCCCAATTTTTCTGATCACAATAATTACAGTATGAATGAACGTATGATGATCTATCGGTTATTGCGGTCAAATTGCAAGTAATTGAATGTTGTGGGCCACGCAGAAAACAAGGCACAATATGAATATAGTCTATGACACAATACTCCAACTCACAACTTAGAAGTGATGAGTTCAATCTTCATAATAAAAATTATTTATTTTTTATTTTACATTATTTTTTATCTTTATATTAAACTTATAGATCTCCGTTACCACTGAAATTGTTGCCTCGGCCAAGGTAACACCGTAATGTCTCTTTTTGACTAACTGAGACCTTAATAATTAAGTGAAGAAGAAGAAGTTTATCTTCTTCATTTTTATCCATGAACTTAGCAGAAAAGAAATCTAATCTTCAACCACCTTTAGGGTTTTGTGAAGTCATAAAAAACTCTATTATATATTAAAAGAACGATTTCGATTATTTTCTCTATTAATGCAATTGAATAGGGGAAAGTAAATCTGTGCTAAATGAATAAGAGAAAACCCCCATTTTTTTTTCATCTTTCTCGTTCTAACCCGAACAGTGGCCACCTCTTAGAAAATGAAAATTACATACCATGTAAACTGCACTCTTGGCATACAGACTTACCTGCAGAGTATGAGCTCCAAATTTAACAGAATCACTTCACAGTGAAGGCAAGCCGATGCCGGTGTACGGATTTCATTGAGCTACAAAAATTTCGTGGGCTCGAGTATTGTCGTAGAGAGAGTCTCTTGCCGAAAGCATTTTAATTTTTAGTAACTGATTCTCTCGAATTTGCATTAATTATAACCCATCGTATTTTCAAATATTATGTAGTTTACACGCAAAAAAAGAAAAAGAAAGATTTCAGAGGCTGCCCTTGTATTTGGTTGCCGAAAGTGAAATAAGGCTGGGGAGTGAAGTGATTTCACCTGGTGGAAAAGCATACATACATGGATACGTACATATCTACATACATAAAGATGCATGCAGGACACTGATGTGATACATCTACATCTATATATGTATATATATATTGAATTCTAAGGTACAAGTACGTGAATGGGATTCCATTTCCACCCAAGAAAGTGTTCTGTGGGGCCCTTTTCCAGAGCAACAGCCAATGGGATGGTGAAACGTGGTGGCGTGTCATGTCACGGTTAAAAACTTCGTGAGTTTGGACAGTGACATTGGCTCCGGCTATGCTTCATCTTCCTGGCCGTGTTATCAAATCATCCACCCAGCAAAATTGAAGAGGAAGCTCAATCAAAGAAGGGGAAAAAAAAAGTTCGAAATTCTTACGTAGATCGAGTTTTGGATGAAGTGATGAGTTTACTTTATAATTATTTGATATATATACTAGTGAAAATTATCACATCATTTCTAAAGAATGAAATCTATTAATTGAGATAAGAAGATGATCTAATTTTTTGTTAAACTATTAGATAATGGTCAATCAAATTTGCGGATGATATAATAAATTTGACTCATATACAATTTCAAGAAAAGAAAAGGTAAGGTGAAAAGGAAAAGAAGCTATATAAATTGCAGAAATATATGGATCCTTCAACACCCCATCCCATCTTGAATTGCATAAGTGTCAATGTATGATACACACACATATATATATATGCATGCATTCTTAGATAATCATACCTCACTTTGATATAGTCAGAAAAAATTAATTAAATTACTCTAATTAGTAATAATTATGATAGATTTTCGGGCAAATGATACTAAATTATTTATTTATCATAATTTAACTAGTATTTTTTCACATACATGGTAAGTTAAAATTGTATAAGAATATATATATATATAAATATAATATACAGTCGGAGAATTCTGTGATTATTCGGATTCAACGATAATCATGAGAACTTTAGGGTGGGGTTTGAGGTGATTGGTCGAGCATTGATCCCTACGAAATCACCATAGGGAAAATTGTTTTTGGCAAGTAACCATAAGAAAACATGCATTATGTTTAATTATCCAATCCCGAATTGTTATGCAAGTAAAAAAAATAATTATGTGTCGTTATATTTTTTTAAAAAAATTTAATTAATTAATTTTAAATCTTTTTATTAAATCACTGGACAGTTCAGTAATTAAACACAGAAATTTCGTATGTAGATGGTACTTATCCAATTATGGGGATCTTTTCATATGGATATAATGGGAAGTATTATGATACAGTCTAAATATAATAATAAAAAATACTAAGAGTCGTATATATTTATCGATTATTAAAAATAAATTCTAAATATTTTAAGGTAAGTTTTATATGTTGTCGCCGTTGCAATTTCTAGTTTTTTTTACCGCCTACTATTACTTAAAGCTGATACGTATCGATATCACGTCAATTTACAATAATAGTAGAGGATGGAAAAAAACTCGATATTGTAACAATAATAATATACAAAATTTAATTCATTATTTTAAAATATTTAAAATTTAATTATAAGAATCGATAATTATATAAAATTTCAGATGTCGTTATCTTAGATAATAATTATTATCTATATTTTTGTTTGTTGGAGATAATTATTACTATCCATATAGTACATGTTATTGTCTTTCCCATTAATACATGTGGGTGAGATTTTACCACATCGACATTCAACACTTAATTTTTTGACCTATGAGGCTAGTCACCCTAACCTTCAGATATTTATTAGATCGCAACTAATCTAGGCTACTCAAATGGTGAATTTTCTCCTATTAGAAGCTTAAATTCGAGATTTTACATAAGAAAAAAAGATGTTGGTTTATCCGAACCAATTCATAATAGTTGCAAAGCACTCATTTTTGTTTTATTTCTTGTGCAGGCCGAAGGAACTCAAACACTGAACACATCAAATCAGTCCGTGAACCCGTGCAGGTATCCAAAGTAGAGAAGCTGGCTGCAACCCAAATCGACAGCTTGCTGGGTCTCGAACTCATCCAAGCCAGGAGGGCAAGAAAGTAATCATAATTCCCATTACTAAATTTTTATCCGGATCCATAAGAAATTGAGAGCTTAAATATTAGATTAATCCAATTCTTTTTATTTAGTTGATGTGTAATTTAATGCTTATTACGACTACTGCTGATCTTTTTCTTTATCTTCGAGATGCAAATGTCATGGTGGAAGATAATAGCCCTGCAAGAAGTACTACTCGCACCAATAATGGGAGTCTCAGATAATTTTTGACATTATCGCAATGATGCTATGGATAATCGACACCTACACCATCGAGATGAACTTTCTTCTACTTTGGCGGTTAATAATAGACGTGGTAGGACCGTGCACGCGTAGTCTATCTTAGTTCATCGTTTGCCGCATCAATTAATGAACAATCCAAACTGTAAACACTGAAGAATTCCAGGAGGAGCTTTTAAAGAACGTTCACCCGTTTTTTTTTAGAGATTCTTGCACGACCTTAATTTATCATATTATTTATAAATCTTATCAATGAATATTTAATATATTATTACTATCTATTATATCATCTTTTTCTATTCATCAATAATAATAAAAAATACTTATTTTTAAATATAATTTAATACACTTACTTATGTTTTAAATATTTAATAATTAAATTCACCAATTATCTATGTACTCGGCCCACCCTCTGATCTGTCTCTCCGTCTCTTTTATCTCTCAAGTCGAAGGCAGTTCCTGAGCAAGTCTTCCAGTCGTCGCACACTGTGTTCTTTGTCCTCTTCTTCCTCACCCCCGCGAGTTCTTTTTTTCATTACCATCACTTTTCCTGATGAGCTCTCTGCCTTCTCCTTGGAAAAGAAAGAAAGCTCGGCAGATTTAAACGTCTGGTCTCTTTCATCATCAGCAGAGCTATTCCCTTCAACCTATACCTTAAAGAACCCAAGTCCAGTATCACATAAATATGTGGGCATTAATTCACGGAGAGTGGAGGTAGCAGCTGGGAACCAAGAGGGGTCATGAGATAAGGTCCAAGGGTGTGTGGTTGACGAAATTGGAGATCGATCGATCGATCGACAATGGAGGATTTGTACAGGAACATTGTTATGGGAGCTGGTTATTCGACAGTCGAGGGTTTTCATCATCATCTTGAAGGTTCTTCGTACGACAACGACAATAACATTAACGATGATGGTGTCGGATTGGAGGAGTTGGAAGGCCGCAAAGTGGAGGCTGCCGCGGAGTCCGACAACATGCCCGATCTGATCAAGTCCCAGATTGCTACTCACCCCCTTTATCCTGAATTGGTATCCGCTTATATTTCTTGCCAAAAGGTAATCAATTTACACCTCCAATTCATTCCATGTAATTCTTTATAGCTCCATCTCTTACATTTGTCGACGTATAAGTAATTGGACTGGTGGAACTTTTACATATGCCGAGCTTAATATGAAGTTTTTCATAGTAATTCCGAGCTGATTCGAGCAATGGTATGATAGGGTTTATGTCATTTTTCAGTCCAATTGACACTTCATCGACCTAAGATACCGGCATTTCGTAGCATCGATCCAATCGGCTGATGTTCTTTAATTCTTGTGCTCCTGTTTCGAGCATGATGATGGTTAGGTTGGAGCACCGCTGGAGATCGCAAGCCTGCTTGAGGAGATTGGCCAGGTGGTGAACCAAAGGCCAATAAGCAATTGCACTGAGATAGGAGCTGACCCTCAACTTGACGAGTTCATGGTCAGCACCTCCCCTCTCTACATGTAACTCTTTTCCCTATTAACCAATCGATCGACCAATGAACCGATAGAGAAATATTGGTACAGTGATATCGTTCTTGACTCGTTTACCTAGGTATTCTAGGTCCGCTTCTTATCCTTGACTTCATTCCCTATTAACTATTTTTTGTTGTTTTTTTTGCCTCATTTCAAGGAATCATACTGTGAGGTCCTGCACAGATACAAGGAGGAGCTGTCTAAGCCGTTCGATGAGGCGACCATCTTTCTGAAAGACATCGAGTCGCAGCTGAGCAGTCTCTGCAAAGACACCCCCACCACCACAACAACAATCTTGTTAGGGTCTGGGAATTCCCATTCCCATTCTCCAGGTAATATATACTTATATAAATATACACATATGGATGTAAATTTTTTTGTCTTTTAAAATAATTTTCTGGGCATAGCATTACCCGCTTTGACTGCTTCAAAATATTGACTGTTGGGTCACGTTTAAATCGGGGCACTGTTGCATGAAATGACATGAACGGCCATGGATTGTCTTTGCTGTCTGCATGATCTTTTTCCCGCTCTTTGTTTTGGAAACATTTAATACCATTCCTTTTTATGTAGATGGTGGCTGTATAGGCACACTTACTATCCGATGGTAATTCAAGTGCCGACTGACGCTAATTACACCTTATTCTTTCCGGTCGGGTTTCTCTCGCCGGATTCATGGTCATCCTGGACTTGAACAATCATTGTTTGGTGATATCATGGGGAAGACCATGCCTTTTAAATTCTATGAATGCAGCCAATCTTGTGAAAAATATCTTTTGTTGATAAAATTGGTTTTTACTGATGTGAATTATTTGGGATATTCTGACATATCCATTCCTTTAAATAAGGTTTCGAGTTCAACTATATATATTGGAACATGTATGTATATGTAAATCCTCCCCTTGATTGTATTCATAAATTTCGAGTTGGCATGGATCGAATGAAGAGGCAACTTCTCAATCACCATTTTGCACTCACCCAAATGTCTTTAGATGAAACAGCCGGGGCTTCTGAGGACGAGCGGAGCTGTGGGGAGGCAGCTGGAGCACCTGAACCACCTCTGGAAAGCTTCGGGGCTAGTACCCGGAGCGACCGGGAAATGAAGGAGATCCTCCGGAACAAGTACAGCGGCTACCTCAGCAGCCTGAGGAAAGAGTTCCTGAAGAAGAGGAAGAATGGGAAGTTGCCGAAAGATGCTCGGACGGCGCTCCTCGAGTGGTGGAATGAGCACTACCGATGGCCTTATCCCACGGTAATCTCGATCGGCTCGAGCACCTCCTTGGATGCCCTTCGATCACTTATACGTACGGTAATATCACACGTTTTGCAGGAAGAGGAAAAACTGAAGCTGTCAGAGTTGACGGGGCTGGACCAGAAGCAGATCAACAACTGGTTCATCAACCAGAGAAAGCGGCACTGGAAACCCTCGGAGGACATGAGATTTGCCCTGATGGAGGGCGTCGGAGGCAGCTTGCCGCCCTACTTCGAACCGGGCGATGGTGGAGATCATTACACCTGATTCGTCAATACGATGTCTTCTTCATTTTCGCTTTGAAAATGAATGTCAGTTAAACATCACTCCACTGTAATTTTTTCTGCTGAACTGGTAATCTTGTGTATATTTTTATGCAGAGACTCTTCTTCTTTGTCGAGGGCATGTATGCATATACATATATGTGTATATACATGCTCTTCACATGTATAGATTGAGCAATCTTAGGATGATCAGGCGATTTAGGGTGTCTGGATTAGCGAATTGGAAGCCTCAAACTTTGCAGTAGAAATGAGTAACTCGAAGATATCTGCAGATATCGAGCTTATGGGGATCCTCTAATTTGATTTTAATCTATCATGAAACCTTGGAAACAGGACTGCCATATATGGGTAGGCAGAAGATAATAGAGAGGAAAACACATGTAACATGGAATTCCCTTATGGGCTAGGGTTTTTTAGGGCACCGGGAGTGGATGAGGATGAGATGTAGACCAGTTCCTGTCCAAACGGGTTCAATTTGAGCTTCCTTCAGTGCAAAGATATCGCAGAATGATTTGAAATGGCAAAGTGGTGAAGAAGTTAAGGACTCGTTCACCATTGATAACTCAACCTATAGTGGTAAAGAAGTGAGCTCTCGGTGGATTCGCGACAGTATTTTGGCCCGTTTCAAACGGGTATTTCCGTAGGAAGCAAGAATTGTTTCAGTTTTCCTGATTTGTCATCCCATGGTTAGCTGCCTGCAAGCATTACCTTTGAAGTGCACCATAATGGCGGGCTGGAATAACCATTCCCTTGGTGCACGACTTGCCACCAAGAGCACTGGTTTAATGGTTCAAAGTTTATTTTCACGTAATTAGTGAGTCGAGTTCTCATGTTCAAATCTTCTTTATGTAATATTTGCTAGAATGGGTATCTTTGTGTTTGGACCTTGGTGAGCACCAACTTCTTAGATCATACCAGATTTTTGTTAGTTCTGTATTAACAAGACCAGTATTAGTATTAGTTGTTCAGTTTATCTAATATATTTGTAGTTGAAAATGAGAGTACGAATATTACATATCAGAGGTGGAGGGTGGCTCCGTCATTGCTACCCTCAAAAAATGAGAGCAAAAAATGGTAAGCGGCTGACCTTGAAATCGGTTGATGGATCAGTGCCAGTCTTATGGACAGGCTAGAGGTCAATAAGTGTTGACGGCCCTGATCCTCAAATGCCATCCTTGTCGCCCACGGCCCATGTTGAAGCTTAATGGGGGTGGGGTGAACTCAGTGGCTCGGTTTGATGGAATTCGGTTACGAGGTCGCAGAGAAATCGCTCCCTAAGCCCGTCTGCTAGGCTACATGACTGGATGGAATAAGAGACATCGTGGCTCGTAAGATCCAATTTCTCGCAGTAGTTTATAGAACTTACAATAAGCTTTCGATCTTAGAACTACTCGAACATATCATATTAAGGGATCTGAATATTTTATCCAATTATTCTCATCACGCCATAGTTTTATTTGAGGTTGTCCGGCTAGTGAACTTATAGTTTATTAAACATTACCAGTGAGTTGCACGGCACAAACCGGCACCCACTTTATATAAGGAAAAGAATAATCCGAAACAGTTGATCACTGCTCAGTGCACAATCTCAAATTGCTCGACATTGATTATTCTGATAATGCATACAGCCATATGTAGCCACAGAGATTGAAAATGCTTCACATTTTCCATATTTCTGACCGGATCCAATGGATAGTTGTAGGAAGGAAACTCCTGCTGTTGTGTTATGGAAAAGCATGAGAACATGCAGTACAATGGAGTGTTTCTCCAAGCCAGAATCATGCATGTGAATCGCAACATTTCCATTACTAAAGTACACGGTTCTACAAGCTCTCCTTCATCTACCTCATTTCTAGCAGCAGCCTATTCCTATGCTAAGAGAGAGAGCAAAGATCAAGTTACAGAGTCAGTTTTCATGGACAAAGGAGCTGCTCAGATCGCATCAGAGGATGCTTTATACCATCATCAACCATAACAGTTCTGTACTTGAATGAATAAAATGTAATGTCACAAGGTAAGGAACTTCTCTCTTTTATCCAAATGGCAGAACCTGGCTAAACTGAAGCGACCGTACATTGCGAATTGAAGGAGATGCCCTTTTCTGAAAATAGTTGGATCTGTGCAGAACCTCAAATCTTAAAATTATCACTTTTATCTCAGCTGAATATTCTACTGGGTATCTTCAATCTTCGTCAATGGACGCTGACAGATAGCTCATGATGAATCCCTCAATATCTCCATCAAGTACAGAATCAGGGTCAGATACCTCAAAATTAGTCCTGAGGTCCTTGACCATGCGATAGGGCTGCATAACGAAAATTGTAAGGAGCTGATGAATGAGAATTAAGCAACAGACAGGAGTCCAGTACTCCGCGACAAAGCTTACATGCATTACGTAGGAGCGGATTTGGTTGCCCCAACTGTTGTCAGTGAGAGACTGTGTATGCTCCATGTTCATCTGAGCCTGTCGAGCCCTCTCAAGCTGGTCTAACCTTGATTGAAGCACAGCCATTGCCGAAGCCTTGTTCATATGCTGTGATCTGCGCTGGCAATTGTAAAATATCAACAATATCATCTGGCTGGTTCACAGTTCACTCAATACCAGCTGGTTTCCAGTCGGACTAATTTCCACAAGGTTATTAAACCAGTTGGGCCCATGGATTGCTGGTGGAACCCATAAACACATAGCTTAGCCATTAGAAACTATGAACATATCCAATTTTGTGGCTTTCAAAAACCTCTAGTACCTACCTTTCGTTCTGACAAGTGACTGTGATTCCTGTGGGGATGTGAACTATCCTTACAGCACTCTCAGTTGTGTTGACATGCTGTCCTCCAGCTCCTCCAGCTCGGAATCGATCAATTCGGAGATCAGATTCATTTATTTGTACATGCGAGGACCCATCTCCCAGTATAGGAATCACTGCAACGGCAGCAAATGATGTGTGCCGCCGTTTGTTGCTATCAAATGGGGAGATCCGGACCAACCTGTGGACACCCACCTCTGATTTTGCATATCCAAATGCGTATTCACCATCGACTTTGATTGTGGCCCTCTGATGACATAAATCACAGGTACCAGTCAATGGCCAAATCATGGACTTACTGATGAATAGTAAATATCCAAACTTCCAATCCATCCCCCATATTACAATGATGTCTAAGGCATGTTTAGTATGAAACAATGGAAGATACGAGAATGCAAAAGTTTGTATATCATCTGGTAGTTTGTGAGTACTAAAGAACACGTGGCATGGAATTACTAAGGCGAGTAAGCAGCAAAACCTTGATTCCTGCAATATCACCAGGCATTTCGTCTACCACTGTGACACCATACCCACGTTGTTGGGCCCACGACTTGTACATTTGCATGACCATTGCAGCCCAATCCATGCTTTCAGTGCCTCCAGCTCCAGCCTGCACCTATAGTACATACTTGAAGGATTAAATTTAGTGTGGCCCATAAATCAACTAAGTAATGATGCAGGCAGAAAATGAAAATAATGCAACAATAATCGAACAAAGCCACAATGAATGAGCATGAGAGAGAAACCTCTATGTAACAAGAACACGAATCCTGCTCCCCAGCCAGCAGAGCTTCGAGCTCTTTCTCTTTTGAAATTCTTCTCATATGAAGCAGTGCGTTCAAGGATTCCTGCTTCGAACAGGGGAGGGGGGAAGAAAGAATGTGACATCAGAAGGAGGGCTCAATATGTAGCCAAAAAATGAGTAAGTAAACCAACGAATATTGAAAGAAGCAGAGGAGAAGCATCTTCCAGGCATACTTGCAATGTGAAAATATCTTTAATAATCAATTAACACAAGTAGTCCTGCAAGTACCAAGCAAGAAATGGCATTATAATATCATTGTGAACATATTGTACCCAACAATTGCTTGATCGTTCAATAAAGCCTTGTCTTGGAACATATGATCCAATTTAACAAGTTCAAGCTGGCAACAACCTCTTTACTTTCATGCACCCAACTTAAACATCAGCACAGAGAGAGCACATGCCTAGAGAAGAAATGAGGCACCCACCAATTCCAACTCGGAATCATTCTCTTCATGCGCAAGTTTTATCATGTCAATATGCTCGAGCAGTTCTCTTTCAAAGGCCACAACCTCTTTCATCTTAGACATGAGGGAACCCTGCTCTCGGCTTATCCTCCCAGCACGTGCAGGATCATCCCAGATATCTGGTTTCTCCAACTGGGCTGACAGCAGCTGCAACTTCACCAGCAATTTCTTCCACTAATAGCAGAACACAAGGTTATCACTCTTTTCTATGACTTGCGAAAGAATTGTAACTACCATTCAAAAGAGAACAAAACCTCATAAAAACCCTGAATTCCATACGAAGCCGCACACACTGATAAGCATGAAACTTCAGATAGCAAACCCATCAGCTGATTTCTTTCAGCTGAATAATAGACGCGTCGTTTCATGAATACGATAGACATAATCGAAGCACTGTCGAAACCCAAATGAAAAACCAGCCAACGGTTAACAGCAAAAAAGAAATGAGAGGAAAAAGGAAAACCTTCAGATTGACCACTAACCAATACATGACAACTAACATCCTATGAAATCAGCGTGCTTAGCTCGAAATAAGATCAGACTACTTCTGAGAAGCATCCGATCAATCAAAAGGGTATACATTGCTGACGTTTCTACCTGTAGGCGTTTCTTGATTAGGTGAATGGACCGGGCAATTGCGGTCGCATGGCTCTTCCAATCACCTTCACTCTCGTCGAGAACCGTCCACTGATTGGAGAGGATTCCTTCAACCGTGAGCCCATCAGAGGTTGTGGCCTCAACTGCTGCTGCCTGTGTACTCAGCAACCGCGGGCCCCCAAAATCACGGGTTCTCCTAGCAACAGAACTCAACGAAAAACACGAACCCCAAAAGCCATTCTTCACGAAATCATGAGTTGGAGCTGAAAAGGCCTCCCTTTGAATGGCGAAACTCCTGCAGGACCCAAGAGGGGGCCTCAAAATTTCGTGGCTACAAGAACTAGACCCGGTGGTTGATGAATCCTCTAATGGTAAAGCTGAACGCTGAGGTGAACTGGGGAGGGTATCCTGGGATTCTGATGGAGAAGAAAGCAGAGAACGAACAAGATTGGCCCGGACTGAGGATCCACTATGGGATCTCCTGAGCAGCATAGTCAAAACTGCAGAGGTCTCTGATGGTTTCTGCTAGACATAAAATAAGGAAACGAGAAACGGAAAAGGTAAAATCCTTTTGCCTGAAAATTTTTGGTTTAAAATTATGTCATCGAAAATTTTTGCCTGAAAATTATGTCATTGGAATTTTGCCTCTTGATTTATTTTCTTTTTATGAATTCTTTTATTTATGCACCTCGACTTTTCTATTCGATTAACCCTTTGTTTTTTTTTTTTAATCAGATAACCCTTTGTTTATTTGTTTATTCAACATTGGGCTTTTCGGAGAGTGTTTAGGGTAATGTCATGTTGGGCTACGACATTGGGCCTGGTATCCAACATGATGTCAGGCCACATGCTCTGGTACATGAGCGGAGACCATGGAGAACCCTCCTTCCCAGCAGTTGCTCTTCCAGTGAGTCGTGGCTTGTCCAAAAAAAGAAAAAAGGAAAAAAAAATGTGGTTCTATCACCTTAAATTTGAGATCGAGAGATTTTAGACTCAGTTCTTACCGGTATACTTCTCATACCCGTATTTCCCCTTCTTATTCTGTGACCAGAAAAGTTGCTTATCATGCACGGTAAGTTATGCCCTTCCGGACCAACGTTGTGGTTTGAAATACTTGGCTTCGGTGTCCGAGTTTACTTGACTCCCAAGAAAGCCTTCCCAGAGTGTCAATGGATACAAGTGAAGATGGCGATGGCGATGGATCCAATCTTCCGTATCGTCCGAGGAACCGGTCATACTGGATTTGGAGTCCATGCCAGTACTAGCCACATAGCCATATTGGATTACTTCTAGTAGGGTTCTAGCAAGAACCCTAAAGAACAAAATCGATAGACTGCAAAAACCTAATCTTACCCGATTCTATAAATTCAGAACCTTGAAATGGAAGTTGTTTTCGGGTCAAGGATATAAGAAGCTTAAAGCCCGACAATACCGAACCCCAACAGATAACAATTGCATTTATTATGTACCTGTTCATCATTCATGCACAGTCTCAAACCTTCTGTATTTGTGTTGAGATTAGTTTTCTCAAACTTCAATTTTTTTAATCTATCTGTCAAATGCAGCTGACATCATTTTTTGTTTGATGATGTTGGACTTAATCAAATGCTTATTTAACATTTTCTAATCCATCGGTACATTAACTATGATTAATTTTATTTTTTTAATTTATTATACGACTAAATTTTTTACATTAAAAAAAGACTCTGCTTTCATATTTCATAATATTTCAATCTCTCTGTGGGCTCTATCTCTGTAGCATTGGTTTACCACTTGCTGCATTCTTTATACATATTCATACACACCACTGTCCCGTGTCGTATTCACTCAATAATTCAGTCTATTAAAATTACAGAGCAAGAGGCTTAAACGTAGGATTATTATTCAAAGGATTCGCTTTTTTATTTGTCATTGTTGGCATGCCGATTTCTAAACCTAACCTTGTGTTCATTATCGAATTCTATGTCCGCCCCTACTCTCGACTGTTTACTAACACGACTCATCGGATCATGATCGGTACACGAGAATGATTTGAACATGTAATGGAGTCTACAACACACCGAAAGTGATGAGAATTTTATCTACAAAAAATTCGCAAGGAGTGTGAAAACTGAAAAAGGAATCAGACCCGCTCCATAAAGCAAGAACAGAAATTCACCAATGTAAATACAGCCACTTGAAATTATTGCACATGCACAAATTTTCAAAGGAAAAATGAGAAAGGTTTGATCTATAAAATCGATGGAATTGACATACCAGAAATCGTCCTTGAGGACGGGTGCCGGTTGCAATCACAATGTTTTACAATTAAGTTAGTGGTCTAATAATGGAGATATCCGTAAATTTGATTTTTATCCATAAAATTTTTTTTCTTTGAAAACGAAAAAAAAAAAGGGCCAGTCAATGAAGATTTTATAATGCTGGT
The DNA here is from genome assembly GCA_037672795.1 of Lagerstroemia speciosa. Lineage (NCBI taxonomy): Eukaryota > Viridiplantae > Streptophyta > Magnoliopsida > Myrtales > Lythraceae > Lagerstroemia > Lagerstroemia speciosa. The sequence goes on along the minus strand of CM075304.1, from coordinate 1,237,739 downwards.
GGGAATGCCAACATCTGCAACCGCGTCGATTCAAACGAAGACTTCCAGGAAAGTGATGGACGCGCTTTTATGAACTCCCTCCGTTAAGCTGGCCGGAGAAGGCAAGAGCTAGCCTCTACTTACTACTTCCCATTATAACTGCAGAATCTTTCTCTAGCCACCGGAAAACTTGCCGGAGCGGCTGCTAGCATCCACCGACGACCAAAAGTTCGGCACGCCATGGAGGGTCTCGAGGAGACGAGAGGCTTGGAACTGATCAGATACATCTTTCACAGGGAGCATTTGCATCCGTTGATCCTGTCACATCGGACGGAGAATGAAGGCCGGGAAGGCAGCTGCCGCAGTTGCAGGGAGCCTTCATCCGGTCTAACCTACAGCTGCAGCCGATGCGGATTCTACATTCACAAGATATGCACCGGAAATCCCGATGCGGTCAAGAGTCCACTGCACCATCACCATCTAACTCGAGACTTCTGCATGGGTTCTGTATGCAGCTGGTGTGATTCGACCTACAGCCATCGGTCGAACTTCTACAAATGCTCGGAGTGCGACATCTGTCTCTGCCAGAAATGCGCCCTTGTGATGCCGTCTTCCCGGAAACATGGCCCAGACGGATCATCTTGCCTGTTGTGCCAGTCCGTGCTGATCGAGCAAGAGGAGGACAACGGTGAGGAGAAATGCTGCATCATATGCCAAGGATGCTGCTCCGGCCCGACTTATAGCTGCCCGTCGTGTAAGTTTTTCTTGCACAAATCATGCTCCACCGGTCCGGCGGAAATCCAGCACCCGGCTCATGCGTTTCACTCTCTCAAGAGGATCGAGATGCGGATGTTCAAGTGCCACAACTGTCTCCAAGTTTCTTATGGCACATCGTACCGGTGCGAGGAGTGCAACTTTGATCTTGATTTCAAGTGTGCCTTCCTCGTGCCTCGGAAAGAATTTGAAGATCGAGAAACCATCCTCATGGACATCCACCAGCATCCATTGGCGCTGATGGATGACAGCACTAGGAGGAATCAGAACGATGACTGCATCATGTGCTACAAACCGTGCCCCCAGTCTACCTACGGTTGCCGGGTCTGCGAATTCTATGTCAGTGTTCACGGATCATGTGCTAGTGCCAAAGTACCAGAAGTTCTCCATAACACCCTTTTCCACGACCGCCCTCTGAAGAGATCCCATGTCTCCGGCTTCATGTGCATTGCTTGTCTGAAGCACCGCTCCGGTTTGTGCTATGAGAGCTCGGATTCGAGGTCCGACCTCAAGCTCGATGTGGGATGTGCATACCTCAAGCAACCTCTCATAGTATTTGACGGGCACGGTCACCCTCTCATCTTCCTCGAAGATTTCAATGGCCGTGTGACGTGTGATTCCTGTGGTAAGCCCTGCACGGAGTCTATGTTCCATTGCCCGACCTGTGACATCAAACTCCACATGTCCTGCGGTCCACTGCCGTGCTCCATCAAACTAGAGATCCATTTCCATGAACTCTTCCTTAAGGATTCGCTCGTGGAGGATGCGACAGGGGACGAGGAGTTTTACTGCCATTGCTGTGAAGAAAGAAGAGACCCACACGAGTTCGTTTATTACTGTTCTCTCTGCAACTACTGTGCAGAGATCAAATGTGTGATGTCCGAGGTATGCCATATCTTCAATCTGATATCCAACTCTTTATATTTGTGCAAACCCGAACTACACAAAACTTGGGGTGAGACAAGTTAGATTGTATGGGATTAGTCTTTTGAACCAAATCCTGGAATTTATGTGCTTCTTATGCATAGCCCGGTTTGAATTGCATCTCTGACTGTCATTATTGTCAGCTCAAACAAGCCTTGATGGGAGAGTCTGGAGATGTTGAACTGAGGACTCTGGGCCGATGGAACCGTTCGGGTAAAATGCTAAGCAAAGGGCTGCTATCGGAAGAAATGCAGCAGTATGGCACAGGAGCAGCATCCACGGAATCCAAGCCCGGATGCTGGATGGACGACATCACAGGATCTTTAACTGAAGCTGAGAAAAATGAGTTGGACGAGATCTTCAACAGCAGCGGGAAGTTGTTGGAGGACTTGAGTGGAGATGGTGACAGGATTCGGGAGGCTCGTCCTTACTCGGATGAGGAATTCCTCCAGCTCGTGCAGAGGCTCGACTCTGCCCAGCTAGCAGATCTCAAGAAAAGCTGGAAAACCAATACAAGGTTTGTCCATGTCGGGGAACATCTCGTCCCGGAGCGGTTCCTTCCCGTGTATGATGACTTGTACAGGAAGTACGGCAACCTCAACGCTGAAACAACACTAAGTCCTAGCCAAAAGGCCCTGCTGTTTCTCCCCCTGTGTCAGGCAGTTGAGGGAATTTGCTCAACCAAGGTGGTTGATATAACGGAAGGCCAGCTGGTCGAGTGGTGGATCTCCATAAAAGCCGTCTTCCGGGCAGGATTCAAGGTCCAGTTTGCCGTCGATGCCATGAGAACAGTTGTTCTGGCATACTACGGGCTTCTCTTCCGCAGCAATCTCGAAGAGGAGATCAGATCACTGGAAGAGGAGATTCCAAAGAATAAAGCAGGCCTGGAGACACTAGAGGGGAAACTCAAATTCCATAAGGAGTATTTCGAATCGGAAGAGCCTAGCCTGGTCAAGAAGTGCATGGAAGAAGAAGCTTCACTGAAGTTCATGACAGCGGGCGAGGTTGTTCTTCTGTAATAGGAAACGATGATGTATGTTCATGAAAATGTTGAGAGATTGCAGGACTTTGGTCAAGTCTATGTCCGATGTAGTAAGTTCAAATGTCCATCAACGACCCATCCCTTTTAAGTTCCGTCTGTAACGAGTAACGACTTCATGGTAATCTGAACCCCTCCATGACTTCTTGCCAAACGCCTTGATATAGTAGCTAGTCTGAAGCCACTTTAGCCGGTGATAATTGTGTCTGCAATAAGTACATGACAAGCAGCTCTTCTTCAACTGTCTCAGCAAAATGCCCCGATAACATCGATCTTCAAATGCTCTTGTTGACGCATAATGCAGAACTATAGCTGCAAAACTGAAGCTTTTAATGGAAGCGGATGAATCCATTGAGGAAAACTCTTAATTCAACCGTCCCCTGCTTTAACATTCCCTTTTACTTCCTCTTAAATTTCGTTTCCCTTGGACTGAGGTACTAGATCCATCCTGCTGATGGTTGATTACTCGATGAATGAGTTAAATTAGCCCGAAATGTTCATCTGCTCCTGATCTATCTGCATGCTCTGGTTGTCAGCTCAGCTGATAAAGACTTTGATTATATATTTTCCTGAAGACTTGATAATCTGGTAAATTGAAGCAGGTTCTCGGTAGCTTCTCAGAAGAATATATGCAAACGTACATACAGACATTGAAAATAAACAATGACCAAGACCCGAAAACCTTTTGTTCAAATGTACTATATTCCTGGTTAGGTACATATATGTGAACTCAGGGAAGGAGGAGACTTAACAACTGCAGTCTTGTCCTATCTTGCAACCTGACCAATGTTTCTAGTAGTACTCAACAACTGGTATTCATAAGATCTTATTTAAGAATATGAATCATCGGACTTCTTAAACAAGCCGTGTGGGTCAAACCGGACCATTTTAAAAGGACTACAAGAGTCATTTCTTCCCTCAACCCGCTCCTTCCCTAACACAGACTCTCCCCTCCAGTTGACCAGAAGAACAAAGGAGAAAACTAAACAGAACTCCACCATTCCCCTCACTCAGTTTTCCACCCCCGTCTTCCTTCCAGGTTCAGGAAATGGAAGCTGGGAGCTCGAGTCTGCAAAAAGAGATCCATCACCCGGCTCATGGGCACTCTGGTGCACTCACCCTCTCCTTCCATAGAGGAACCGCTGACTCCCTTTGCTCCATCTGCGGAGACGTTCTCAGGGGGTGCGAGCCAATCTACAGGTGCCCGGACCCTGACTGCGATTTCAAATTGGACCTGAGGTGCAGCTCTATCAAGTCTGTGATAGAATTCGAAGCTCACCATCAACACCCCCTATGCTTCATTGAGAGATATGGTCCTGGGATCAGCTGCCGCTGGTGCCAAAGCAAGGATCCAGATCTCCCAATGTTTCGGTGTGGGGAGTGCGGGTTCAGTCTGCACCTTCTATGCGGGCCGCTGCCACAGGCTATCCGGTATAGGAACTACGAACTGACCCTCATGGACTGTGTCATTGAAGGAACCGGTCCAGACGACTGCTGGTGCCACATCTGCGAGGAGAAGCGTGATCCTGGGAAGTGTGTTTATCATTCCCCTGAGATCCCATTCACTGCTTCGATCAAGTGTTGCCTCTTGCCCCAGGTTGGTTAGCCACTTCCCCTCTCTCTTGTGTTGTCACTCAACTCAAGCACTTACTCCTTTTAGGAACTCAAAATTCCATCAAGTTCAATCAGACATTACTAAGATAACCGCAATCAGTGTAATAATGTCCTGATATCCCCGAAGTTGTAGGTTTATGTTGATTATGGCCTTCGGAAAGTCTATGAAACACCAAAGTTCCCAGTTTTTTTCTTCATTTGGCAAGAACTTCTGGGGCCATGCTGACGCTGTCCCTCCTTTTTTTCACTTGGAAGAAGCTAACCACAGGGCTTTCTATGATTTAAGATTTAGATCTTAAGGACTTAATCAAACAAAATTAAAATTTGATTATGGAACTGAGAAGGAAAATCAGAGAAAGGTTCAACACCAGGACTGGATCTGCCTGTTGTCATGGCCCTTGAACTTGACAGGATGCTCTTCTTTGTTGCCAGATAAAAAATTTACTTAAAGGGGATCTTGGATATGTGGAACTGAAGACTGCAGGAGGGCATATTCCAGGTAAGGTGATCAGCAGAATCTAGGTAGAAGACTGCTCGCAGCCCTTCGAAGCCAGAACTGAACTATATGGGGATGACGTGGTACAGGAAGCAGAACACTCGAGTAAAACAAGCAGCAGTCCATTGGAAGAAGAAGAATTCTCGGCAGAGGGGGAGACCTCTATGCAGTTCATGGATACTCCTGTCAGTACTGACCCAGATGAAGGAACAGAGCCCAATAGAGCTGAAACTGAACTATATGGGGATGAAGTGGTACAGGAACGAGATTCCTCTAGCGAACCGTACAGCGATCAAGTGGATGGGGAAGAGGAATTCTCAGCAGAAATGGAAGAAGTTTTTGGAAACCTTTTTTCTGGATTTGCTGAAGGTTTACTGGAGTCTTTTGCAGAGGCCTCTAAGGAGTTCATGGATATTCCTGGCAGTAGTGACTCAGTGAAGCCCAAGAAAGGCAAGAGTAAAACATACAGGGATAAAGGGACAGAAGAAGCAGGGACCTCTACTGCAGCTGCCAAATGGATAAGAGGCCTTTCTTTGGACCCTTACCTGTTTTTCCGTTCTCTAGATGATAGCGAAGCAGATGAGCTCGAGGATTTTTTCAATGCAATTGCTAAGTTCATAGGCAAGTCAAAAGCTACTGGGATCCCTCTTCTAGATGATGCCGGCCAGAGATTCAGAGAACAGCTCGATATTTCCCATCTGGAGGAAGATGTCCAGCTCAATAAGTCCCAAAGCAGGACTGGCGATGAAGAAGAGCTCGAAGAGCGTAATTTGACCTATGTGCAAATTATGCGCTCAGTGACTCCCCAGGATATCCAGCTAATGAATGAGGCTTTTGCAAAATGCACTAAACATGGAAATGAGGGGAAAGCTACTTGGACTTACCTTTATTACTCTAATTCTCGTCCGTTGAGGACATGGGAATTCTCCTATTCAGATGATGCATTTAAGAAGTTCAAGGAGCAAATAGATATTACCGATAGAGTTGATAACTCGTACATGACTGGTTGGAAAAAATACTCGGCTAAGGTTGTCAGAGTTGGGAACAATCTGATTCCTTCTCAGTTTGTTTCTATCTACCACGAAATGGTTGACAAGTATGGGGATTTCAGTGCAGGTAGCGAGCTTAGCCCTGTTGCAAAGGCAATAATTTTCCACCAACTCTTCGTGGTCATCTATAGCATGCGAGGAACTCAGGTTCATGAAATCAACGATGATCTTCTCTGCACGTGGCAGTACTACTTAAGGGGTGTTCAGAATGCTGGCTTCAACATTCAGTTTGCCTTGGACAATTTGGAGAAGCTGGTGCGGGCTTATTTCGGTTTCAAAGTTACAAAGTTTAGAGATGAAACAACAGAGAAACTGGGGAAGCAGCAGGAGAAGCTTCAGAGGGAGATGGATGAGAAAGAGGCCAAGTTGGAGCTGCTCAAGTCAATACATGAAAAGTACAGGGAACCCAATGAAGCGGAAGATTCAATGGTGAAGCAGTGTTTGATCGAGGCAGCAAAGTGGAAGTGGAAGGATGCCGGCGACCTTATACTATGATGTCTCTAGCAGGATCTTACATCGACATAAAGAGAGCAAACGAAATGATTTCACTTTCGTGTTGTAAGAGATAAGCTCGATGCAGTTTTTCAGTGTTGGAGATTTATCGCTTTTTATTGTACTATGGCACGTTAGTTGGCTGTGTTTGTGTAACGTTTCATGCTTCTGATGATGCCACAATAAACATATGTTTATGTGTGCCATCTCTAAGCAGAGTGCATTATGAATACAATAGACATAATTGAAGCATTGCTCGAACCCAGCTGAGAAACCAGCCAACCTCTCACAGCCAAAAGCAGATTGATTAAAAGAAAGAACATGTAGGATTGATCATCAACAAACACAAAACAAGTCAACTGACATCCTACGAAATTAGCTTGCTTAGCTAGACAATAAGATCAAACTACTTCTGAGAAGCATCCGGTTTTTCAGAAAGGTAGTATGCATTGCTGACGTTCTTACCTGTAGGCGTTCCTTGATTACGTGAATAGACTGGGCAATTGCGGTCGCATGGCTCTTCCAATCACCTTCACTCTCGTCGAGAACCGTCCACTGATTGGAGAGAATTCCTTCAACCGTGAGCCCATCAGAAGTTGAGGTCTCAAACTCTAGTCGAAAACCGTCCACTGATTGGAGAGAATTCCTTCAACCGTGAGCCCATCAGAAGTTGAGGTCTCAACTGCTGCCGCCGCCGCTGCTGCCGCCTGGGTACTCAGTAACCGCAGGCCCCCAAAATCAGTTGTTCTCCTAGCAAGAGAGCTCAACGAAAAACAAGAACCCCAAAAGCTATTCTTTACGAAATCATGAGCTGTAGCTGAAAAGGCCTCCTTTTGAATGGCGAAACTTCTGCAAGACCCAAGGGGGCGGACTCAAGATTTCGGGGCCACATGAACTAGACCCCGTGGCAGATGAATCCTCTAATGGGAAAGCTGAACGCTGAGGTGAACTCGGGAGGGTATCCTGTGGCTCCGATGGAGGAAAAAACAGAGAACGAACGAGATTGGCCCGAACTGAGGATCCACAGTGGGATCTCCTGAGCAGCATTAGTCGAAACCGCAGAGGTCACTGATGGTTTCTGCTAGACGTGCAATGGAGAAACCAGAAACGGAAACGGGAAAATCTTTTTGCCTGAAGATGTCATCGGAATTTTGTTTCTTGATTATTTTCTTTTTATGATTTCTTTTGTTTAGGGACTTTGGCTTATTTATTCAATTAAACCTTTGTTCATTTGTTTAGTGATAAAAATAATTATTTATAAATGTACAAGATGACCCGATACTTTTTTTTTTTACAACATTTTGAGCAAGATTCAACATTGGGCTTTTGGGAGAATGTTTAAGGTGATGTCATGTTGGGCTACAACATTGGGCTTGGTATCCAACATGATCCCGGGCTATATTGTACTCTGGGACATGAGCGGAGACAATGGAGACACCTACTTCCCAGCAGTTGCTCTTCCAGTGTGTCGTGGCTTGTCAAAAAAAAGAAAAAAGATGCAGTTTCATGGTCTTAGATATGAAATCGAGAAGTCTTGGACTCAGTTCTCACCAGTGTACTTTCATGCCATTTATTCGCCCTTCCTATTCTGTAACTAGAAAAGGTGCTTATCGTGCATGGTCAGTTATGCCCTTCTCGACCATGCTAGGTGATTTTGTGTCACAATCTAAAAATTTAGTAAAATTTTTCCTAAAATTCATATATTTCATATTGGAAATTAAGCCCCTTTTAACTATTAATGAATTCAGAAAGAAAGTTATCTATAATCAACAAATAAAAATGAAAATTGTACAAATTTTCGAGCCGTGACATAATATACAGAATTGTATAAATATCAAAAATCAACTTCTTTCATAATTTCCAATCGATTTTCCACTACCAAAAAACTATATCCACTCATCGTGTCGACTCCATGAACCTCAAGCTTATCTGTAAAAATAATACGTAAAATGTATAAGTAACATCTCAATGAATATTTAATTATAAAGTAAAATGAATTACATATAATTAATAGATAGAATCAATCACTTAAGGCCATACTACTCAACTTGATTTATAATACTCTGTCAACAAGTACTAAACATATTAAAATAGTAAATGCCTCATATCCATCTCCATGTCCAACAACACATATCAATCTTATTCAATTATTATATTTCGAATATTCACATGTAAACCTCAATTGATTCAATCAATATCAGTATAAATCATATACTGCATGATCAACAAATCGATCTCATTCACGCATAAATCATATCACTACAGTTAACACTGTAAATAACAAATGCAATTAATATCAAGAACTTAAATAAACTGATGCACTGCACTTAACAAATAATTAGTATAGCCGTGAAATCACATTTTCCATTTAATAGGATTCTAGTGGTATCGATACTTCACTCTTCGACGATACTGCACCGCGCACTATAATCAATATCAATCTTCTTCCTGTAACTCTTCATCTACACACCAGATAACTGTAGGTATAGCCTATTATTCTACAGCAATAGGAATCAGACTCGTTCCTTTTGATTTATGCAAATCGTGCCGAGTCCATTTACTGATCCTCAATCCCATATATCCTATCGGAGAACCGGGCTAGTAGAATATAAATTCCCATCTTTTTATCCCGCTGGGACAACGGCAAATTAATGAGACCCGTTTTTATTTTGTCGGTTTAGCAGTAACCATGGTTATGCTCGATCAATTCACTTTAATGCAATACAATCAGACATCAATACATATGTCCAGAATCAATGCACAATCAAGTCGAGTTAACCAATCACATCATAAAAGATATTCAGTCAATAAAATTCAATATAATATAATCATTACAGTACAACCAAGATAACATCATACAGTTCAAATAATCATATGTGTGTATATATATCCATACACTATATCACAATATAAGCTAAGTACTAGTTATAATTAAATCACAAAATTAATCACTTACTATACCACATATCATACAATCATTTTATAATATATATTTATATCATTTTATAATAGAAAAGAATACTCACATGTCATCCAAAGATCATTCCGCTTTATTGAGCGATTCTAGTACACAGTCTTGCCTTCTCAGTGCCTTTCTGACAATTACTGCAAGATAAGGGAAATCATGTTGAATAATGAAATCATTCTCCATGCTGCCCAGAGTGCTCATTCAAATTCTAACTCAAAAATTATAAACACCCTGATCACTTCTATCCTACTTTCTATTTAGTTTTAAGAAATAAGAATTTCATTCTATCTTTATCAATGTTAAATAAAACAGCCAAAAATAATTTGCGAAGTTAATAGTCAAATTACACATAAATCTTTAACTCTTTTAGAACATTTAAATGAAGAATCAACTAAACTTGCTGGACGTATCATTTCTTCTAATAATTAATCATCACATATAATCAAAGGTTTTAATTAGAATATTAAATACTCGAATCCCAGGTCAACGAAGAAATTAAGAAATCGTTAACAGACTACCAAATAGTACATGGTTTAATCCCTACCCACAGCACTTAAAAAATCTATTTAATTTCAAATAATGTAGATTATCTATTATTTTCGTTAATCCCTTTCTCCATCATCTTTGTTGTCTTCGTTCCTCCCGTTTAACGCAACTCATGCCATTGACTTCATTCGCCTACTTTCTGCCTCTACGGCTTGACCCCACTCATCTCTCTCAGCTCTCGATCATTCTATTGTCTCTCCGCTCCTCTCATCTCTCTCCCTCCCTCCCTCTCTCTCTCTCTTGATGGCCAAAAAAGTTGTCAGAATGAATTAATAAAAATAAGGAACATACAAATATGCAAAGTCTTAAGGCCGTGGAGAAAGATAATATAAAGGTCTTGACTTACCTAGCACACGTAGTTTGCTAGCTATTGCATGTGCTCCGAGGAAGAAGTGTCGCAACCATGGGTAGTCGGACTTGGATACCTCGGTTATAAAAATAAATAAATAAAAGGAATAATGGGCCATGTCTTATGGGCATTAAATGGGCCCTAGACTTCACTCGGTGGGCTTAAAGTTAAAACTAATGGGCTCACATTTTGATTTGAAATACTAGGCTTCTTCGGTGCCGAGTTTGCTGGACTCCCGAGAAAGCCTTCCCGCAGTATCAGCTGATGCGAGCGCGAGGGTGACGGCGATGGATTACTGCTAGTAGGGGGTTTTAACAAGAACTAGTCATATTGGATTGGAGTCCATACCAGCATCAGCAACAGAATCATATTGGATTAGTGCTAGTAGGGGTTTTAGCAAGAACCCGAAAGAACAAAATCTTGACGGACTGCAAAACCCGATCCTACCCGAATGGAAGAAATCCAGAATCTTGAAATGGAAGAAGTTTTCGGGTTGTGTTTTCGAGGATATAAGAAACTGACCCATGTAGAAGTCAGTCCTTGAACCTAAAACCCAGCAATCTTGAACCAAGCTGGTGCCGATTGTATTTACTATGTACCTGTACATCATTCATGCAGACACAATCTCAAAACATCTATTTGTCATGGGGTTAGTTTTCTCAAACTTAATTTTTTTGTAACCTATTTGTCAAATGCAGCTAACACCATTCATCATTTTAGCATATTTAACTTGAACATTATCTTATTTTTAACTCTATTAGATTTACATATATATATAAGGTTCATTTGATGTTTTCTAATTCACCGGTGCATTGACTATGATTAATTTTATTTTACCATTATTATCCGACTAAAAATTTTTTTTTAATCGAATTTGGGATTTGAAAAAGACTCTCTCTGCATATTTTATAAGATTCAATCTCTCTATGGGCTCCACTGTTTCTGCATTTTTATATATATTCATACACATTACTTACCAGTCCGATTTCCTTCGGATCCGCAATTCTCTCCCTTACTCTCTGTGTTTTCTCTACATAAATACATACACACACACGATTATGAAATTTAATCTATTATACAATAGTTACCCCTATTACCCCCACACTAGATCATACAAACTATAATATACTGTATAGTATAAAATCTACTAACTCTGAAATATTTTTTCTTTCTTACCTTTCTCGGTACCGTCCTCTTCTTCTTCCGTTTCTTTTTCTTCTTCTTTCTGTGTTTCCCAGACTCTGTTCAGTGGTTTTGGGGAAGAAAATGGATCTGCTCAAGTCGATACAGGAAAAGTACAGGAAACCCAAGGAAGCGGAAGATTCGCTGGTGAAGCAGTAGTGTTTGATCGAGTCAGCGAAGTGGAAGTGGAAGGATGTCGGCCAACTTATACTATGGTGTCTAGCAGGATCTTACATTGAAATAAGCAGAGCAAATAAAATGATTTCACTTTCATGTTGTAAGAGATAAGCTCGATGCAGTTCGAGTGTTGAAGGTTTAGCGCTTTTTATCATACTATGGTATGCTAGTTGGCTGCATTTGTATTATGTTTGATGTTTCTGATGATGCTACAATAAACATATGTTTATATATATGCACTCCATGGGAGAATGAGACCTGGCAACTGTTTTTGTGCTGTCTCGCTCTCTATCGATGCAGATTCTTATGGTAGCATAGTCAAGCCGTAGATGAAAAAGGAATTAGGAAGCAAAAGCTTGACTGAGACGGAATATTCGGCATGTTCAAACTAGTACAGAGTGTCCAGAAAATATTTCAACAAATTATGTGTGTGGTCTCTAAACATCGTGCATCACTGGATTATTTAAGGATTTTATGGAATTGCAACGGGGTCTTAGTCTTCGAGGAGATCAATAGCAGCATCTTGGGTTCTGCAAAACAGGTCCAGAGCTTCCTAATAAAGCCTAATCGTTCCACCGTTAATTGGGGAACTCAAAGTGATGCACAAAATTTCATTTGAATTTAGAAAGGAAAGGAATATGTACAAGAAAGATATCTAATTCCAATTAGTGACCGTCACATAATACATAAGATAACTGATCGTTCCGTTTCTGGTGGAAATATTCCCGGAAAAGCCGATAAAGGAAGATAATGTCCTACCGGTGCACTCCTTCCGGGAGAGGCAAATGTCTGTCTGCGTGGTATGTTTTTCTTTCCAAGTTGCGAAATGTCGATTCAGAAGTTGGAACTGGTCTTCCAATAGTTGAAGCTTAGCCTTACTTACGGATCACACATGTCCAACTTCATCCAAACTCTGACAAAACCATAAACGAGTAACAATTCAGGTCTTTAAATAATGCATTTACGCATATCGGATAAGGATTGGCTACAGACACAAACCTAACATTCAAACGTGGGAGAGAGGCTACAGGATCCAATCCAAGTCTGAGAAGCAGCAGACCATCTGCCATTCAAAACTACCAGTTCCATATTTTTTCATGGCCATGGCATGGGCATTAGAGATTTTTTTCTGGATAGTGTAATTTTTGTCCTCCAGGGATTGTGCTATATAGTGCTAGAAGATAAATATTTCCTAGTGGTATATGAGTTAACACAAAACATTGCCGACGGGCGGAAGATTCTGCGTTTGTGGAGATGGGTTTGTTGAGTGAAACTGTGGCGCAGGCTGTGATACCCCTTGCTGCTCTGGTGGGGATCGGCTTTGCACTGTTTCAGTGGTTTCTTGTGTCAAAGGTCAAGGTCTCGAACGAGGACGGGTACAGTGAGAGCCTGATCGAGAATGAGGAAGAGGGTGTCGATGACTTCGATGCTGTTGTTAGATGCTCCGATATCCAGAGTGCAATCTCTGTCGGTGAGCTCTCCCCCCATCAGTACAAAGTTGTTCTTTTGTTTGTTCTGCTGCGGTTTGGCTGCTTTGTTCATGTGGTGATGTAATGAGCTTCCATGCCTTCCTGCTGATGAAAGAGGTCTTATTATTTAATCCATAAACCGATCCATGGCTGACTCACTCGCAAAATATCCTTAATCTTCAAGCTTTGTCTTTGTTTTCTGTAGATTTGTCCTGCCCTTCAGTGACAAGAACTATAGTTTCAATGATTTACGTCAGAAGTCTACTGTCAAAAAACTGATTCTGATGATCTCTGCATAACTCTGTCAATGTCATCTCTTCTGTAATCCAAGCTTCAGATCTGACAAAAATTCAGCAATTCGTTTCCTCGGACGCTTGTTTTGATGCATATGTAGTAGTTTTTTTCTCAGCCTCGTGCTCGGTTTTCACCTGTTATTTTTCAATGCGGTAGGAAGCTTGTTCCGAGCACTTTCAACAATATAGCGCGACCTGTAGAATGTTTGTTAAGCCTTAACTGCTTTGATCTGATCGTTGTTCCAGGGGCAACCTCGTTCCTGTTTACTGAATACAAGTATCTCAGCATCTTCATGGGAGTGTTCGGTGTTATCATCTTCATCTTCCTCGGATCTGTCAAGGGCTTCAGCACCCAAAGCGAGCCCTGCACTTACAACCCTGGAAACATGTGCAAGCCTGCACTGGCCAATGCCATCTTCAGCACGATTGCCTTCTTGCTCGGTGCCTTGACTTCCACACTCTCGGGCTTCCTAGGGATGAAGATCGCGACTTATGCCAATGCGAGGACAACTCTGGAAGCCAGGAAGGGAGTCGGGAAGGCATTTATCACAGCCTTCAGATCCGGTGCTGTGATGGGTTTCCTCCTCGCGGCAAACGGACTACTGGTCCTCTACGTGTCGATCAATCTGTTCAAGATGTATTATGGAGATGACTGGGAAGGGCTTTATGAGTCTATCACGGGTTATGGGCTCGGGGGATCTTCGATGGCTCTCTTTGGCAGAGTCGGGGGTGGAATTTACACGAAAGCTGCTGATGTTGGAGCGGACCTTGTCGGTAAAGTCGAGAAGAACATCCCAGAAGACGATCCTCGGAACCCAGCTGTAACTTTTGTTCTGCTTCCTTAATTTACAAAGATTGCAATACATTTACCAGTACCGAAAGCATGAAAATCTTGAGACAAAAAAATTTAGTCTAATGTTCTTGATTTCCTCTCAGGTTATTGCAGACAATGTTGGAGACAATGTAGGAGACATCGCAGGGATGGGATCGGATCTCTTTGGCTCATACGCCGAGTCATCTTGCGCTGCCCTCTTCGTGGCATCGATCTCATCCTTCGGAGTTTCCCATGATTATGCAGCCATGTCCTATCCATTGATCATAAGCTCAATGGGCATAGTGATCTGCTTGATAACTACACTCTTTGCAACTGATTTCACTGAGATTCATCACGTGAGTGAGATCGAACCGTCCCTGAAGCGCCAACTGCTCATCTCGACAGTTCTGATGACTGCCGGGATCGCCATGGTCAGCTTCTTCACCCTGCCTTCGGAGTTCACTCTCTTCAACTTTGGGGCCGAGAAGGCCGTGAAGAATTGGTATGCTAAAAAAAAAAAAATCTCTTCATTGGACTCGCTTTCCCGATTCCCTTCCTTTTCGGCTGTGCAGAACAAGTTTTATGCAAGCTGTTCGTGTACAGGCACCTCTTTTTCTGCGTTTCGATTGGCTTGTGGGCAGGACTTGTTATCGGTTATACCACGGAGTACTATACAAGTAATGCTTACAGGTGAGTGCACTTCCTTGAAGACTTTTACTGCAGAAAGATTCGCATTCTCGAGTCCGGTGTCTTTGTAACATAGGGAATATGTCCTACTTTACAGTCCGGTCCAGGATGTGGCAGACTCATGCAGGACCGGTGCGGCAACGAACGTGATATTCGGGTTGGCTCTGGGCTACAAATCAGTCATAATTCCTATATTTGCGATTGCGATGTCTATCTATGTGAGCTTCAGCTTTGCTGCGATGTATGGAATTGCCATGGCAGCACTTGGAATGCTCAGCACTATAGCCACCGGCCTTGCCATCGATGCCTATGGGCCAATCAGTGACAATGCCGGTGGAATTGCGGAGATGGCCGGAATGAGCCACAAGATCCGTGAGCGAACTGATGCTTTGGATGCTGCAGGAAACACCACTGCTGCCATTGGCAAGGTAACGTTTTGCTCGATCTATGATACTTCCAAGCCTCAGACTTCAGCTTCGGCTTGTAGAAAATTTTCCAGTTATTTGGCATTTACGCGGCTTTGTCCACCAGGGATTCGCTATTGGATCAGCTGCTCTCGTCTCCCTCGCCTTGTTCGGCGCCTTTGTGAGCAGGGCCGGGATCAAGGCAGTAGATGTGTTGACCCCGAAAGTCTTCATCGGCTTGATTGTCGGAGCAATGCTTCCCTACTGGTTCTCCGCCATGACGATGAAGAGTGTCGGGAGTGCCGCTTTGAAGATGGTTGAAGAAGTCCGTAGGCAGTTCAACACCATTCCGGGGCTCATGGAAGGAACAGCCAAGCCCGACTATGCGAACTGCGTGAAGATCTCCACAGACGCATCACTCAAGGAGATGATCCCACCGGGGGCTCTGGTCATGCTCACTCCTCTAATTGCCGGAACGCTCTTCGGAGTGGAAACTCTTGCCGGAGTTCTTGCAGGCTCTCTTGTTTCCGGCGTACAGGTACTGTATAACTCCATCGATCTTCTAGGACTAAATCTTACCAGTGATTTCTCACAATTTAACACTGAAAACTCGACGTTCCACTCGTTGTGGGCCATTAAAGAGTTTTAGACCTCACATCGACATCATCCTGATCTGTTCGTACTATTACCGGTTAAACAAGCAACTCACTCTTCTTGTATGTTCGTTCCCGGTTTTTCTTAGGTTGCTATCTCGGCATCGAACACCGGCGGCGCTTGGGACAATGCAAAGAAGTACATCGAGGTGAAACTCAAATTCCGGGTCGAACACCATTCAATCCTCTCACACGTATAATCTTGTCTGACCAGTTTTGTTTGCAGGCCGGTGCTTCTGAACACGCTAGGACTCTAGGACCGAAGGGATCGGACCCCCACAAAGCCGCAGTCATCGGCGACACGATCGGGGATCCCCTCAAGGACACATCGGGTCCTTCGCTGAACATCCTCATAAAGCTCATGGCAGTCGAGTCACTGGTGTTCGCTCCATTCTTTGCTGCTCATGGCGGCCTGCTGTTCAAGATGTTCTGAGATCACCTCATTTCTGTTCACCGGCCGGAGATGGCTGACAGCCTCCGGTTCGTCCCGAGCTTCCTAGAGAGGGGAAAAAAAAACACAACACAGATTCTCCACGGTCTATTGTGCTGGTGTCTGGGAAATAATTTAAGCTGTCCGAGTGAAGATACATGTATGCTGCTGGAAGTCATGGTGCTTTCCTTGTTTCCTTCTAAATGGGTGATCTCTGTGGTTTATGTCCCTCAGCGGCTCGTGATTTCCTGTGCAAGATTCAAAGATCCATCGTCAAAGTTTGTCGATCCACCGTGAAGATACCATAGAACGCCCACAAGTCGGGACTCAAAAGTTCGGGATTCAATCCTCATTAGTTACCGTTTCACCACTTAAAATTTTCTAAAATGACAATCCATAAAACTTGAAGGAAAAAAAATTCAAAACAATAGAGGAAATTTCAATTAGTAAGTCATGCACTAGAGAAAAATTGTCAAAATCCAGGAGAGTGTCTTATGTATAACAGGCGTACTATATGATAATACTGATATAGTATCACGTGTTAATAGAATTTAATTATTTTTAAAATATTTTTAATAAAACATAAAATAAAATTTTAAAAATAATTTAATTTAATTAACTCGTAATATCATATAAATATTACAACGTAATATATTCATTGTACATGAAACTCTCTCCAAAGCCAAAAGACTATGGAATGCTATAACCGATCATCTGCTGACTCGTGCGCTCGTTAGCTATGGGGAGTGGGGAGCCATTTTTGGAAACAGAATCGTCGAGGGTATCTCCGTAAATTCGCTTCACAGCCGCTCCCATCTCTCGTGCATTTACGCCCGGGGCGGCAAATTCGTTGCAGTTGCCAATCCTCCGTCGCCACGTCATATCCATTGACGAGCAGTGATGACATGTCGCGTTCCTATTAGCTGGAGGTTCCACGTCGGAGGTGTACATTAAAACCAATGACCTAATAGACGAGAAATTCTTTGATGATTTTATATGATAATATTACTTGAGAAAATATTAAATAAAATATTATAAATAAGTAAATTATTATTAATTATTTTAAAAAATTATAATGTTGAATATTAATTTAATTAAATTTTCTTACTGTATCACCAAGAAGGATCATCTAGGAATTTTTTCCCATTTATACGTACAGATCTCCTCCTCCAATCTCCCATCTCCTCCCCTGCCAGCTCAGTTCATTTCGTCCCTCGGAATTCACTCTCAGTTGAGAGCGAAGATGGCGAATCGAAGCCACCGCGCGCCTGACTTTATGGTTTCTCTCGTGGTCTTCTCTCTGGTCGCGGTTGCTTCCGCGAAGGTCTTCTTCGAGGAGCGCTTCGATGGTAATACATGCATTTCCGGATCAGGCTTGTGGAGATCGGACTTGTTAACTTGTTGGATGAGTCTTCGGTGTCGCATTTTACGAAATTCTGCTCTTGGCTTTCAATTATCAGTCAGTGATTAAGTTGATCCACTTCATATAGATCCTGATGTTTTCGAAGTCCGTGTTTGGTTTGATTTGACAATTCTTGTTGAGTATGTATTAATGGTGTCAAGCTCTGATGATTTTCCGGTTTAATGCATCTCTCTGTTGTGTTCTCTCGGGCCCTGCTTGTGGAGAGTGGCTATAGCTATGATCCTCACGTCAGAGGGGCGCAGGAGGTTGTGATCTTGCGTGGTTTTATCTTGTTAGGCATCTTTCCCTGCAAATTGCTTCTTCATTGATATAAACAATTGTAACTTGTAGGAGCTGGAGTCTTTTGCTTGGTTTTGATGTTTACTGCATTGAGTAAATGAAAACATTGACATCTAAGTCTAGTCGGACTATGTAGGAAACAATATCATATCAGAATAAGAATTGATTTACCAACTTTATTGTCAGCAATGTTGTTTTTGCTCGCTCTGGGAACGTACCTCTGTGGTGAATGTGTATCCTGAACCTCAGTGTTTGCTCCCTTGCTGATCGATAGATAGCATGCAAAGAATTGCAGTGGGTACTTGTAGAGGAAACACACGCATTAATTTATTATTCAAGTAAATAACTTGCTTTCACAAGTGCAAAGAGTAATTCCACTAGAGTAAACTGAGGTAGTAGTTAAGTTGCAACTAGTACAAGAAAATATGATCAATACTCTGAAGGTAATATAATGATCATCAATGTGAACTGTGAAGCGTCTTCAGGTTGGACTAAAGTCATGGATAGCAGGTTTCTGTTTGTACTGTTGGGTGCTGAAAGATGAGTGTACGAGTGTCATTATTTCTTACAATCTTCATTTCTGTTTATAGTAAAAGTTGGCAACCCTGAGCTTTGTTCATGTTAGAATATATTGTAAGTTGTTATCTTTGAGATTATTTCATGTGTATCAGTTGTCCTGATCTTATTTATGTTTAACTTGTGTGTCTGTCATGCAATTTTGGAAGATGGATGGGAGAACCGTTGGGTTAATTCCGACTGGAAGAAAGATGAAAATATGGCTGGAGAGTGGAATTACACTTCTGGTAAATGGAATGGAGACCCTAATGACAAAGGTATGTTCTGAAGTCAAGTTCTCATGTGTCAACTATCATTCTCAGTCATCTAAGCTTGCTATAGATAGCTGATCTCTTCAACAAGTTTCTCACATTTTCTTAACATCCCCATGCAGGTATTCAGACAAGTGAAGACTACAGGTTCTATGCCATATCGGCCGAGTTCCCTGAATTCAGTAACAAAGACAAGACTCTAGTCTTCCAATTTTCGGTTAAGCACGAGCAGAAACTTGACTGTGGTGGTGGCTATATGAAGCTTCTTAGTGGGGAAGTTGATCAAAAGAAATTTGGCGGTGACACCCCATATAGGTTCTTATCTACCCTGTTCATCAGCCTCTGTTATTGTATCCATATACCTTTGACATGTACTTATGATCTCCTTTTCAATGCAGTATTATGTTTGGCCCTGATATTTGCGGCTACAGTACAAAGAAAGTTCATGCTATTCTCAATTATAATGGAAACAATCACCTGCTCAAGAAGGATGTCCCATGTGAGACTGATCAGCTAACCCATGTCTACACTTTTATCCTCCGTCCTGATGCTACCTACAGTATCCTCATCGACAATGTTGAGAAGAAAAGTGGCAGCCTGTATTCTGACTGGGATCTTCTTCCACCGAAGAAGATCAAGGATCCTGAAGCTAAGAAAGTATGTGTATATCCTAAAATTTTCTCATCCCTTTTTGGATTTAGGCTTGTTCTGATGGTTGCTAAACTTTTTGGTTGGTAGCCTGAAGACTGGGATGACAAGGAGTATATTCCTGATCCGGAAGACAAGAAGCCTGAGGTATTCACATGTTTTAGTCTCTTGGACTCTCTTCTTCGAATTGAAGGTGCTCTGGAACTGATCAATTGATAATAACGTCCAACTTGTTCAGGGTTATGATGATATTCCCAAGGAGATCCCAGATCCCGATGCTAAGAAGGTGAACCTTTTATGCACTTTTAATTCAATGCATTTCAGAGCTGCTTTTAGCATCATGCAGATACTTATTCATTTGGTTGGAATTTCAGCCAGAAGACTGGGATGATGAGGAAGATGGTGAATGGACAGCCCCAACTATCCCCAACCCTGAGTACAAGGGTGAATGGAAGCCAAAGGTATGTGACTACCTGGTTCCTATTGAAGCATTGTGGCTTCCGTTGTCCCAGCATTTGCTGATGATTGTGCTCTGTCTACCTTTGCAGAAAATTAAGAACCCTAACTACAAAGGGAAGTGGAAGGCACCCATGATTGACAACCCAGGTGCCTTAATCTGTTATTTCTGTGCTGTTGTCTTGAATGCCTTAAGACACATGACTTTTATTAGTATCCTGACAGTTGCTTACAACCTGTGCAGACTTCAAGGATGACCCAGACCTGTATGTCTACCCCAACTTGAAGTACGTAGGTGTTGAGCTTTGGCAGGTCAAATCCGGCACCTTGTTTGACAATGTCTTGGTCTGTGATGACGTGGACTATGCAAAGAAGCTTGCTGAGGAAACATGGGGCAAGAATAAGGATGTAAGTTTGTATAACTTAATAAGTTCAGTCATGTTTGTGGTATTAATCTACATGCCTATTGTTGAGATGTCTAATTGACATATGGCTAACTTTCAGGCTGAGAAGGCAGCATTTGATGAGGCTGAGAAGAAGAAAGAGGAAGAGGTAAATCCTAAAATCAATTTGTCAATCTTCCCCGAACATCGAATTGAACATGTTCCAAGCAAAGATGGGCGGCATGCATTGGCCTGCTGAAAGTTACCGGTGCCTGCAGCATTACTACGAAGGCCTTATATGGGCATTCACTGAATTAATAAGGGTTGCTAATCCTCTTTCACTTGTCTAACTTCCAATCTTTTTCTGTACCAGGAAGCCAAAGAGGACCCAATTGATTCCGATGTAAGACTCTCGAACCAAAAGGACTGTGTTATGAACATTCAAACTTCAGTTTAATTATGCAACGCTCATCACTGTATCTCTATTCAGGCCGAGGATGAAGATGAGGATGACGTCGATGATGCAGAAGGCGACGGTTCCAATGCTGAAGTCAACGAAGATGGCACTAGTGAGACCAAGGAAGAAGATGTAAAGGTGGGCTTGCATTTGCATTCTTATCTGTCTATGGGTTTTGAGGCTTAAAGAGTGTTTTTGCTGATTGCCACTTCATTTACGGGGGCTTTGCTTGCAGGATGAGCTGTAGAGGGAATGGATCCGGAATCTCTACAATTCCTTTATTCCTTAGCGTTAGTAAGTCTGCATTTGCATAATAGGGGCATGGTGGTGAGAAGTCACATTGGAAAATTTTTTCACTCCGACATTAATGAGATCTAATTTGATGTGTTATGATTCTCTGAGAACATTATGGCAGAGTATTTAGATAATTTGACCCTTCTTATGGCAGTTGGTCTTCAATATCTAGGCTTGATGTTCAAGCCCACAAGATAAGGATATAATCGAAGAGATCAAATGACTAAATACTTTTCAAGAATGGTGAGGAACTTGTTGAACAGATCACTAAGCTAAAGCTCATGCGAAGAGTTAGTTCGGATTTGAGGTGATGAGAGAGGAGACGGTTTTGAGAGTGTCAATAAGATGAAAAGAAATCCATTCCGACTGGATCCGAGATCTGTATGAACAATGCTTGTTATATACATGATCAGGTCAGAGCATCGAAAACAAAAAGAACCGCATCACACGGATTCGCTCCATCATATTACCAAAAAAGGAGGTGCGAAAGAGTTCTATCGATCACGATCACCTGACCCGAGCACACTGTCTCTTAAGCCAGCTGAATCCATTGCGGACAGAGGCTTTGAACCTTCCCTCAGCAGCATACAGTTTGTACCGAGCCACCCTCCTCATCCGCTTCGCCTCCGGGTCGCACCACCATGACTTCTCCGATGGCCTAGCCACCCGGCGCCGGCTCCGTGGGGCCAGAGCCGGTGGCTCAGATGACCGGCAGGCGGACACCCCTACATACATCTGCGCCCCTCTCACGTCCCTCGCCGTCACATCCATCTGAAGCTTAGGCTCCATCTCTCTGTCTCTACAAATGGGTGGCAGAGAGAGCTTAGGAGTGAGAAAAAGCTTCAAACTTTGAAGAGATTAGAAGCATTCAGTCCAGAAAAATGGGTCTCCTTTAATAGAACATAATGGGACAAGGTAGGACACAATTATAGGAAGGTTGTTTTTGGGGACGGAGATTGTCTCCCAGAATCATGGCGCTGAGATTTGTTCTTTCTAAAAGTAGTTTCTTAGATGTTAGCTGAATTTGGATATGGTTTTTCCATTCAACCAACAGACACCATTGGTCACTTCACCAGAAAAAAACACGTTTCAGATTCAACCAGGTCATGGCCTCAGCATCAAGTGTGTCCAGTTTACGAGTTGAAGAAGAACATTGATGGGGGAGAGACTGTTACCAGATGTTATGACTGCGAGTGCCCTGCAGCTCTTGATTGCACTGCGGCTGAGAGGTCTTGCTTGAACACCTAATAATTCCATTAAGAAGGTGAATGATCAAAATTTTGAGCTCTGCTCATTCTTATGACTTGCTCTTTGACAAATAGGTCGAGAAATGATACCTTTCTGAAGTTCAGCAGCTCACTAGCTAGTCCTTCTGATTCGGAGTTCTCGTGTGGATGAATGATTTCGAGCAGTGAACTCCGATTGCTTATCTTGCCGTGCAACTGCATGCAGATATTCAATGCCATAGTACGAGACTTCGGAAGTGCACACTTTCTCAGCACGATTTTTCACCTCCTCCAAGAAACGCAAGAATCAAACGGATTGGACTTACCAGCTCAGGACCCTCATTATCATATGTAAATTCCAGGTTTTGAACCTTTCTGGACTCCTGCTGCTGTAACGCAACGGAAACACGTATGATTGCACATAGAAACCCGAATTTACCATTCATCTGAAATGACAGAAGAGAAACATCAGTTAATGACATCTCGATGAAGATAAAGACATAACAGAAAATGCAAGTGCTCAATATCCATACTTCTTCGGGTAACTCTTGCAAAGAAGCACGATCAGGTCTTGGGAACTTTTTCCTGTGATGTCTCACGAGCAGCGCTATGAGCTGTAGCGTACAATGAGCAAAATCAGTACTAAAAGTACAGTTTCAAGCATAACTGAACTCAAAAGGACATAAATACCTTGACCTCCTGACAGTCGTAACCATGGAGCTGATCTGAATTCTGCACAGAGAAAAGCATAAGTCACAGAAGAAAAATCAGGACTGACTGTTTGACTGCACACAGGAGGTAGTAAAAAACTACCCACCATGATCATATGATATGACTGCTTATGGTAACCCTTTCTACCATTCAGGAGCCCGATGCTGTGGAGCAAGCAAGCAGCTTCAAGATACTCGAGATCCTTTGCCAAAAGCTCGTACTCTTCTCTCACCCCTTCAAAAATTTCCTGCAGCAATCAGAGGTAAATTTCACTGACCCATGAGAAGCACTCCAGTCATGCATCCAAACTCCGGTGTGACAAAACAACTACAATTGCAAGGCTAGGGATCTTGTTTTCTTCGCAAGCAGATGCTTTCCGAATGAGACTAATCAAGGGAAAATCACAAACTCTTCTCAATAGATCAAGATATTCCTGTTTGATACCCTCGCAAAACCAGCACACTGTGCAGCAGCTCTCATCCGCTTCTTGCTGTTGAGCCTCGTTGCCAAATGAACCACAGATTGCCGCCTAACATCCCTCTTTGGGACACAGCCCAGATACACCTTGGACAATGTATCAGCAATGGCACCCTCTCCCAGCGCATACTTGGAAACCTCCATCTCCTCAATCCTGAGAATATCGAATATCTCCAACAACAGGACTGCTCCCGCCACTATGAACTCAGATCTCTTCCCAAAAAAACGATCTCTCTTTTCTCTCCATCTCTCTTCTCCACAGCACAGTCTCTCAACAATGGCTGTAAGCCCTTCCCTGCTCAACCTCCACTCCCTCTCGAGTTCCCCATGTGGATTCACGTCATCGAGTGAATCCCGTGCATAGCCGCAGAATTCTGCCTTCTCCAGATCACGAATTGTGCCAGAGGAACCAACAGCTACTTCGAAACCGAAATGCTTGACCCGGTCGACAAGCCCAGATTTTTCAACAACCAATATGACGTGCTCCCTGAGCTTCAACAATTCACCATTTCTGACAAATTCTTGAGTGAGAGTCACGTGGCCCAACTTCAGCGACGTACAAGAGAGAACTTTCCCCTGCTTCCCAATGGTAAACTCAGTAGACCCGCCTCCGATATCAACATTCAACACCAATTTCTCATAAACAGGGAGGAGCTGGGCCACGCCCTTGTACGCGAGCTCAGCTTCCTCGTCGCCCGACAAGACCCTGACATGGAACCCTGGCCCCAGCGCCTCCTCGGCGGCGGCGACAAATTCGTCCTTGTCCGGAGCCTCGCGGACGGCTGACGTGGCGAAGCAGGCAGTGCGAGCAGGAACCACGTCGTGGGCCTGGAGGATTCGGGAGAAGTTCCTAAGGGAAGCCACGGCGCGGGCACGGGATTGGGGGGAGATTTCGCTGCCGGCAGCGTCACGGCCGAGCACGACGGCCTCCTTGTGGCGGTGGACGGGGAAGAAGACGCCGTCGGGGAGGGCGCGGACGATGAGGAGCTTGAAGGAGTTGGTACCCATGTCTATGGAAGCGAAGAGGTTCGAGCCCATGGCTTCTTGGATCACCGGATTAGTAAATCGGACGGCGTGATCGGTCGATTTCTTGATCATGAAGTGAACGGTGATAATGGCGGTTTGTTTGCGTCTCTCGAATTATTGGAGCCAAAGGAGTCATTGTGCGACCTTGGTACAAAGAGAAAAGTGTTAGGGGGGGGGGGGGGGGGGGAATCTGTTTAATTAGAATTTATTCTTTATTAAAAAAATTTTATCTATTTATTCTTTATTTTCTATTTATATATTTTTTCTATTTACTATTTATTAAATTTTTTTATTCTTTTAAGAGGAATCCGAAGTTAAGTTTTGGGTTCAAACACCCTCCTCAAAATACCGCGATAAAGCCTCATCCTGACCTTGTAATGTCGATGTTGCGAAGAACTTATATCAATGTGTAATTTCAACGTAGTTATGAAGGAGCCACATTGAATCTAAATCTACCATATTTAAACTCAGTTTATAAAAGCTCGACAACAAGCTAAGCTAAAGAGGATGATGTAGAACGAACGCTAGACAAATATGTCAATTGTCGAGGGCAAAAGGGACCGACGAAGATGATCATTGATTACGAGTAAAGTTTCTCGGGTAGGTGAGAAAGGAGAAGAAATATTATGGATGAGAATTAAGAATAAATAAGTTGAGATATTAAATTCAATTTTTTTTCATTTTCTTAAAATAAATAATAATAACTATAACTATAACAGCTCAAGCTCATCAAAATCGAATTATTTGCACCACTGGATTTCAGTGAACATTGTAAGAGGGTGTCCAAAACAACAACAGAACAACTCATAATCGATAGCATATAATATATAATCAATCTACTTCGGTATGAATCATTGCCTACCGTTTTGCAAGGGCTATTCCCAATGTCTTGGTGATAGGATGACGACTTGGGGCAGCCAAAAATAGGAAGAATTCCAATACTTAACTCTTGAACAAACAGAAAAGACCCCAAACTTTGAAGCTGTGACAATGCACCAAAGATAAACTTTTAAGGACAGACATATTTTCCAGTACGAGGTCGCACCTTCCCGAATTGTAAACTCTTCCCTTTGAATATCCATGACTTGCTTCTATAGTTGCAAGAAAGAAAATCGAAACTCGATAATATGGCAAATATATCCCTCACTGATCATCCCCCCACATCCACCATGGCCTCTGCAGTCTACACTGCCCAAACTGACCAAAATTTGAAAGGCCTGAAAACTATAAAGAAGCTTGGTCCTGGAGAAAGAACTCAGAGATGCAAATTAAACGCGTTACCTACCATCAACTGAAATTGAAGCCACCAGGTGGAACAGAAGGCAAGTTAGCGCTTCCAAAATTTACAGTAGCTGGAGCATCGGCAGCTGGCATTGCCTCCTCATCCTCATCTTCCAGCCAATAAGTCTCAAGAATCTTCACTGACTTCTCGTAGATCTCAGTGTTATCGTGGCTTTGCAGATTCTCAATCTTCTCTAGGCCCTCAGCATCATCAATCATCTGAGCAAATAGATTCACATTCCCAGTGTGGCCAAGAATCTTCTCAGCTTCTCCTACCTTTAAGATGTTCTCAAGGCCTTCCAAGCAGACTGTAACGATCCTTGGATCAGGGCAGATAAGAAGGTCGCACAACGGCTTGATGCACCCTTGATTTACTAGCAACCTGCGTTGGACATGACAATCGAATTAGGAACCCAAACAGAGAAAAGTTTCGAGGCAAAGCACTAGAATTAGGAAACAGGAAATAGTTCGTACTTAATCTGTTCATGGGAGCCACCAGAAGTGGCATTTGAAATTGCCCATGCTGCCTCTTTCTTTATATCAAACTCAGCATTTTGCAAGAGGTTAACTACTGAGCCGATAAGATTGGCTGCTATCACAGCCTGCAGAAATGGAATAGTTGAATGACCATGGATATTGCATGCCAAAACCCCTAATACACACAAACACACAGAAATGTTGCCATGAAGAGTATCTAGGAACCTGAATTTGTTCCTTGTTTCCAGCTGTAATGTTCGAAATAGTCCAACAAGCTTCCTTCTTGATGCTCTTCTTATAGTTGCCAGTTAACAAGTTCAGCAGACCAGGGAGTGCTCCATGGTTGATGATGCACTAAATCCAGGTCAATGACATTCAAAAATGAATTAGACGCTGATGATTATGTTGATGTGTAAACCAAAGAATAAAACGATACCTGAGTCTGGACATCATCACCAGTAACAATATTCCCCACCGTACGAAGGGCGGGAATCAGAACTGAGGGTGATGGGTGGCTGCAAAAGGACAATCGTTCAGATATTTACAATTCATGAAACAAAAAGCATATCCAGTAAAACATTTTCCTCGATATGCTCTAGAAACTAAGTTTGCAACAATCACTAACCACAGCAGTTCAATCAGCCGAGGACAAACCCCTGATTCAATTACAGCCTGAATTTTGTCGTTTGTACCGTCAGAAAGATATGAGAAAGCCCAGCATGCATCGGTCAAAACTTCTTCATCATTGGAACGCACGAGGCATGCAAGAGCAGGAATTGCTGGCTTAACCTGTCAAAGCATAAAAGAGCATAACTGGCTATTTAAGTGATGCAGCTGAGATACTGTCCTTTGGAATAAAGAATAGATAGAAATTTAGTAAAAGATGGACTGCAAACAATATTACTTGAACTTTTTATTCGGTCGCGAGAAAATGGAGTCGAAAATGAGATATAGAATACTAATATATAAAAGAATCAAGTAAATGAAAGATATATCCTCCCTTGCTAACTTGCTCGTAAAAGGTCAGCAGACTACTCATTTTTTTGTAATATATATATATATATATATATATATCAAGGTTGTACAAAACCAACCTGGTCAAAAGGAGGCTGTGGCTTTCCTCTACAAAAGTTTGAAAGTGTCCAGGTAGCATTCCTAAGCATAGAGAGCTTGGCTTGATCATTCATTTGTGCCAATAGTGGAGCCAAAGCTCCATGAGCAAGCACGAGGTCACGACATTTGGGAGAATCACCAGCAATGTTGCCCAATGCCCAGACAGCCTGCGGATGGAAAGAGAAAAAAGGGGATGGGTTCAATCATGAGGTTATCATTACAACTTAATTGAAGTATGTAAAGTAGATAGCTCACATTTACCTTACAGATGGAAAACCATTACAAATAGAAGTGATTAAAAAAAAAATTCTTTTATATGCATACCTGCTCGCGAACATCATCACTTGGTGAACTCAGGAGTTTCACAAATATTGGCACAGCTCCATGATCAACTACAACCCTGGTATTCTCAGAGGTCCCAGAAGCAATATTAGTGAGGGCCCAAGCAGCTTCAAACTGCAGGATTTTTGGAAAGGTATCTGGATAAGATTTACATGAAAAAAAATATATGTACTATGTGTGTTTTAAGATGTAGTGGAAATGACCTGAAGCTGAGGGAAATCCTCTCTCATGAGAAACTCAACGAAGCGGGGAACTACACCAGATTGTATAACTTCATCAATTGGGGGGCTGCGCTCTGAAAGTGGAGAATAAAATGTAATTCTTAAAAGCAAGTACAGATATCATCAGTGCCTGCATTGACTTTGAGGTCAATTAGTCAAAGGACAAAGGATAAAGAAGATGACTCCCCACCAATTGAAAGTAACTTTCTGAACTGCGTAGTTGCCTCAAGTTGCAGATTTTTATCATCACTCCAGATGCCAGCAACCATGCTTGGGAGAAGCTCAAGCTGAAAAATAAATTCCCAAGAAGCCAAGTATGATATTAGCAAAGAATCATGCAATATCTAGAAGCAATTTGTACATGCAGAAACAGTTAGAATCACAACAACTCCCATATAGGGATTGCAGCATAAATGTCTAGCAAAAAATTTTAGCAAAAAGATACATCATCAACTACAAAGACCCAGATAACGATGCAAGGCAACAGCATGACTACTTAAGAAGCAGGTCTATGCTCAAATCTTCCAGTGTTCAAATGCATCGCAATTTAAGTCCAATTACATGCCGGACCTTTACTAATCTACAAGTCAGCATTTGAAGGGCAACATCGATTAAATTAAAAACCTACGAGCTCACGCTCCAGGAAAGAAATAAGCAAGGTAATTCTATACGCATCTCTCTGGTTTGTATTTACGTTGCATCCTTTGTTCGCATGAAATTTAATTAGTTGTCATGACCTTTAAACCAAGTGCAGAGTCATACATAATAAGAACACTGAATAAGCTTGCAGTACTCTTGATAGAACGGTTCCAAAGAATACTCTGAAGTGGTTGCAATCATGGATGCAACCAATCATATCGAGCACTTTCAAATCGACCTAAACAGACCAATAGGGTTTGACCTTCTTATCAACAGCAGCAGACGACGACTGAAGTGAAGAAGGCAGCTGCTGCTGCGCCGCTGCCTGAAGGCCTTCGCGTCTCTTCTTCTGCAAGCTCTCTTCCTTGCGGCTCTTCCGGATCTCCACCATGCTGTCCTCCCGGCGCCTCCGCCCCTCCTCCGCGTCCACCGCCACCTTGTACCTGTTCCGGCGGACCTCGGTCCTGGCGTTCGGCCTCAGCGACATGGCTTTCACGGAACCGGGAGGTACAAAGCTCGAAGAATCTGGGATTGCGGGGAGGAGATTAGGGCTTAAGAGAACTGCACTGATTGGGAGTGAGATTGATTCTTCCCCAGTGCAGAAAGGTTTTATGGAGTTATTGGGAATGGGCGGTGAGTGAAATATGGGGCACGGATTTCACACTATTTTCTAAATTGCCACTCAGTTTGAATTCAAAAAAGGGGGAAAGTAACATCCATTTTTTTTTCATTCTACTATCCGTTGCCGTGTGTAATCAAACTAGATGCGGGATATTATCTAAATAAAATTTATTTAAAATAAATATTCATGTAAGATTTAAGAAAATAATTATTTACGATTATGATCTAATTTTATTTTATTTTAAGAGTTAGTAAAGTTTTAACTAAGGATATTTTAGGAAAGAAAAAAGTTATAACAAAATGAAATATTATCCCTTAAAGTAGTAATAGGTTAACTATTAAGTGAATATTGTGAACAACAAATCAATTAGATTTGATTTAAGCGGAGACATTGAGATAACAGTAAGATCAATTTTTTACTTAAATTAATTATGATTGAAATGATTTGTTTACAGTAAATAAGTAATACTTATTCAATATATGCTCTAAATATGACGGGCATGACCAAGAGGGGTTGGGCCGAGTGGTAAGCAGCTCGGTGCCGCTTAAGGAGGTCTCAGGTTCGAGACCTCACGTACGCAGACACCCCTCTTGGGAGCCTCACCCGCCATTGCCAGGCGTGCGACCCGGGGCGACCAACGGATTAGTCAAGTATGGTTGGCTGAAAGATGCCATCTCACCGCTGGTGGGGCCTGCTTGGATACCGTGGCTGGCGACCAAAAAAAAAAAAAATATGACGGGCATGACTTTTATTTACTGCTTGCATCATCATTTAATTATTCAGAAACTTAATAAATACGGTTTAAATTTATTAAATCATTTTCAAGTTCTTTTAGCCTATTGAGGGGGCGAATCCCTCTTATCATTTTGGGACGTCGGAAGACTGATCAAAAACCGAGTTTTTTGAGTCATTTATGAAATTCGATGAGGGAAAATCGATCGGAAAAGGTCGAATCCCAACATGAAAAGCAAAGCAGAGAGCTGCCCAAGTGATCTACCAACTGAAGGGAAACCTTGTATTTCCTCTTTCACTTGATCCAAGGAGACAACGACAAAAGAGAAGACAAGAGACTACTTAACACCGAAAGATCTCGGCAATCCGAGATCGGAGAAACCTACATTGCACACAGAAAACTTAGTCTTCTTCGGGCAGCCACATTTTTCATGGATCGGAACTTAAATGCGGCTCGGACCTTGCACCAAGCCACTCTCGATCTCCCATTTGCAACAGCACCAGGGATATGTACACCAGGGCTCTGGCTCGCCGTCTTGATCGACCCAGTTAGTAAACCAAAGTTTGGAAGAGAAAGAAAGCTTAAACCTTCTCCTGCCTGGTCACTAGATGACCCGAACGAGAAACCGTTTCCCGGGGTCCAAACATAAGCTGAAGGAAAAGCACTTTGTCCGTTGAACATAGCAGGTCCTTCGGAGCTGCCAGGAAAACTGATTCCTCCATTAAAGGCTTCAGGCCAAACATCGCCTGTCGGGAAACTGTCTGCTGCTGTTGGGCCATAGATTTGGTCGACTTCATACTCATATGGTCCCGAAGCTTCCCATTGCTGGCTCCCCAAACCTTCAGAGCCATACAGTGTTGAATCTGAACCGGTGCCATGCGAGGAAATGAGTAGTTTCCGAGACAGACAATTTCATGCCGTGACCTGAAATGTCCTGAATCTGTGCATTCACGGTCTATGAAACTTCACATACCTTGCGGTGCAAGAAATGCATCCGGCTGCTGGCCAGTCCTGGGCTGTGGAGGGCCTAATATGAGCAGTCCATTGACTGGTACGAGCTGATTTAGATTTGCATAAGCTTGCCTCTTCAGATGCTGCATCAAAGTCTGCCAGGAAGAAAAGTTGCCATAAACTAAATTTGGGCAGTTATTGACAGTAAAACAACGCGACAGTAGACAGACATAGGTAAACGATTCTTGAAAGATGTATGCACCATTTGATGAGGGGTTAGTTCGTCGACTGGGAGGTAATTGTGGCCGTCGAAAGTCACTTTGACAACCCTATAGACCGAGTTGAGCAAGAGCCCAGCACCTGTCGATTCTTGCGAATAGCCAAACAGTTGGCTGTCATCCACAACACAAGTCATGGCATGCGCCACAATTGCCTCCCATGTCTTGTTCGGAATTGTGGGACTAATGATCTGCAAACGAGACGTCATCGTAAGAATCTCAAATCTTAGCTTGTGCAAAGCTACTATTTCCCTCTCGACATGGTCAGGTGTGGGAGGATTTCTCTTACTGCTCTTAGGAGGGATGGATTGGTCTCAAGTAATTGAAGGAAACCCTCCACAGTGTTGATCCCTTGTTCGGCCAATCGCAAGTGGAATGGTCGGTCCTTTGCAATCTTTTCCAGACGCCAGACATCGTCCTTTAGTTGCGGAGGATAACGCTTCCTGTGCGCTGCATCATAAAATGAACATTAGACCAAAGGGATCACCAGTCCGTTGGCACTCTCTACTCTGGTTCAAAGGATTTATCCCCAAAGCCTCGTGCATTAGCTGGTTGACGATTCTTAAGACGCCCGCCACTAAGGACCGTGTCTTAAGATGGAACTCTCAAATATCCTCTCACTATCCATTTTGTGACTCCCATATTGAAACCAGAAAGCACCTTTTCCTCTGATGCTCTGTCATGGAGGAAATTGGGCAAGAAATGCTCCCCACCCATTCCACAACTGAGCAGGGGTGCTACAAATTGGGATCATGAGATCAGTGCAATGACACAAAAATGGAAAGGGAATCAGCGGGATACGATCATCGGAAAATTGGCCTTCACATGTTACGCTATTATATTTGGATAGGGAGAAATGTGAGAATTTTTCAATTTATGTGCATTGTTCCTTTTGTAATCAAGAATAGGATTATTGCGATACTAAGACTAAGGCTAGCTACAATTCCAAAAGTCAAGCACAAATTACCGACAAGTAGGCTTGACTATTGGGGAACTTTTGTAAAGTATTGGGATTTGGGAAATTTTTTTGTAAAGCATATCTGTAAATGACTAACTTTGAAGAATGAAACCACAATTACCAAAAAAAAAAAATTGAACAGTTATCGGTTTCCAGGTTTCTGCAGTATTTTCCGGTGAATTGTTAAGTTCCTGAAATGCACCTTCGCCACGGTGATCTTTCACGACAAAACTTCCGCTGGCAGCTTCCTTTACCCTCGATTGAATCGGAACCTTCTGCGAGATTCGAGCTCCGAGTCTGAACCTCCTGCTCCTGATCCAGCTCGAATTATCTGTGAAGGTTATATTGGAGAGATAACCCAGTCCTTCTCGGAGATTTATGGTCAGTTCACCCGTGATCAGCGGTTTTCGGCCTTCTCGTGCCCGCACGATATTGGAGTTGAACTCATCTTCACTCCAATCTTCCCCCTTGTCAGAGCCGAAATCTCCATCGAGGACCACAATCAATACCTTCACCGAGGACTGAGGTCCAGCACTGACTCTCAAGCTGGTCCCTGAGTCGATCAGCTCGACCATGACAGGCGATTCATCCTCAGCCTCGATCTTGCTTCCCGTATAAAGGGTAGCGGGCAAGTTATTGACAAATCTCAACTCATAGCCAGCTCCCTGGGAGGGTCCGATTGGATCGATCGAGGATCCTGGCCTGTAAGAAAGTCGACAACAAAATATTCAGACCAGAGAACTGGACAAATCCACAGTAGCTGAAACATATCTAGGCAAGAGACAGAGCTAACCTCGATGATGTTCCTGATCCCAATATCTTTGAAAAGCTCTGCTCCACCGCCTCTCGAACCTGCAAGTTATAAAAGATCCGATTTAACTACCACAGAAACTCGATAAAATTCAGAACACACCGAACCTTGAAAGTATCCCATCGAAAACAGACACAGTGGGACATCCAAGTTGTAGAAAGTGAAGCCATGGAAAAGGAAAAGTTGGGCAATATTGGATATAAGAAGTCTCCATCGTATGTGAAGGTTAAAAGGACACGGATCAAAGCAAGGGAGAAGTTTCTCCTGTGCCAGTAACAACTTTCAAGATCATATGATGTCAAAACAGCTTAACCAAAAATTTTTCCAAGCAAAGCTGAAACCTGAAAAAGGTCAATCCCCGAAAGATTCCGACTTTAACATACAGGTTTTCGGAGGAAGTGCTCGAGCTTCGCAATATCATCTGGCGACACACCGAAGACATTCCTCCCTGAACTGCACAACATTAGAAAACAAGATCCATAATTATAAACCATCGGAAACAGCTACACCAGGCAACAAAAGCAGAATCTGGTCTGGTCTCGAGCTGCAGAGCAGGCAAGCATACTATGCAGGTCGTTTATTTGGAATGCGGGCAGGAACTCCAGAACCCGATTCACCATCTTCCCGAAAATCCCTCTTGGACACCATCAAGAGAAAAGAGCTATAACCATGAAAGACGGAGACTC
The DNA here is from genome assembly GCA_037672795.1 of Lagerstroemia speciosa. Taxonomy (NCBI): domain Eukaryota; kingdom Viridiplantae; phylum Streptophyta; class Magnoliopsida; order Myrtales; family Lythraceae; genus Lagerstroemia; species Lagerstroemia speciosa. Next base: position 1,204,081 of record CM075304.1, on the reverse strand, counting down.
GGAAGTTTACTGCTATTTATGGAAGGCCAGAAGCAAAGTTAAATCTTCCGAGATTGAAGAAGATACAGAGAAGCTTCACCTTGACAATAAGAACTATGAAACACAACGCGGTAATATATAGGAAGTATCAAACGCAGGTTCCATCAGTCTCTTGTCAGCATCAAGGTATCAAATTGTTTATGCCGAAAAAGAGCGGGCAAAAATAATGTCTGAATATAAAGCTACAATTCTCGAGAAAAAAAGTATTCGATACAGTGTCATTGTCCTCGACCCGAGTCAAAAGATAGTAGTACTTTCATTCTCATCTTCCTCTTATTCGCTTTTGAACTCGTGGTTTTCCTTGAAAATGAAAAACAAAATTCATTTAGGATACTTCCGAGCATATCCCTGGGTTCGGAATTTACCATGAATCTAAGTGGGACAAGAAAAGTACGCGGCCTGGAACTGAAACTTTGAAAAAGCAGTGTAACGGACTAACCGCGTAACGAACCAAGACAAATTCAATAATTCAACGGAGAATCCAGACATAATGATGAGCTAAAATTCACTTTCTAAAAGCTGAACTTTTTGGACCTGCATGAGAGGCAATGCAATCAACTGACAAAGACCCGACATTCTCTCGCATTCCGTATTATTCTGCGAGACATGAGACTGACATGACATCGATCAATTCGGGTTCCTCCCCGACCCACGAGAGAGATTCATTGCTGAGATTATCAGAAGCAAAATCGAATTGGGATCAGTTGGGAAGATGATGTGCTCGACTTGTCCCCAAAATTAACTCTAAAAACATGGAAAATCTGAGAGCTTTTGTCTGTAATGTATAGACCCGAAGAGTAGAGATAGAGAGAGGGAGTGGGACACGGTGAGGAGAGGACTTGGGACGCGTATCTTTGAAGACGATCACAGAAGGGGCAGAAGAGAAGTAAGAGGCAAAATTATTACGCAACCGCGTCAGATGAAACCACATCGGATGAACCCTAAAAAAACGAAATGAATTCCAGTTTCACCATCTTTCATGATTCAGACTTTTAAAATTAACCGCGAATGTATCAAATAAATTGAAAAAATAGTACTATCACTGGTCTCCGTAACACCACCAAAAGCTTACTATTTCGGTAAGTGCTTGGTGTCAAAAAAAAAATCCATCCTAGCAATTTTGCCGAAGAATGAGAGTTGAACTTTTCAACCCGGCCAAATAGTACGGACGCGGGTTTTGGACTGCTAAATCGTTGTCCTCGTCGGTGGCTCTGTTACTGTTTTACTGAATAGTTTATCTGATAGCCGATAAATTCAAACTTACGAAGATGCTAGTCATTGAAATCCAACTTTCAATAAAAAAAAAAGAGGTTCGATACAGTAATATTATTCTAAATCAAAGATCAATAGGTCTTTGAGTTCCACTTTTTCACCTGTGCGAGGCTTCCTGTCTTCTTTTTTCCCTTTTTTCTTTCTACCTTTCGATACAATTACAAACCCCGACTAATGATTGATCTTGTTTGACTATCTTTCTCGAACAAAAATAGAGTCCTCACATGCTCGGATTTCTCCACCTGGTAACAGTAGCCATCAATCTCGAAGAGCGCATTTTTCGGTTGTACTCGATACTCGATGTTGCTAATCATGTGAATTACGAGTGATATGAAGTACGAGTAGTACATTAGTATATTAATAAATATAAAATTTAAAATGAGAACATGTAAAATTAGCTCATTATTTGTGGATTATATGGATTGATAAAAGATAGAGACCTGTAGCTGTCTTCGTGAGGTGGAGCCGCCTTGGAGGAAGGCTTGACCTTGACTTACAAGCTTTTGGGATTTGGAGGGAAGGGCAGGTGAGGGATTAATCATCGACAATTGAATTTTTATAGAAGACTAGTTTTTATGGTTTTTTTATTTTTTAAAAAAATTTTACGTCTATACTTTACCGCGTGACTTACTGCTCAAGAATCCCTTAATGTGATCAATTTCTACTGGTCTGTGATACTGCTTGGCATTGATGACATGATATACCTGCTCTGACATGCAAGAATTTATCTAATGGAAGAGTCGGAAGCGAAAGAGAAACACTACAAGGAAATGTGGATTTGTTTTTGTATTTTTGCACCTATATTATTTTTTTAAAGGACGATAATATTAATAACTATCAGTCATTCTCTCTGTAAAATGTTTGAAATTTCACGTTTATTCGTGTCAGCATTGACCATGTTAACGTAGGGAATATTGATTGATATAGCCCGATGTGAGTTATTTTAATAAATTTGATAAGAGATATTGACCGGTAAACTATTGAATTAATCAATAATGAGCTGTGAATGAAATTTATTTATTGGTGAAAAAAAGTAACCATCATGCAAATTATTTCCTATTTAAGGTTATTACAGATTAACATTTTATATATAATGGGTAAAATAAAAATAATTAAGAATAACAGCAAACGCGGTCATTAAAAATTGATTTTTTTACATATAGAAAATTGAGAACAAGACCAAAAGGACACGTCCCCACACAGTAAAGCAATATAGAAGACAATAAATTTGTAAGTAGTAAAATAAAGTAATTTATTAACATAGATGAAATGAATAAAGAAATTCATTTATTACCAAAAGAGGAAATAAAATAATCAGAAGGAAGCGTGGAGCCCGTACGAGTTGAACCGGCCAATGATGGATCGGGCCGGCGTTTGTCCCTCCCTCCCTCTCTCTACCCGCCTCTCAATCTTCCCTCTGAACTCAGAAATGAAGAATTCTCGGTTGCTGGTGATCCAGCCATTGATTATATTGTAGGTTGAATTTCGTGGAATCGAGAAAGTTTTCAATAAAGCGGTCATACTATATAAGCGATATTATTGCGATATATTCGTCTAATTAAAATTTACTATTTATATATTTGTCCAATTAAAGTTATCAATTATTAATTTTTTTTAATATTTATATATTTTTCTAATTCGAGTTTACTATTTATTATTTTTTATATTTTATATTTTTAAAATTTAATAATTATAATTATATATAATTATTATTTACATATCAAATTTACGTTACTACTAAAACCTTTCTCCATGGAACCAGGCATGTCTCCCCTCTCTCTCACTTAAACTCATGCGGGCATATTCTTTTCTTTTGCCAGTAGGTAAACCTTGTTGTTCTTCTCTGCTTGGTTGCTGACTGAATATGAAGGGGAGTTGAAGAAGACTAGTTGGGCATGTGAGGATTCTCTATGCTTAAGTTTCGATAGTATGATCTTCATTGATGCAGCCGAATCTCATTCAGTTTTCTCTGTTTGCTACGGCTCAAAATCGTTATAGATGTAGCATTTGCTTCTGCCTTATTGATCCTGTGATTGGAAAGGCTCTCCCTGGGTGTTGTACTAGAGATGCATGTAATCCTGCTGAAAGTTTGCAGCTTTTCTGCTTTCAAATGAGATGAGTTGAGTCCACTGCCTTCAGGGAACGGCTCTAGTTTTTTCCGTTTCTTTGGGTGATCTCTCGACTCAACCATATCTGCGCGAATGCTGCCGAAAAAATTGTTTCTTTGGGTGACTTTGTTTGATCTTGAATCGAATGAGAGTACCGTCTGGGTCTAGATTTTTCTCTTGGTTTCTTCCTCTGATTCAAGCAGTTAAAAAGAAGTACCCCGCAACAGAAGCTTGCAGCTAGCTATTTAGTTATGGCTATATAACGACGAAGAGCTTTTCGTTGGAGCTGATTGCTTTCATATTGCTGATACCTGTTTGATTTCATTCTTATGCGCTTTAAAGTTTGCACCTGTCTTTCACCCGGATTTATCTCCTTTGGCAAGTTGTATCTGACAAAAGCTGGCATATCCTTTCTTTGCAGGCAAAAGAATGCTTGAGTGATGTTTGTCATGCGGGTTTCGTCACTCGTGGGAGCTTGATCGACGCATTTAGTCCTGGCTCAAATGGGAACCGTCACAATATGCTCGTCAATCCTGCAATTTTCAAGAACTGGAGTTCCTAGATTTGCTGGCTTCTGGGGAGAAGGTCTCCATACTTTGTGTTTGAGCTCCACGAACAATTGCAGTTTCAAAGTTGTCAGTCAGTGTCTACCAAAACAGGAGGGAGAAGCAAAACAACTGATGAATCCAGTGGTGTGAGGAATGAGGTTTTGGAACAAACAGTTCCTGCAACTGTGACAGTAAACGTGAGCAGGACCAAAGTTGCCGAGTTCCATGAGGTTGAATATTGTGATATTCACCAGAAGATTGCTGATAACAAAGAACTGGTGGGCCCTGTGACCCCAGTTGTCTTTGATATCGAGACTACCGGGTTCAGCAGACAGAATGAACAGATCATTGAAACTACATTTTGAGATCTCAGTGGCAGTGAAAACAGCGCTCTCCAGTCATTGGTGAATCCCCAACATTACATTGCAAGTGCTCATGTCCATGGCATTACAACCCATTTGGTGAACGGACCCAATGTTCCCAGGTATTCTACTCGCTTGTCAACTACCTGAAATGGGTTATAGAGAGGCATTATCCTATTTACGATGCAGTGTTTCTGCTTGTTGATGCAGTTCAAATATCGAATTTTCTACTCACTGGGTTTCATTTGTGGCTTATTTATTTCCTCTTGCAGGCGAAGGGAGCCTGGGCTCACCGTGGTCAGTGCAAGTAGCATTTTGGTGCTTTTCTTGATAGGTCGCCTTTCCTAGTCCACTTCCAGTGGCTGCAATAGCTAACCCTCACGAATCAATCATTCTTGCAATCAGAGGAATTGAAAACTGAGTTAAATTGATTGATTAGACGGTTGCTGCTATTGAAGAACTGGCTAAACAGAGGATTGGCACATTGAACATATCTCACAGTATAGCAGATACCATCATACCACAGTAGTCTCGAATTTGACTCTGTTCGGGATAATCGAGTTGAATTTGGACCTTTCCATTCCTCTTCTAGAGAACATCATGTTAGCCCTGCTATGTTCCAGTTCAGGGAACTCGATGACCTTGAAATGCATCATCTCTTCTTCGACTATCGAAACACTGTCTAATGTGCTTTTGTGATTCAATGCAGGATGGAAGACATGATACCAATCCTATTGAAGTATGTCCTGAGCCGGCAGAAGCTGGGGGGATTCGTTCTGTTGGTTGCTCACAATGCTCGTGTTTTCAATGTGCCTTTTCTGGTAAACGAGTTCAACCGATACAACTTTCAGATTCCATCGGATTGGTGATTCTTGGACACACTCACTCTCGCTCGGGAAGTGATGAAATCTAAAGGTCTCTCTCTTTTTTCCTGTCCCTATTTTTCTTTATATATGATTGATATGGCAAGACACACGAGCAGAAAAAATTGATACACTTCAATCATGTGGACGGGGCTGAAAGTTTCTTTGCAACTATAACTGAAAGCCCTCCGTGAGCACTACAACATCGAACTGGTCGGCACGTCTCACCAGGCTTTGTCGGATGTGAACATTCTGCCAATTATCTTCCAGAGATTAACTCTCGACTCAAAGATGTCGATCTCGGACGCCATTGACAGGTCTTTTGCACACACGGAGTTGAATACTAACAAGAAGAACAAAGAGTCGAGCTAGCTTTCTGCCAACACGGGTTCTCTCATCCCAAACGCTGACCCTCTGCTGTTCTTACTGGTGACTGACACAATCAATGCGAGATCATATTTATGTGATCCCGAAAAACAACGGGAAGATCTTCGGTTTTAGCATTTCGGGTACATTCTTATCAGTGATGTACAAGCAATGGTAATTTAACGATCCGGAGGGTGTATAACTGCATGCTCGTAAGCTCTGCAAGTACCCTTCTTCATAAAGATATTCGAAGTGTTCTTGATGTCCATGGAAAGCATTCCACTATTCCTTGTGCATGCAGGAACAGCTCATAAGCATGAAAACAAAACAAGTCTGTGGCTCAGTTATTCTGTCTGGCCGATCGAACCATGCGCTGTCAATGTTCGAATGGGGCTGTTCCATGCACCAGGCAGGCTGAGCGTTTGTATTGAATCAAGTATGAAGATAGCGAGAGGAGAATCGTTCCGGCAGAAGAGAGTTTAGAATGCTGAAGTCCAGAGCTCCACGTGAAGTTGGAAAGAATCAGAGAAAATAATGAACTCTTTCCCGATCTCTCTCGATCGCACAGCAAATGGGCTAAGAATGCTTCACAGCTAACTTGAACTATTAGATAATAGTAAAACCCGACCCCAAAATAGAAGGAAAAAAATTATGAGCCGGGCATTTGTTATAAAATTTTCACCTGAATTTACAAGAGATTGAATTATCTTCTATCTAAATACTAAAGTATTAATTATTAGGTTGTGGTATTTAGTTTTCTTATAAACTTAAGTTTATACTTTAATCCAATTAATTTGTGATTTAATCCTCAAAAAGAGAAACTGCAAAGAAGAATAATCTAATAGTAAAAATTGTGACAATTATTCGAGTGATAAATATTTATTCATTTATTTATTATAAACTAATTCATATTTCCTCACGTAGCATCAGTATTGGGAGGTGGGATTATCGAAAAATTTCCTGCAGAGCGGATGATGTTGTTAGTAAATTCGAGAATTAGGCAACTTTAGTTAATGTGAGGGAAAATTCATGGGGAAACCGTGTGGGGCTAATGTCCATTTCAAAAAACTGTAGACAGGAAAATAAGTTTAGGGGTAACATTCAGAATATTAGAAGTTGAGGGAGGTAAGTGTGATTTTTCGAGAGAGATATAATTGTCGGCTCCCGGCTGATGGCAGTCCCCTCTCTCTCTCGTGGAAATTCATCTGCTCTCTCTTGCCTGCCTCTCAGTCCCGGAGCCGACCCAGTCTCCAATTTCTCAGCCATTTCAAGGATTGATTGGATTCTGCGATCCTGCGATTGAATCCGTGCAGGGTTGATTTCAAATCTACCTCGCGATTGAAGAAAAATTAGGTATTTCTTGGCTGAACTTCGATTTTGGAGCTGGGAGAGCTATGGAGGCTGATTCATGGAGCACTCACCTCTCTTCGGCCTCGAAGCGATACCAGTCTGCCCTTCAAACTCGATCTGGTCAGTTCAATTTCGTAAATTCCCTGCTTTTATGGGTTTTGCATGAGCTGAGGAAACGAGATTTTGGCTGCTTCTGATGTTAGATTATATTAGCTATAAACATGGGATTGAAAATGGGGATTGTTTGTTTTTCAAGTTACCGTAAGATTTCTACTAGCAATTCTGGAAATAGAAATGCTTCCATGATTTGCAAACGAGTCTGGTGACCTGAAGCTTGTTTCTTGTTATGGTGTTTCCTTGGTTCTTGGGGGTCAATAAAGCTGTGGGAAAGTGGGAATATGCAGAACCACGTCCTGAGATTGTCACCTTTATAAATGAATGCTAGATTACCAAAAATTTGTGATGGTATAACGTATCTGTCTTTATGAACTTAAATGTAGTGGTTTATATTTCTACTTAGGATTGTTCTTCTGAACCTCAACTCCGAAACCCGAAAAAGATTTGTTGAGGGTTCTAACAAGTTGTGAATGTGGTCCTTGCAGATATTTTTATGGGGTTCGAGGAAATTGATGGAGATGATGATATTAGGGAGGAGTTTCCATGCACATTTTGTTCAGAGTATTTTGATATCGTTGGCTTGTGTATTCATCTGGACGATGAACATCCAGTGGAGGCAACGAATGGGGTATTGCTTTCTTAAAATTCGTCGATTAATGTATCTAATAATTTAATTTACTTTTTATGTTTCTGGTATTCTTTTCATGCTTTCCATGTTAGATGTGTGTCAGTACCCAAAATTTATGTCTTCATTGCGCTCTAGCCATCAGTCAAGCCCAAGCTGGTCATTTATTGCTCACTGGAAAGTTGTCACTTGTGTTGTGTCAGGATTGATAAATTGTTGAGTGAAAATAAATATCTATTCTTAGCAGCAGGTTATGTCATTGATTTTGCTTTTTATTGCAGGTCTGTCCAGTTTGTGCAATGAGAGCAGGAGTTGATATGGTTGCCCATATTACCCTACAACATGGCAATATTTTCAAGATATCCTTTGGAAGAAATATTAATATTATATGTAGTGTGCACAATATTTTTTCTGTCCAATTCAGAAAGTTACATTTACCATTGCAGCAAAAGGAAGAGAAAAGGGGAAATAATATAGCACTAAGATTCTTGTCATGCTTTAGCTTCCTTAACTTGAGATTACGTGCGACGAAAAAGGAAGTCAAGGAGAAGTGGATCTCATTCCACACTCTCTTTTTTGAGAAGAGAATTGCGAGATGGAACCCTGCAGTCCCTTCTTGGGGGATCATCATGTATGGTTTCTTCATCCAGCACCGCAGCTGATCCGCTTTTATCATCATTTATATTGCCTGTGGCTGATGAATTTGCCAAAGTTGAGTCAAAACTTTCAACTGAAACTAACATTAGCAAGGAAAGCTTGGATGAAGTTATCCTTGAACGGTACGATGCATTTCTTTACTCCATACTTGCCTACACTTGTAAAGCTCGTGTAGAACATCACCTTCTATATTTTCAACTGAAACTAGACATGTAAAGCTTGGATGAAAATGTGCCTGAATGGTATGATACATTTCTTTACCCCATTACTTGCTTCCTCTTTTAAAGGCTTTTCTAGAATTTCACCTGTTGTATTGAACGTTTCATATTGAATAGCCATGAAATTGAATCATCTCATTTGTATATTGTTTCCCTTTAAGCACCAAATTTTTAGATATTGATGGACAAGGTACCATAGTTCCATTTGACAATTAGGTATACAATATATCGATTACACTTGGTTAGGTGACCCTGGGAACGAATAATTGTATTATTTGTGAATATTATGGAACCTTTTCATCTAATGCCAGGGAGCAAACACCTCTTGGTAAATGAAATATTCAGATCATTAATGATGTTCCTGTTTTAGATGTGGCATCTGACTCGTGCTGTCAGGTGAAAATGTTTCTTCTGGTTGATCTCTGTATTGTTTTATCTGTTACTGGTACTGGTTGGTAAAGGTCCATTATCAGTAGACTGCCCCCTATAATTTTTAAGAAAATTTGACTCATACAGAAAAGTTCTTGCTATTGAATGTTGACCATTTGTTTTAAAATTCGAATTGCTGTCTTGTGGATCATGGTTGCTAGCTTCTTCTGTCTCAGTTATCTTTTGTGTTCATATTCGTAGTCTCTGGAATGAGAGTGTTGCCCTCATCCTCTAGGATAAGATTTTTGGTCCTGATTAACAGGAAGGTCCAGATGCCTGCTTTATCTATCCAGGACCAGGAAGAGAGGGCAAAACGGTGCGAGTTCGTTCAGGAATTGTTGTTCTCCACAGTCCTTGATGATGGTTTATGAAGAGGGCTCGAAGTTCTGACTTCAATGGTGGATTTCACTGAGGTCACGAGCTGTCAGGTGTACGGGCGGCTTGTGGAGGGGCAAATATGCCTATGTATTATTTAAAATAGAAGGCTGAGGAATAAGGTGTAGGAGTTAATGGATGTACTCTGTATGTATGAACTTTGTAGGGCCTGAACAGAATTCCTTATCTTGGTCCTGTCAGGTCATGAATGATGATTATTAAATATTACGTAGAACGGCTAAGAAAAGTAAGAAAAAAGGCATTTTCTGGAAATGTGATCATCTGCTCTGATTTATGCTGTATTTACTGCTGTGGTAAGAGGAGATGGGCAAGCATGTGTTAAGCGTCATTCATCAATCGTTGATAAACGGTGCTTAATTTGAATTGATTTAACTGAAAAATTGAACTAACCGTGATTTATCATATCCGTATTTAGAATCAATCTTAGTTGGGGGCAACTATCTTCTCTGTCCGTCCAAATCTGTTTGGGTCAAGAATATATCAAGCAAGAAAAGGTGTCCTGATGGTAGAAACTAAAAGGTAGTCAATTGCTGCAGGAAAAAAAAGAAGAAGAATATCAATTGGACCGTGAATGAAATGGGTCTCTGGAGGTCTAACATAAGTCAAATGTCTATATGAACAGAGAGAAAAAAAGGTAAGAATCTTCTAATTGTTGTCTAAAACTTCCTAACGAGGCAAGTGCTGCAGAGAGCTGCAACCCCCAGTGTATCAGATTTATCAATATCCTGCTAGAGGCCTAAACTTAGCCACTGCCGTGGTCTCGTGTTCATCACACTCTCCACAACATCCCTGACGTAAACATCGAAACATGCTGGGCAAAGACCTTTTATCAGACTCATCTGTCCAGTTTCTACTGTTTCAGAATGACTACAACCCAATGGTGTTGGTGGTAATGGACCTGTATGGACCTCGGTTTTCCGGTGGTCAAGCCCACAGGATGCCAAAATTGTATGCGTGGAACTCCTTGCGATGTCCTTGAAATCATCGTGACCTGAAATAAGACGACCACATCATAAGCTTCGCCAACCTTTGCTTTGCATACCATGAAATTCAAGAGAGCCAACAACCCAAAAAACACTTCCAAGTTCTGACAACACAAGGACATAGCTAGTACTAGAGAGTAAGATGCAACCATAAGACCTTGTGAAGAATCTATTCCCCTGGCCTTGTAGGATTTTGGACGTAAAAGTGAATTTCCCAAAAGAAAAAAAATGGAATGAGGGGAATTTCACAGTTTCACTTACCCAGAACATCTGTCGAGATGCTTTTCAAATGATTTCTAACCATTGATTGCACTTGCTCCTTTGCCCTGTAGAAGTGGCTCTCCTCCCTTACCGTATAGGGAGAGGCAGCTAACTCCAAGCCCAAGCTCGATCTGCCACTGGTTGGCTGAGGAAGCTGCTCCGGAGCCAGTATCACACTATTCACTCCTCCAAGCTCAGTGAAGAAAATTGCCCTAGAAGTATTACTTGGAGGCATGACACTTGGCTCCTCAACTGCTTGCCTTATCAAAGTACTCTGTGCAGAGAGAAAACTGTCCCTGCTTCTCAGAGGAGGTGAGGGAGTTTCTTGAAATCTCTCCCCAAGGACGCTCTCAAGTGAAGCCCTTATTTCAGGACTCCTCGAATGATGAATTGGAGTTTGCCTAGACTGATCAATACGGTAATTCAGTGGATCGGGGGTCATTTGACCAGCCGATATCCCATCCATTCTTGAAGCCATGGTACTCGCTCTATGACCAATTAATATTTGATGTATGTGTCGCTGTATCCAGCGCCTTCCTGATACGGTAGTGGCACCAGCTCCAGAAAATGGAGATGCTGCCTGATTGATAACACCATTAAATCTTGGAGATGCTAGACTTCCTGCCCCTTGAGTAAATGGAAGAGAAGGGGCCACGTTAAGGTCCAAGACATCACCACCATTGATGCCTGTCCTCTGATCAAGAAAGGTAGGATCTTGAGGGTGAGAACTTGAAGAGCCAAGAGCCCCAGGTCTGCATCCCTCACAGTACCAGTTCCCATCGGGGACCTCCCTCCCAAGACCAACACAATAAGTGTGAGCAGGAGAATCACAGAGATCACAGAGAAGCATAAGACCATCATCCCCACCTTGGTGGCATTCCGTGCATATCACATTCTCGTAAGGGTCAAGATAACCCCTTATTTCTTCCTCTGAGGGCTGATAGACCTGTTATCACCAAAAACGTCAGCCCAATTGTGAAGCTTTTATCTAATAGGTACATGAGAATAAAGAAGCATGTATAAACAGAACTACAAAGGTTTTTTTTTTGCTAAGTTAAACAAAGCTACATAGGTAAGTGAGAATAAAGAAGCATTATTACAAGATTAAATTTGCATCATGATCAACAGAAACTTCAAAAATTTACATTTACAAAGACAAATTGCTGATTCCATTGCATGTATGCGTTCCTTAACAAGAGCCCCAGAAACAGTAGTTATTAATCGTATATCCTAAAGGATAAAGGAAAGTCATCATATACCTGATCGCGCTCAGGCACTTGTATCAGCACATGCCTCAGATCAACTCCTGCAGCCGATCTCGCCGGTTTACTAATGGTCTTGAACCTCTGTTTACATAGTGGACAGCGGGATTCCACCTTTGACCATTCCATGATGCAAGAGAAACAAAAATAATGGCTGCAACAATTCAGCGTTCCTCTAACCCTTCTCTTATCTTCTTCCGAGAGACAGATTCCGCAAACCTGCTTTATCATTTCCTCGACTTTTTGTTTACCTTTTAGGCTGGGGGAATTTCTTTGCTGTGGTAACTGAACATCCTCTACTGTGTTCCTAGATGGAGCTGCCCTCCTCAATCGCACGTATCCACCTTTCATACACCTATCAGAGGATGAATAACTCCTTGGAGGGGTCGGCTTTCCACAAATTTCACTAGCTTCTCTCATCTGTTCTCTCTCTTCCTCGGACATAGTGTACTCAAAATCGGATGACCCAGAACTCCCAAAATCTGAATCCGATCTCACTGTATATCTCCTCTTACTTCTTCCTGAAGTTTTTCTCCCCTTTCCCCCCATCACCACGTTCTCTGTAAAGTCAGCATCGTCTTCGTCTTCGTCTTCATCTTCAAAGATGGCCTTCTTCCTTGTTCGTTTGAGTTTCCCTCCCTGCTTTTTTGAGAGATTCTTTGGAGCTGCCAACTTTTTTCTTTGTTTTCGACGACTTTTAGCAACGGGTTTTCGCATGCCATGTCCACCCCACTTCTTGCATGTCTCCAGTTTACTCTTCTTTCTCTTTTTCACCACAGAATCCTCTTCATCAACCAAGCAATCGTCTTCATCAGGCGTAAATTCCTCATCATCCTCGTTGTCATCATCATCATTGGCATCATAATCCTCATCCCCGTCATCAGATTCCTCTTCTAAAGAAGCCCTATTCCGCTTTCTTGAAGGATTTTTCCCAGATTTCCCCTGAACAGATAAACCACTTCTCACTTCTGATTGAACTATCTCATCCTCTTCATCACCATATTCCCCTTCTTCTTCTTTTTCTTCTTCTTCTTCTTCCTCTTCATCCTCTTCCACCTCATAGTCATCATCATTAACACCATCATCCTCATTCAAGACCTCATCATTCAAAAACTCACCTAGGCCATCCTCGGATGCAGACCCAGCTAAATCCTCCAAGGCATCCTCAGATGCATCACTCTGTTCATCGGAAACCACATAATCTTCATCTGAATCATCAGAACCCTTATCTCCCTTGTCCCTTCTCTTAAAATCTCTCTTGGAACCACCCTTTCCTCCCCTTACCATCTGTTTCCAAATCCACGAGGTCCCAATTTCAGCAATTAAATCAAATCCCTAGACCTAACAGATAAACGTAGAAAGTTAATCTATTCTCCTGAATGACCCAGCGATTAAAAGAACAAATCAGACGCAAACGGAGCTCAGACTTATCTAAATTGTTCATTTCTACTCTCTCGCTTCATCCCTACACAAAAACAGATGCTTATTCTCAAATTTTAACCAAAAAAGCACATACACAGCCCGAATTTACAGCATTACCGATCTGCGAGAAAGAAATCGAATCCACGGCACACCAAAGAACCCAGAATTCGATGAATTCGAGATAAAGCAATCGACTGCAGGACGAATCCTACTCCCAGAAAGACAAAACCCGTCCAATCCCCCGACACCCAATAAACAAGCAACGAATCAAAAGCAAGTCAGAAACGAGACAGAGACGGGACGAGGCGAGGAACCATTGTTCCCGATCAGCTGAATCTCGATCGCCGGATAAGCCGCCGGAAAACAAAATACCCTGAATAGGGTTGGAGAGACGCGGTTCAATTCCGGCGCACGGACCTTCAATTGCAGTCGCAGAGGGAGAATTTCCTGAGAGGAGGAGGTTGAACAAGAAGAGAGATGAAAGAACCAAGAAACCAGAAAGGATCTCTCTCTCTCCCTCTCTCTCTCTCTCTCTCTCTGTGCGCGCTACCGGTTGCTGGCATTTCGTCCGGTATTAGACTTTACGGTTTTGCCTTTTCTTTTTTAATTTCAGAAAAATTTTATAATACTTTTCTTCTTCTTCTTATTCTTTTATATTATTTAAGAGAGAAGATAATAGTTTTGATTTTTATTTTTATTTTTAAAATTACCCTTCATCCTAATTTGACTATATAATAATTTTAAGCCCTTTATTAGTCTTATGACAGTTTATCTCAATAATTGCAATTATCAAAAACTATTCGCAGAATGCCTTTTTATAATTATATTTTAGTACATTTTATCATTTAAAATTTTGATATATAAAAATGGAGGTAATTCTATTAATTTATTTAATTTACGCATAATATTAATCTTATCTTTTTTAATCGTGTTCGAAGATGTTCATAGGGGTTTTTTGCAAGTAATAAAAATGGTCGATAAAAAATAAATGAAAATGGATAAAAGGCTGGGCCTTTTTGGCCGGTGAATTTACCTAAGCGCCCCCCTCTTTTTACTTTTCCGGGGCAGGTTATCGGCGGTTGACTCTCTGGCTGTGATCCAGTGCGGCCAATCGGTTCCCTGAAACCGTCTGGTGCGTGTAAATCAGAAACGTGATCGAAATAAAAATGTTTCGGATTCCATTTTTTTCATTATCAGCACCATTTTACTGTCTGTAAAAATAGAGACAGTAAGGATATTAAATACTTTTTAATGCGCACCATCTCATATCGGCAAAGTCATATACATCGCTCGATTATTTAAGAGGTAAATTTCTCGTAATCTTAAGTTTTTTGTATTTATAAGGCTCGAATAAGGAATTTTATTTGAGAAAAAGAAACGACGATAGATTGCTCAAACAGCACATTCCGACGAAATTAAACTAAAATTTTCATTTATTTAAAAAGGAAATAAGCATATGCTATTTAATGGATGGAGATCTCCAGCCATTACTGTTGTGGGCTAATCTAATCTATTTATTGCATAATCTTAAATGGGAGTAAATAAAAAATTACATAGATGTCTGATTACAATGATTTGGCAAGATTACCCCTCTCTATTAAACTTCCTTTTTTTCTTTTAAAGCAGTTTTGATATTATTTTTCAGAATATCCTTCTAAAATCATACGTTAAATTTGCTTCCTAAAAAGGGAAAATCCCGAGAAGAACTTGCAGGTTTAAGATAGAATTTCTTCATTACAAAATAAAATTGTATGTTTGAGATGAGATTTTTTTTACTTTTTTTTTTTGGTAGTGAAGAGCTTCGTTCAACTGTTTTTCTTCTCGGTGTGTGCAGAAGTCCAATGGACCTAAGTAATTCAATTCGAGTCGCGTGAGCCTTTTTGGGGGACGGAGTTCTTCAAAGATAAATTCTCTATATTCACAATACTTGAATTCAATACGTTACTTAAGAAGAATGACATGATTTCTTCACAAATTTTTTTTTCAAAATTGCCCTTTTAAAAAAAAAATTGGATCTCGTGGATGGGTATTTTGCCCGTTTCTCGTCTGATTACAAATTAATAAATCTTTCCACTTATTTCTTCGGATGCCGACTGATCAAGGTATAAATGGATTCGACCCGATTGGTAAAATAAAAACAAGAGCAGGGGCAATTACGGGATTAGCTACAGCACAGATACATGAGTGGAGAGATGGAGGGGGAGGGATTGATGTCCTAATCAGACGATTATTCATGTCCATAGAATTGACGAGAGAGACGGCATCCTTATTACTTGCCGGACGATAATTAGTCTTGAGTTGAAAAATCAATCGATTTAATTAACGATTAGACCGTCCTCAGACGCACGTGTCTATTATTTTCTCTTTTGATCTCTACGGACTGACAGTTTGACGATCCTTATCCAAAATCGAGCGGTTAGAAGCCGGAACCCGGATCGGTTTCTTTTCTCCTCCCTTGGATCAACGGACTATTGTCGATCTTGCTGTCTCAGTCTCATCTATGTCAAGTCATTTTACAACCATCTGCACCTTTTTAGCTTACTGGTATTGTACCGTAACACATACATCGGTTTAGGAGTATAAACAAGCTGAACCGAGAAGCTCGGATCATTTAGGAGTTTGAGAACTCGAGCCCGATCTCGAACTTGGGCCGGCCTAAGATTTCAAGCTCGAGCTCCGCTCGTTATAATAGACGAAAACTCACCGAGCTTAAATGAGCCAGGCCGAGAAGGGGAGTGTAAGGTGAGCGCTAGAAGAATTTGGCAATTGCCGAGGGCAAGAAGAAGAGGAGATGCAGACGCTTGCAAATTAAGAATTTATAAGCGAGGGAGAAAGATGAAAAGAATAATTACGATGTTAATTACAATTTAAGATAAAAGTCTCTTTTAGGCTCGTGAATTTCTCGAGTCAAATATTATGGGGCTTGACTGGGCTCGTTTAATCGGCGAGTCTAAACCGAACCGAGTTGGAGCTCGTTAATATCGAGTTGGATTTGAGGTTCTACCGAGTCAAGTTCGAACTATTCACAAATCATCTCATCTCATTTACACTCGTAGTTCGGGCTCTGTCCCTTGTTGTACGTCAAGATCGATTACGGACAGCTAGCTACCCACGGGCCGGGCTTAAAGCTTGACGGGCCTAGTCAACGGTCTTCGGCCTAAACCAACATTCCGGGCCGGGCCACGACAGGCAGCCCACAGAGCTGTGACAGCCCAAAATGAAACCTCATCCCAAATGCCAATTTTAGTCCCAATCTCGACCGTGCTGCTCTATTTGCTCAAAAATTAAAGTCTGGAGCATAATTTATACATGTGAAAAAAATCATATTCATACTTCACTATAACGTAGTAATAAAGAACCAATCAAATTGCTTAGTAATAGTTATAATAATTACTCGAATAATTAGTACAAATTTACCAATTTATTAAATTTTAATTGATATTTTCTCATGTCACTTGATGTAATAAGATCATATGGGAATTTCTCCTTATACTCGGACTGCCTGTTGGTTTATAAAAATAGTCAAGGAGGAGCGTTTTGTCATTTCACTGCCTACCATCATCAGGGCAGCTGGCTGGCTGGGGCCGATGATTAGGACATGGACGTCATTATCGAAATTCTGTGCCCGCCCCCCCGCCTCTCTCTGTCAAAAGCTTTTGCTTTGATTGAGCTTTGAGCTGCTGTCGTTAATGGAGCTTTACCAATCGAGCAATTATTAGGGTTCAAGAAGGCCTAGCTCGTCCTTTTTCACCTTTGATTGGTCGACGATTCTGCTTAACGTGGCCTCCTCCTCAGCTCAATCCGTCGATGCCTCTCATTTTGTCCTTATCGTGAGTCCTTCCTTTGTCTAGCTCGTCCAGTTTCATGTGTCCCTGAGACTTCATTTGGCATTCCTACTCAATTTTTTGTGCTTTTCAGTCATTTGCACCGGAATTAGCTAGCCCAGATCGTTCGGCTGAGGTTGCCCATTGATTGAACCTGAGAGCTTCTGTCCTGTTTTGACGTTCGCTTGAGGTTTTTCATGGAGATTTGCGAGTTAGGTCGTATATGTTTTATAGCTGTCTTCACTTTGATTTTTAGCTTCTTAGGGTTCTCCGGAACCGGTTAAGTGTGCTGGCCTACCAAATTTGCCCCCTTCCATGTTCTCTGCTTATCAGCATTTCCTATTTTCCCCAACTTGTTGAATTTGCATTCACTTTCCGTCAACGATATCATGTTTTCAACCTGGAACAGCCTTTTTAGAGCATGTCTGGTAATAGAGATTGGAATTTCTTATTGATCTTGTGATGTGTGCATATGTGCCTGTCTAGTGTCATAGATCATAACCGCAGTGGAACTTGGACTGTTGTGGGCACATCTTGCATGCTGCATTATCTTAGTATTTGACATATTGTCTATGTTTTGCAGGTGACATGCCCTGAAGCCTTGTCCTTTACCCATTTTCACCGTTGTATTTGGACTTGCTCGATAATAGATTAAAATGAGCCAAATGAAAGCATCAAGGGTGAAACCTCTTGTTCCACTTGGGACATTGATTGGTCATGAGCTTAGGAGCGGGAAGGTTGAGAAACCTCATGTGAAGTATGGACAGGCTGCTTTGGCGAAAAAGGGAGAGGATTACTTTCTGATAAAGCCTGATTGTCAGAGGATTCCTGGGGACCCGTCAACATCATTCTCTGTTTTCGCGGTACTCTTCTTTCTCACATTCTTCACTTCAGCACGTGCAATCTCATGAAGTTGCCGAAGAAACAATTGTGTAAAGGAAATAAAAGATATTGTTTGTAAAATGTAAAAGATACACCAAACCTCTGTTTAACACACCAGTGTTAGTTTGTCAAGTCTTAAAAACTGATTTAGAATAAGAGTACATGTTCAGGAAATCACTTTCATTCAAATTTTTTATTCTAGCCATATAGGAGATTTTAATATGCTTCTCCTGGGCAGATATTCGATGGACATAATGGTATATCAGCAGCTATATTTGCGAAAGAGAACCTGCTGAATAATGTTCTGAGTGCAATCCCTGAAGCGGTCAGTAGGGATGAGTGGCTGCAAGCCCTTCCACAGGCACTTGTTGCAGGTTTTGTAAAGACCGACATAGAATTTCAGCAGAAAGGCATGTTTCCCAGTTCTATCATTTCTTATCTGACAGCACTTTATTCAAGAATATGTTCTTACATCCAGATATTATAAACAGGAGAAACTTCAGGGACTACAGTGACATTTGTTGTCATCGATGCATGGACGATAACTGTTGCATCAGTAGGGGATTCACGTTGTATATTAGATACACAGAGGGGTGTGGTCTCTCTGTTGACCGTTGACCACAGACTGGAGGAAAATGTGGAGGAGAGGGAGCGTGTCACAGCAAGTGGTGGTGCAGTGGGAAGACTTAATGTCTTTGGGGGGAATGAGGTAATTCAACGCTCATCTTAACTGTGTTTGCAAAAAACCAGGATGAAACTTAATATCAAAGTCACTCTTCCTGTTCTCTCTGCTGTCAATAGGTTGGCCCTCTCCGCTGTTGGCCTGGAGGATTATGCCTTTCAAGGTCGATTGGTGACACGGATGTGGGAGAGTTCATCGTCCCGATTCCGCATGTTAAACAAGTAAAGGTGGATGATAGCAATTCATCTTCTCCAGTTAATTTTAATTTGATGTTTCTATTAGCTGCTGAATTTGAAAATTTTTGTTTTGGTGAATTAGATTTCTGATGCTGGGGGAAGACTCATAATAGCTTCTGATGGTATCTGGGATGCCTTGTCTTCCGATTTGGCTGCTAAGTCTTGTCGGGGCTTACCTGCGGATCTTGCTGCTAAGCTGGTTGTCAAGGTGAAGGTCTTATGCAATTTCTGAACTCCATAAATTAAATAAATTATTAATCTCATCTGGATTTGGCAAATAAGTAAATATCTATTGTGCCCTCATGCACATCCAGGAGGCACTACGGTCTAGAGGCTTGAAAGATGATACAACCTGCTTGGTGGTTGATATTATCCCATCTGACAACCTTGTTTTACCTCCAATACCAAAGAATAAGAAAAGCTTTCTCAGCTCACTTTTTGGCAAGAAATCTCGGAATGGAAAGGACAAGGCAACAAGTAAGCTCTCCAGTATTGGGGCTGTGGAGGAACTGTTCGAAGAGGGTTCTGCAGTGCTTGATGAGAGGTACAGTTAACACAACATGGTTCGATATATTTACCCTTTAATAAGATCATCCCTCTAGCTTTCTTGCACTTCTCATCCCACTTCTATTCAACAAGATTCTCGATAACGTGCCTGCTCCTTTCATCAAGGGATGGAACCTATTCTCTTAGTCATATTGATATTACATTTAGGAAGATCTTTTGCTATGCTTTTGCAGGCTGGGTAAGAATTTCCCTCTGAACCAGAACTCTGGGGTCTTCAGATGTGCAGTTTGCCAAGCGGACCAACCACTTGCTGACAATGCATCGGCAAAGTCTGGACCATTCTCGACTGCGTCAAAGCCATGGGAGGGCCCCTTCCTCTGTCCTACTTGTCAGAAGAAGAAAGATGCCATGGAAGGGAAGAGAGCAAACAAGCCTGCCGTGGCAGCGGCTTAGAGAATTTGTCCATTGACATATGGTTGGTAAATATTCATATAAATTCTTTTTCTCTAGCAGCGTGAGCAGCCGTCGATTTTTTTTTTTTTTTCCTTTCTGGAATGTTGATTGCGGTATAAGTACGAGGAAAACGAGATGAGAAAAGGCAGGAAGGAAAAGAGGTGTTTTCAGAAATATTGCTAGGAGTTTGCGTATGATGATATACTAACATTACTACTACCACTACTAGTAGTACACTGTGCCCTGCTGTCGTGTCCTGCTAACCAAGAATGCACGTCCCATCTGATGGAGTACTGTTTCTTATAGTTTGCTTCCTAACAGCCTGAATTTGTAAAGAAGATCGACTGTCGATCCATATATTGAGATGTCCAGATTGAATTGTGTGTCATATTAGAAATTGCACAAGCATTTCCTCATTTTGTACGTTCCTTCTCCTGGAACTTGTATTGGAAAGTTCATCTTCATCGACCACGCACAGGTGAAAACAGTTTCTGGTGCAATGAGACTGGCAATTCAATGAGCTGCTATTGCTTGCAGATCGCTGTGTTTTCTCCCAGAATCATTCCTATTTGGTTACCTTGTAGCTCAACTTAATGTGGCCAAAGTTTTTCTGCTATAACCGCGCATATGAAAAAACTGGAATTCCAACTCTGTTTTGTATATATTGTCTCTATTTTACCTTAGAAAGAGTAGCTCAGAAAGCTCAGACAGACCAAGATTTATTTAATGGCAGAGACGGTAAGGGCAACACCGCACCGGTAACAACAGAGCGCATTCCAAAGGGGGAACAACCAAAACATAGGAAGATGAAAGCTCAGCTCGGCGGGACCCACTGAAGTTCCACCCCGTAGTCCCACGAGTCGATGGGTTCGTTGGGCCTGATGTTCACCGCTGCAGTGTAGGCGGTGCAGCCCCCGATCCTGACCCTGATGCGGTGAGAGGTCATGGCCGAGTCCTTCAAGTAGTGGCAGCACAGGCTCCCCTTACATCCCTTCGCCACCACAACCTTGTCCTCGTACTGCCTGCAGAAGCTGTTGGAGGAACAGTTGAGGGGTGAGGCGAGGATGTTCTCGGAGCAGTTGAACAGCATGACGGTGTTACGGGTCGAGATGTTGAAGGGAGAGCCCTCGTCTAGCCTCAGGCCCCCTGCCCCAAGGTCAGACGAGAGGCACGAGTCTTTCTGAATGGGAGGGGGTTCCAGGATGAGCCTGTGAGAGATCGGGTCAATGCTGAGGATCTTGTAGCGAATCCCATCAGCAGACTCGAACTCTAGGCTGCTACCATTACTGTTACTACTACAGTGAATCTTGTAAACAGGGTCCCCACAGTTGTCGTCGGTGCTGAAGGGGTATGGAACCTCGGCAGTCCCACATTTGGGGCAAGGAGGAGCTCGAGACGAGGAGGACAAGGAGAAGGAAGACGGCACCAGGGTCAGTTGAACGATGAGCACGAGAAGTAGAGCAAGAGCCTCCATTTTTTTTTTGTCTGTCACCTTCGAAGACACAAAGCTAGACACAGGAATAGCAAGGAGGTGCCAAGGGAAGTAACCTTTTTATAGAAATCTCAACCAACAAACCATGATGCGTGATTTATCAATTGTGCACAACTTGACATTTAGAAATTCAACTGATCATGACCGATTGATGTACAAGATAGATCGGTTTAGTAAGGGTCAAGCTCTCCCGATCATTGATTTCTTCATTTATAATGAGATTTGAACCCGGAATTTTATTTGTTAATGAGTCATAGCGAACTATCTCGACCAGCATGGATTAGTTTAATTTATGGATTTGTCTTCAATGATATCTCCATTCTTAAGTAGTCTCCAATAAAAATATGACAGGATGAAATTGAAGATTGCTGGTTTGAAGATTCATTAAAAAAAAAAAAAAAACATCCTTTTTGAGGTATGGATTTTGAATTCCTGCAGCAGGCCGTACGATGTAGGTATCGAAATATTCACGAGATCCGACATTGATAATCTGCTTAAACCGATACTGATTAGTTTCAACACAGGTAACCATTGCACACACTAATGACTGATAAGGTTGGCTGTTACCAGAAAAGGAAAAAAAAGGGACTTTATGGAATACAGATTATACAGTAATTAGAAGTTTAATAGATCCCAATTAATTCATATTTGAAATTCCGATTGAATAAATTCGAATCAAATCGATTTATTAAGGGTAAGAATTTATGAATTATGGAGTATACATATGGGTTTCAAATTAACTTTGAGGCTTAAATGTATTTGTTTGATTGTCTAGGTCAAATTTGCATTACAGATTACAATATCTGCTTGTAAAATTTATTGCAACATGAGACTATATGCCCTTTTTTGTTTTTACATGCAGCTGGTAACTTTTCACGTCAAAAAATTAGTGATATTCAGCTCATGCCGAAAGAACAAGAAAGTTTTCAGTGAAGCGATCATCCATTTAATAAAAATTCGTTATTTATATATTATTTTCAATTAGAGCTCACCATTTGTTAGGTTTTTAAAATTTTTTTACCATTTACATGTTATTTTCAAATAGAGTTCACCATTTATTTAAGATTTTTATTATATTTTTAAATATTTTTTAAAATTTAATAATCATAATTGTATAATTATTAATTACATATCAAGTCGCAATTGCACAGATACTGATGTGGTATAACCGCTCCACTAAAGACTTTCTCCCAAAGAACACATTTGTAGCAAATATTTTTGATAAGTTTGTTGAATGGATTCCAACCTAGAATCTTAAAATCAACAAATCATTGTACCACTACCCTTATTCTATTTATGAGAAATTCTTGTGTAATTCTATCTCACCACATGACAAGGAAAAATATAAACAAAAATATGATAAACGAGCATATTAATATTAATCATCACAACAGTTATCATAATTACTACTGATTAAAACAATTCGATTAATTCTTCCCCACCTAAAATTTCTTTTTCTTATTCTATATATATTAGACAAAGAGAGAGCCGCACTACTATATATAGATATATATATCCATGCATATTGGGCTACTTTTGGAAAAGTAAAAGCTGAGCACTGATTCCTCCTCCTTCTATGCTGATATCTAGAAATATAATGGTTCATAACAAATCAAGGTACCGAGGTATGGCTTTATCAATCTTGAATTTCTCCACTTAAACGCCCGAACCCGAAATATTACTTGCAGGAAAGAAGTACCAGACCACTTTACCACCTCAACGAAATCGAAATCCATATTGATGACTTGGTGAGTTTTTAAGAATACTAAAATAAAATATAATGATATCGTTCTTGAACTTCTACTGCCTTCTACTAGCAGGTCATTATGTCTTTCATTCTAAACCGACCATATCTCATTAGCAATAAAAAAAAAACCCTCTTGTTATAGATATTAAGCATTAGAAAATTTGATGATCTTTATAAAATAATAAATTATTATAATATATGTAAAAATTTATGATGCCTAAGGGAATCTAACTTCCTGGAATTGTCTTATTTCTAAAGCCATTTTCTACAAGTGATACGACAGCATTTGGCACCACCAGGAGGTGGCTTATTAGTCTAATATTCTCTCCCATGTGATTTGATGAAATCAAATTCACAAGTTAGAATCTCGCTCATAACAATATTATCAGAATAGATTGTTGAGCTCGTGCCTTAACGGATATCGACTTCTTGAACAATACTAAGTTTTTAATAGAGCTATATTAATGGAGCTACTATTGTAGATGGGTTACCGCTGCTGCCGTCCTGTCCGTAAATTTTATACAAGTGCTCTCATTCTCTCACGCCTAATGCGGCCACCTGTCCCCCTGATTTTGGCTTGGTTGGGCCTGACCAACCTCGGGAGATTCCTCTACACAATTAAAATGGCATATAGTGGCTTGATACTAATCAGTTAAGACGGTTCAATATCTTTATTTATTTTAATTAAGATCTTGAATTCAAATATTATAAATAAAGAAAGTACCTGTTTAGGAAAGTCTTATACCTCGACAATCCGAGCTGACTTGAGCTTAGATCAGTCAGGAATCATACCACGGGTTGGGGGGGTGGTGGGACACCTAGGATGGAATAATTAATAAGATTAATAGAACATGTAATGCTAAAAAGAGAAAGGACAAAAAAAAAAAAAACACAGACCCATGAACCTTAGAGCTCATTCGCTAAATTCCAGCACAAACTCACCACCAATGGCAATCATATGCCGAATCCTGGGACCGTCTCATCACTATTTTCTTCCCTCTTCCGGAACCTACGATCGGAAAAAAAAAATCCTAGAAAGTTATCTTCCGACACGTATCACTAATAGATCTCGAACCAGTAACATGCTGATATATATATATATATATATATGAAGGAAAAAAAGTTAGTAAAGAATGTGTGTGGACGTATGATTCAAACACTATTTTCTTCCTCCTTTTGGAATCCACGATCCAAAAAATTCTGAAAACTTTTAGCAGGGCTGATCTCCGGACACGTATCACCAATCATACGACCTCGGAGCAGGGAAGGACGCCTCTCCTACTAACACATACAAGAGAAAAAAGGTCAGCATTGAAGAATGTGGGTTAATGTACCATCTTATTCGGGTCCATCTCGTCACTATTTTCTTCCTTATTTTGGAACCTATGACGAAAAAATTTCTAAAAAATTTTAACGGGACAGGACATGTTTTCAGACATGTATCACTAACAAATCTCATCCTAACACAGATAAGAGAAAAAAAGGGTGAACGGTGAAGAAATGGGAGTGAATATGCAACCTTATTTGAGTCCTTCTCATCACTATCTTCATCCTTATTTTGGAATCTGTATTAGAAAAAAATGCTAAAAGAATTTTATTCGAGCTTTTCTTCGGACACGTATCGCCAATCCATGCTGGAGCAGTATAAAATATGCCTCACATCATAAAATATATAAGACAAGATAGAGAGAGAGTGTGAAGGATGTGAGCGTACGTACGATACCTATGAAATGGTCGAGTCCCGAGTATTTTTGTGTTCTTGTAAGATTAGAGTCTTCTTTTTGTGTTCCCTACATGTTTCAATTGTAATCTCGTTAAAAAAATGTAGTGGATTATACCAAAAGTTAACATGGCAACGCGAAATTCTCCGAGGCTCGGCCCAACCTCATACAGGAAGAACATTGGAGCTATAACAAACATCTCTTCACTGACAACTCAGATATATCTTAACAAACAGGGGAGAAGAAATCGATTGAGGTTCAAGGTCCGACCACTCCATTAAGGAAGACAAAATTTGTAAGATATACATTGGTTACTATCATCAGAGGAGACCATGTACTTACCTCAACAATCCGCCATTAAAGCACCGAGGTAGTCCATGCCAGCTCTTCCAGCATCACTGCTCAACGCATAAGCAGCAGAGCGTATGAAGATTATTGCATCATCATCCTCACCAAACTTTAGTAAATATTTGGTGTATAATACATAACTCACAGTGTAAATATCTCTCGAATCTTGACAGCGTTAG
Source organism: Lagerstroemia speciosa (assembly GCA_037672795.1). Taxonomy (NCBI): domain Eukaryota; kingdom Viridiplantae; phylum Streptophyta; class Magnoliopsida; order Myrtales; family Lythraceae; genus Lagerstroemia; species Lagerstroemia speciosa. Next base: position 1,178,732 of record CM075304.1, on the reverse strand, counting down.
CTTTATAAGTCGTTACGTAAATCGCGCTGAATAACTCACCAAATATTGATCCAACTTCAGCGCTCCCCGCGTGGTGGGATCCTTGAAGATGACCAGCTGGGCCGAGAGGAGCCGCCCCCAAAAGCCGGCCTGCGGTCATCACCACTGCGCCACCTGTCACCGCCTACTGGAGGGCGATCATCCTCCCGGTCGCTTCCCCAGCGGTCAGGCTCTGTTGGTGGGGCTGCACTCCCACTGCCTCCCTGCCGGAACCTGGGCACGTATTTGCCTGGGTTCGGAGCAGAAGCAGAAGCAGAAGCAGGAGCAGGAGCAGCCCCCACAGATTCCACGGGATGAGCCCCAGCAGGCGGCTCGGCTGCCTCTCCCAAAATAGCCCCTTTCTGCTGCCTTGCCTTTTCTTCAAGCTCCCTTTCTCTCTGCCTCTGCTTCTCAGCAATCTCATCCAATTTGGCCTTTCTTTCTGCTTCTTCCTTCCTCCGCCTCTCTTCTTCTGCAAAAGTTAGATGTGAAACATAACCGCTGAGGTCACTCATGTTTATACCATCACAGAAAGTCGGGCACAGGAGGGATTTATATTCTGAGCATGCATACCTTGAATCCTACGAGCTTCAGCTTCTAGCCCCTCCCTTTCACGCCTCTTCTGCTCTTCGATCAAGAAGAACTTGCGCTTTCTTAGGATTTCCCTCTCCCGTTTCCAAGCTTGGAGCTCTTTCCTGATTTGCTCCTCTCTTTGAACTCTTAATCTCTCATACTCTGATTGCCTACGGTTAAGGACTCTTTCCTGGAATATCACCTGCAGCAAGTTTTATGAAAAAGACCAAAATCTTAGTCCAAGAATAAGATATTTATACGGCATCAATATTAGCATTAATTGTGAATTCATAAACGCTCAAAAATCGAAGTGCTCTCCAATCAATAACCAGAATCAGCTAATATTCATCTATAAGATTATAAAAATGTTGAGTTTATTAACAGAAGCTGAGAGTCACAGGACGTATAATTGGGCTCAGACCTTGCTGTCCGCCATGCAAGCAAGCCTATTCTTTTCCTTGAGGTTCCCATCATGGAGTTGTCTGCTTAGCTCCACTTCCAGCTGCAACATCACATTAATCATGTCAACAAAAACTAGTGCTCCTAAGCCATACCACTATTGAATTTCAGAAAATTACACACTTCTAGATACATATGTAGGGTTAATCATGCTTATCCCTATTTTTCATAAACAAAATATTTTGCAAGATATTATCAATGAGCTCGGCATTAGAGACAATGAAGGACATTCAGGAAAGGCAGCTACCCGTTGCTCACGTTCACAATGCAGCTTCTCCTCCACCAAGCGCTGTTGAAAAGCAGCCCCGATTAAGGGAGCTGACTCCTCTCTCTTTGCTCTTTCCAAGTAATCCATCGTCTTAGCCAATTTTTGCAACTTCTTTTCCATCTCCTTACGCTCTCTCAATTGCTCGACCCTAGCAAGCTCCATCACCATTTGTTTAGTCACTTTCTCCTGAGCAAATACACAAATAATGTTTACGTCACTCCTTCAACTCACTCCTTCAAGCTGACATAAACAAATAACTTCAAAATGTATCTTCAACTCACTCCTTCGAGGATTGTTTTTTTCCCCTTCTTTTTCCCTTTAACAGCTTCATGAAGAAGAGCCTGTGCTTCTTGGAGTTCTCGTTCTTCTATTTCCCTAAGGATCCTCTGGTTCTTCCTTTGCTCATACTCAGAAGCAAGTCTCTTTTGCTCTGCCTCTTCAGATATCTTTTGCATTCTCAGCCTCCTAGACTCCTCGCTCTCCTTTAGAAAATTCAGAAGGAAATGCATAAATATAGATTATTCTACATATCCCAAGCAACTAACAAGAAGATGGTGCCAACTACTCAATAAGTACCATTTCCAAAAGCTGTTGTTCCTGCACCTCTTTGCGTTTCTCAATAATAGGCCTCCTAGCGAGGAGTCTCTTGTGTTCCCTGTCAGCGGTCTCAGCAAGGCCTGGGAAGATTTCACCAAGTTTAGACCCCTTCTTTCTAGGGGGATAAATCATTACCCTCACTTTATTTAAGTTTTCCGCAACGACTGCAAGGTGATCCCTCAAGACATCTGACTTAAGACCCTGGCAGAAGTGACCAAGGAAAATCCAATCAAAGTCAAAGAACACAAAATAAAATGAATCTGAATGCAAATCATTCACATTGATCAAGCAAGCATATGTTACAGCTTAAGGTTTCAAGCACTAACCTGATCTCCAAAGTGAACAACACCTTTGGCATTGTCAATTTTCAACATCAAAAACTTGTGCTTTACTGCTTCTGCAGATATCTTCTCCACAACTAAGATATTGGAAAATGGGATCATCTGTCCCAAATTCTCAATTTTCATTCTCTGATAAACCTGGGACACCTGTTGGGATGAATTGAAAGCAATAGGAAATTTAAGGTAAAAATTTGTTCCCCTTCTTTGTTAATTAAACCAGCCTTCAGAACTGTACACACATGTATATTTTGTGTAAATCATATCAGTAATGAGAAATTTAATTACCAAAAAATAATAATAATAAAATAAGCAACCTTCAGGTGAAAAATATTGCAACCATGATAGTCGACACACAAGGAAAAATAAAGCACCTGTTGAAGCACCCTCAATGTGGCAACTTTCTCTAAGGCAGGAATATATTGGGAGAGCTGCACCTCTGGGACAGAAGAAGCAGACGCAAGCTTACCCCCAAGCTTAGAGATTTTGGTTAGTAAGGGTTGAACTTTCATGGCAAGATCAAGAGGCAAGAAATCGTGCTCCAGGAGATGGCAAAGATCTTTCACTTCCTGAATTGCACAGTTGAGTACCCCTTTGGCAACCTATATGTTTGGTGCATAATAGCATTAAAGAATCAGCCAATGCATCAATAACATGAGAGGAAAAAATCATAAGTTGGGCACCCAGTGCAAACACTTCTGCAGTCATGTACTATATTAATATTTTCTTACCAGTTCAGAAAGAAGAGATGACCGAGAAAGCTGGCAAAGAAAACCATGAGGTCAGATTGGTAAAAATACCGAAAAAAACTACCAGACCACAAGGAAATTTGATGGTACACAACTTACCATTTCTCTACTCTCCATCTCAGGATCCACAATGAACCCAATAAGGTCCCCCATCCTCAGGTTATGCTCCTTCTCATTCTCAAGTTCTACATGTGATGCTCCACAAGAATGATCATACGGGGCCACAGAAAGTGCAGCCAAAACAACAGATGACGCAATTAATTGCAAGTCCTTTTGGCTCAAGTTCTTGTTAAAGCTTTTCTGAAGATTAAAGAGCTTCAACCAGGCATACCCATGATAAAGATGAGATGACGAGATCCGGAAAATCTCTGTCAACTTTGCATAATAAACCACCACGAGAGATGCCTTGGGCGTTTTCTTCACCATGCACATTAGACCATAAATATCCTCAATGGAACGAAATGCTTCCTGCAGGAAAGGAAACAATAATATTTCTCAAGTACGAAAATGGAGAAATTGTACCAACTGCAAATTTAGAATGAAAGATAATGCTTTGAGTTGACACAGACCTGCCACAATTCAAGCTCGGTAGCAATCTTCAACTGCTCAAATCTTGTATCGAGATAAAGCTGCAGACTTTCTGGAGCAGACAAGTCAGGTCGGTCCCTTTGATCCCGGTACTTATTGAGATTAGCCAAATGATTTCTAATAATTTCACACAGCCTGCGGAACTCAGTGGTCCTCCTGTACTGTTTGCAGAATTGAAATGCTCGATGTGCAGTCATCTGGAAAACAATCAACAAAATTTTCAAGGATCTCATGCAGCTAGGGGCACCATAACAAGATTAGTCCCGTGACTCCACACAGGTGAAATTGCTTATCACAATTTATCACAACTACTGAAATCTCAAAACACCTTGAGATTATCTACCATGAGTTTTCTTGTCTTTCAAAAGGTAAAGATGAGGACCTAATTAAACACACCAAGAACTATTATGAAGTATGGATAAAATTGAAACAGCAATATAAATATCAACGACAAAAAATATATGAAGAAAGAACACATGAAATACAGCACATGGAACATAATATGCAAAACATTTTCATGTACAGGTCCATTCTATTGTCTACAACAGAAAGTGCAGGCAGTACTCAGACATCCCACACATAGCCCAAAACAAACACCTGATCCACCGATTTAATCCAAAAGGTTAGTTTTATTTTGATAACCAAGTGCATGCTTTGACATATTTATATTGAATTCACAGACTACACAAAAGAGATTAAAAAAAACCTTTTATATAATCAACCTCTTCTAAACTCTAAGAGACTATATATATATATATATAGACTCATATGATCACACGTAGAATGGCCTCAGACATTTCACAAGAATCCCAGTCCTTCAAACAAGCAGGGGTTTGAATAGAACATATATAAAGTTGCCGGGAAATGCCAATCAACCAACAGTATCATGATGTCTGCTTTGAGACAGGAATTACTGCATAAAGAGCCTCCAACTTTGAGTTGTTCCTCAGTATCTCAAGCACTGTCCGGTAAGTTTCCCACAAAAACTTGAACCAAGGAGTAACAAGTTCACGATCAGACCTATCTTTTCCTTTCTCTCCACTGACATAACTCAGCATCAGATCTTCTGGTCGTTTATCCACCTCAAGGTCATCAACGTCGAGAGCTTCTTCCAAGGCCCAAGCCTGACTGCGAGCATGCTCTGCTTTATCCGTCGATAGATGCATAAAATGCTTGATCACTTCTTCCAGAGAGGTTACATTCACCTGCTGGCACACTATTCGGTACTGAATCAGACCATCCTTGGCAAACCTTCCCCTTCGCATGTCAACACAGAGCTCAATGTACTTGAACATGATCTTCTCAAGAGACTTCTGCCATGCCCGGGACCTCTTTGAGGTTATAAGATCATGTAGTGCTTGCAGAGCATCTTGCTTTTGCCCGACACTTATCAATTCTACATGCATAAGATGTTTCTAATCAGTGCATTCCCAAAATATCCAATGGAATGGTAGAATAAGATTAAGCGACACACAAAAATGCTGCAGAAATAAGAATATTGCCTAATTCCAAAGAATCAGAAAAGAAGACAGACGAGAATACACTATGGTACTTCTAAAGCCTCACCTTCAGCCCGCTTCAATGCATTGTCTGGTTTCACAAACGAAGACATTTTTTGACTTAGCCTGAGGCCCTGGCAGAAGGGGGAAAAAAACATATATAGCATCACCACAAAACGTACATATATTATCACGATATCAAAGATCTTCGACTTCCAACGGCTAAAGCCATAACAGAACATGCATGACAAAAGCATAACAAAGAATTCAAAACGGTGGGCAAATTTATGAACTTGATAAAACGATCAGTGAACATCAGTGTCCACTAAATAAGCACAGTGACATCACTAACATATATCCACGAGTCGCACAGTCCATCTGAAAAATTCGTGACTGGGATCCAAAAGTGTGATTGTAATCGTTTCTCTCTAATTCACAAAAATAAACAACAACGGTCTCTTCCTAGGAAGAGAGACCGATCTTTCTGATAAGCACGCAGCGGAGGAAGACACGAAAAGAATGAAACGAGACACACACTCACACCGCAATCAGCAGCGCCAGAAGGACAGAAAGAAGATTCAGCTGTCCGAATCTAAGAGAGTGGAGGATGAGAACCAGAGGAAGGGGAGGGGCGGGGGTACCGGAGGAGGTGAGAGATGGCTACCGCCGTCGCCTCCTCTTCAGGACAACTGCCGCGCTGGGAAAAAGATTGACAGGAGCGAGGGGATAAAAAAGTCAAAAAAAAAAGGGAGAGGTTTTAGCTTTCTCAGAAGGAATATCTGTATATTAAAGTAAGAGAGGCGAATCATTTTAGTGTCACTTTTTCTTTCTCAAAATATTTTTAATTGAAATTTTATTGATCTATAAATTAAAATAAAATACAGTTATAATCATAAATTTAATATATATATAATTACATATTTTTATCATTTTCTCTCTCACTTCCACTATTATAATTATTAAAATTAAAAATTAAATATATGATATTTTTATCTAAAAAATTAATTATAGATAATTACTCTCTTTAATCACATGTAAATAAGTATTTTTTATAATTTTTATTAAGATAATAAATACTTTACATATCTCACATTATCATCTACTTGCCATTACTCGTAGTCGTATCTCCTTCCAGTGGTGTCCTTTATACGCTAAAAAACATGGTAATAAAGTTTAAAAAAATGAAAAAAAAAATTGAGATGCCATACTTTTAGACCGGGCTGTGCAGCACGATAATCCAAGCCGGGCCAGTCACCAGTGATCCAGAAGGTATTTCTTCTCGTGCCGGGCCAGCCCGACCCGACGCAACATGCCCCCCGAGCGTACGTGCACGAGCTGTGTCAAAAACCAACGGAGTGCACGATCCTAGAAAGTAGGCAAGTCTTAAACCCCCACGTTTCACGTCCTTAATAACCAAAAGTCTCAGTCCTCCCCTCACTCACCCTATGAACTGCTGCGCATCCTCGCCATTCGCAGGATCTCACCACTCCCTTCCTCCTCCTCGTCTTCCATTGGATTTGCCGTGCCTCGAGGATCGGGATCTCGATCCCGCTGGAGATGCTGGTGAAGACCGTTCGAGATTGTGCTGAGACTTGGAGGATCATCCCCTGTCTCTCAAAAAAGAAAGATCCTGTCGACGGGGCCGGGATGGCTTCCTCGTCAGACAGGTTCGCAGCGGCGAGGGCCGGAGCAGGTCGGAGGAGTCCGAGGACCGTATGCCGGAAATTGTCGCTGTCCTTCTCTGGCTTGTTCGACAAGAAATCCGCCCTCGACTTCATCAAAAGCAGGATCAGGAAAGCCGAGAGCTCGAGAATCGGCGCTCGCACGAACCGCGTGATCCAGGGAGCTAGGGTGAAGGCTCGACGAGTCGGAGATGCGTACGAGTTGATCAGCAGGAGGAAAGGGAATTGCCTGAAGAGAGCACCACCTCGAGCACCGGTGAGAGCCCATACGAATGGAAAGAAGGCAAGGATACTCCGGCCATCCGCCGAGGAGGCTCGAGGGAGGCACGGGAGGAGGGAACGACGGGGGAGTTGGAGCTGTGCAAGAAGAGGATTCTGATGGGAAGGAAGTGTAAGCCGCTGAATCCCTCCGGTAGTCTACGGTACGACGAGAACGGCGTTCTCGTGCCGGAGCTGCTTCCATGATCGGCGATCCCAGAAGAACATCGTTTCGGACATTGTTTCTCTGTCGCGATATCCGATGTGGTGGGTATCGGTGCAAGTTTTATAGACGAGATTATACGTTCATGCTGTAGACTCTTAAAAGTTCGAAACAGATACCGAGGTCGCAGACAGATAAAAAGTAGACAGCATTCGCCTTATTTAACACTTTTTATTACTGTCTCCGAGGAGCGAATTTATTACTAGATTGATAATATGCAGTAAATTAGATTTAGGATTTGATTCGTCATAGGAGCCCGTACTTGAGAATTAATGAAGGTTCAAACAGTATAATACACTGTCTAGTGAATTAGTACTGTACTAGACACTATCAAATTATAAAAACATTTTTTTAATTGAAAAATGAATTATGAAAGGAGAGGAAGACCAAAAGTAAAAGGACCGCACGGTCATACCAAATATTAGTCCGTTAAAATAATTTAATATCTTTTTCGTTCATCACTTGGTTAGGTGGCACTCACTCAATATTTAATCATTTTTTCCTTTTTAAATAACTTTACTTAAAAATTGAAAAATTCTTCACAGATGAGTATGACCTAAAATTTTCAAATAAATAATAACTAAGGAAACATGATTTTGATTCCCAGTCAAACCAAAGCGAAAATTAAAATTTGCAATTTCATTCCAAGTTTCACGGGATCATACATTGCAGCGTGTGCCAATTTGATATATAGAAATTAAATATGCCTTGACTTTTTAGTTTCGAGAATGTCAATCCATCAAGAGATAAATAAAACTCTCCTGCCTCCGAGGGCAAACCCAACTGGTAAGCTGACACCAAGTAGTACGCCAACAAACGGGTTCGAACCTCTCGGAGGACGGTATCTAGGGATTAATGGCGGACCCCGGACCATATAATACGCCGTCCAGTGGACTAGTTGGAAATCATTGTAGTTCCGGTGGCCGGCCCGGACACCACCGATATAAAAAAAAAAGATAAATAAAACTCTCCTAACCGTAAGTTTTTTCTATTCAGGACTTGAGCCCAACATCTTTTTTAAAAGGAAAAGATATGTTAAATCATGTTGTGATTTCAAAAATTATGATGACAGTACTGATATGGTGTCATGAACCAATCAAATCATAATATTTTTTGGATTGTTCTTTCCCTTTTAGGTTTTTACTAAAAAAATCATCCTATTGGTTCGTAACACCATGTTAACACTATTATGCGGCATACCCATTGCACATAAGATTCTCTCGTTTTGCTGAGATATGTCTGGCCTCAAGCTGGAGAAAGTCTTGAATATAACTAGTAAATTATTTACGTGATATCACAAGCCAATCAAATCAAACTATTTTTATGTTTATTTTTTTTCCTTTTAGATATTATTAAAAAAATCTTAAAAATAACTATATTTTATTGGCTCGTGACATTATTTCAACACTACCACGTGCTACACCTGCTATCCATGAGATTCACTCCTCACCCTGACCTTTTTGGTAGCCTAATTATGCAATAAATGGAATGGAAATGTGTGATTATAAATGTGGAAGCCTGCTAAATATGGCAAGTTTAGAGTAATTAATTGATGTTGAGGTTCACGTACATCCTATATAAGGAGAGGTCTAGATTTCATTGAACTTCGCAACTCGAGCACACGAGAGATTAACCTATCACAGTCAAGAGGCACAATCCTATTTGAAACAAAGGAAATGTCGAAGAAAATCCTCGTACTCGTTCTCGCCCTCATCGTCGCCTGCGGTGGTAAGCCAACTAATCAAGAAATTCACTTTTTTTTTTTTAATTTGCAAAAAGGAGAACAGCAGTATAAGAGAGTATTGCATGTAATGGGTGTGCTGATCCGGTGTCACACACTAATAAAATTTAGTTATTTTAAAATTTTTAGTAAAATCGTAATTTTTTTAAAAGTAGTATTGGTAATAACTGAATTATATTAGTTTATGACACTACGTCAGTATTGTTACTTATTACATACGTTACATACGAGACTCTCTGCAGCAGTAATGATAACCTAGCCACCTCCACTGCGTAATATATTTATGTTCCATCATGAAAATTGTCTGAAAATTTCAGACAATTTGAACGACCGGTGTTAACATTATCCTGTCGGGTGGGTCGACTAATTACGACAATTTTTGTGTGCAGAGGTCGAGAAGGTAAGGGCCCAGAAAGTAGTGTGCGGCGGCATCGAAGAACTGCCCCTGCATGGGCCTAAATGCGATGCAGCCACCTGCGACGCTGACTGCAAGATGAGACATGCAAAGAAGGCTCATGGACGATGCTCCACCTTTAAAACTCCCGACGACACCTGCGAATGCCAGTGGACCGACTGTTAGAGAGATTGGCAATTTCTCATTGTTACAGTAATAAAAACAACAAATAATAAGTAAATTCTTGATGTTTTCCTCCTCAGTTTCATACTCGGATGTCAAATAAATTACGACATATCTAATTAAATTCGAGTTAGATGAACATGTCGGGTAAAACTCTTTATATTCATGAATTTTCTCTACTCACAATACATGGACTTGGTCAAAGCCTCACCTATATGGGAAAAATACCAAATCATGTGAACCGATCGTAAAATATTTAAAATTGAAATATTATGCGTCAAGGGTGTTAAATTTTGGAAATAATCCAAATTTCTAATATATAAACCCTTAATTATTTAGAGGCAGGGTTTATTTACTTTTTCTTTGAATAGTCAACGGTTTATTGACTTATTCATGGGAATCAACCTTAATTTCATGCGAACAAGGTATGCTTCTTGACAAATTTTGATGTCGAAATTGCTTATCCTCAATTCAAATGATGCATAAGCATCGCCCAGAATAGAGGGACAGTAACTGTCTTTTCCTAAAACTGCCGGGTACTCCGGCATTCAGTTGCGCTAACCGGAACACAGCAACTGCTCTGATTAGAATTTACTTTGTTGGCTACCGTCGATGTTCTGTGAAACTACCTGTCAATTTCTTTCTAGCAAACCAAACATCCCATTAGAACATTTGCCTCCAAATCTAGCGTTCATCGATTACAGCAGAGGAGACAATGCAAGCCCCATGGCATGAAGCAGCCCCTCTAAAAGGGGCTAAACATTTGCCAGAAAAATCACAGAGAATCGAAGACCAGGCGATCTGGTGATCGAGTTACTGGCTTCACCAGGGTCTTAACGGGATCGAATCTAATGGTTCAAGGTTGCGGAGTGGAAGAACAGGCAGATAGCAGAAATGTCATCCATTGCTATCCCGCGCCTCTTTCGTTTCCATGCCCGCGTTGCACACTCAACTAGCTTCTTAGCAGACTTCCCTCTGTCTGGTGTCGAGGATACGATGTCTACGGCTTCCTGGTTCGTTACAACGTCCCACACCTACAGGACAAAGAAGGAGACAACACATCTTATGTTTTGAGAAATGAATCCCAATCAGACGGACAGTAAAAATGAACCCTGCCACATAAGAAGGAAATCAGAGATGGACTCTGAGATCCGGCCGGGCAGGTTGTCGGAGACAAGACAGTACCCCATCAGTGGCAAGAACAATGAATTGGTCTCTGCTAGTAATGTTCCTCTGGGTGACTTCAGGTTCGGATATCAGCCCGAAATCCTTCACGCAGTAGTCCCCGAAGGCCCTAGACATTGCGAGGCCCGGTGACTCATCGTCGGGGAGCCAGAGCCGATGAACTCCCGGCTCGTCGTCCAAGCAGAACACTCTCCCGTTGCACTCAACGATCCTTTCAGCCTCCTCTGCATACCCAAAACAGCATCAAACACTAGCATTCGTGAAACCGTATTCAAGACATTGCAGAAGATCGGGGGAGTAGTGACTCACTGGGTAGGTTCGGCTTGAAATCGACTGTGAGCTGAACTGGCACTAAGGTGCCATCTTCTGACATTGTGGCAAGCACAGCCCGGGAATCTCCAACGTTAGCTATGACAATGTATTCTCCCTGCAGAAACACGCATATTCATCAGCAATCCAATAACTGCATAATCAATTTTACCTCCCAATTCATCCATCTTCAAACCCTAGATTAAAGAATGAATCCCGGTTTTATAAGAGAACCATGTACCACCACCAAACAATTTAGACTTTTGCATGAAATAACTTAAGACTTTTTCGTGGAAACAGTCAAGGGAAATGGACAGAACCACACACAATTAATCAAAGCCTGCAGAGCCAAGCTAGGCTTCCTCTACCTGTCTGACAACAGTCAAAGCAGTTGTCCCGCTGTAGAAGGAATCAATCTTGCGGAGCCGGCCGAGCTCCTGATCGACAGCAGCACAGGTCTTGAAGTAGGAGTGCTTCCATATATCGAACTGGTGGTGCTTCTTATCAGACTCCAAGTCAAAATCCGGCTCAAGGGAAGCCGCGGCGAGAGTTTCCTGCCAATTGCAGAGCAAAGAACGCGGCATCGTCTCCCTGACCCTCTTCGCCACGTAATGCCCCCAAGGACCGTGCCCATCAAATATTCCGCAGAAGATCATGTCACTTTGGCACCCGAATTCCTGCCCACGTCAAGTGAATCGATCAATACTGAACTCGGTGGCATATGAACATCTAATTTATGTTTCTTGCTTGGTGCTGGCCAAAATCTGTTTTTCGGAAAACTGTTTTCCAAAAAAAAGAAAGAAAAACTGTTTTCAGCAAATCTATGGAACGGATCTTAGGTCTTACGCACTTTCCATGAGTTTTATGGTGAATATATGTACCTCCCACACAATGCAGCAATCCTGGTTCACTCCTTTCTCCCCTCTCTTTGAGAAAATGCATGCGAAATTCTTCGAACCATCCACACTTACGATCCCCGAATCGCATAGCATCAAGTCATTCTTCTTTGCTTCCTTGGCCATCGCTTCTGCTGTCTCCTCACCATCGTGAGCCCCAGGATTCTTCCCTTTCCGAATGGCTAGAGATCTGGTGAACCCGTTGAACACGGAAGACAAGTGCCCCATCAACTCTGCAAATGCCAGTAAAGGCCGAGTCCCCTATTATTTCCAAAGACACCCCTTTATCTCAAGCAACTTGCCGTGAAGGGCACATTGCATTCTCCTTTTTTATGGCACTGTCAGTAGATAAAAGACACGATCTGACTCGGACGGTTTAAGAATCTAACAATTTAAAAACACAAACAACCAGAAAAAGTTGGAATCTGGAAAGAGATTCAGAGAACATCCATGTTCATGCTTACATGGAATTCCATAACCAAGCTGACTAGCCCCTATGAACTAGCAGATAACTCCAGAAGTACTCTGCTGTCTGAAGTACGGAAAACTAAGAAAGCAATTTATGAAACAGAAGAAGTAAATGAGGGCACGGCACAGATATCTTTTCTGGCGTGGGCTAATTTAGATTAAAATCGGATGCGGGGTAAATTTGAATTTTATAAGAGGTTGAGACACTGAATTAAATACAAAAATCACAATTCATTCATGAGCAAATGAAAGAAACACGACCAAATGATCATGGCATTTGGGTTACTGTTCATCACCGAGGAATAAATGGAGTAAACATCTCAACCAGGCAATCCGATTGAAGGAGGAAAGTACCATGGGATCCTCTTCCTACCATTTTACCACAGAGGTCATGAAGATTATGACTGCTGGAAGAAATGCCAAATGCAGATCTGAACACTTTGTCTCTTGCTATCGTACTATTAATGGTGGTGATTCAGTGATCTGTATGAAAAGTGGATTTGAGGCCCGCCAGGATGATGAAGCGTTCAGCTGATTTAGCGGTACTCACTGAGGTTAGGGGTTTGAATCACCGCCCGGATGTAAAATCTCTGAAGGCCAGCTGCACACTACGGAGAGTGGGAGAATGGGAGAGTAGATTTACCCGGACTCATGCAGGCTCATGAGTTTACAGGTATTCATGGCTCCATGGGAACTAGTGGCTCCCATAACTCTAATACGACTCATCATTAAAAAAAAAAATTATTTCTTTTCTCCACCTAATTTCCCCGGAAAACAGGCTGAAAACTTTTTACAAGAGAAATGCGGGTATGATTTGGCTTCAAATTCTCTCCTTTCTGTCGTAAAATTCTGAAAAATTTCATCTTTATAAAGCAAGAACAGGATCGGTCTACAGACACTGCCTCTGAGTCATTGAAAACTTGCAGCTTGAAAAGGGGGTATTCATCCCCGACCATATTGACTGCACGTGCTCTGTTTTCTCCCCTGGAAAACAGGTCTGATCCGAGGGAGCTGAAAAAACTAAGAAACTTGACGTCCAAACAATGAGCAGAGCATTTCTCGATTCTCTCGAGGAGGAAGAACACAAGAAGAGAGAGACAGACAGACAGACCTCGAAGCTTTTGCTGCGACTCCAGTTAATTCTTAACAGATGGTTGTGAAATCAGAGCTCCGGTATCTGACGGGCTCGCCGGAGAAGGGAGAGGCCCCGCCGGAGCACGAAGCGATTCTGGTGAACCGGGGAGCTGAGATTGCGGGAGACGGAAGTCAAAGACCGATCGGAATCCATGCGCGAGGAGGCGAAGGGATAGAAGCTCGCTGGGGCTGTCTGTTCCTCTCTTCTTCGGTCTTTATTATTAATCCAGAGGAGAAGAACCCAAGGAAGCCACAGTCGCCTTTCTCTGCCTTCGCGTGGTCTTGTCTGCTTCGTCCGTTCTGCAGGCTCTGTTCCTATCTTGTCCTTTAAATTTTCCATTTTCATGGCATCAACAAAATCGATCATATAAAAAAAGTTCGATTTTCTTTTTTCGGATCTTGTGAAAAATATCAAAAAGCTTAAAATTAGCGAAAATGAGAAAGTGGGCTTGATACACTGATGCTGTCCTTAGTCTAAAATCAAGATGTTTGAGCTCAATTCTTACTTGTAAAATTTTTTACACCCTTTATTCCTTTTTTTTTTTATCTCTTTTTAGAATTACACGACTCTTTTATCTCAAATCTGAATCCATCGAGATTCAGTTAATTTTTCAATGTTGGATGGTATAGATTGAATAAATAAAAAGGCTATGCCTACTGTCCATAAAAATTACAAGCATGTTTACTTCTGTAAAATTATTTTAAATTTTTTACTATTTATTTTTCTCACACTTTTAACAAAATTTAATTTTTCATTAAAAATTGTAAAAATCTACCTTATGTTCTTCTTAAATAAACAGATCATATACTTCTATTTGAATACAATGACAAATAGTTAGTTGATTAGTATTTATTTATCACATCATTATAAAGTAAAACTACTGGAGATTTTATTAACAGTAAGCATAAAGACGACGAGCTTTCGGCCGCTCCCATTCTAGTAATAAAATTTATTCCCATCGTCGCACTGGCCGACCTTGACCAACCCGAATCATCAATGTCATATGATCATGTAATAACTCCTAGTTTGACCACTGCGGCCACGTTTTCTTGGCCTTTTGTGGCCTACCTTTGGCTTAAAGCCTCCGAAAAGAGATTTGAGCCACGGAAAATTTGAGAAATTCTTCCCTAAATCTAATATCAGAAAATACTAATTAAATTATAATAATTAAATAAATCGGTACAAATTACTTAAACAGCTACTTTATTTATTATTAATCAGAGTATTTTTATTAACTCTCCTTTATCACATTACTATGAGGTACAATCATGCAAGATTCTTTCTTTGGAAAATTCTACCGTGCCGTTAGGGCATAAGAGATAGCGGTGAGACCCACCCCGGAAAAATAATTCGTCGCTAGCCGCACCACTTGTGAACCATAATTAGCTTCAAATCACATCAAAGAACTACCCAAACCCAAAAGTCAACTTTACCATTTGTAATAAGATGATAATTGAATTTTTCTTTTCATGAGTTCCGTAACGACTTTTAAAAGAAATTTAAATAGTTTCATCTCATAATAATATGATAAGGGGTAATTAATTAAATTATTTTAATTAATATTAATTATAATAATTACTCGATAATTAATATTGATTTGCTCGCTTATCATATTTGGTTGGTCTTTTTTCACGTGACGGTTACGAGATAAGATCATCAAAGAATTTCCCGAATTCCACTACATTTATGTATATACAAATTTGATTCAAATATATTTTTGGTATAATGCTTTTTTTCAATGTACACTTCTAGTGTATATCTAGAAACTCAATAGTTTTTGACAAACTCATATTAAACGGAGTCCGTCCACTAACGAATTGAGAAAGAAAGGGAAAGCAAGAGGAGGAAATTGAGATAAAATTTTAACTTATTTGGATATACTTAATAAAGAAAAATAAAGGAAAACGGGAATGAAAATTTTCAAGTGAATTGACTATACGATCCTAACGATTGGATTGTTATTTTTTCTTTCAACCTTTCACCAACATTTAATTCAAATATGAGGGCCAATGAAAATGGGATGTAAGAGGTAAAAAGGAGGTGAAAGTTTTACCTTTGTTCTCCCTTAAAAAACCACATTCAAAAAGGATAAAAATTTCACTCCTTTCACTCCAATATGAACAATGTGTAAAGTATAAAGTTCTATCAGTCACGAATTTTCTTAATTCATAGTATCAAGCAATTGTCATATGTTACTTTTAAATTTCAATTACTAAATGTGCAGTGACAACCGACCCGAAGTAGAAATTGTTTCTTTTTTTTTTGTACTTCCTAAAAAAGAAAATATTTTCTTCATGGACTTTCCCAGTGGAGTAACTTCTGCTTTCAGCATGGACCCGTCCACGAAGAGATCATTTGCCGCAACTAATATAACATCAGATTTTACCTGACGAGCGTGAAATGTTCCTTGTAACCCGACTGATAATTGCCAATCTCGGGACTATTTCGATCGTACGGGAGATATTATACGGCTTTTTTAATAAATAATATCATATATGATAAACTAGATATTTCATGCGAAACACATTATTGGACATTTTATTTATTATTATGTGACTCGTTATTGGTGAACATCAATAATTTATTTTATTTTATTTTATTTTTCAAGGTTGAATATGTATTATTGATATGAATTATGATGCCACGTGGCGACAGAAGCCCCGGGAGCTGGTAGGAGTTGAACCATTATTTTTGCAATTCCTTATCGTTTGATGGACAGTGAACTATGCTTATTGTTACTTTATTAAACAATGAAGAGATAAGTGTACGATTTTATACCAAGATGATCGAGTTCTCTTAGGAAGGACGAAAACGAAAATTTGTACATCTAATATTACCCTCGAAATGGGAACAAAAAGTCATGCATTTTAGTTAGCAATTGTAATATTCTCTTATTTTCCTCCTTTTTATCATTTTTTTAAAATTTACGAGTCTTTTATTTATTTTTTTAAAAAAGTCAACTAAGATATATTCAAAAAATTTATTTGGCAGGAGTTCTAACTTGCAAGAGATTTGTTATCATTATCTTGTCGATGATGGAAGATGATATTTAAGTTATTTCTTTTTTTAATCAGTAATCTTTTTTTTTATTCAGAATAAGTTAATAATTTTTTTTTAAAGAAGGCCGGGTAGATTTTTCCGGGAAAATCAAACATAAAACACGTTATTACAGTTCATAAGGGACACAAATTACTCTAAATTATAACCAAATCCTATCGCAAAATCGTGTTATATGATATCCAAAAATTTAATTATAACTCAATAGCCTTGTTTATGATGAGATATTGTTACTAATTTTTTTTTTCAAATAATTATATGGAAAAATTACAAAATCTCCCAAATAGATTTGCCTCGATCACCCCCACCGTCTATTAGTTTGTGTTTTTTAAAAAAAAAATAAAAGCATACCCTTTATCATGATTATTTTAGATACATATATATATTCACATTTTTTTAAAAAATAATCCAATGTTTCTCTTTTATTTGTTCGCATATCATGCAAATTACAACCAGCAAAAATAAGATCACAATTCAAACTTCTATTTATTTCATTTCATACGAATCCCTACCAAACGTAAATTTATTTTAGATTTCTTATAATTTTTGCCAAAATATAATAAATTTAGCATCGGAAACGACAAGACTGTAATAATTGTTTGATGGTCGAAAGAGGAAATAAAAGAATACAAAACTTAACGTTGCAAAATCAAATTTAAAACCACTTACATTGCGAACGATAATGAATATATTACTTCGTCGATTTTTTCTTTCGTGCGGACTGTAGCCTTACCTACCTAAACCAGGGAAAAGTACCAAATCCTTTTTGTGCAGTATGGGAGCGACGATGCCATATGGCCTTTATGTCCCTTATTCGATGGGTTGGGGAATTAAAGATTCATTATCGGACGGTCCCCATCGCACCTAAATTAACACCGTCACTCACCCATTTAGTCCGACCTTCACGTTTCACATTTTAGATTTTAGTCAGCGCGCGTCACCTAATATCTAAAATTATATTAAATTTGACCAATACAGATCGTATTGACAATTAACTCGTTGAGCTGTAAAAACTTTTAGGACGGTGAGTTTTCTCCGTTTGCAACGTGAGAAAAATGACGGGAAATCACTTTAATGAACTGCATTAAGTGCTTTCATATTTCGTTCAGTTTTCATGACGATGTTCCGAAGCATTGGAACCTCGTGACAATTGATGTGCAGGGGATGGGCCCACGCGTGATTCACAAATCTAGTACGGCGCAGTGGGAGGACGGGGAGGAAGGACCACACGACGTGGTCGGTGGAAAGGAAGAAAAAGGATAACAGATCGTCCCGTGATCAATGAATGAATGGCCAAAAAATGTCGGAATTTATTTAAGTGGAGATTTATTCCCCGACTTAGCATCATCCACATATATTATTAATATAATATCTCATCAGAATTAATTTAAATGATAAATAAGTTGAAACGATTTCAAGGGATTGATTTTCTCCCCTACCAAATAACAATTCTCTTGAAAATAATCAGCACCTCTAAGTCACAGACGCGTCAAGCAAAATTCAAATTCTTGACCGTATCACAAAAAGAGAGAAATTAGAACAAACACGATTTCACTTTAATTAACTTTATTTCGATTAATTCCAATTTGGTATTCTAAATCAATATTTGATCGGTGGAGCGGCTGAGGGGTGAATATTCGGCATGTGACATATGATAGTTTACTGTGCAAATTTATGTTCTGATTTTAATGTATATAAAATTAATTCTTATAAAAATTTTATACGTATTAAAATTTTTTAAAAAATTTACACTAAATTTATTTTATACTTGATATCGAATATTTACCGGCGGATGATTGGTCGAGTGGGATCCGCAAGGGAGTCAGAGTCAGAGTCAGAGTCCGGTGAGGTCCACTGTTCACACGTCACTGGCCCCTACAATCACGTGCGTGTCGGTGCACAGGATAAAGACGGCAAAACACCCTCGGGATCAGGGAACGACCCGGGTTTGTTTGTGGTGCGCCGACTGACCAATCAGATATCAGGTGAAATGCCATGGCTCCCTCCCATTGGCTGCTTGCGGAAACGTAATCCCCCCAGGGGCATTTTGGACATTCCACAGGAGCCTTAAAGAGGCCTCCAGCATCATTATCGATGGACGGCAGCTTCGGAACTACCCGAACGGGGCACCGTGTTAAGGACAACTATACGTGATCGACAAATTATGTCAGTCATGACCAACATGAATATGTCCAACCTGTTCGATATTTAGTACATTTTATTTCATGCTTGAATTTTTGTTAATAGAGAAAATTCATATTAGAGGATACTTATTTTATACTAAATCGATCTGACTAGAACTGAAAATTGATAATACACATAAATTAAAGGAATTTTAGCTTTTAATTAATTGATCTGACCCAATTATGAAACGGCACATCCATTGAATTTTTAATAATGTAGAGTGTTTTCAGGAATATATATATATATATATATATACCATTTTAATGACATTCCCGGTCCCTTCGATGGAATATGTTGATAGAGACGGATTGTTTATATCATGAATCTCGTAAAACAAATTGGTCTTGATTAATGAAATGGGTCCGCTCCGTTGGATTTTTTTATTAAGATTCTGAATGAAATTTTATAACCAATGCAGAAAGCATTTCACACATTCTTGAAATTATTTTTTTTATTTTTAAGTTTTATAACTATGATGATGTCATATATCTTCTCTGGCCAATGAAATTTTATACAGACATGAAAATCATCAAAAAGATATGTTTCCATAATTGCAAGTACAAAAAGGTTGTTGCTAAAATTAGAATATGCATTTTCAAGGATGCTTAAAAAATGATAATGGCATATTTAAAAAAATAAACGTTATTCCATTACTTATAGAGGAGATATTAAATAATATTTTATCCCATTAAAAAGTGAGTTGATTATAACATCATAAAATAATTGAGATGAATCAATTTATCTTTTTATTTAAAATTTTAAAATTATATCTTATATTTTCATTTAAATTTTTAATTTGAGTCATAATTTTTTTTTATTTTCTTGGAATTATTAAGGAATTTGTCGGTCGGAAGAGGCCTTTGCAAGAAGATTTGACATCCAACCATAGAATGCAGGAGAAATAATGGAGTTGCCTATTAACACGTGGTCCATTGGCAGGAATCTCAATGATTTTGAAAGCAACGTATCTGCCGAGATATTTGTGATGCCCCATCTGTTAGTTTTTTTATTTTTATTTTTATTTTTTTAAAAAAAATATAGTGTGACATTTAAATTTTAATTAATTCAAACTCAATTCAGATCATACAATGAATTAAGGTTAAACTTGAGCCGATCATGCTCAACGTCGTGCTTGGGAGTTGTTTATTGAGAAATGCTGGCCGTTTGATGCGATCCCAGTCCTTAACCCGACTCTCCAGTTTCCGAGAACAACAGCAGGATCCATGAAAGTAAAAATGAGACTGGGAGGGAAAACGAATCAAACTTGCATATGTACAGTAGGAAGAGTCCTGTATAGAAATATCAATGCCAATGGGACCTGTTAGTCCTGACAAATGACGAGGAACACCATTGCCTATAGTCCTGTGCTGATTTGATGTTACATCGGACATGTGAAACCAAGCACGACAACTCACATGACACCGAGATATCAGTTACTCAACAGCACCTGGATCTGATGAGTTCAGTGCCAGAGTCGATGAACGATTCTTTTCGAGCTATCTTCAAGAGGACTCCCAATTTCTACAAATGCAGTGCACCTTAGCCAGCGAAGCCATGTAATCGTCAGACCTGAAAATGCCAGACGAAATCTTTATATTTTTCGAAAGCTTCCCAGATCCCAAGAAGAACGTCCGTGGCTCGCATTTCTACAGTACCTTTCTCCGTAAGGAGATTGACGTGCCTTGAGTATCCAGCGTTTAGCCTCATCGGGTTTTTTCTGCATAAGGAGGAAATGAAGAAGTTCAAGCCCTTCATTGTAAACTCATTTCTTGATCAGATTCCCGCACATACCTGGGATTCATAATAGAGGCCTGCATATAAAGAAGCATAGAAGTACTCGCCCGGCTTCCCTTCCCAAAATAGAGCGACAAACTACAGAGCAAAGTCGGATCTCTCGATGTCAAGGAAGATCTTCATACAAAAATGTTAGTGCAGAGTCATTTGTCTCAGATAAGGTCCTCGTAAAATCTAGGAATTCCAACTGCAAATTGAAAACACCACCTTTTCTGGATCGCCTCCGTCCTTAAACATGTTATATGCTTCCGTCATCACGGGCCGTGGATCCCGACCCACCTGCATTGAGCTACTAAGACAGTCAAGAAAACTGGAACTTAGGGAAAGAAATTGACTGAAACAATATTAGCAGGTTGAAAACTCGAAATTCGCCTGGTTTTATTCAAATCTTTGATGCTTGAACTAACCTGGAGAAATCGCTTCCTTGCTTCATCAACTCCATACAGTTGAGCTTCGCAGAGAAAGCACCATATGGACTCTTCCGTGTCATTTGGATTCTGGGCAACATCTATTCGGAACTGCTCCGCCCCTTCTTCGAATCTATACCGACCGATGATGCATGTGCATCATGAGATAAACCACGTTTTATACGATATAAACCAGAGAAAGCATAAATGTCTGCAGAGATCAGGAAGACTGTGATCATCACCTCACCTGTCGAGATAGTAAAGGGATAGTCCTCTCTGCCAGAGATCTGAACACAATGAAGAGTTAATCCCTCCTTTTATCTTCAATTAGCCATTCTTACTTACTACAACTAGATAAATTCCGGGTATTTCATGGATGTTCAGAAACCTACATGCCTTCTGCCGAGGATCCAGCTCCATTGCCCTGTCGAATTCTGTCAAGGATCCCGCAACATCACCCTATACAGAACAAAAACACCCAAAATGCTTGAGGAGGGGCAATCATATTGTAATCTCTGGTGTCCGGACAGCAGTGGAAAGGTATAAAAGTTTTAACCTTAAGAGGGCTTCCTGAACAGTAAGACACAAGCAAGGTATAATTTTTCATGCAGTTGACTTCTGTAGTCATACATGGGTTGTGCAGATGTATTGCCCGAACTGGAGACTATCAATCCAGTATGTCCCAAGAGTGTCTTTCAGACAAAGAACATTACAATTACCACAACCGCATTACAAACATGGGCAACGAATCGATTGTCTGTCGAGTTTTTCTTCAGGTTTGTGCAGTTCCAAGTCGTCCCGAAAAGGTTGCACACAAGGTGACTGTCACTATGCCTCAGAGAGAGCTGCATGAAAAGGAGCTACCTGTCGGAAGAGTAGCATTCCCCGGCGGATGGCCAAGACCGCTTCGCGTGCATTGTTGCCGCCGCCGGTTAGGGCGTCCCAGATGCCCGAGACTGAAGGGAGGAACAGTCTCCGGGAGATGGTGGAAGCTGCAGCTGAGTTCAGATGGTGGCTGTGAAGGGCTGAGGGATTGACGGAGCTTGAGAACAAGAAATGGGTACTCCTGAGGAAAGCCGGAGAATGGTTAGGAGCTGAGAGTGGGCAAAGGAGGGGGTGTGATTGAGAGGACCGCAAGATAGAGGGGTTGAGTAATTTGCAGGGCGGAGCCATGCTTGCATGGAACAAACCGTTCAATTCAGGGGAAGTCGGTTGAAGTCGATCTCTTCCCAGTTCTTGGGATAAGGTTACAGCTTCCAACGGCCAAAAATGATCTATTTTCCTCGTCGTTTTTGTTCGCGCCGCCAAGGAATGTCTATGATTAGTTGAAATATCGGTAGTTTAGATTAAAAAAATTAATTAAATTATTTTAATTAAAATTATTATTATTATTTAGATAAATAATGCCATTTACTTATTTATTATTATTTAACCTGACGAGTTGATCAGAGCCATAGACACATTCTGGGCCGGACGCCCATGGCTTTTGAGACAAAGTCTGGGCTCCTGCAGTGCCACCGCCGCCAAGCCTCTGGACCATCGCCGACACCCAATTCTCCAGAAAAGCTGTCCTGTTCCCAATTTTCCTCTTCCAGCACCTTCGTGAGAAGTGATGATGTCTTCGTTGTTCATGTTTTGTCATATCTAGTCGTCGAAATGTGTTCATCTGTAACTTATCGATGCCTCTGACCGGATTTGAACGCCCGAGTTTGCAAAGCTTTTCTGAAGCTATGACGATGAGTGTGTATCCCAGCTCATTCGAGGCCGTTCGAGGTCCAGGAGTAGACTTGTTTCCACATTTATCTGAGCTTGACCTTTGGATTTCCATGTTTTCTGGGTGCTTACGCGCTAAAGTGTGATCTTTGATGATTTCTCACTGTTTATGCCGATACGAACTGTGAATTTCTTGTTTTTATCTTGCATGTCCCGATGCTAGTTCCGTTGATTCTTGAGCTGCGAAAACAAGTTTTTGCCACGGAATGTTCCCTGTGATGTGTGAGACCAACCCATGCTAATGAAGCTGATCATTCAATGACTGATTCCTTTCTCTATTGACATCTGAGGGAACTTATACTCCATAAATATCTGAATTTTCATCATTATATGTGACTATCAATCTGAATTTTCATCGGTTGTTGAAGCGGGTAGTTGCGGAAGAGCTGTGCTGCTATGAAATCTGAGGCTACCATAATTAACAAAGCAGGAATTTTGGGTGCAGACCCCTTCACCAACTAGGGAGTGGTCAATGATTTACTTCATCTTTTGATTTCCATGTTTTCTGGGTCCTTACGGGCTGAAGGTGTGAACTTTGATGATTTCTCATTGTTTATGCTGATAAGCACCATGAATTTCTTGTTTTTATCTTGCATTTCCTGATGCAAGTTTGGTCAATTCTTGCCATGTGGAAGCAAGTTTTTCCCATGAGATGTTCCCTGTGATGTTTCAGATCGAGCCATGCTAATGCTGATCGTGCAGTGATTGATTCTTCTCTCTGTTGACTTCTGAGGGAACTCATACACAATAAGTAATCAGGATGGGGCTGTCTTCCTGATATCGAGTACTGGTTTCTTGCCTCATCCATTTGCTGGTTCAAACCACTCCCTCTGTTTTTGATGAACTTCATTTCTGACCAACCGACCATAACTAATAACAGACACAGTGCTGGATCACTTATCTGTGGATACTTTCTCCCAAGGAAAAGAAAGCTCAATATGTTATTGTTTTATTTCCTTCCATGATGTTGGCGTTCAGTCTCGGTTCACTCTCACAAACAAAAATCAACAATCACTTCAAAAAATTGTAGGCGGGGCTTTAGAATTTGGTTGCAGGTATGAGTAGCGCTGCTGGATGCTGTTGATCTGTGGAGATCATGGTGGAGTCCAATGATCTGATGGCAGTCTGCCTCAGATTGATGTCAAGTAGGTTTGGCTCTGCCACTGCTTGAATCTGGTGAGGCTGCTCCAGCTCTGCTCTGGTTTGGTTGACTAGAAAAGATACATGCCAAACTTCCTTTCTTTTGGTCCATTCTTGCAGCAGACAAACATTTTCAGTTATCTTGATCTCAAGACTCAAACCTAAATGTTCTTCCAGTACGAATAAATCAATTTGTCAAGAGACTTTGAAACTAAACGGGCTGCGAAGGATTTGAACAGATTCGGGAAATAGCTGCTGCCTGCTGACTAAATCCACAGACTTCCATGATGGTTACTGGCCATGCTGAGAGAAGCTCATCGGTGAGCCTGTCAGTCATCTTTGACCAAGTGAACGAAGAGTATGTGCCGATAAGTAGATGCAAACAGATTTGGTCCCAGCGATACCTGTCCGAGCCATTTGATAAGAGAGCTGATTCAGATCTTCCATCACCATCTGATATTTAGGAGTGCCTATCGAACCATGTGATGAAGCTGCAGTTCTTGTATGCCGGGTTCTCCGAGCAATATATTAATGAGATCATGTACTCGATAACAGGGAGACAGACGATTGTTGTATATCTATCTTGGGGAAGTTATAGGGTTGGAACGGCCATGTTGTAGCCATTTGTAATGTTCTGATCATCTTGGCTCCCTCATCCAGGTCGAGGTGCATTGCATAGGTTTCCCATTTTGATGGTTGGCTGCTGTTGGTGGGACGGCGAACAGAGACGGACGTTCAGGTCGAGGAAATTAACGAGAAAGAAATGAACAATGGATCTAATTAGATAAAAACAGGACTCCTCCATATATACCAGTAAAAAAAAGGGAAAATTCGACTATAATAAATTTAAACAAAATTGTCTTTAAAATTTGGTATACATAAGATTGCATAATTAGTTATAAAACGTAAATATGTTAATAATTATATTGTAAAATTTTAATATATTACACAAGAAATTTTATAGTTAAACACGGTAAATTATGATATAAAATTTACTATAATTTGCCTATGAAAAATCGTTGTAATTTGAGACTGATCCGGTGATCCCAGTCACCAAATATACTTGGTAAATATTAATTAGGGTTTAATTTCTTAATTAGTAGTAATTGCATTAATCTTACCTCTTTCGATTGGAGAAGCTTTGATGACCGGGCTATAATTCAATAGTTGATATGGAAATCAAATCAAGTTAAATATTCACCGGGTATAACTCAGGTTCGTGTTAGAAAAACAACTAATTCGGCAAGCTATCCCGATTAATTGAAATATTCAAACGAGATCCCGAGTGTATAAAATCAATTTCATCGATGAACTTTCCAGTTTTTATGGCGATTTGTATTAATTAATGTTGGTGTTCACCCTTAATTGGACTCCAAAAATATTGAACGAAATATATGCGTGATCACTATTAATCTCGGATTGTAACTGTCCACGATCGACCCTCGACTCCTTCAATCGTACTATCGATCGAGAGTTGCAGAAGAAATTAGCGCATGAATGCAATGCTGAAGTTGTTGAGCAGGTGAATTCTGATAAATCAATTATTTACATCTAAGCAAGACTGTCTTGAACATAAAATCAACAGCTTATGAAATAAATAATTGGACATGAATAAATTAATATAATCAATGCACGCGACCAGACAAATTGTACACGTGATGAATAATCTGTCTGTAAGTGTGAGGGTGGTCTAGAGCTTGAGGGTCAGATCGATGCCCGAGTCCGACCGATCGCTTTCGAGAACTTCTTGCTTCTGATCAGTGACGTTGCTGGATCCGACAACCATCTGCCGGCTGGTTGCTGCCGGAAAGCTGCTGTATTCGCTCGGAGACGATGGAACGTGACCGAGCCCGGGCCTGCCATTGTAAGCTTGAACAGATGAAGCCATCCCGGACCGGTTGAAGGGTAGTGGCAGCGGATTACTGCAACCATGCTGAGGGCCACTGAGTGGGTGCCCGGCCAAGGTGAAGGGGTATGAATGAGAGGTCTTCGGCTTGTGGATCATCGACTCGTACCAAACCCCGAGCGATGGTCGACTGGAGGCTCCGTATAGGGCGGGGACCTGGTGGACCAAGGTCGAGGACAAGTATGAGAACGGCGAGTGCACCAGAGGGTTGAGCTCAAGTCCCCGGCGCTGCTTCGCCAGAGCCCGCTCCTGCTTGTGGGCGTTCTGGTGGCCGCCGAGTGCCTGGGACGACGAGAACACCCTCTGGCAATAGGTGCAGGTAAAAACCCTAGGCTTGGATGCCTTCTCCGCCGAGGATGGCTCGGTCCTGTCGCTGGCTGCTGACGAGCCGCCTTCGTTCGAGAGGGCGAGAGCTAGGGTTCCTTTGGAGACGGTGGAGTTGTCGTTCGAAGGGCTGGAGGGCTGGTGGCGGTCAGGAGTGCTGCGAACTTGCTCCATAATCGATGGAAAGTTGAGAGACTTCAAACCTGTACGAATAACAGAGTACGAGTAATCCCGGAATATTTATAAGGGGGAGATTGATGGTGATGGTATATTTTTATTTATGGAAGAAAATCTTGGACTCGTATTGTACAAATAAGCCAGACATTCAAGCCAGTCGGATCCTTTTAACCAGTAGTAATTGTACTTTAATGTCAACTGCTAGCTTTTTATGATACAAAAATTCCAAAAATAGCCTATGCAAATCCTTCTAATTCCATTAATGAAACATAAATTCAACTTTAAGTTGTCGACTTGCGATTAATTGGTAAGAACGTGATTTACATCCTTAATTTTCTGAGTTATACTTTGCTACAAACCCTAATTGATGAAAAAATTAGATGGTCTTATCTCACAGTGATATGATGAGAAATAATTAATTAAATTATTTTAATTAATATTAATTACGACAACTACTTGGGTATTAACATAAATTTACTCATTTGTCATATTTTAATTAGTACTTCCTTACATCACGCGGTTATATAAAATCACCTAAGAGTTTCTACTAATTGATGGAAATCTTAAATAGCTGGAGCCTCTGGAAGAAATTTATAACCGAGGGACAATGAGAATTTCAAAAACATTTTCTCCATATCACGCGTTCCATTTAGTCGTGCACATACCATACATGTTCACTCAGAAAGAATTAAAGGGACAAAAATTTTCCAATTATGTTACCTTGCTACGTGGTATAAATTAGTACCGGTCAAATAGTGTCGGTTATTTAAACAGTTGTCATAATTGTTACTTGTGAAAGTAATATTCTTACTGATTGTTTCTTACTTTCTTGCGGCACTAAGATTATTTAAGATTTTTTTCGAAGAGGTATGACTGGAGCATAAAAAGGTAAGGGGGAAAAAAGAGGGAAAAAAGGAAAACCAGAGAAGCCATGTATGGACCAAACTTGACTTGCTTGGCTAAATTGGAATTATTTTATATCTATGTAATTTATGGAATGTGGATAAATAAAAGGAACACAGGAACAAGCTTGTTCCGAGGATGACTGGGATCAATCCTTTTTGTTGAAATGGCAAGTGCATCTTCGAGAAATTCCCCCTTCCATGTACTACGTGGAATTGATCTTTCGGTGGAATTAAAGATACCGGACGAATATTTCAGTGGATCAACAGCTCTTCACATGCCGTGTCTAAGAGGTTGCTCCTTTCCTCTGTTATAAATTATGATGCCAATCCTCGTAATTAAGTTTAATGAGCATCTTATGCATTGTTGGAGTTCCAATCTAACCTTTTGGATTAAATATAGACTATGACTGAGAGAGAACATGGGAAAGAACGGAATGAAGGGTTCGAAAAAGTCAAATTAATTGCAAGTTTCTTAATGCCGGATCGGTAAATATTTTAAATTAAATTTCGAACTGGTGCGCAATGAAGATTATTGACGAATTTTAATATGAATTACCAAGGAAGTATGCGTACATTCTTTACCATCTTCTAAGAATCATGATTGCCCAAGCTCCACCCCTGAGGGTTGGCTGAAATTAAATACTGACGGCCCAGCCTCGGACCAGCCCAAAGCTGCAGGAGCCGGAGGTGTGATTCGTGACCACACAGGGCGATGGGTTAAAGGCTTCGGCAAGCATCTTGGGCCCACCAGTAGCCTGGTCGCTGAGCTGTGGGGAGTCCGAGAAGGTCTCCTGTTGGCAAAGAACCTTGGAGTTTATTTCCTGTATTTGGAGCTAGACGCAAAGGTGGTATATGATTTGATATGGGGCACCTCCCCAGCAAATACTGGACTGATGCCTATTATTTCTGATTGCAGATCATTAGCAAGCTCATTCCAGGGTTTCAAAGCAGCTCATATTTTGAGACAAGCCAATGCAGTAGCAGACCAGATGGCTAAGGATGCACGGACAAGCCCAGTAGTTGCATCTTCAAAGTCAACTCTTACATTAGATACCCCCGGTGGGGCTTTTATCTACCCTCCTAGCTGATGTTGTAGGGGTTTCGTACCCCAGGCATGTATCTATTACCTCTGTAACTGAAAACCATGGTTGTTAGGTTAATATAATACTCCCTTTTACACCCAAAAAAAAAAAGAAAGATTGCCCAAGCTATTTTTTTACGGAATCAATGGAGAACAGAGAACGCATTGTACATCATTTTTTGTTCCCCTAAAAGAAGGAATAATTGGCACTTACTTAATGTGGCTCGCACGAATTTTATTATTTTAATAAAATTGATTAAAAACTGAATGTGGGATAAATAATTAAATAACTTTCTAATTAGAGTTAATTTTAAAATTTGTGATTTTTCAGTAAATTAAATGTGAAGGATGAGTAATAAATTTAGAAAAAAAATGAGTATCAATGACAAAATTGGGTTATAATAAAAAGGATTGGAGAGTGAAAGAAAAAAAATTGGACTAACAAATTTACCGTTACATCCTTAATTTTTTTAATCTAATAATTATTAAAAAAAATGAAGTTATGTGTTTACGAGTAATTTAGACAGGTGAAAAAAAATCTCAAAAAGAAATTTGCTCCCATATGTTATATATATATATATATATATATATATAACAACTAAGACTTATGAAAAAAAATCATGTGTAGCAACTACAAAGACATTATAGATTTTATTAGTTTTTAATTTTATCATTTTTCATGAAGGAAATGTTACATCAACGTACAAAATCATTATATTTTTGACACTTTGGTAGGACTATTTTTTTGGGCTAAATTTGTATATGAAACCTTTTTTTATTTGATAAGCAATATTACTCTAACAGTGAAATTTGGGTTAATTCCATTACACTTGTCTGACATGTCAGCAGAGGCAACATTTGATTTAAAGTCGCGAATTTTGCCAAGTCATATGATAAATAGACACACTTTTTATTTCATAAATACCTTTTTTTTCTAAAAAAATTGTGTTATAACAATAAAAGGTACTGCAACGTTGGAACAATTTTTTCTCTTAAGACAATTGATTCAAGTGCTGTTTAACTACGAGAAATATTAAGATTATCGGAAAAAGGTTGAACAATAGTAGAATTTTCTTGAGTGATAGATTAAAGTTTGAAATTATAGTAGTATTTGAAAAAATAAAAGTCAGTCGCCATTGTAAATAAATGTAGATAAAATGGAGGTAAAATTAATAACAAAGTGGAACTTAATCTAAGAATTTTAATTTTTTTGGATGCAAAAACTTTACCTAATATGTTATAAAATTTTAATCCATTTAATCTCATATTAATAAATTTTGCAGCAAAAACTATAAATTGTAGCGTAAAATTTTAATTAATTTGGTATTATAATGGTCTTTACATGGAAACGAAACACTATTTCTTGAGAGATTATTGTATGAACTCAGCCTAACACGCCACTTGTGAACCCTATCAGTGAATGTTTAACACATTATCATTAAGTATCACATCACATTTTTCTGTTTATTAATAATATTTATTTTTAATCATAATTTAAAATTTGCTCACGTGTCGAACATTTATTAGTTAAATTCACAATGTCATATCTGAGTTTGACTAATTTGAGAATTTTCCCCCTTTTAAGGAATGAAACCTTGCTTACATTGGCAAAGCGCAGCTTGATATTACCATAATTATCATCCTAAATTTGGATTACGTTGAAGAACTAAGAGTCGATTGAAATGGCGCCAAAGAACAGCTAATTAACCCTAAATTTGGACTGGAAAACAAACCATACCCTCAACCTTAATTTTAGAAAATTATTGCCAGCCACTAACTTTGTCTCCGCTCTCCTTCCTCCAAATCACTAACTAACTTTTCAAAAATCCGTTAATTTACTTATAAATAACGTCGCTTCCTCCATTTCCCCACCAATTCAATCTCCGGGGCTCTCAGGCTCATTGAAGAGGGCCTCGTTCAATTCACCAATTTCTAATTCTTAATTAGATCAATAAACAGTTCAAGAGAAAGATGGCGAAGAGCAATGGGGTTGTGGTGATGGCCGTGTCTTGCATCGTCCTTGTGGCGATCGGCGTGGCGGTGGCAGTCGGGATCTCGAAGAACCGGGCCGGTGAGAAGGAAGCTGCTCCAGCAGTCAAGGAGGTGTCTCCCAATATGAAGGCGGTCCAGGCGATATGCGCTCCTACCGATTACAAGGAGACGTGCATCGACAGTCTCAAGGGCACCAACACCACCGACCCGAAGGAGCTCGTCAAGGTCGGGTTCCACGTTGCCGTGAAGAACATCGAGGAGGCGGTGAAGAAGTCGTCCGTCCTGAAAGAGGTCGAGAAGGACCCGAGGGCTTCGCAGGCGCTCCAGAACTGCAAGGAACTGATGGATTACTCCATTTCCGACCTCAAGCGCTCGTTCGAGAAGGTGGGGGAATTCGATCTGAGCAAGGTCGATGATATCCTCGCCGACCTCAAGGTCTGGCTCAGCGCCGCCATCACGTACCAGGAAACCTGCTTTGACGGATTTGAGAACACGACCGGTAAAATCGAGATTTATATGTAACTCCTTTCCCTGGAATCCGGCCCTGGGAATTGCAAGCTCATAAGAACTTGATTTTCTCTGCAGGAGACGCCGGCGAGAAGATGAGGGAGGCACTGAAAAACGCGACCCAGATGACAAGCAACGGCCTGGCCATGGTCACCGAGGTCTACGCGACGCTCCAGAGCCTGAACCTCCCAATCTTCAACCGGCGGCTGCTGTCAAGCGCCGAGGATGGCTTCCCGGTTTGGGTACAGGAGGATGCCGCCACCAGGAAGCTGCTGGCAGCCAAGACATCGCAGATCAAGGCCGACTTGGTCGTGGCCAACGACGGGAGCGGAAAATACAAGACGATCAACGCGGCTCTCAATGACATCCCCAAGAAGAGCAACAAGACATTTGTGATCTACATTAAGGAAGGAGTCTACAACGAGCAAGTCCAGTTCAACAAGAGCTTGACCCATGTCATGATCGTCGGAGACGGTCCAACCAAGACACGGATCACATCCAACAAGAACTTCGCTGATGGAACCCCAACCTTCAAGACCGCGACAGTTGGTAATAAGCCGTGCGAGAAATGCTCGTCATACGATCGTATAATTATACTCCTCTGGTCTAGTCTAACTATGCCGTTTTGTCAATTGTGCAGCTGCTCTCGGAGATTACTTCATTGCCAAGGACATCGGATTCGAGAACTCCGCCGGGGCGATCAAGCACCAGGCCGTGGCGCTGAGGGTCCAGGCCGACCACGCGGTCTTCTACAACTGCCATATGGATGGCTACCAGGACACGCTCTACACCCACACCCTGAGGCAGTACTACCGCAACTGCGTCATCTCCGGGACCATCGACTTTGTGTTTGGCGACGCCGCCGCCATTTTCCAGAACTGCACGTTCCTGATCCGTAAGCCGCTCGATAACCAGCAGTGCATTGTCACGGCCCAGGGCCGGAAGGAGAGGCGCCAGCCGTCCGCGATCGTGCTCCAGAACTGCAACATCCTTCCCGACAAGTCCTACGTCAAGAATGGCATCACCAAGTCGTACCTTGGCAGGCCGTGGAAGGAGTACTCCAGGACCATCATCATGGAGTCGTACATCGACGATGTGATCGAACCCCAGGGTTGGCTGCCTTGGGTGGGGACGTTCGGGATCAACACATGCTTCTACAGTGAGTACAACAACAAGGGCCCTGGCGCCGGCACCAAGTCCCGGGTCACATGGCGTGGTATCAAGAAGATCACACCGCAGCACGCGACGGATTTCACCCCGGCCAAGTTCCTCGGTGGCAACCTCTGGATTCCTCAAACCGGAGTGCCGTACACCCCCGGAATGTTCCAAGCTTAAATTTAAAGATCCTCATAGTCCAACCCTGGACGGCTTTCCCTCTGGCTCCCGGGGCTGGACCTGTGATTTAATGTATTCGATTCGGTCTCGAGGGATGTAAGTTGCGGAGCTCTTCGCTCAATGTAATTCACGTGACGATTCATATAATTTCCCAATTATTCCTTCTATTGGAATGGTGCCTACTAATCAACGAGCAGCAATTATACACTTCGACAGGACAAAACAAATCTTGGAACAATTCTAACATATTAATTTGCGCCATTCTGGATCGTAATATGAACATAGTCTGACGAAATAGAAACAGCGGAATTTTAGGGACTGAATTGAAAATAAAATTATTCACTCGGCAAATCCCTTCCCTTCTATTTGGATTTTAGAGCTGCCCTCTTCTTTTCCTTCCCCGCCTCTCTTCGCTTCTTATCGGAAATGCACCCCTCTCTCTCTCTCTCTAGATCGATCCGAGTTCAGCTTCGTCATCGTCCTTGTACGACTAATCTTCTTCTTCCGATTCATCCTCCTGCCTTCACCGCTGCCTCCAACCCGTCCGCCGGGAAAGACAGAGGGATGACGCTCTTAAGACCCGGAAGACAGACCGCTCGGTTGTCAAAAGGCGCCGCCGTAACCGACGCCGTCCTCTTCCTATTCTCAATCTTCGTCATCGGTTGGTTGCATCAAAATATGGTAATGATGGAATTAGTGCATGTAAAACCAATGACATCCTAATTGTTGAAATGTTACTAGTGCAAGAACAAAATAGACTTCTCAACTTCAGATGTGGCAATGCTGGTATATAAAGAGAAGTATGCCAAGCCGAGCGATGATTGGATGTTTAAGGTATGCCTCTTAGATGGTTTGCTTAATCCCGCTTCCTGTTTTCTTTTGCAGGATTAATCTGAATGTCATTATTTTCTTGCATACATAAGTACTAATCAAACGCAAAGTCATCGGTATGTACATGGTAACGTTAATCAGAGTCTCAAAGCTTTGATTCGACGTGAGCCTCTAGAGTGCGCTCCTCCAATGCCCGTGGTGTCTCATAGCTTCACTTTCTCTGTGTTCTCGTGTGCTCTTGTGGTAAGACATTGATAACTGCTTCTGGAGAGGATGAAGAATCCCATGTAGTCCTTGTTGAAAATGGTTGCCGGGATTTTGTGTGCGTATATCAATCAAACAGCGGACTTTGTCGCTCAAGCCTTCCCAACGGTGATGCTAGCTTGATGGAGATGAGGCTCCGATGCTGCTGGATAACACGTAACAGTATTTCTTGCTGCGAACTTGAATGCATTTTGTACTGTTTGTTAAGTCAATGGAATCTATAGACTATCCAGCCATTTCTTGTTATGGCCGGTGCTTGCCGGCTGTCCTCAAGTAGGAAATACGGATTGCTCCAGTCCAGCTCCAGCAGGCTAGATCTTGCCGCATTAATCTGCGGTCCAGTGGATGTCTTTCTGGTCTCCAGGTATTCTCGATCTCTAGGAATTCCTGTAAACTTGGAACAGGCAACGTGGCTATTTCTAACCCGGAATGTGATATTGAATTAAGTATAACTGTCATAAGCCAGATGAGTCTAAGCATCTTCAAACGCAATTGCAACATGTGGGATGCCCATGAAGTTCCCATTGTCAGAAAGGAGTGGCAAGTGGCAATGCCCGGGGCAGATATCATTTGAAACATTCTGGTTGGTAGGGTTTCATTCAATCACAGTAGGTTCCGCCATTGATGGCCATGGCCCTCAAATATCCACAAGGACCGATTTCCACTCTGGTTAGGCAGTAATAGCGGCAAGAAAATCATACTGGAATGTACCAATACTTCAAAACACAAAAAATTAATCTTGACACTAACATAATAGGAGACCCATCCGGGAAAGTAGTACTGAAAAGAAACAGTGAATTTTACAGGAAATTCTGCTAACAAATTTGAATTGCAGCCAAAGGGATAAGTATCTGCCTCTTCGAGTAAGAACATAAACTTACACTCTGAAACCCCTGCTGTTTCTCTTGCCTCTTGCCCTCTCGAACTTCCTTCCCTTTGATCGGACATAGGGCTTGGTGTGGCTGTGTGGAACACCGGGAGCCGGACCAAAGTGCTTCACAGCTTCACGTGCATTCTTCGGACCTCTGAGAAGGACCTGCATAGGCACAGAACATCAACAGCCCATAAAGGAGTCCAATTCTGCCAATGGAGAGAATCAAGCTAGAAATGCGCAATTTAAGAGGCAATATATCAAACAATACTATCAGGATTCTTGAATACCCAAAACAGCATTAGAAAAAAGTAGCACAACAAAAAGGCACCAGCGGCACTAATTGTAGACTATGAATACACGCTACATACCGTGTTCTGTCCAAGAGGAGCCCGCAGAGCAAGCTGGTCAAATGTCAAGCATTCACCACCAGCCTTCTCGATCCTTGCCCTTGCCGTCTCCGTGAACCTCAGGGCCGTGACCTTCAAAGCAGGCACTTCATAGACCCTGATATCATCAGTGACGGTCCCTACTACCACAGCAATTTTATCCTCCTGTTTAATCAGCATAACAACAACCCTTATGTACATTATGAACTTTTTCACTTAACACAACTGCTAATTGCTGATCAACTATTCTGGGTATGCAAGATCACAGACCTTTCCCTTCATGAAGCAGATGAGCCTGGAGAGGGAGAGCGGGGGCTTGTTGACCTTGCTCATGAACAAGCGCTTCAGGATTACAGCATTGAACTTGCTCCCGGTCCTCCGGACAAGGAATCGATACAGCTGTTACAAATCACCATCGAGTCACTCCTCCAATAGACATAGACCCACGTGCACAGTAGAACCAGCAACAATTAGGAAAAAGTTCAAAACAAATATGAAGAAAGCATCCAACTTCCCCCATGAGCGCATATAAAATCAATTTAGTACACAAAAAGGAAATCAATTGCGTCATCCAGCAACGGCAAATGAGACTATACAACAAGTTCGCATTTTTCGATCTGTCTGTAAGGACCACAGGTTTCACCATGTAGAATAGTAAAGCAAACGCATCATCCGGGATCAAGCGTTGTACTACTGAAGATAAACGTACGCCGTGATCTCAGCAAAAGGAAGCTTCAAACGCACCTTAACGATGAGCTTGAGATATATATCATCTGATTTAGGAGCTGTCCTTTTGGTCTTCTTGATCTTACCTCCAGCTTTCAGATCAATGCCCTGCGATTTTCAACAGACATAAACATAGAACGAGCTCAATTCGCCATAGAAACCAAAGAATCTCGGAGCAATAGAGAGAGGGAAATATGGAGGGGGAGAGAGGAAAGAGTAACCATTTCTGCTTGGTCGTTGAGCTCCCTGCCTCGTCGCCGCGACGCCTCTGAAGTTGATGAGGAGGAGGAGGGGGTGACAGCTAGGGTTTTGAAGGGCCTTTATCGAGGGTGACACAGGCACCGTCCCAATTTCTCTGAGGCCCTGAACTTCTTATTGGGCTGAAGGCCCTATAGTTTCTTCTTTCATTATCATTATAATGGGCCCAACGTTGCCACCCCCGACCATCAGAACTTAGACAAAGCCCAGCCCAGGCCAATCAGCACTCGCTGCCTTCGCGTGTTGATGAGAGAATCTGTTAGGTGGCAGTCCTGAAATGATATTATGCGTATAAAGCTTCTTCATTCTTATTGAGTTTTTTACTAAAATTTAGAGGAAAAAAAAATTAAAAATAATATAATTTTATTAATTTATAATAAGACATGAGGCTTTTCCCTCGTTGATAATAATAATAAAATACTTACCAGAAATTCTTCAACTGCCATTCCAATTTCAACGATCATCCACACAGTTGACCTTCAAAATCGTATCCTATCCTCCGAAATCCGGAAAAAGATTCAACATTTGAGGGCGACCTGGGAAGAAGATGGCTTCGATGGATGCTCTAAGATCTGCCATTCCGTCAGCAATCCTCTGCCTCTTTCTCATCTCTGCTGCCCAGTCGAGGCGATCCGCCTACGACATCATCGGCGACTACAACTTCCCGATCGGGATCCTCCCCATCGGAGTCCAGGACTACGACCTCGAGTCCTCCACAGGCAAGTTCTCTGCCTATTTCAACAAGACCTGCAGCTTCTCCCTCGAGGGCTCGTACCAGCTCCAGTACAAGTCCACCATTAGAGGGGTCATCTCGAAGAACAAGCTCACGGGCCTGCAGGGCGTGAAGGTCAAGCTCTGGTTCATGTGGGTCGACATTGTCGAGGTTAGTCGGCACGGGGACAAGCTCGAGTTCTCGGTGGGGATTGCTGGTGCCGATTTCCCCATTGATAATTTCGAGGTGTGCCCTCAGTGTGGGTGTGGGCTGAACTGCAATAGTGGGAAGGTGGGAAGATTTAGGAGGATGAGCCCATCTTTTGCTTCTTCTTGATTGGTTGAGTTGTTCGGGATCTTATGTAATTCAAAGTCATCCTATTTAACTCAACTGTGATTAATTAAAACTATTAATTCACGATTTGATGATAATTTCTTGTCATTTATACTATGATCTGCTGTTTCAGTTTCGTATAGTTTATATGATTGTGCTCTTCTTGATGAGTTTGCTGGAATACTTGCTGATTGGTGAAAACATCGGAACATTGTTGTTTGACTGCCGAGATTCGAAAAATGAGTGGCATCAAGGCTATTGAATGTATACGAGAATGATGCTTATCTGTTACTTACATCGCGTTCAGCTTTCTTTGGATAATGCTGCAGATATAAATCTAACTCAGATGCAGAGTAGGCCTCTGAATATTGAGATTCCTGTTTAATGATTTGGGCACTCTCTTCCCAAGACACTTCAAGCGTCTGTCTGATGCTTTTCCATCTTTTGATTCTAACTAGGATATGAGAATCTTCCTACTATAATCCACAGTATCTTGGTGTGGCTCATACAGTTTAGATTTATTAACCTCGGAAGTCAAGAATGTTTCGTCTTGTCAAGCATCGGGAGCCTTTACCAAACCTGCACGGTTTCAAACCGTGCAGATCAAAAGGCCCAGATTTCCTGCAGGTCGCCTGTAGCTCTTCCTGGCGTTCCATAACATTTTCCATGGTATGAATGTCTGATAGACTTTGGATTCTGAAATGTTTTTTTTTGGTAAATATTGAAATTCCATTAATCAAAATGAATGTACAATAATGGACAAGATTTACAACATCGGGGTGCTAAAGTTTGGAGACCGATTTAACTTAATGACCAAAGACGGTACCGATCCTATTTTTTATTTGAACCAGTACAATATCATAGTTTTGATACTGAAAATGAGTCCTGTCTTTATTCAAAAATCTTCTCATTCCTTATCCACCAAAATGTGTAGATGAAGCATGTATAGGCAAGCTTGTATATAATAGAGTGGAGGGATCATCCTTACTTGTAGCATATTACTCATTCTAGTTCAGCATTCCAATCTCCTACATTTCGAGGAATTTCCAAAATGTCTTTGTTTTCGTTGAAAAATCCTCTCATTCTTTATCCTCCAAACTGTGTAGATGAAGCATGTATAGGCAAGCTTGTAGATAATAGAATGGAGGAATCTTCCTTACTTATAGCATATTGTTCATTCTAACTTAGCATTCTAGTCTCCTGCACTTCGAGGAATTTCCAAGTTAGCCAATATGTCAGGCCATATTTGATTAGTAGCCGAGCAAGAGAAGAAAAGATAGTCTTTAGATTCAAGTCTCGTCCTGCAAAATTCACACAAAAGATTAGGCAAATACTCCCCAGTGGGATAGAACATCTTTAGTAGCTAACCTATTAAGGATTTCTGAAATGTTGCTCCTGCTGTACTTGCAATATGTTTCAGTTAGTAAC
The DNA here is from genome assembly GCA_037672795.1 of Lagerstroemia speciosa. NCBI lineage: Eukaryota > Viridiplantae > Streptophyta > Magnoliopsida > Myrtales > Lythraceae > Lagerstroemia > Lagerstroemia speciosa. Next base: position 1,140,775 of record CM075304.1, on the reverse strand, counting down.
CTTCGGTTGATCATATTTTTCCATTTGTCATGAGTCCTTCACTGCATAAAATCCCCGTGAAAGTGATTATTCACTTAGGACCCTAGGATCAGAGAAAGTTAATGTAAGTGCCCCATGTTACCTTTCTAAATTCACTTATAATATGTTGCTTTGGTGAAAAACGCTTGGGATTTTGGCCCATTCTTGACCTTTGCTTGCAGGAAGGCTAGAATTGGATTCCAAAATCCATGCCCTTCGTGCCCCGTGAATCCTGTGGGAGGAATGAAACCGCAGCTTCTCCACATGAATAATATGCAACACATAGATCATCACACTTCTCTATACATTTCGAAGTATCCAGAAACGGCATGAACTCCACCCGTCAAAGCTGTTTTACTTGCATCCCGGTGATCATTCCCCCCCACCCAAGAAAGATGAGGACAGAGGTACCAACAGATCTAATCTCTCTTTTCAGTTCCTGAGTTTCGACACTAACAGGGTCTCTCTCTTATCAGCTGGTACAAAAAGATCTACACTCCATTCCTCCCCGGAAATGAATGGCAGTTCCACAGATGTTGACACCACCGGATTATGAAATGGGCCTAACCAAGAAATTTGCCTCAAGGAAATTCAAACATTATATATGCATATTCATTTATGTAGATATACGCAGACGTATTTTTGGACTGTGTGAGTTGGGTTTGACTGCAACTCATGTCAAAAAAGAAAGTTCAAAAGATGGCATGTCAAAAAAGAAGGTTCGAAAGATGGCATTGGCGAAAGTTTGACAAACCCACCATGAGATGTTGGGGATGACGCACTGCACTCTGAAGTTGGGGAAGGATATCAGAAGAGGAGGAACAAGAAAACAGAGACACAGCACTGCAGAAGAAGCAGAGGGTAAAATTAAAATTTCATACAGATAAAGGAAAAAAAAGGAAAGAAATTCCTTGTAAACGTACAGAACGGAGGAGAATCGTATGCTAAAGATGGAGAATCATATCATTACTCTCACCCCGGCTTTGCTCTCCTCTTCCCCAGCATTAACTTTCACTTCACTTCAGACTCCTCTGTCTCTCTCTCTCTAAACTATTACTTCTCTTCCTGCACGCAACCTTCCTTTCAATGCAATGTCGACGTCCCCTCCTCTCTCTCCCTCTCTCTCTCTCTCACTCTTTCCTTTTCTGCTATGCCTTTTCCCCCTGCATTCACGCCATATCTTCCAGCCTTGACACTTGGGTTAATGGCGGGAGGAAACTGTTTCTCTTCAGTTAAAACAGAATTTATGGAGTTGGAAAAATGGCGTTTCAGTACTCTTCCTCTGGAACGAGAGGTTGTACATTCAATTTGTATTCACTAATCTCTGTGCACTTCTTTATTTTTGGTACAGTTTTTTAAGGATAAATTTCCTCCTTTCCCTTTAACTATCAGCCCCCAAAACATGGTGGCAGAAAATCTTGTCCTGTCCACAGCTGTAGAGGCACATGCATACGTAATACATCGTTAATCGAACTGTCTGGTCTGGCAAGAATAAAATTCAGTGGGCTCCACTCTCCTACTTCTCTCAAGTCCCTACCCTCCTCTTGCCATTGCCTTGTAATCTTGGTGGTTAAATTAAGATGATGGCAAAATCGAACCCAAAGGATCTCAAAAATTCCGAAGGGTACTCTCCCATGTCCGGCTCAAGAGGCCAGTGCAGCATTTTGATGGGCTGGATGCAACTCCTATTAACTAAAATATCTCAGTGATCAATCACAGCAACATCAGTAAAAGCTAAAACTTTTTCCCATGGAGGGAGAAAAGTTGAAGGAAAGCAAGAAAGAGAAGAATCTGTGGCCTCAAGCCCGTGGGATGGAGGGGGCATTATTTTGATTTGAAGTTGTTCACTTTTCCTCCAATGCCACGGAAGAATGAGAGCGTGGAGTTGGCCTATCCTCGAAATTATTATGGGGCTCCTTAAAGGTTTGCCCACTTGCAGACTCAATCTCTCCGGGAAACTCCTGTATATAAAGGCCGTGACCTTCAGTTCTCTGACTCAAAACTCATCGTTCCTGCAGAACTTTTGCTCTCTCTCTCTCTCTCGAACTTCATGCAGCAGAGAGCTTTAACTAAGCTGAGGAAGAGGTGAGTAGGTCTTGCTGGAGAAGCAGGGCACGTGCAAGTTCTCCCTCCCTCTCTCAACTCTGCACGTGCTCCCCTTCTCCAACATGGGCTCCTCGCCTTATTAGTTGTTCGGTCTCCCATGGCGACGCAAGGTGTGTGCTTTGGTCTTGGGAGTGCTGGGAGTGTTTCGCCTCACCATGGATTACTTCAATTCTCACTCGCAGCTTGCAATATGAACATATAATGACGTTTATGTAATAAATCCAAGTTTTATGTCTGCAGGGAACACTAAGGTGGTGGTTGAGACATGTTCCTTCATTGCATGGCTAGCACTTCGGGATCGACTCTCCACGAAAGAACGAGTAAGGACTTGGCTTAATCTCCCTTCGGACACTTGTGAATTCTGCCATGGAGAGATAGAAAGCTGAAGACATATTTTTTTCCTGTCATACAACGGCATCACTCTGGCAAGATATACTGCAAAGGCTCAATTCACCACAACAAACAGTGACATGGGAAGCTGCACTCCGGTTTATCACCTCAGCTGGCACCGGAAGGAAGCTGGATTTTATTGTATTTAGGCTCCTGTGGACTTCCTATATTTATTTTGTGCGGCAAGAGAGGAATTATAAGTGTTTTAATAATCGTTGCTTGATCATGCACAATCTAGGTGGGAAAATTCTGTACATGGTTAGATGTAGGATGATGTCGCTTCCCCGTATTGACAGTAGAATCCCTCATAGCTAGAGAGCGAAAACCTTGATGGAAGTCTAATTGTGATCATTTTGTACATCCCTTTTGAGTAATGAAATATCCTCAAATTTTAAACAAAAAAGGTGGTGGTTGAGACTGAATCACAACGAAATGAAAGCAGAGATCTTTGGGTCCTGTTCAAGCGGAGATCTTTGGGTCGGTAGCATCGTCGCAGAACCCATGTAATGCAATCAAAATGGCCGGAGAACAAAGATCTGCAAAACGTTTAACAATCAGTTGATTCTGTAACAGCTCACTACATGCTTGTGGATTCCCATGCATGATTAGTAGATTCATGTTCCAATGCTAGTAATCTCCGAACGATAATGGGAATGGCATAGGGCATACAAACAACAATTGAGTAACCAAAAGATGTTTACAACTTCTTTATTCAATGTGTACCTACTAATATTCAAAAATCCGAATAGCTCGAACTCAAAGGAGGCGAATCAATCCACCAAAGAGTATACATAGCAGAGCAGAGAGTCGAGCGGGTAGTGGAATAGGAAAAGGGGAGAGGAGGAGGAGGAGGATGATATTTGAGGTGAGATGGCGTAAGGAAGTGAAGACAGCGTGGCAAATGAACAAGGACAGGGACAGTGAGTGAAGACAAACATCAGACCACGGCAGAGCTGAGCAGAGCCCTTAGCCTAAGAAAACGGGGGAGAAAGACTTCAGACTTCCGACTTCAGAGGCTTCCCCCTCCCCCCCCCCCCCCCCCCCCCCCCCCCCCCCCCCCTCTCTCTTCTTTTCCTCTGACAAAGTAACAGTGCGTTGGGTATTGAAATTCTGGGTGAAAATTTAAGGAGGAAGAAGAAGAAGAGTCCAAATTGGGGGGAGGATCCTTCTCTTCAGCTGCAAGCAATGATCCCATGCACTCTACATTACGAGTACAGTACAGTTTGAAATCATTGCATCCGTTTTCCTACACGCAAACATATACATAAACAGACAATATTTCTTGGATTTGAAGGGAAAAGCACAGCATACAGGGAAAAAGGAGAATGAGGTTCACGTAGTCAAGGAAGCAACTCAATTTCAGCCTATAGATAAGAGTTTGGTTAGTTATAAACTGCATCTGGAAGCGCAGGCTGGAAGCTATTGACCCAGCAAGACCGTGTTTTCGAACTCGCGGTTTCAGTTCTCTCTCTCTTTCACGAACTTCATGCAGCAGAGAGCTTTAACTAAGCTGAAAAAGAGGGTAAGTAGGTCTTGCGGGAGAAGCAGGGCACGTGCAAGTTCTCCCTCTCTCTCTCAACGCTGCACCTGCTCCCCTTTTCCAACATGGGCTCCTCACCTTAGTTGTTCGATCTCCCATGGCGTCGCGAGGTGTGTGCGCTGGCCTTGGGACTGCTGGGTTTCACTTCATCCATGGATTACTTCAATTCTCACTCGCAGTTCGCATCATGAACATATGATGCTCGTTTTATGTCTGCAGGGAACATTGAGGTGCTGGTTGAGGCAGAATCTCAACGAAATGAAAGCGGCAATCTTTGGGTCAGTAGAACTGTCAAGGAACACACGTAATGCAATCAGCATGGCCAAAGAACAAAGATCTGCGGAACTTATAACGGTCGGTCGATTTTGTAATGGCTGTCTAGATGCTCGTGGATTCCCGTGGATGATTAGTCCATGCTGCAAATGATATAATTTCAGTTTGGTGAAAGTAAATCACCTAGTGTCGTCAGCTCAGTTGGGGGAGCGTCAGCTTGAACAGAAGCCGGTTGCATGTTCAAATCCACGTTCACCACATTCCTATATTCGGTAGCTTAATTACATTAATTTCACATTTTTACAAAAAAAAAAGGGGGAAGCCTTATTCTGTTTTTCTCAGCCGTCCGATCTATTTCAAGATTGACGGCACAGATCATGACGGTTACCACCCCCAACGGTGTATAAAATCTTCCGTCCCGGGGTCAATCCCCATTTCATCTCTCTCTCTAAGAAGACGCCATTGGGGTAGCTATAGGGCTCGCTGATCATGTCGCTGGCACCCCCTTACATCGACAATGATCACGGTAAGTTTTCATCTCAATGTTTAATCTGAATTCTCCATGATCGATCGAGATATGCTTTGTCTTTATCAGAACCTCGAAGCAGTGCTGGTGGTATACAGTTAGATTATGAGCCTTCTCTCTCGTCTCCCTTCACCTGCACGGATCACTTACTTCTTGTACAAGAAACAAGGTCGAACTTCTCCCATTCCGTTGCCAAGAAATCGAACGGCTCGATTTGGGCTCTTACGCATAGAATAAGGACATTATGATGTTTAGACTGAAGGAATCATGCGTGATTACTCCCAATCGTTTGAAGGATGTTCACTACTTGGTGATTGCTATATATTTTGTTTCGCAGTGTGATGGAGAGGTCTCATGGATGATTTTCCTGAACAATCGTGAAATCACTTATTTCTCGACCTAATCTGTCTTGCGGCTGACTTATCCGTACAATTTGTTTTGGTAAATTCTTCGGCATGGCAAATTCTTGTTGATGAATTCTATCAAGATACTTCCACCGTGTTGCTTGTCTCATCTCTGCTAGTTTCCTTGATATGCCTTAAGTTTGCTAGTAGCCACCGTCTTAAACAGAGCAGAGAGAGAGAGAGAGAGAGAGAGAGATGGCAAAGCCCAAGGTGGCTCTAGTAAAGGAGTAAGCAGTGCAAAGGCATCTTCAAAGGTGATATTACGCACATTGTCCTATTCTCTTAATTCAACTATTCTCATGCTTGATAGATTGATCTCCAGTGGCAGTAACTCTTGCACCTTGAACACTTCTAGCAGATGTTTTAGTAAATTAAGTGGCATATTTAATAGTTTATTTCTGTGATCTCTTGAAGTGCAACTCAAATACCTTTTATTAAGCTATTGATTTTCTGTTATGTGTGGCCGTGTATTGATTGATAATTATAAAGATGGAAATTGGTCAATCTGCAATTGTTTATCCTAGAGGGATTATATGTTCCACTTTGGTGATGGATCTACTTCTGAAGCAGCAACTGCCAGTTTCCACCGTGAAATTTGAAGTTTAGTTTAGTAATGGTGATGAGTGCAAAGTCCCAATATGTGAATCTGAATATACAATTTCTCTTTGGCAGGGTTAACTTGATCAATCACAGCCTGTCCGAAAGAATGTTGCTGTAGCATTGCTGTTTGGTCCCTTTTGCCTACTCAGTAAGTATGCCACTCACTGTCCTTTTGGCTTCGACAGAATACTCCTCCTGATGCTAAGGTGATGTTCGAGGCTGGGACTGCTATTGTTGACAAGAACCCATGGAACAATACTCATATTGATGGGGGATGAAACATATAGGATAATGAGAATCACTTGATGTGGACTATGTGTCGGTTGTTTTTGGTGGTGTTACTGGTTATTCTTCCAATGATATCAACGAGCAAGGCTAGATGCTTTTTGAGCTTTATTTTACCTTTGCAAGTTGAATTTATCTTCATCTACCATTCTGAAGTTGTTACTGACCCTCCTCGACGAAGAGGTCCTCGGAAGATTAAGAAATAATTGGAATATTCTAATGACAAGGAAGCAATCCTTATTTTGCAGGATCATTGCAGTTTCGTTGACAAATTCAAACTATGTTGAAATTTAGGCTGTTTATAACTGAATCTGTTTTTGTCCATATTCGTGAACTTGCAGCTTTATATTAGCTCTGATTTACATGCTTTCATCAGTATATAAGCCATCAAACTCTCTTATGCACTAGATTTCTATGGATGGCGAGAATTGGCAGGGGAGTTTTTCCTGTAATCAAGGAACCTGACTACCTTGTATCATGTCGACAAAGGTGCTGCCTGAAGATGTTGAACTGCCTAATGTAAGTTTCCTACACCCTCTGGACATTCTTATTGTTAGAATCCTGAAAAGATGAAAGTCTTGAAGTGATAATTTGCCCTCTCATCTTTGGTGCAGTGCTTGTGATTGATCGATCTTATTTACATCAGGTGATTAGGTACTTCATGTTAATCTTTTTCTTGTTTTTCTTGGTTAGGTAAAACTTTCTTATCACCTATTCGGAGACCTGACAGCAGAATATGGCAAACCTCCAGGGTAGGTTCATTATTCTCCCTTCATATTTCTTATGCTAAAGCTTCGTCCTTGGCACTGCTGAATTCAATGTGCAAAAATTGAAAAAAAAATCCAGCAAAATGCAATCGAGATGACAGCTTTGGAAAAAAAAGGAAGCAGGCCGTGTCTCAACATTTTGCAACGTCTTTGTGGATTGATGGTGGGTTCATATTTTTGGGGCAAGGGGACGGTATTTACACATGAGACCAAATTAGAATTTGATTGGGGGAATTTGCATCGAATGTTACTAAATACAGATCTGTGCTACGCATAAAAAGAAAATAAAAATTAAGAAATATGAAATATTAGGATGAAACCTTATAATTAGATTATTTATTTATTACTTCTTACAATTTAATTTATTTGAAATTTATTAATTTACAATAGTAAGTAGAGCATTATTAGTATTTCATAACTGAAATTATTATTTTACATTGATATGAAAATCATATGTATTTCATAAATTTTAATATGTAAATTAGATTGAGGACAAATATAAAAATTGAAAAAGAAACTGAACTTTACAAATGTTTACATATAATAGTGTAGATAGATTATTATTATTCCTTTTTTTAATATTCTCCTAATTCAGTAAAATGAAGAATAATAAATTACAACGAAAATTGTAATTGTAAGAAATTTTTTTTGAATTACAGGTAAGAATATGATATTATTATATTTAGCATGTATATTTCGATTAGTTGTAATATTTGATAATCACAACGATAATGATTATAAAGTTTATTATAACATGCGAATTTTGGTATTTCGGACGTAGTAATCTTACCAATTCCATATTAATTCATGCAATCACGCGCTGCAAACAAAATTTACAACTAAATATTATAATTTCTAGTGCAAAATGTAAAATTGCACGAATCCTTGAGGAAGAATCATTTAAATTGTTTAGGTGATTACACTATTTGCTATGAGTGGTGTATTTTACGTCATGCGACGAGAGTAAAAAAATCAGTATTTAAATACATGCTTTGAAGCAAAGAGACAAGCTCACAGGAAAAAAAAATTTAGGTGCTCTTACCTCGCATCATTATGATAATGAAGAATTAATTAAATTATTTTTAATTAATAATAATTATGATAATTATTTAAATAATTAACATTAATTTATACATTTTTCATATTTTAATTAATTATTTTTTCGCGTGATGAATTATGATGAGAGAAGAATTTCTCAGCGCACATGGTTCTCTGCGCTTGAACTAGAATTTGGATTTGACTTTAAATAAATGATTGGTTTTAAACAATAATAATAGGGGCATTCTGCTCTTTAAATATGTATTTATAACATATTATTTCAATAAAATAAATAAAGATATTTTACTCTTTAAAATAATGTGCTTCTCCTGGAGAAAAAAATGTCCTCGCATGTGAATAATATTTGCACTGAAATCCTGGGTGTTATGAAGAATTCTAGGCATCCCATAAATACTAAGCTGTAGTTCAACCAACATTCCTTTATGCGACAGTGAATTGTCCTGTGTCTAATGCTATTCAACCCACCCAAGTCACCAATTAGATAGCATTTAGGCACGAGAGAAAAGTTATGATTTGGCCCTCAATTCTCTAGCATTTCGTCTTAAAAAACTTTTTTTGGATAGATTTAATACGCTTTTTGTCTTTTTATATTATTTTTAATATTACAAATAATTGATATATAATTTTTAAAAAAGGGACGGGATGGGTGGTGTGCTGCACCGCAAGGATGGTAATCGGCCGGGCCGGTTTAGGTTTGGACATCCGGATCTGACTCGTGAGGTGGGAATCAATTAATATTATGAAAAACATAATTCAAAATATGATATAAATTTATATATTTATGATAATATAATTAAATAAATTTAAAAAATTAATAATTTATTTAATTTCAATAAAATGAAATGATTATTATTTAATTTATTAATATAAAATTATTCATAAATCAAGTTAATATTAAAACATATAATAATATAATATAATATAATATAATATAATAATATATAAATATAGGCAGGTGGGTTAGCAGTTAGACCGAACCTGGCCTGACTCGCACACTGATCTGGTTAGACCCACCCACCCACCTGGCCGGTGTGGGGGCTGTTTGGGTCAATTTTGCCATTCCTACTCCCAACCACCCCAAATAATAACATGACAAAAGAATAACAAGTCATAAGATCCTAACAAGTCATGGGACGCTAGTTCCCAACTGCAGCTGTAGTTGTTGCTAAACTTCTAATTAGCCGCGGGGTAGAAATCCCCCAAAGAGTCCGCAAGCAAAACGTCCAACACCCCTTTAGGGGATCCTAAAATTGAAACATTTTCACAATCTGCTACATAATTTCCTTCACGGTAGATGGTAGATGTGTCTCATCCAAATTTGCTGGGTTTTCCGGCTTCAGCATCCTGCACCCAAGAACAAAAATCTCCATTAGTTTGTTCACCTTAAATTAGCACCACTACTTATTGAATTTTTTTATAATACCCTAATTACCCTTCACATTCCTCTCTCTAAACCTAATTTCATCTCTCCCTGTGCATATGTGGTTTCTTTCCCGCTCCCCTCATTGGTGCTCCTCCTCGTCGTCGCTAGCCGGCGCCGTCCCTCCATCTCCTGTCGGTCGTCGTCCTTTCTTCCCTCCCTATTGCCGTCTTCTACAGCGTCGCCTTCCTTGTTGAACTTTTCTGCCGGTTGGAGAGGGGAGAGAGAGTTAGAAAGAGAAGGTGGGAAATGTGAAATTTTTTTAATGAAATTGGAGGGAGAATGGCTAGTAAGGGTAAAGATGACTTTTTACATAACTTGATACTATTTTCTAAATTAATTAGAAAGTGGTGCTATCTATATAAGATATGATGGGAGAAGAGCTAATTTTAATAAACTGTCTAATTTTTTAATTTATTTAAATTTACTTAACTGTAATATTATAAATGCTCGATTTATATCATATTTTAAATTATACTTTACACTAAATATTAAATTTCCTATAAACTATATGGCCTTGCACTCCAACCTGTGCGGGTGTGAGGCAGGTCTGGGTGACCGGACCCACCCCATTGCCATCCCTAATGCAATCTAGGCATTGTGTCATCTTATCCTGGATTTTGGGTTTGATGTGGACTAGTTTATAGGGTCTAAAGGACCTATTGCCTCTTGCAAATCAGAATCACTACAAAGTTGTGGAGCTTCAATGCGTACAAAGAGTGGAATTTTCCGGCATTGGAAAAATCGTATGGGTCTCACTATTATTCTTGTGCCCCTTTGTACTATTTCTCCTATTTCATAAACTCATATTACCTCCTTTACTAATGAATGTTCCTCTTAGAAGGCAAAATATTTCATATGTCTATCTCTCTCTCATGGACGAGGTCTCAGGTTCTCTAGATAGATTTGTGCATCGTCAACGCTTCAGTCATAAACATGTATTAATATTACCAATCATCTATGCCTACTTCATGAGTTCACTGATAATAATGAGAAGACAGCCCTGAATGAGACGATGCAGGTGGGTGCCCTAATCGAGGAGCACAGGGAACTGGTGGCGGAGTTTGCCTTCATCAAGACGGAGGAGGATGAGTTGGCTTGATGCTTGTTGAAGATGACGGAGGATAGGAAGGTCTACCAACTCAGCCATGGGATCGAGGATGTCTTGGAGTAGCTCTACAAAGCTAGAGGTGGGAGCTCGAGGTTGAAGATAGGTATCGGAGATCCAACTTTTCTCTCCGAAAATACCTAAGCCCCAGTGAATAGGGCACGGAGTCTACAACAAAGATCTGTATTGTTTGTTCAACAACATTGCGCTCATCTGACATTAGAAATAACTTGTAAACTCTTTCTTCTTTAGAAATCGATGCATATGATGCTTGAATTCAACAGAAAGCTTAAAGCTGATCATTTAGCATGCGAGGAAATGAGATGGTTTACCAGACCTTCAGCGATTGATTGCAGAACGGGAGGATCGCTCTTCCGCACTCCATTCCATCATTCAGCAGCATAGAATAAATGAATTCCTCATTACCTACAGGCATTTTAATGAAACGATAAGCGAGTGCATGCATGTATGGTTAAGGCTCCCTGTAAAGGAGATGGCTCTGCCAGCAGTAACCACAGAATAATGGACCATAAAGTTCAAATAAACCTCCGCAGTTGCGACTAAATAAAGTTCGGGCCAGAATATATTAAACCTACGTCATGCCCCTGGGCCCTGCAAGTATCAAAGGACAGGTCCCAATTGTGGGGCCCAGTCAGGTAATGGAGTCTAAGCCTTGATCGACGTAATAATACTAAGCGCATTCATTAAAAAAAGGTAATACAACAAGCTGATTTCCCACTGGCTACAGGCCCAGCAGAATGGGCCGTGCAAGCCCCACCGATGGTGAGTCTTCCTGTGGATAGGGAACAGGGTGAAGAGACTTGTCATCGATTCAAAACGAACCCAACAGTGGAAGACATGCAAACCAAAAACTAAGCAGCATTCTTTTTCCCGAAAAATAGCTGCAAGAGGGCTGACGGAAGACTTCACTAAATGGGAAGAAAGGAAAAGGATAATATAAAACCCAAAAGAGAGGAATACGATTATAAGTGAATAAAGAGAAACCTGAAAAGAAATGGCACAAAATTGCAAGTCTAAGCAGCCGCCTTAGGCCCTGCAGTGGCTTCAAAGTTCTTAACCGTCAACAAGCTCGGGAACTTCATCATCATCCCCATCTTCAATCCTTAGCACCAGCCCCACCAGGAACCTGCTTCTGTAATTGCTTTTACAGCTTCTTCAAGTTCTCCATCCCTGGAAGTTTTCAATTCAGGATCAGAACAGGTTCCCTTAAATGAACATGAGCAATGAAGCCAGGACAGCTACTCCAAGGTAGAATACTGCTTACAGAATTCCACAGATTTAACCCATCAAAACATTCATATTATAGTGGGAAAACTTTCCTAATTGGTTGATAATTCCTGGGAGGATTTCTCCCAGTTGCTGTGACATGTAAATTGCCTTATCAGGAAACTTAAGATAACAAGCTATGAATATGCTCGGCCATTCCATTCAGGGATTCATTCAGGGATATACTCAAATAATACAAATTATTAAAGTTCAACCTTTCTGTCTCTCTGACCAAGATTCTCCAAGTTCAACATATACACATACGTAAGTATATATTCCCAGATACCTACACCAGGTTCAACAAAAGTAAATTTTCCTGGAGTTAAGGGACAATTTGTTACACAGGACCTGGTAATTTATCCAATGAATTATATTGGAAACTACTTCAATTTTCTCCCTAATAAGAAAGAAAGTTACCAGGTAGCAACTACAACGAATAATCGACAAATAGAAGATATAAAGATATACAAAACAAAGTTGCTAGATAAATGCAAAATTATCTCAGAGACAGAAGATATAAAGATATACATCCATCTGAAAACCTATGTATTTGCTGCAATAGAGGATTGAACTGATGGACACGAGATAAATCATTAATTGCTATATTACTGCCAGTCCATGTAAAAAAAAAAAAAAAACTGACTTTAGATCTACCTTGGGGATTCGTAACTGGATGACTAATTCATCCTTAAATATGTTCACCCCCTCAGCAGCGGGAATTGTATTTATGTCAATTCTCTTCAGGATACCGTGAAGGCTTTGTCATCTGTGCAGATTGCCTTGTGACCAGATTTCTTATTTCTGCATTTAAGAGAAAACTCTGGACAGCCAAGATATAAAGCAACATCACATACAAAATATGCCCCCAACAATCTATACAAAGGAACTTTACTAACATGATCATCCTTGCATGGAGAGAAGTTCTTCAATAAGAATTATATTTGGTATTTCATTACTTGCATGGCTAGCCAAATACATGATTTATGAAGAAAGTAAAACCTCAGAATTGAACGATCTTTATGGGTAGATCATAATTAAAAAAGAAAAAATCAATGGTATTCGGGAATTCCCAGATTTGCAGCTAAAGAAACTAATTTAGAGGAAGGACAATAAACAGATATGTAAATATTGCAAAACATTAGCAATCACATTTCAAGGGGCATGCCAGAACGATAAACTCATTTTCAAGCATGCAGTTGATAGCCACAGTTTGTGTCATCAAACAAATCATGTCTGGAGAGTACATTGATTGCAGAGCACATCCTACCAGATCACTTCATGAGCTCAGCTTGCCTGCTATTACAGTTGTAAGATTTTCATGAATTTTACCTAATCCACTAACTACACCTGAAGGAAAAAAATAGGAGCAGGAAATATGGAATTTGGTTAAAAACTCATCATTGCATGAAATCACACACAAAAAAAAATGTGGAGCTCTTCGCTTTGAATTAAATCAAATTGCTGTTGCTATTAATACATTGGGAAAGATTAGTTACTTCACACTAAAATTTTATAGTCACAATCTTAGGTTTATAAGAAATAGAAGCAGTAAATATGGAATATGGTTAAAAAATCATCATTGCATGAAATCACACAAAAAAAAGTGGACTTCTTTGCTTTGAACTAAATCAAATTGCTGTTGCTATTAATGCATTGGGAAAGATTAGTTACTGCACACTAAAATTTTATCATCACAATCTTAGGTTTATATAGAAATTCTCGCACCTCCTCATTGTACCTTTTCCACCAGTACAGATGAAACCCGCCATCTTCATAAGCTTCTCCATATTCACCTGAAATGCAATAGAGAATGGAAAGAGAAAGATTAACAAATCCGGAGTCTGGAGAAACAGAAGGATGCTCTGCTGACCAAAACTGCATAGACTGAAACACTTTGCGATTGATGACATGAAACAAACAACCATGTCTAGTCCTACATGAACTAAACGAAAGCTGACTGACATTGAGAAAAAGATCCATGAGAAAATAGACAAGCGGTACGTAGATTTCAGCAAATATTAAAAAATGACTCGACTAAATGGATGTAAATCTCAAATAAGTTCTTCCATGTTTGCATAATTCTAGTCAATCTGTTTTTCAGAATACTGTCACCGTTGCTCAAACTAAATCCAGCATTAAGTAAATATACCATCTCCAGCGTTCTTTGCTCTGTTTAAGACGGTGATTACTAGCAAACTTAAGGCATATCAAGGAAAGTAGCAGAGATGAAACAAGTAACATGGTGAAAGTATCTTGATAGACATTCATCAACAATGATTTGCCATTTCGAAGAATTTACCGAAACAAATCCGACGGATAAGTCAGCCGCAAGGCAGATTAGGTCCAGAAATAAGGAAATGATTTCACGATTGTTCAGGAAAATCATCCATGAGACCTCTCTGTCACAGACTGCGAAACAAAATATATAGCAATCGCCAAGTAGTGAACATCCTCCAAACGATTGGGAGTAATCACGCATGATTCCTTAAGTCTAAACATCTTAATGCTCTTATTCTATTCGTAAGACTAAGAGCTCAAATCGAGCCGTTTGATTTCTTGGCAACAGAACGGGAGAAGTTCGACCTCGTTTCTTGTCCTAGAAGTAAGTGATCTGTGCAGGTGAAGGCAGACGAGAGAGAAGACTAACTGTATTCCACCAGCACTGCTTCGAGGTTCTGATAAAGACAAAGTATATCTCGATCGATCATGGAGAATTCAGATTAAACAGTGAGATGAAAACTTACAGTGAAGATTGTCAATGTAAGAGTGTCAGCGACATGATCAACGAGCCCTAGAGCTTCCCTAATGGCGTCTTCTTAAAGAGAGCGTGAGAGAGGGAGAGAGATGACAATGGCGAATTGAAATTGGGGCGGGAGCTTTTATACAGGGTTGGGGATGGTAACCGTCAAGATCTGTGCCGTCAATCTTTAAATAGATCGGACGGCTGAGAAAAACAGAATAAGTTAAAAAAGAACTTAGTTTCTTTTTTTTTTTTGTAAATTTTTTTTTAAAAAAGCTATAAAATAGAGGGATTGGGTGATCGTGGATTTGAACACGCGACCTTCGGATCTTCAGTGAGGTGAGATGGCGTAAGGAAGAGGAGAAAGTGTGGCGAATAAACAATGAGAGCCAGAAAGCGAGTGAAGAGCAGAGACCTCCCAGAGCAGAGCAGAGCAGAGCAGAGCACTTTGCCTAAGAAAGCGGGGGAGAAATACTTCAGAGGCCTCTCCCTCCCTCGCACACGCTCTCTGCCCTTCCCCTGACAGACTAACAGTGTGTTGGGAATTGGGAATTGAAATTCTGGGTGAAAAGGTATGAGAGGAGAAGAAGAAGTGTCCCAAATTGTGGTGGAGGAACCTTCTCTTCAACTGCAAGCAATGATACACGTAAAAAGAGAATGAGATCTATGCAATCCATGTAGCAATTCGGCCCACAGATAAGAATTTGGTTAGTGAAAAACTGCACCTGGAAGCTCAGGCTGGTAGCTATTGACCCGGCAAGATCGTGGCTTCGAACTCACGGCTTCAGTTCTGATGCCCTGTTATTTCCGGTGCATAGAGATCTAGTGGGGTTGAACCAGAGCATGTCCGTGTCATAAGTCCGGTAAAACAGCACATCAATCCTGTGCGTTTGAACGGAGAGGATCAGCAACACTGTCCAACGATGTCTGCCGTACACATTTATTTCATCGAACTTGGGCCCGGGTGAATAAAAAAGCCCAGCCCGGCCCAGTGGGCCTCAAAGTTCTTTATGATTTTATTTCCTGAAAAAATAAATATTATTCTCGAAAGTAAATGAATCTATCTGTTTTTTAAACAACATAATAGATATATTTCATTTTAAGCAAATTTTTAAATGAAAATAATATATATTCTAATTATCAGAGTTATATATATATATGTATATATTTTAGTATCAAATCTATGAAAACACGGAGCGTATTCCATTTTCACCGACCTTCTTCCCCTCTGCCAACTCGAGAAATGGGTGAAAGTATGATGATTTTTAAAAATAATTCGTGAAAAGTGATTCGCTTGAAAGTAATTACGAAAGTAGTGTTTTAGAACCGCATCTTGAAGATGCGGTTTTGATTATTAATGAACCGCATCTACAAGATGCGGTTCTTTTTTTTTTTTTTGAAGGGAACCGCATCTTGAAGATGCGGTTCCCCTTTGGTTTTTTTTTAAACACTTTTTTTTAAAAACATCGGGAAGAAGAGGAAGAAGGTTAAGTTAAATATTTAATGTGTAATATATAACGAGTTCGTTTTAAAAATTTCTGTTAGATCTTTATATAATAAAATTTTTACAAAATTTTAAGAGTAAATTTTATAAGTGTGAATAATTAAATGATAATTTATATAACGAATTCTTATGTATCATAATACATACCAAAGATTTCAATACACCTAAGATTTCACGTAACTATTAATTTTGCAAATCTTTGTCAAATATTTATATCTATAAAATATTTATAAAATTTTTAAGAGTAAATTTTATAAATATTAATATGTAAAGAGTAATTTATACAACGAATTCTTATGTGTTATACATTGAGAAGTTACGTGAAATCTTAGGGATATTGAAATCTTTGGTATGTATTACGATACATAAGAATTCGTTATATAAATTATCATTTAATTATTCACACTTATAAAATTTACTCTTAAAATTTTGTAAAAATTTTATTATATAAAGATCTAATAGAAATTTTTAAAACGAACTCGTTATATATTACACATTAAATATTTAACTTAACCTTCTTCCTCTTCTTCCTGATGTTTAAAAAAAAAGTGTTTAAAAAAAACCAAGGGGAACCGCATCTTCAAGATGCGGTTCCCTTCAAAAAAAAAAAAAGAACCGCATCTTGTAGATACGGTTCTAAAACACTACTTTCGTAATTATTTTCAAACGAATCACTTTCCACAAATTATTTTTAAAAATCATCCTACTTTCACCCATTTCTCCTGCCAACTCAGCCTCTTGCATGCTATATATATTTGTGTATGTGTGTATGTATCCAAAACCCGCCACCCTTCATCTCTCTACGGGTTCATCCTCATCAACTCTCTCTCTCTCTCTCTATCTGAACTCTGTGTACTGTTCCCATTTTGGGTTCATCGAGAGGTGCTGCAAGCATGCTAGTCTACCAAGATCTCGTCTCAGGTACCCCAAGATTGTCCTACTTGTTTAGTCTTTGCTTTTCAAAGTAGCATGATTGCTTGCTGATCACAGTCTTTTCGGTTTATATTTGCTCTGAGTTATTCGTTGTAGTTTCCGGAGATCGAGAAATAGGCAATAAGCTTTCTGATCATCCTTACCCGAAAGGAGAAAAGGAAAAATTGATACTGGGATAGAGGGGTAGGAGAAAAAGAGAATAAAGTGCTTCAATGACAATAATTCAAGTTAGGATCAGATCGAGAGCTATGATACTGTACTAAGAGGGCTGTCAGATGGATATGCATGTGTCCAGTTCTTGATTTTGTCTGGGCATTTGTGTCGGTCGACTAAGTTTGTTCTCTTTGCCCCCATATGAATTTCAGGCGATGAGCTGTTATCTGATTCATTCCCTCACAAGGAAATCGAGAATGGGATGCTCTGGGAAGTTGAAGGCAAGGTCAGTATCGTTCTGTACATTAGACCTGCGAAAACGTTTCAGAATATCAAAGTTTATCCTTTATGATAGAACCGAGTTGTAAGACTGAAAACCCATAACTGGCAAGGTGTTTTGATAAGCAAGGTCTCATCTTGGTCTCAAGATTTGTTTAAATTAAGATTGATTGCTTCACAACTCTGTTGAATAACTCTGCTCATAACACATGGATATCCGGATGCATAGTGTTACGCTTGTAGTATCTCGAAATAGAAGGCTGGAATGATCGGTCTTAGTCTTAATCATCAAACTCATGAAGGTATGAGTCTTAATTAATCTTGCAGTGGGTCGTGAAAGGTGCGGTGGATGTGGATATCGGGGCAAATCCTTCTGCAGAGGGTGGCGAGGAAGATGAAGGGGTCGACGATCAAGCTGTTAAGGTTGTTGACATCGTTGACACTTTCAGGCTCCAGGTCAGCAGAGCAGATTGCTGCCATATCTCTTGCTGTCCATCTTCTTCCCAGGGAAAGAAGAATCTAAGACACCTGTGTTTTTAATTCTTACAGGAGCAACCTACTTTCGACAAGAAGCAGTTCGTGGCGTACATGAAGAAGTACATCAAGCAGATCACCCCCAAGCTGGAGCCCGAGAAGCAGGAGCTGTTCAAAAAGCACATTGAAGGAGCGACCAAGTACCTCCTCTCAAAGCTCAATGACCTCCAATTGTATGCCTTCCTCAGTGGCTCAACCCGGCCTTGCTATTAGAGGTGTTTCAGTTTTCTGCTCGGTTTTATACGGAATTCCATCTTCAGCTGATGTTGCTTGGTTTCTGTGGTTATGGCAGTTTTGTAGGGGAGAGCATGCATGATGATAGTAGTATGGTGTTTGCTTACTACAAGGAAGGAGCCACGGATCCCACTTTCCTCTACCTGGCTTACGGATTGAAGGAAGTCAAGTGCTGAAGGTCCTGATGCTCGAGTTTAAGATGGATCAACACCTTCCACACTTTTTCGGCTTTCTTATGAATAGCATCCTAGGATTATAAAGTAAGGTAGAGAAGTGTTTAGAAGCAGGAGTCAGGGCAAACCTTTGCTTCCGACGTGACTCAGTTTGCTTTGCGTTGCCATTATACTTGCTGGTCGTGGACGACATGGTTTTCCCACTTTTAATCAATGCAGTTTGTTCTTTCGTTGCTTGAGGTTGATGTTAATCCCATGTACTCGAATGTGATATCACACGTATGCAGCAGTAGCTGCTGCTCTCGTCCACATCAAACAAGAAGCCCCTGTTGACATTATAGCACCTACCCACTTCTGTTCAGTACGCTAATCTTGAATTTCACTGATCTTCCCAAGACCGAGCAGTTTACTTGTGCTGGAAGTTGATCTTGTCTTAAAATTCTAGAAGTTGATTTGAGTGTGCCATCCGGCACCAAAAGCGCAGAACAGTAGTAGCAACAAAAGCCCATTCGATACCATGAGGAGATCAAAACGAGCAATGCTAGGATTCAAGGCAAATAGCTTACGAGGATGAATTGCTCAAGCCATTAACAGCAATATGACCAAACACCACAGCGATGGTGATATGAGAGATCGAGGATGACCGAACCCAGGTTTGTCTGTGAACCCCAGCTCCAAGAGGTCACTCCCATGGCAGTCCTCGGGTGGCGAGCCTGACAATCGAGGGTTCCACTTAGCCTCTCGTCTATGCATGGTAACTTGGATCTCCCCCGCACAGGATAACTCTAAGCATAGTAGTTCAAGCTTGCTTTCTTCTTGGCTTGGACTTGGATGATGCCTTCATTGAAGTCCTCATGATTGACCTACAACAGTGACAACAGGATATCCTCATTGAAACCACAACCACGTCATCAGGACCCTAATAGGAATCCGGCAGGGTCTCTTCTTTTTCATTATTATTATTTTTTACCTCGGTGGCGTCTCGCCGAAGTGCTAGCATTCCAGCCTCTACACATACTGCTTTCAGCTGAGCCCCGTTGAAGTCATCTGTGGATCGAGCTAGCTCCTCAAAGTTCACATCTGGGTGGACATTCATCTTCCTCGAGTGGATCTGTAGAATTCGGGCCCTTGCTTCCTCCGTGGGGTGTGGAAACTCGATCTTACGATCCAATCGGCCTGAACGCATAAGAGCAGGGTCCAGGATGTCAGCTCGGTTAGTTGCAGCTATCACCTGAAATTACAAATTTTGATGTCAACCATGTCAACTGCAGTGCTCCAAGTTACTGATCTATTGTACAATCAAGTTCAGAACAGCAAAAGAAGAGTAGAATTGAGTGGGATCCTTGGTTGCTGAAAACCAGATATTAAAATTAACCTTCCTTGCCTACTAATAGATAATATAAAAGGCAAAAGAAAACCTTAATCCGGTCATCACTACTGAACCCGTCAAGCTGATTAAGCAACTCTAACATAGTCCGCTGCACCTCCCTGTCTCCGCTCACTTCACTGCAGTCAATAACATAATAGATAACCATTAGAATTTCATGGAATAATCGCATTGAGCAGATGTCCTTTTTCTGGCAGCTAAATAAATAATAATTATGACCCAAACATACATGGACCAGCATGAGGACCATTGATAAGTGAAAGTTGCAATGGAACAGAATAGTGGTGCTTGATAGATGTATATCAACCATACCTATCAAACCGCTTTGTACCAATAGCATCAATCTCATCAATGAAAATGATGCAAGGAGATTTTTCTTTGGCAAGCTGGAAGGCATCACGAACAAGTTTCGCTCCATCTCCAATGAACATCTATGAGTAAATCAAGTTCACTGATAAATAACTTTCCTTATGACTCATAAATGGCTATCAACTATGCTTAATAAAGTTGTTTAATGAGAAGAAATGGACAATACGAAAGGCAAATCCACAAAGGGAACACCTTTGCCACCAAAATTTTTTATTATATCTAAGGAAGCAAAGTAGTCTCTTTCCAGGTGAGAATATCACAATGTACAGAATATTAAAATGTTCTTGTGATGAGAAAGCAATTAAAAAGTTCAAATGTTTCGAACTAGATATCGCAATGCAAGACAACATACCTGGACAAGCTGAGGACCTGCAAGTTTCAAGAAAGTGGCATTTGTCTGAGCAGCACAAGCACGTGCCATCAAGGTTTTCCCAGTTCCGGGAGGCCCGTATAAGAGTACTCCTTTTGGAGGACGAATTCCTAACTTCTGAAACCGTTCCCTGTGTGTCATGGGCAAAACAATGGCTTCCACAAGTTCTTGAATCTGTTACAGGAGCAAAAATTATTGGATGTTTGCATGTAAAACAAATCACAGAAACCTCCCCATACTGCTCGTCTACAGCTAAAACGTGCCTGCTTTTCCAGCCCCCCAATATCGCTGTAGTCTTCTGTTGGTTTTTCATCAACCTCCATAGCTTTTACCCGTGAGTCATATTCAGAAGGCAATGTATCCAAGATCAAGTAACTGTCCTTGTTCACACCGACTAAATCACCAGGCTTCAAGTTATCAGGGTCAACAAGCCCCACAACTGGCAGAAAAATGGTCTGTAACAAGAGACACTCCGGTGAATATTTCCCCACAAAACACATTTCAAGGAACACGGACAAGTAAAGCAGCAGCTATACCATTCATAATCATATTTCTCTTTCATCGTTAAATGGATCAGATGAATGAGAAATTAAGAATAACATATCTATAATCCTACTACAAGAAACAAACGAACTTTGTTTCATACTTAAAAGTGAGTTGGCACAAGTTTCATGGAAAATGACACTTTCAACGGAGAATATTAGAATATATTTAACCTGCTAAGGTAGAAATGACTCACCTGGCGTGTAGATGTCTTCAGTACAACACATTTCCCCTTCCTCTGGGAATCAAGATCAATATTAGCGCCGTCTTCTTCAGCGTCATCCTCAGGATTCATCTCCAGGATCTAAAACATTATGAAAAACTGCAGTTAGGGTACTGAAAGATAGCAAGTTCAGGTACCTAAACTCAATTCTTTCCAACTGCATAAGAACTTAATTGATACACTTAGACGAATCTCTAGAATTTAACTTGGCTACATTTCCAAGACAATGAACTTTAGTTCCCAAAAATGACATATTTAAACTGTCCATTTTCCCAGAAATAGATTATATGAATAGCCACATATCCACTACACCAAAAATGAACATAACTGGAACCAAATGGAGAAAAGGAACAGCGAATTGAAAGATTGCTACCTCAACAATATTTCCGACCAAGTAAGGCAATTGCTTGTTGAGCTTAATCTTTTCCTGATTCTCCTTTGTCTTCTCCTTGTAGGAATCTAGCTCTAGATTCGTCCTCTGCAGCTCCTCCTACCACCATAAAAATGGGAAATTCCAATCAGAACCAGTCAGATCAAAGTTAAAGAACCGCACAATTCGTATAGATTAATGATTAGCGCGAATTGACAAATCAGTGAGGGAAATACTAAAACATTTCCGTAAAATGAACAGAAGAAGCTGATAGTAATGGAGAACAAGCACAGTATCAGAACAATGAGAAAAGTCCCAGCATTTTCCGAATAAAATCGGCGGCAAAGACACAAGGAAAGAATTATACAATGCATGTAACCATAGAACAAGGACACGAAGGGAGTTAGACCTTGAGGATACGAATCTCGTTGTCAAGGAGACGAGTGGCTCTAACGATATCCTCTGTTGTCATCGAAGAAAACTGATCATCCTCAGAGTTAGAGTCTTCAACCATGGGCGTTGCCATTGCGATCTGCTTCAGAAACCAAGCAGTTCTATCGATGCTCCGCCTGCGGCCCAGGGTTTCCTTTGCCCCGAAAGAGTTGCAGGGAGAGCTTGACGACGAGAACGATCGGAGGTGGAGTGGAGAGAGAGAGAGCTTTCTATCGAACTCGTCGGAGAGGAAAAACGAGAGCGGCGAATATGGGCCGGGTTAATAATGGGCAGGCCCTTATTAGAATATAAACAGATTGGATAAGAGCCCCTAATTTATGGGTTTACTCCAGAAAAGTCCTCGTTTCTTGACAACCTTTTACGTACTCATCCCACTTTGAGATGTGCAGGGTTGTAGAGCACCGGAAGCTATATTTCACGTTGGAAATTCTTTTTAAATCTCAAACTTGAAAGAGTTGAACACGACCATCCATTGGCTTAAATTTTCTAATTGAACGCTAACTTCAATCTCTCATATATTTAGTAAAAATTTAACATAATATCTTAATAAGTTATCATATATTCGGACACCAAGTTCCAATGTAAAAACTCCTCTCATGACCATTTCTCTAAGCGGGAACCACAGTTAAAAAATGTTAAGAGGGCAAATATTAAGACTTGAGTTAAATCTCTTCCCCAAAAAAATGATTACAACCACTTATTAAACTTAATCTTTTGTGTTAGACGAGTACAAAACTGTTATAAATCTTATAAATATTACTTTTTTTTTACGTCCAGGATATGCAATTTTTAAATTATCACCAACAATACGATCATATTTACCTACCAATTTTATATTTTCCTAATCCCGACAATTTCCAATTTCTTCCTAAAATAGATGAGAAAATTTTACAGTGATTGAAGAACTTTTTCTATAATCTAACAGTACTTAGAGCCAAAGCACGAGAAAATTGCTTTTTCTTTCATTAATGCCGACCGTCCCATACAAAAGGATAAAATAAAAAGCTTTCCACATGAGCTACTCTACCAAAATGGTTTGTCACTCTAAAGCACAATAACAGGAGCATCTACATTCAATCTATCTAACCACTTACCAGAATAAAACCAACCAAACATCTATGTGCTAATCAAACCCTCCAACCAACCCTTCCTCCTCGAGACTGGCATCATCATGAACATCTTCCTCCAGATTCGGTCCGTGAACTTCTCCAAGCAGGCGTTATAGGAAGCTGTGGAGATGTCCTCCAATGAGTTCAAGGCCTCCATGCACAGCTCGATTGAGTATGGGTCGATCTTCTCGGGTGTTCGGGTCCTGGCAATCTCGGACATGCCCTTCCCACTTCCAGACTTGGCCCTGGGCACCTCGCTCTTTGTGCTCACAGAGGCCTCCACCGTACTCTCTGTTGTGTTTCTCTTCTTGCCCCGCTCCTCGAGAACAAAGTCGCAGGCCCGTTTTCCTCTGAGGTCCTTGAAGCTCTCACTATCACCTTCTCCTTCGCTGGGGCTATCCTGTTCGCTGTCACTGATTTTTGTAGCCAAAAATTCTTCCTCCAACCGTCGATGAGTGGAAGAAGAATGCTGAGCAAGTGAACTTGCAGAAGATCTTCCAAAGATTTGGCCGAGTAGCTCGTAATGGTCACAACCCCTCTTACGGAAAGCCTTGAATGATTTCCCTCTCTACAATGGGAGAACAAATGAAAGCAACGTACAATTCCATTTTGATCAGATCGCGGGCTAGTCAGGAGATTCATAAAAAGCCATAATGGTGCATGCTGATACGAAGCTTAACCTTTTGATCAATCCGGACCTTTCGATTTTGGTTGCAGTGACTCATATGTGGCCTTGGTTAAGCCTTATAATGACTTAAATGAATAGACTTATTCAAGGGCATAGGCTTGAACCACAAAGACCCTCTCAACAGCAAAAAGCAAGAGTTTAATTCCATTAAAAAAGTACTACTTAAGTAAATAATTCTTACCATGCAAAACTTTAGCCACACATCTTCAGGAGCAAGAATTTTGTTTGACGCACGATCCCATACGACGTGATCATGTGCAATCAATTCTGAGAATTCACGGTACTTCTTTCGCAACCTGTTGAATTTCCCTCTCAGTTTCTCCACACCATACCTCTCAGCCACTACTGCAAATAGCTCATCATCCATTTCACTCCAAATTGCTCTCTTAAAGGAAATGTTTCCTAATTGTTTCATTTTTGGAGCAGAATCTGAATGAATGCCAGTTCATTCTCCAAGGGCCAGTCCTTCGTGTCCACTCTATATTTTTGTTGCCCAGACATCTAAAAAGCAAAAATAAATAAATAAATACAAGCAAAGGAAAACTTGCGAGTATCACTTTTCAAAACACAAACAGGTGATCATTGATATTAGAAAATACAAAAAGGCAACATCATAATTCCTAACCACAGAAAAGAAGGAAATTACAGAGAGAAGCAATGGATTTACCTCTTCAGGCGCTCCAACGGGAATATATTGTAACTTTCACATCAACAAATTTTCCTTCTGCAGCATTTACTTTCTGAACTTTATCAAGTGCCAGCAGAACATGCTAGAGATCTCAGAAGTAACTTGACTGCAAAATCCTCACCATTCAGGTGGTAAAAGAAACCCCAGCTGACGTAAAACAAAGGTAAAACCAGCTCCACCTGCAGATACATGGGAAAGAACATCAGCAAACGGTTCATTTAGAGCACAGTAAATTACATGCTGATAATTGCAGCATTCACTGTGTTGATCAAGCTTTTCATGTAGATTTTTAGCAAAGTAAGGCTGCCAATTTTGATGATCCTATGGAGAACAAAGTAACACCTCCACTCATTATCAGAACTTGAACAATACAACGACAAAAACTAAAGAGATACTTGGAAATACTGATCAGATGTTGCATATTCGGACAGATATAATCAGTGAGAAGATGGATAACAGAAAATGCGAGTCCAAAGTCATAATAGATGATCCTAAACTGATTAGGGCCAATATTTCAAGAATTATGGTCAGCTCGTAGTTGTCAGGATTACAGAGTGGAGTGCCCCATGTAAAGATAATCATTTATGATCAATAAAAGGGGATCCAAAGATATGCCAAAACACACGTACACAAGAAAAACCACAAAGTGCATAAAAAATCGTAGTCCAATGAACAATGAGGACAGGCAATTGCGAGCACAATTTCATGTACAAACTGCTATAGCAAAAATTTACAGTCTGGAGCCATCTTCCAAAGAAAGATGGCTTCTCAAAATTCAGCTCACTGAGACAAAGGATTCGTGTTGCTAAACGTGTTCTGACAGGCCTGAACCTGAAGATTTCACTACCAAAGACTGAGATGGACAAGTGTTCAAGGGATCATAGCTCTCTGGTCAGAAACCAACCAATCTCGATGTTATCAGCAGAGAAACACTTCGACAGAAGGCACTGCCCTCTGGAGCACATCAATATCTGATTTGGCTAAATTGCATCATTCCAGAGAGGAATCAACAGAGACTACTGAAACCCATAATTATATTAACCCAATTTCACTTCTCTCACTCCGTAAAGCAGCTCGCAGCCCGCACAGCTTAGTTTTCCGAGCGGGGACTAGAGCAGAAATTGAAGAGTATAATAGCAACGAGAAGACAAAGCCTCAGATAATCGAGCAAGAGGAAGATGAATCCACAGCTTCGAGGCATCAAATTAGCCGCCAAAACAGTGAGCAAGAGGGTTCAGTCCCCGGATGACGAAACGGGGACGACAGGAACCGTACGAAATGATCGTGAATGGTGAAGGGGAGGTACTGTACCCGTCTCCGATTAATTTGATAACTACCGATCTCCGATGACCTGTTTGATTGAAGCTCTTGTTCGACCGTCGGAATCCCGTCCCCGCCGAGAAAGTGCCGACGAGGAAAGGGAAGGTGGGAGGTTTTCTCTTACGGCGGGGAGTTCCATCATAATGGGCCGGGCGGGGCCGAATTACGGAAAATAGAACAGTGACTCTTCATAAGTGCATATGGTTGGAGTATTCTTAAATTGCCGGAAATAAATTTTATATGATTATAACGAGAATTTTGACGATAATACAACATTTTCAGATTGCGCATTCTTAAATAAGCACTCTCTTTATCTATAAAATTTAAATTTAAAATTTTGCTTGAGGAAAAAAAAATCATTTTTACTAACATGCGTAGTTACCTTTTACAATTCAAAAAAGTTCCGCATCAGTCATCCGAGATGATTCTACGACTCAGCCTCAGACGATCTCAGTACTTTTTTCCCCTCCATGTCCTAATATTACATGGATTGAGGAGTTTGGACTTTGGAAACGATTCTACAGCCGAAGGGATTCAATTCAAGGCTCCATGTTTGAATCCAACAGGACTATTCATAATTCATTAATTTTTAAATACTATTGATGCAGCCAAAAAAAAAAAAAAGAAGAATTTGAAGCGTTGACATGTGAAAATATCTTACATCTAATAGATATATCATGCAATATATCACAAATTAATAGTTGTTTAATAAAAGCAATTGTAAACATCTAACAGGTTAAATTCCCCATCCAAGCAAGACACTAAACAAAGAGACGGGCAAGTTTCCAAAAGGATTGGTTACAGTGGTATTCAGATTTCGTGAACGGAAAAAATTTATAATTAAAAGAATTTTATACACTAGTAGATAGACTTAACTCGAATATGAATTAGTCATAATTCAATAAGTTTTTAGACAGTAGATGCAGGTTGTATATTTCATCGTGAACATGTGATGAGCATCAGCAATTTACATGACTATCCCTTAATAAGCCTCTTCCTGGCCCGTAATTTCTTCTTTTCATTCGAGCCAAGTAAGATTGAAGAAAGGCAATTAAAATGGAACGGTCTTTAGTCGATGTGATTTTTTGTTCGGTTTGGAAAGACAGAACAAACAAGAGCAAACACCTTGATTGCCAATACCGGACCTAATTCATGAAGTAGAGTAAACAGTCACAAAACAGTATTCTCATTTCATTACCTTCCACTCTTTTGATACGAAGTGAAACCACCACCCGATCTGTATATACACACATCACCTGTATAAGAGAACTGAAGACAGATCAATAGCACAAGCAGCCAAATCCGAGAACTCTTCATGAAGGGAAGAACAATCTGCATGGACGACGACCAACTGCATAACCAAGTAAAACTCACAAATTCGATCTGAGGTTTTTTCCTTTAGATGTCATTTCTCGATTCCAAGCTCCTTTGTGATGTCTCTTGTCAGGCTAAACTGCAATGTGCTGTGCCAGGGAAAAAGAGTGCGAGTAACTGGAAGCTTTCTCCGAAGATCCTGCGCGTTCGATTGCATAAATTGAGGAGCTTAGAGACAGGATAAGCTGAGAGCTTTTTTCGGTAGCTTGACAGGTTTACGCTTGAAACAGTATATAGTGAAAGTAGGTATCATATGAGATCACGTTAGAGCATGTTATCTGGGAACCAGAATGAAAAATCTAGTGACTTTACACGCAGAGAAAATCTAAATGGTGGTATGTTAGCTGACTTATGTAAATTTCCGCAATATGTTTCAACAAAGGCAGGTACTTGCAACCTTTCAAATCACAATTGGAGCGTGGCTGTAATAAACCTCATCATAGCGAAGTCCTTTTGCCGACAGGACCGAAGTCAAATTACAGACAAGGACTTCCTACAACTAACAAGTTCATGGCAGTTTGCAGAAGAGACTTAAAATCTATATGCTACTTAAAATAAAACGGAAAAACTTCCAGACAGAAAAGTAAGTACCTTGAAAGTAGTATCAGGCAATTTGGTATAGCATGCCTGTCAAAAGAGTGAGATTTAGAAATATTACCTAGAAACTTGAAACCAGTAAGTGCCTGGTGGCTTTACATGGAAACGTTTGTTACCTCGAGAGAAGTCAAATACTCTGTCTCATGATGCCGAATGATATTAGCCATTGATAATGCAGAATCTTCTGGGGACTGGAAGAATCACATTTTTATTATTAAGTCCATAAACCACAGCAACTGCTTGATAAAAATATAGAAACTAAACCACCAAAATCATAAGATCTATTTTCCTCTTTACGGGCAATCTGAATTGTGTGTGTGTGTGTGTGTGTGAGAGAGAGAGAGAGAGAGAGAGAGAGAGTCCCATCTTCAAGGCTACAAGTCCTCTCTTGAGCCACTTTATTGCATGCAATATGCTTAAAGCTCTTAGTCCAGCTTCTAACAATTCCGATGAACTGTCGGCAAGTTACGGTTTTTCTACAAACTTGCCCCATGCTTATATTAGGCACTTGGTTTTCAATCCCACTGAGAACTTGGCAACATAATTTCCAAGAGCATTAAACAATAAACAGATGTCTAAACTTCAGCAGAGAAAACAGGGACGTGTCAATGACTCAGTATTTTAAAACATGCATGTACGATGTCCAATGAGGGCATATATTTATCTATAATTTAACAAGCAACAGAAGTTATCCCTGAGGCAACCATATAATATAAAGAAGGGGCATGATATTGCAAAAATTGTCAGTCCAAACCAAAGACTAGAGAATGATAGATGATGCATTATAACCTGAAAGATTGTTGAATCCTTGCATTCATGTTTTGCATCTAGTTGGACATTTCCTTCTTCAAAATAATGAGCACCCACCTGAAATAATTGTCAGTCCATATTAGGATATCACTATAAATTTATCCAATGATTACTTGCATTATGAAAATCTCACCGATAGGGTAAGAAACAAGTTGATCATTCAGCCAACAAGAAAATACCTGCAATTTGCCTTGTAATTCAAGAATTTGGATATCGTCCCTAAACTCAATGTTCCAGATAGAGCGCCAGCTTCCATTGCTGCATAGAAGGCCCCACAATTTCAAGAGAAAAATTAGGTATGCTTTTATCAAACTCTTGCTTTTTGTTTCATGAGACAAATTATTCATTTCACCAACCAGAAATTCTGTGGGCTATTCTAGCAGCTGAGATCACTACAGTAAGCTCAAAATCCATCCCTGGTCCTTCTACATCTTTTCCTTTACTGCAGTAAACTGAACAGACACCTTTCGGATAAGCTTCACCAACATATTTGAGTATCTCTGCATCCAAACCACACCTGACAGAAAAAGGACAGAGCATTCATATCCATGTAGTTTTTTTTTTTTTTAAAGAAACTAAAGTAAATACAGTTAAGGGAATAAAAGCATCTAACTGCCACTACATTAATAGAAAATTTTAATTTAAAGTTCAAAAAAGAAAAGGCATCTATCTGCCACAACAGAAAATGGCTCGCTGCTCAAAGCTATAGTTAACTCTATAAAGTGGCCCCTGAGTGTCTAGGGCAAAATTTTAACTTAGAAAGACTAGGTCATGATTGTATTCAAGCATTTGAGGCACAACTTACTCAAAATGATAAAATGGACTTGCACCTACTTAATGGCCCTGATTTAGCATATACGCCAAAGGAAGCACGTAAAGATTCGTTATGTTGCCCATGTACCAAATCATCAGCTTGGACACACCACATACTGCTAGAAAAGGATGTTATGGAGCCCTTATAAGCAATATACTCCCTGATCTGTTGAAGGATTGAAGAAAGTGTGACATACCTAAATTCCTCAATATATGGAGATGGCAGCTCTTCATCAGTTGCAGGTCTCACGTCTGTACAAACCTGAACCAATTTAGCATGTCATGATAGAAGGAAAATCTTTCATATTAGCTAGAAAGAAAGACCTCTATACTGCAAAGAGGGGACCAATATGTGCAGATCATGCATGTGATGAATCTTTGCAGCCTCAACAACAAACAGTCAACGTTGGAATGCCATCTTACAATGGTCAACTATTTTTCATGTATTTGACTGTTGGATTCCCTTAAAAAAAAAACGTTCCTGAATATAGCACGTAAAAGGTATTCACAAGCAATTATGTGTTTTAGGAACTTACTTGTTTCACATGGTCAATAATTGCAACTTGCGCTGTCCTTGGATCAAGAAACTCGTTCTCCTCAAGCTCCCCAAATAATGTAATCAGCACCTGGGGCAAATTAAATTGTGAGAATGTGCAGAGGAGTTCTATCAGTTATTAAATACAGCAAGGTAACCACACTCAGATTTTTGCGTACTTTCTTTATTGAGCGGTACGGTCCAATGAAATCAAGACTTGCTATTCAAAAACAGCAAGTCTTTTCAAGAGAGAGTAACCTTGTTTAGGAGCAACTCCAGCTTATTCTACTCAGGATTCACTCACAAATTGCAATAAATATCAGTATGCTTTGAAAGCCAAGTTCCCACGTCACAACAGCCTTTCGCTATCACTGTGTATTAAACTATTACACTAGCTTAACAAATATCATCAAAACCAATGAAGGGAAATGCAATTTGAACGAAAGAATCCACTATCATCAATAACCGAAGGTGTTAAAATTTACAAGTTAAATTTGCAGAAGAGGAAAAGAAATCCACTGCCATGCCATTCGATCAATCTCAGGCAAACTCATTACAGTAATATGCGGAGAGATCGCAACAATCCATTGAAATAGGATTGTTGAGTTTCCAGGAAAACTAAACACACTATGAAGTTCAATCAGCTCAAGCAGAATGGTCCTGGGACCTACATCTCCAGTCCGCCGTGGCATTTCAAGGCAAATCATGTGGGATTTGTTGTAGACAGGGAAGGCCTCCGCCGCAGCTTCGTTATACAGCCGATCGTCGTCCAAAACCGACCGCAGATCTGCAACATCCACTCAGACGAAACGGCATTCATATCGATCGCTCCGAGTACAGATGCAGAGCAGAAACCAAAGCATTTCCCTGCCTAACATAGAAGGAGCACAAAGCAAGGCACCTTTGGCGACGTATTGGATTTCACCGGCAGGGGAATTGAGAAGAAACCACTTGGCGATCTCCTTCTTTTGCTTGTCGCCGAGCTGCTCCACCTCCTGAGCATCCCCTTCGTTCGCCATTATCCCCTCGCTCGTCGGCGTCAACCTCATATATAGAACGCCGTGGATTCGCGAAGCAGAAGCTGCAGAGAAGGCCAGAGACGAAGAGGAGGAGGAGAGGAGGACGAGAATGATCCGTCGGACGAAGTTCTCTACTTCTTCGTATACGTGCGCACTTGGCGAGTCACAAGAATGATTTCGGGATGTGTGTGGCCTCGCATGTCGCCGAGAAATTCTTAACACGTGAACAAATAATAATTAAATTAAGATATATAATATTTTTATTAATTTTTTTAAGTAATTACTATAATTATCACTTATCAATAAATTTAACTAGCCCTTCCTTCCCCTCTCACCACGATTACTTTCTTTTTTTAATGGAAGGTCGATCCGTCGGGATCAGAATTCGGTTGCTGAAAATCTTGGCCGGCCGTCTTGAAGACCGCCGGGCCGCAGTCTTGATAATATTAGTGGGTAAATGGGCCCAATTCAACATCCAGCAAAAAAAGTGGGCCCAATTCAACTCTGAGAAGTCTTAATGATAATTATTACCAGATAAATATTGTATTATTAAATTAAACAAAAAAAGAAAGAGCATCTGTCAGGAAATTATTCAGTAGTTCAAAAGTTTTCAAAAGTATAATCCAATCACCAACTCTACACCATAAAATAATCTGTGTTAATAGAAAGAATATTGTAATATGATAAGAAGAGAATCATTTTTGGACCTACAATATAGGAAAATACAACGTTTGATATTTTTATTGTCATTTTAATTACCCCTACTCTAAAAATACTCGAACCTAAGTGCTCCAATATTATATAATGTTGTTATAGCTACAGATTGGCTCCAACCACTCCACGTAATTTTAGAATGATTCTCATTACACAGTTATGACACATCCCACTTAGAAAGTTTTTATGGTCCAGTTATTGAACTGTTCAATAACTTAATTTAAAGGTTCATAATTAACATAAAAATTAAAGAAAAATATTGTCCGCTCAATAATCAAATGGCCTATCTGGGCACACTAGAAGCTTGCAAGACAATTTTATTAGTGCCATTTTTTGCAAGTTCCATGCTCAGCACAACGAGATTTGAGAACAGTCTGAAGACAAGGAACATTGTACAGCCCAACTACTCCAAAATGCCTGGTTTGATAAATTAAAGAGGATTGATATCTGTATCTGAATGGATGGACATTGTTAGAGAGTATATCAAGGCCATTGATTATACAATCTCAACCATATAGTGTACATGTTAAGATGGAATGAAGACCTTGCATGGCTAGCTGTTGAATTCCGGTGTCTGCCGGCTCACACCGGCTCATGCAAGCTCAGACACCACCTGACAATTTTCATGCTCCCCACTTTTTTTCCAGTCAAAAATCCACGCACCTAATCAAGTACCTGCACAGCGAGTTGCAGCACCAGTTAGTTTACCAGTATCAGAGTTTATTAGGATGATCAGGATATTCAGCATTCGGGATCACTCCAAAGTTTGGTGGAGTTGCAACTTAAAAAACAAAAGGTGTGTCCTCTGGAAACAACCATTTTTTGGCATCAAATTGTCTGTGGAGAAAACTACAATGAACTGCAGAAATCACAGCTACAGAAGATCCTTTTTCAATGTGTCTACTCAGTGAAGGTGCTAAATGCTGTGTGCAAAATAAGACTGGGGGTAATGATGGTGAAGAGGCTAGAAGAACATCCTAAGCAACTTTTGGACAACTCCAGATTCAAAAGAACCAACCAACGTGAAACTCTGAACATGCATAACTGTGCTCACTATAGCCTGATTGAACATATCGCACATTGTACTCGATCTTACAAAACTGCAAACAGGAACAATGAAAACACAAAGAAACAAGTTTGGCTGCATAATGCAGCTCCAGTTCCCTATTTTTCATATGCTGCAGGGCATTGAAGTTCATTTCCCCCCTCACTATCTGAACACATAAATGGAAGCACACACATGGACTTATCACCCATCATTTTGGTTCCAAAGAAAGGGAAAGTAGAAAAACCATTCCGGGGATGTTTCCCATAACAGCCGATTCATTTCAATACCAAAAGCCCAGAAAGGAAAAAGTCCCTACCGAGCCTCTAATATAGAGGCACATAGACAGAGAAAAGAGTTTCACTTCTAACAACAGTCTCACCCATAAAAATAATTTGCAAATGACTTACAAAAAGAAAACCGGAGTATAAAACCCAATGAAGAAGAGACAACAAGTCCTCCCTCATTAACATAATCGACCCAGTGGTTTGACAGCAATTTTTGATCGAGAAATCATTGAGTTATTCTCCATTTTTAAAGGCAGATAAAAGGACTCACATGTACAGGTCACCGCTAAGGTAAGATCAAAACCCATCTACAACTTTGATTCCAGCATTTCTGTCCCAGTCCTCGGGAGATGCAGCATCAGCCATGATTTTCTCCTGACCACGCCAAAGAATCTGGTACCAGAAAACTCATGTTATATTGCTTAGCTCCAAGTACACTATGATAAATAGACAAACCCATGAATCCCATAAACGCTCACCTTATCAATGACCCCAAACTCTTTTGCTTTTGTCGAATCCATATAGAATGGTCTTCTCATGACTGTGGCCACTGTCTCTTCTGTCTGAGGATCAAGAAAGAAAGTGTAAATTCAGCTAATTTCCACCTTCCAGGTATGTGTTTGAGTACGTGCTTTTGTGTGCATGAGCACCAAACGAAAAGGGAGACATAAGTGAGAGAGAGAGAGGGGGGGATATACATTTCCAGTGTGTTTTGCTATAAGTTTTACAAGGGTATCCCTGTTTATAATAACCTGCAAAGGCAATTAAAGTAATGTGAACCGTCCAAAAAGATGCTTATTGATCCACGTCCATAAATATCCAGCAAAAGAAAAAAAAATACAACTATAAACAAAAAGATAGGGAGCACATTTTGCAAAAGACAGGAAGTGAGGCCCCAAGGAGGGATACACGGAACTAACATTCTCCACATCATGCCATCACAATTTAAAAACCCTCCTTTTGCATGTTTGAACTGAATGCGTGGCACAGACAAGAGTTCTATGCATACTACGGTTAACTCCTTGATTTACAACCTCGAGAAATAACATGGGAATCCATGCATGCCTAAATTTCTCTTTTGTGACATGGGAATTGATACGGGACTAGATAGTCAGCTCCATTAGTTATGTTTATGCCATAACCCATAAGGCAACAAACTTTATTTTACCTCTTTTGCACGGATAAGAACATCACTCGCAGGCATCAACCCTGATGAAGGTACTCGAGGTTGTTGGATCATGGCTGGGAAGAAAAAGCATTTGATAAATAATCGACACTATAGATGAGAAAATGAGTATATTATATAACAGAAACTAGCTATAGCATACCTTTGGCATGAGGCATCATAAACCTTTTTCCTTTAGTTCCAGAAGCGAGTAATAGACAAGCATGCCCTATTGCAGCACCTACAGCAACTGTATGTATCTATCACCATTAACAAGGGAGGGTAAGAGGATCAGCATCAAAATCTCGAAGGTGCTACACAAGAACTCAACAAGATTGCTCATGCTGTCTTAAGATTGTTGAAGTTGCACCTAAAAACATATATCATAACAAGCTTCCTCTACATCATTTTACAGCAGCAGATAGGAAGAAGAAAAACTTTTAAAAATGAGACTTGCCTCATTTTTCAGCTGCATTAACGCATCATAAATGGCAAAACCCTCTGTTTCCATCCCAACCTAGAAACAAAAATTCAAGAAAAATATGATAACATATCAGGAGCAGGAATCAGAGAAATACGATAAGATTATTCATAAGTAGTGGGAGTTAGCTGCTCAGGTTGTTTGCGTTGAAATCTTTTCAAATCCTCACCGATGTCTTTTGTGTTACGTACTTAAACGCTTGTCAGATCAGATTCATAGAAAATGTATGAGAAGGATATACATGATGAGCCAAGGTCTCAAGTTTGCTGGGATAGAGAACAACTCACCGTTTCACCATCATCCCGAGTTGTTCCGGTAGAATTTATATACAGATAAATAGGTTCTTTTGGGTCCATCCATTGCAGGTACATCAGCTCTGCAATTACAATCTCCGTGACTGCAGGCACCAACTGAGATACACCAAGTGATCAATTATGCCAGAGAATTCAAATAAGCTAAACCGTTAATGCAATGTAAACATCCACACAAACTCGGCAATCAACTGGGGGACTCACCGGCATCCCAATGTACACAATTCTCCCATGAAGAAGCAGCGAAGGCAAGTCCGGTGGAGGCCGCCTCGGCCTGTGCTCATTGTATGAAACAGACCTTTCCACCTAATTCGAGAAGAACATACTTTCATTACCATATTAAACAAGAGCCAGGAACGATTCTTAAACTGAGGTTCCAGTTATTCCTGAAAAATTATTCCAGATAAGGAAAACAGCTCTCTTTCACCAAAGAGCAGTTCTCCCGCCTAATCTGCATCAAAAGATTCATCATAATTCAAAACTTTTTATCCTGAAGATAAGTACTTGTTGCCTAATCTGCATCAAAAGATAAGCTTCCCTCTGACTGCATCAAAAACTACAAACTGGAACTGGAAAATTTTCACCAATTGAAAATATCAGAAATCTCAATTACAAGCTCAGGACTCGAAATCGATCGGCCTGGACGAAGCATGCGTGGCCAGCACTTACCTGAGCAGGAGTTGCCATGAGTTTCGGCGAATCGAACAGGTCCAGATACGGCGGCATATCCGAGCTCGCGGGGCGGTTGAGTAGCGATTCCGGGGAGGTCGCCGCGACTGACGCTAGCTTAGAGAGGAAGGGGTCCTTGGGGTTTATCGGAGCAATGGGAATCTTAGCAGCGTTCTTGGAGTTGAGTGCGCAGCAGAGAGTTCTTCTTCTGATGGAAGGTGAAGGAGAGTATGGGGCTAGAGAGCTCATCGTGACTTGCAGAGCGGTGGCCATGGCAGTCCCTCCGGTGACCTTCGGGAGAGAGGTGAAGGAGACGCTTCCAGGCGCGGAGGAATAGAGAGAGAGAGGGAGAGGGAGAGGGAGAGGGGCGAAGATCTTTGATCGGGTGAGGATCGGGCTGTGTCGGGCCTCAACCGATCATGGGCCAATTGGGCCGTGACTGGGCCCTTCTCTGAACAGACTGTCAAGTAACCTTTCGTTTCTATTAAAAATCAAACAAAGTAGCGCATCTGGTGTAGTGGTATCACAGTACTAGGAAGCCCATGGGTCCGGTAAAGTAGATGCGTGGGATACGTGCTTAGAGAGAATTTCAACCTCTAGTACCGTGAATTTTTACACAAGTATCACGCACATTCTATCTATTTAAGTTAATTCAATAGCTTAACAATTACATTGTAAATTTTTTATACATCTGAACTCTAAATTTTACTATAAAATACTATGATTTGTAATGTAATTTTCGTTTATGTTGAAAACCCTGAATTCGTCATCTCTCTCTTTTCCATGAAATCCTGCCATCCCGGACAAATTTTTCGGATCCATCCCCAATTCTTAGTAGAAACTCTTTTTGATCAGTTTTAAGTAGGAGCTCATAGTGATGAATGTTCCTTAACAGTAAGGCCGCCGGAAACTCCGATCTCCTTTCCGTCCCAGTCGAGCAACGTCGAAGGACGATTCGTTGTCCTTAAACGGCGTTTTTTGTTCTCTCTCTCTCTCTCTCTCTCTCTTTTTTTTTTTAACCGTTGATGGTGATTAGGAACGCTGTCAGAAAGCGGGAAGTAACGGTCCGCCGCCGAAGCCACCGACATCGTTTGCCTGCATCGGCCTGCGGATGACTTCTACGGCCACGCGCCCCGTTCCATTCCCCGCACGTCATTAGAAGAAAACGTTATAAACACCGTCAAAGCACAGACCTCAGATCCCAACCTTGTGGTCCCCGCAAATCCGACGGTCCACATCCCGCGGAACACTGCTCGCCCATGCGCTTGAAAGCATCTGATCATGCCAGCTGTGATGGAGACCCTCCGACCCACTCCTCCACTCCGTGCTTCTTACTTCAAATGCTCTCTTTTCGATCCTCTATGGAGGCGGCGACTGTAATGGCGGAAATAGGAAAGACGAAGCTTGACTCGGGATGGCTCGCGGCGAGGTCAACGGAGGTGGAGTTGACCGGAATTCAGCTGACCACCTCTCACCCGCCCACCGGACCCACCGCGCCGTGGATGGAGGCTGTTGTTCCGGGAACGTACGTGATCCCACTGCATTTCAGTGATTTTATAACCGATTGAGCTCAATTATGCTGCGCAGATATGAACTTGAGTGTGAATTAAGGAAGTTCCTAGAGTACATACGTACACCTCGGTAAAATTCAGCTCTATCGGGTTGATGAAGTAGAGAAACTAGTTCAGGAGTTTCTCACATGTGCACAGAGTTAGTGATTTCAGCTGTGGACATTGGAGGCAGCAAACTGCTGGAGCTATTGTTTTCAAAGATGATAAGGAAACTTCGAATTGCAGATCCTAGGCAGGGATGGAAATAAAGGGGGAGTGCAGTGCGATTGCCCCCTGAATTCGGCAAAACTTATGAAAATTTATACAAACTTTACCAATTTTATTTGTATTAAGTAACATTATTTCGTCCCTTCAAATTGGACATTTCCCTCCGTATTGAACTTGATATTCTAGATCCGTCCCTGATCCTAGGAGATGCTTAATTCCAAAATTACTAATACGAGTGTGCAGGAAAAATGTATATTCAAGAATGCTTTGTAGGAAATTTTTCCAGTCCCAAGATGCCATTGCTCGAATCCACAACAGCTACTTGTCCGCTGTGATTTATTCACTTTTCAATTCCATGAACATCATTGGAGACAGGTTTTTACCCTTTTGGAGTAGTTTCACAAGTTTGAATATGTTTGTACATTCCGCACAGATATTGTGGTTTGAATCATATTTTACAACTAAGTTGCATGCATTTTCATAATTTGCATGTTTTCCCCTTTTTCTTTCTTGACGGTGTCAGAATAGGCATCTTTCTTCTAATGATGATTTATTGGCAGTGTCTTGGCAACGTTGGTAAAGAACAAAGTGGTGCCAGATCCTTTCTACGGAGTGCAGAACGAGGCCATCTTAGATATTGCTGATTCGGGAAGGGAGCACTACACGTTTTGGTTTTTCACAGCTTTCCAAAGCAAGCTGGTATGACCACTGAACTATGGAATCTTGTCTTTGACCTTTCCTCTTCCTGCTTGGGGCTTTGAATAGAGCTTAGGCCTATATTTTATGGGAATT
Organism: Lagerstroemia speciosa; assembly: GCA_037672795.1. Classification (NCBI taxonomy): domain Eukaryota; kingdom Viridiplantae; phylum Streptophyta; class Magnoliopsida; order Myrtales; family Lythraceae; genus Lagerstroemia; species Lagerstroemia speciosa. Next base: position 1,102,532 of record CM075304.1, on the reverse strand, counting down.
GTGTTCAATTGAGTCTGGGTGTTTTGGCTTCAGTGACACAATGGTGAAGAAAGCTTGGGTTGAAGAATTGTTTGAGTTCAGCCAAAAAAGAACTTTTTGAGTTGATTTTCAGAAGCCTTTTGTAAGAATACCTGTTACAAAGTTATCACTTCACTCAGAAGTGATTTTGCATGCTCAGATTTTCTTAGGCATCCGAAATCAGATAACTAGACTTGCATGATTCATGATGATCGATTCATGTGTCTTTCAAAAAATGCTCGCTTTAATGTGAAATTCGGAGAGCTGCTGTTTCATCTTCCGATTTTTGCAGACTGGAAACCAGCATTTGGATCTAAATTTTCGGGGAATCAATTACTCTGCTGAAGTCTATTTGAATGGGCACAAAATGATCCTACCTAAGGGGATGTTTAGAAGACACAGTCTTGATGTCACTGATATTCTGCATCCTGATGGTCAAAACCTTCTAGCAGTTCTTGTGCACCCTCCAGACCATCCTGGGAGTATTCCTCCTGAGGGAGGACAGGGTGGAGATCACGAGGTATTTTCTGCTCTTGCGGAAACCAGTAGAATGGTTTTTTTCCCCTGGTTATTGCTGATATTTGAACAAGTTGAGGTGTGTCGATTACATCATAGCCAGCACATGGATTCGGTTGAAATACTAGAATGAAATATATTCTGAAAAACATATACTGACGCTCGTTAATTTTTTAGATTGGGAAGGATGTTGCCACGCAATATGTTCAGGGTTGGGACTGGATTATCCCCATAAGGTAATTGACTTTAGGTGTAACTTCTCATTGCCACTTATCAGTGTTTTATAATTCTTCTTTTCTCAGAAATTCTCTTCCTTTGCGACAGTTTATATGCATGGTTTAGGAATGGATCCACACCAATGGTTCATTGTGATGCTTGAACCAAATTTTCCGATGGTGCTTAAAATGATAGTATTTTGGTGAGATGTGTCAATAGTCAGTGAGCATAGTTCTTAAATGAGATTAAAAAAAGTTACACTGAGGCTTTGAGCTTTAAATGTACATTTGCCCCTTTGATTGAAAAACTCATATAAGTTAAAAATATGTGAGACAATATCTTGTAGATTTTTATCACCTTTTGCTCTGTACAGAGACAGGAACACCGGTATATGGGATGAGGTATCAGTTTCAGTGACTGGGGTGAGTCCCACAGCTATTGCTTGCCCAGTTATTATTTTCGTGGCTTATGATAGAACATGGCAGCTCATTTGTAACTGAACATATAATTTTCTAAGCTTGAGTTATTATCTATCAGCATGTCATAGATCTCCCCAATTTATTCACCTCTTTAAAGATTTTCAGTGTGATAGATGTGTTGACTGTACCTAATCACTGTGGAAAGCAAGATTTGAATTAAAAATTTTAATGTTGTTTCTTTTGCAGCCAGTGAGGATAATTGATCCTCACTTGGTTTCATCATTCTTTGATAACTATAAGCGAGTGTACTTGCATGCCACGACGGAGTTGGAAAACAAAAGTGCCCGGGTTGCTGAGTGCTCTCTGAATATTCAAGTCAGCACTGAACTAGAAGGAAATGTTTGCTTGGTAGAGCAATTGCAGACCCAACATCTGTTGATTTCCCCAAGAGCGCGGGTGCAGTATACATTTCCCCAGGTTGGTTATTTCTTCATTTTGTTCTAGTGGCAAGAAGTCCCTTTAATTGGAGAATGAGGATATGCTCTTTTGAGTTTAAAACAATTGCTGTTGTACTTTCAACATCTTGTCATTCATGGATTAGGCAATCTCAGGGGTTGCTCAAATCTTTGGCAGTTCATAAGTTATAAAATCCTCGGCCTGATCAAGCATTCTAAATGGACTGTGCAGCTTTTCTTTTATAAGCCAAACCTGTGGTGGCCAAATGGCATGGGGAAGCAGGCCCTTTATCATGTGACAATTAACGTTGAAGTAAAGGGACATGGAGAGTCTGATCAGTGGAACCATCTGTTTGGGTTTCGCAAAATTGAAAGCCATATTGATAGCGCGACAGGTGGAAGGTATGATCAGCAATTTCTCTGAGAAATTAGACATTCCGAGTGCTCAGAGTTTTATACCATATTTGTTAAATTGTCCCATCTTTTCATTTATAGATTGTTCAAGGTAAATGGGCAGCCTATCTTTATTCGTGGTGGCAACTGGATATTATCAGATGGTCTGCTGCGGCTCTCAGCGAAACGTTATAGAACTGATATCAAGTTTCATGCTGATATGAACTTTAACATGATTCGATGCTGGGGTGGTGGATTGGCAGAGAGACCGGAATTCTATCATTATTGCGATATATATGGGCTGCTGGTAAAGCTCTTTCTATATCCACTTGTGTGCAGGCTTGAGTGCCTACATTTGGGAAATTCGTCAGTAACTGAAATGATTAATCGAAACTATATGCTTAAGTGACTACTTTTAATCACATTATGTCACAAAGTCAGTTTTATCCATTCCAAGGATGCTCCACCTGTCATGAATACTTTAGCCAAGTGTCTAATTAAGATGTTTTGTAGGTTTGGCAAGAGTTTTGGATTACTGGGGATGTTGATGGTCGTGGTATACCTGTGTCAAATCCTGATGGGCCATTAGATCATGCCCTTTTCATGTTTTGTGCGAGGGACACTGTCAAACTTCTAAGGAACTATGCTAGTCTCGCTCTCTGGGTAGGCGGAAATGAACAAGTTCCACCCAAAGACATCAATGAAGCTTTAAAGAATGACCTCAAACTCCATCCTTATTTTGAAACTGCCATTGAAACTGATAAATCTCCAGAAGACCCATCCCTATCACCAAAAGATCCTAGTCTATATCTTGATGGGACACGTCTCTACGTCCAAGGTTCCATGTGGGACGGCTTTGCCAATGGCAAGGGTGACTTCACTGATGGACCTTATGAAATTCAATACCCGGAAAGCTTTTTCAGGGATGATTTCTATCAGTATGGTTTCAATCCAGAGGTTGGTTCTGTTGGGATGCCTGTGGCAGCTACCATTAGAGCAACAATGCCCCCTGAAGGATGGCAGATTCCTCTGTTTAAGAAACTCCCCGATGGTTACACGGAAGAAGTCCCAAACCCCATGTGGACCTACCATAAGTACATACCTTATTCAAAACCAAGCAAAGTTCATGATCAAATTGAACTGTATGGTGCTCCAAAAGATCTTGATGATTTCTGTTTGAAGGTAAGCTCTTTGCTTTTTCCCTCTATTTCTTAGTTTTGCTTGTGAATGAGATGAGAACTTGCACTTGTATCTGTCAATGGACTTCTCAGGCTCAACTGGCAAACTACATTCAGTATAGAGCATTGCTGGAGGGATGGACTTCACGGATGTGGAGCAAGTACACAGGGGTTCTGATCTGGAAGAATCAGAACCCTTGGACTGGTCTCAGAGGTCAGTTTTATGATCACCTGCTGGACCAGACGGCTGGGTTTTTTGGTTGCCGCTGTGCAGCAGAACCAATCCATGTCCAGCTCAATCTGGCTACCTATTCCATCGAGGTAACACAATCCTCTACGATTCCCTCTTTCTTCATAGAGAAGGTGACCTTAACTCCAGGAAGGAGTCACAATCTCTTTTCTTTCTTCACAGGTTGTTAATACAACATCAGAGGCTCTGTCTAATGTGGCCATAGAAGCATCGGTTTGGGACTTGGAAGGAAAGTCCCCATACTATAAGGTTTTCGATAAGCTCACCGTATCCTCTAAAAAGACGGTGCCAGTTGCAGAGATGACATATCCCAAGTCGAAGAACCCGAAGCCAGTGTACTTTCTCCTGCTCAAGCTCTACAACATGTCGGACTATGGCATCTTATCGAGGAACTTTTACTGGTTGCATCTTTCCGGTGGCAACTACAAGCTTTTGGAACCATACAGGAAGAGGAAAATCCCACTGAAGATAACGTCCAAAGTTTTCATCAGGGGCTCCGCTTATGAGATTGAGATGCATGTTGAAAACACCTCAAAGAATTCTGACTCCAAAAATTTAACCTATTTGAATAATTTTGTCGCGAGGGATACCGAAGGCGACTTTGATGTGTCCTCTTTGGATTATCACTCTCTCCAAACTGGAAGTGCGGAAAGCCGGAAACTGGTCTGCTTGGGAGGTTGCAAAGTTACTTTTCAGGGAGGGAAGGTGACAATGATTTGAGAGTCGCGACAATAAATGGGACAGATGCTGGGGTAGCTTTCTTCCTCCACTTCTCAGTCCACGGAATGAAGACGGATAGAGAGGAGGGAGAGGACACGAGGATTCTTCCGGTTCATTACTCGGACAACTATTTCTCTCTGGTGCCGGGCGAGGTAATGCCAGTGAAGATCTCATTTGAGGTCCCTCATGGAGTCACTCCTCGAGTCACGCTCAGCGGCTGGAACTACCACGGCTCTCATACTGTTCACTGAAACGAGTCGGGTACTCGTATGCTGCCGCTGCTGCTTTTTTTTCTTCCTCCATATATTCCTGGTAGCCAAACTGAAGCAGCATGGAGAGAGGGAGCCCCGACAGGTTACTTCTCTCTTTACATTATAAATATCATCTGTCTCTACGTGGCACATCTGTTAATTATGTGAGCTATCACTTGAACTGCATAAAACTGTGCATCGATGTATTTATTACAGTGACTGTGGTCTTGGACGTAGTTCGAGAATAAACGGAAGACAGGACACAGACATTCTTGTTGATTCTGCATTTAGTATCTCCTATTCGCAGGGTACCTGCTTCTGATGCAGTAGGTGATTGCATCGTATGAAGAGATTGAATCCGAGTTTTCTGCTTGTGATTGTGACTGACTCGGTTTATGAAAGTGCAGCTGTGATGCAGTCATGTGCTTACGGTGCTGAGTCTTCTCGATGTTGCCGATTGCTCTTGCACCAGTAAGTGACGATGTTGTTAAAGGTAATCGTGGCCCAATCAGTACAGGAGATACAGTACGAGGAACGGGAGAGAGCGATGTACGAATTTTAACATAGAAGAGAGCTGTGTTCCCTCGTCCCCCTTGTGAACTTTCCGGCAGAGGAAGTCTCCCCGTATCGGATTGGAAAAGGTTTCAGGTGCGTCGGATACCCAATGGGCCCACCCACTATATGTTGCAACCTATCGAATATTCACTAAAGTGGACTAACTAGGGTGGTACAATATCTTTATCTCATTGAATTTAATTTTTGTGAATAGAAAATATTCATTTGAAAGAACTTTTCTAACGGGTCAATAAAATTTACATTAAATAAATTAGAGTCTGTTTAATTTCTAAATATTAAGTTAAAAGAACCGATTGATCATACTAATCCCCTTTTCTCTCCTATAAAGAGTATGGAGAGCTAGCCGATAGCTTCACTTTTCGACTCCCAAGAAAAAGGCAAGCCATCGCTCTCTCTATCTTTTGTCATTTTGCTCATTCTAGAAATCCAGCTTACTTGTTTAAACTCCTTTCTCCTTTGCGTATCATATTTAAATTCGAAATGTTATTTAAAAAATATCAAAGATTCACCTCATTGATGTACTTTTTTTAAAAAATGTAATCTCTAATCAATATTCTTTTATTGCTCGTAAATTTGATATGCACGAGCATAATTTCTAACGCGTTAGACTATTTGGGCGGCGGTCAAAAGAGAACAAAACTTCGTTTTTTCTTTCATATCTTGACAATAAATATTTGCATGTAGTAGCAGTAATTGGGTCGCCTCTCGCTATACATATGTTCAAATTTCATATCTAATCGCAAATATATCGGATAAAAAATAATTAATACTAACACTAGTTCGTCATAATGCCCGAGGAGCTCCTTCTAATAAGAGAACTCGGACTTAAACCTCCACCATATCAAATCGTGTCTTTAATGTCGTCTAATAAGAATTCACAATTTATACAATTTTTCAATTATGATTTATAGTTTGTTGGAATTTTTTATTTTTTTAGGAAAATTTAAAATTTAATAATTAGATATGTATAATTATTAATAATATATTAAATTTTAATTAAATAAATATATTACATTGACATAGTATAAATGATATACGGAAGATTCACAAAATCATGCCGTCTCCGGTTATATATTTGTTTTAATTTATGTTTCCACCAACCGACCCGCCCACCGTGTTCAACGCTGCTCTGTAGAGCTCGGGTCCCCCGCTCTTCTTCCTCCCGTCCTCCCTCCCTCCCTCCCTCCCTCCCGTCTCGTAACCGAGACCGCCTCCTACGCTGTGATCCGAGCCTCTAACCGATCCTTCCCATCGTCTTATCGAGAGAACTTTAGACATGGGTGTCGATCTGGAATCTCTGTCGGAGGCGACTTCGGGTGCAATAGGATCTCTGCTCAGCACGACCATCTTGTACCCTCTCGATACCTGTAAGACTAAGTACCAGGCCGAGGTCCGAGCTGCCCACGGCCAGCAGAAATACAGGTGGGTTCCGATCAGTTCTCATCAAAGTTTGATTTTTTATTTCAGTAGTTTGATCGCGTCTCTTGGTTGCGTCCGTACCAGTGATCTTCGTCTTGCGCTTGCTCAGGTGGATAGTTCTTGTTGTTGAGTGCAATTTTCTTGGTGGATCATAGTCATTTGGGTGGGTTAGTGTGTTAGAGATGGCTTTTATCTGTGGAATTGGAGAGATATTCTTAAGGCAATTTCATCCTATTCCATAATTAGCGAGAAGATTGTACGAGTCTGGATTAGTTTGGTTGCTGGTTTTTATTTGATGAGAGTTTGGTCGAATTGCTGTTGCACGTCTTTACAATGCCTCGATGATGAGCTTGGTGTTTCATTGCTGTGCTGCAACTCATACAGGCCACAATGACAGGAATGCAAGATCTCTTGTTCAATTGAAAAAACATGGTTAAGCGCAGAGATGCGAGACTCATGAATTACAACCAACATTGTTGAAAAGTGAACCAGTAGAGTCTGCATGATTACATGGCTTATCCCGATGCATAGCTTAGCCTGACATATTTGCACTTGTCTTGCTGGTTCTTGCCGTATATATATATTTTTTGGTAATAAGTTCTTGCCATATTTACATGGTAATGGTGAATTTAGAGTACATATATCGCTTAAGGTTTGAAAAAGATTCTGCATTGCCTTCTTTGATGCAGCAATTAGTTGAAGAATTGTGTCCTTTTAACTTTTTAGTTCTTGTGGACATCATTTTCCCTGGTCTTGAATCTTGAACGAAGAGAGAACATCATATGCTACAGGCTTGATATTTTAGAGGTTTTGAGAACTGGTGTTCCACTATTCTTTACCGAGGTTTTTTTTCAGCTTCTCTATGTGAAAGAACTGCTATCTCCTTCTCTTAGTTTTCTTTTGCCCTATAAACTTTGTGTTGGTTGATCTTGATGAATTTTGCTCTTCTCTGACTCTTCTTCAGGAATCTTTCTGATGTGCTGTTCGAGGCTATATCCACCCGTCAGGTTGTTTCACTATACCAGGGCCTAGGGACGAAGAACCTCCAATCATTTATTGCTCAGTTCATTTACTTCTATGGATACAGCTACTTCAAAAGATTGTACCTCGAGAAGAGTGGTTCTAAGTCAGTTGGAACAAAAGCAAACTTGGTTCTAGCAGCTGCAGCTGGTGCTTGCACTGCTATTGTGACTCAGGTGAGAGATGGGAAAGTTCTCCTGGTTAATGTAACATATTTCATTGAGTTTTTGGTGTTGGATGCCTCCTTAAGATTTTCATTTTCTATATGGATTCTTATTTCAATTCTTTTGAAGAGGGAAAATTTCTACTTGTTTTCTTACCAGAGGATGTCTATATATTTTTAAGTCAATATGATGTGCAATATAAGCGAATGCACTTCTTTCCGTCACTTTCATTTACCTGAAAAAAATGAGAAATAAAAACGCCAGAAGAATTTTTCATTTTCCTTCTGAAAACATGTACTATCATGCATGAATTCTTCAGAATATTTTACATTCTGATCTGACTGGATGATTATCATACAGCCCCTGGATACAGCATCTGCGAGGATGCAAACTAGCGAGTTTGGAAAATCAAAGAGCCTCTGGACAACTCTTACAGAGGGAAGCTGGCATGGTGCTTTTGATGGACTTGGGATCAATCTTCTTCTGACTTCAAATCCTGCTATACAGGTATAGTGCATTGAAGTGGTTTTTGTTCCAAGCTCCTTTTAATATTTGAGACTAGAGTTGTTTATAAATTTGCAGTTCACAGTGTTCGATCAGCTCAAACAGAGACTTCTGAAAAGAAATCAGAATGAAGTGGGTACAGGCTCCTCCCCTCTGGCTCTTTCTGCATCTGCCGCTTTCATGTTGGGGGCAATATCGAAGACCATCGCCACTATTTTGACATATCCTGCTATCAGGTAATGTAATGGTACTCTTTTAAAGGCATTATAGGTCTTTTTCATGCTCGAATCTTACAGAAGCTTGATACTTGTGCCTTTTGTGCTTTGCTCGTACGATACTAAAGATCATCGTTGAGCCCCTATTGTTTTATAGCATGCTGTCTTTGAGCAACCCGTAGTTTCATCAAATACAACAATTAACTTTATTCTAATCACTAGTGCAATTTTATAATCACAATAAGGGTAGTGGCATGATTATCGAATTGTGTGGGTTCACGTAGGATTAAGATCCTTCTCTGCCATTGAGGACACCACGAGAGGTAGTGTTGATGATTCATTTAACATCGAGTTGTTTTGGACTGTTAGACTAATGGCACCTCAGATGTTATCTTCTAGCAGAGATCCCATTTCACTCGTGTACTACATACAGTCTAGTGCATTTTGGTCGACACTGAGGTTTCATTTGCAAATCATTGGGCAGGTGTAAGGTCATGATTCAAGCTGCAGAGTCGGACAACGGTAAGGACAAGAAAGACGGGCCTCCCAGAACCAGAACTCGCAAGACAATCTCGCACGTGGCATTCTCGATCATGAAAGGAGAGGGACCGCTGGGGTTCTTCAAGGGGTTGAGGGCCCAGATCCTGAAGACCGTGCTTAGTTCCGCACTGCTTCTGATGATCAAGGAGAAGATCAATGCGACAACCTGGGTTCTGATTCTCGCGATCCAGAAGTCTCTGCTTCTCACTGGAGCCGGTAGTGGTAGCAGAATAAAAGGTACCCGATAGTTAAGTTGCATGGACACTGCGTGAAATGAGAATTGCCCAGATTCTCTCTCTGGAGAAACATCATAGAGCCAGACTATTGCCATAGTTGTCTGGAAAGTCATGGTTTAGGATTGCTCCGATGTTTCATCGGGAAGACCTTACCGACATGTTTGATTCCCAGGAAGTAGTAATGCGAAAGAACCATTAGAATGGCAGGATTCTTCTGGTTGCTTGGAGGGCAAAATAATGCGTTCCTATAGACTGTTCTGTTGTAGAAATTCCACAATAAGTGTGACATTCTGGAAACAGTGGAATAATGCTGGGAATTGAATGTGATGGGATTGGAATGGATTGAGTATTCTACCCATTCACCTGAAATTTAATGTAGAAAAACCAAAAGTACATGTCGAAATCGAACTGACTGAAAGGAAGATGACTCAAACAGAATTAAAAAAGGAAACTCCTCCTAATTGACACAAAAGTCAGTATTTGAATTTCATCAGTATCACATCCCAAGCCAAAAATAGAAAAAGGATGAGACAAATATGATCTTAGCAAACAACTAATTAGATGTTGTATTTAGAAAGCCTCTACCTCAAGGCTCAAATCAATCATTGTTACCAACTTAAAAAGTCTATGCCTTGGACTTTTTGCCTTTAGTGTCAGCCGCAGGCTTGCTCTTGAAAGGCAAGAAGTCCTTCCCACCCATGTACAGTCTCAAGGGCTCGGGTACCACGACTCCATCTTCTCTCTGGTAGTTTTCAAGGATGCAACAGATGGTCCTCTCAGTCGCCGTGAGAGTGGAATTTAGAAGGTGAACATATTGCTTCGCTTGTTCATTTCCCTGCAAACATCGTAAAATCATGACATGTTCATTTCTAAGATGAACTTTTTATTGCATTGGCTGGATATTAGACCTTCATCAACAGAATCAACAGAGACAGGACTTGTTGCACTTGATATGTTCTCAATCTATGTTGCATTCATGAATTCATGGACTTGTATACCTTTTCTATTCTTCTGTTCACGCGATTCTTAGTTTTAAACTAATTGCCATTACTGTATGATGTGGCGGATAATTAATTATGAAGAGTTCGCAACTTTTACCTTCTTCTGGCCGAAGCGAATTTCTAGTCTTCTCGACTGATAATCAGTACAATTCGAACAGGAGACCAGCTCTCTGTAAGTCTGCGATGCCGAAAACCACCCTTCCAAGTCATATTTCTTAGCAGCTGCATCATTCAAAGCCCCAGAGACAATGGCAACAACTTGATATGGGATCTTAAGCTGCAAATACAGGCAGAGTGAGTAGGTCAAATAAGCACATCCGTATCACCAATATAGCACCTTGGCTAAGTTTAATACCGCTTGGTAGAATTCCTCAGAATTTTTAATCATTTCTTCATGCATGTCCCACGAATCATTGCCATTTGGACTGGTGATGCAGAACTGCTCTACTTTCTCGAACTGATGGACTCTGAAGATTCCCAGAGTATCACGACCATGTGAACCCGCCTCCTTGCGGAAACAAGACGAGTATCCAGCATATCTGGTACAAATTGACAAAAGAGAAGCGTGAGTATAAAATGAACCAAACTAATGCACAAGCACTGGGGCAACTCCTCGCAACGATCACAAGAACCTTAAAGGTAGCTGTGTAGGGTGAATCCACTCGTCCAAATGATAAGCACAGAGGGGCTGTTCAGCAGTAGCAATGAGATACTTGTCATCTCCTTCGCCAGTCACCTAGAGTAAGCAAAAACAAAGTTCCAGTTACATCCATATATGTGGAAGTATCCTAAACAGTCCTATGCTGTACAATATGATATGTGTGAACTCACACAGAGAGAGTTATATTGCCATTCAAAATACCCACCTTGTAGAGCTCTTCATCAAATTGTGCTAACTGAGCACACTTTGCCATGATCTCTTTTCTCATAAAGAAAGGAGTCTGCAATGCTGTGTAGCCTCTTTTCTCCAGAAAGTCAAGGCCGAAGTTAATCAAGGCTTGATTAAGACGCACACCATCACCTTTCAAATAGAAACCTCTACCGCCGGCCACATCAGAACCTGTTTATGAAATATTTGATCAACCACCACCTTCAAGGAATTTCCCAAGAAAATGAGAAGGGGAAAAGCAAAATGCATATTGTATATACGCATGAGTTAGCATAAGGATTGTCAGGAAAGACCACGGCAACACTTTTTACACAGGCAATCTAATTTCTGCCAAACCTTTTTTCGTGTCTGCAATGTCAAGAAGCTCAACGAGCTCGACGTGGTTCTTTAGTTTTGCCTCCACTCTCTTCTCACCCCATGTCCTGATAACAGCATTATTTGCCTAAAGTTCGAAGCAAATCCATTATTCCAAATACGAGTGATGTGGTTAAAAAGCTATTATACTCCAGTGAAACAGAATTTACACCTCATCATCACTAATGGGAACGGAATCATGGACTAAGTTTCCGACTATTTCAAGCCTTGATTTCAATGCTGTCCAAGCATCACGGACTTCAACTTCTTTTTCAGCCGTCAACCTCTTATTCTCATTGGTGCTTGCTATCATTTCCGATGCATCACCACCCGACTGCAAATGGAGAGCAGTCAATATATCTCAGTTCAATACAGAATCAGACTCCATAAATCAAAGTAGGAACAGAGTAAAATGAACAACCAAATATAGAACTATATCATCCATTCACCAATTTAGAGAAACCTGGCATGATTTAGAGCTAATCCAAAATCAGATTCATAATCTCACACTTATCACAATCGTTTCCAATGCCATTAAAAACTAAGGAGAATCTAGCAGTGGAAACAAATCCACTTCTTCCTATTTTTCTCAATGAAGCTCCATCAACAGACCAACAAAGGCAAGAGGAGGGACGAGAACTCACGATTCTGAGCTGAGCGACCTGCTTGTTGATCTTGTTGAATTCCTTGCGTAGACTCTCGACCTCATATTGCCCTGAAATCAGCGGCAAGTTCCGCGATCGTCACGAAATGCGAAAACACGTCGCAAAACCAGCCAGACTGAAACGACGGGTCAAAATTACAGGCAAAACCAGGTTCCAGATCAGACTTCCTTACGCTGGCGCCACTCCTTGTCGAGGGCGATGATCTCGTCGACGATCTGGACGCTGGCGAAGCGCCGCCGCTGGGATTCCCGGATTATCTCAGGGTTGTTCCCCTTCTCCTCTCTGAAGAGATTTATGTCCAACATCTTCTCTCTTGCGTGTGCAGGAAGTCAGGGAACGACGGAGCAGAGAGAGGAGAACCCTGAGAGAATCGGTCTGCGCCAATGGAGGTCTCCGCCGCCACTCAAAAACCCTACTCCGCTGCAACCAGCAGCCATGGGAATAGGGAAATTTTATTTCACACCCCGAAGTTTTACTGTTCTTATATTTTACGGCCCAAAACTTTTGCATCGTTCCGTTGTACGCCCTGAAGTTCCGGATTTTCGCAATAACGCCCAAGGAACCTTAGCCTTGTGAATTGATTATGTCGATTAAAACTGTCATTTCCATCCATAATATTTTGTGCAACTATCATTTTTATCCTTAATCTTACATTGCCCCAATGCTATTCTCAATGTTTAAGAAACCTCAACGATTTAGTCTTTTTCATCATTTTAATCCTTAAAGTTTCAAAATTCTAATAATTTTGTCCCTATATAATGGATAAAAATGATGATTATCTAAAATATTAAAGATGAAATGGTGGTAAAGAACTAAATTGTTGAATTTCTTAAACATTAATGACGATATTAGTGATAAAATTAGATCAGACCCAAAAATAATGGTTACACGAAATATTAAGAATGCATGTGATAGTTTACTCATTAATCAAACTAAGCATGTTCTTAATATAAGAATTAGAGTTTTGACTGTACTATACATGAATTTTGTTATTTAATAGAATTAATAAATAAAATGTATAAGTAATAAATGATTAGATAAAATTTTATTTACAGTTAATTTAGAGTAAATGACTTTTTCGATAAATCAAATATGAAGAAGAAGCAATAAATATAAGAAAAAATTAATAATTTATTACATAAATTTTCTCTTTGACTATTTTTCCGAAATTTATTAATAATTTTTATATTTAATTTACTAGCAAATCACACATTTACAAATTAACTATAATTAATTTACTTGCTCATTTTCTTCACTAATTTCATTAAATAATAAAATTCATACCGAAAATAGACATCTGCCAATTAATACAATTTGCTGCAATATCAGTGATATCAGACAGACAAATGGAAGGGCAAATAAGGGAATGTACCTGAGAAAACTTCAATTGACAAACTTTTACTTTTCACATCCTTTTCTTTCTCGATTACCCATTAATCCAATTCAATGCAGAAAGCTCACTCTACCAAATATTACAACAAAAAACCACCCTCTACACTTAGATCATCAAGCTATCTGCTATACCTTTTTCAACACCGAAAGAATGGGCAGCCCGGACAGGATGCAATAAAAACAAGAGTTGAGCAGGACACGGGTGTTCATGCAATGGTTCAGCCTTGCCGTAGGATGATCGATCCAAATAATTTCATTCTCCATCCGAGCACTTGCTCTAGTAACACAACTGGTGGATCTTAAAGGGAAGGAACTGGTTTCATTGGCCGGGCTTCCTGGGCAAACAGCTCATACTGTGGCAGGACATTTTTCTTTCCAGTGATCAGCTAATCTCGATCCTTGGCAAATCAGGAGGATCATGGCTCACGAGATTCGCCCACAGGTTCACAAGCTTGACGAAGTACTCTTCCCCATTCCACTCGATCATTTTCATACCTGGTTCAGGCAAAATCAAGAAAGCCGTTGGATTGTGAGAGTCAATCTCGGTTTTGCATTGTTCGATATATTATCTTGGCACAGAGATCTGAAAATTGGTGAATCTTCAAATAGTACTCTCTTACCTGGCACTGATCCTGCAGTTAAGAGAGACATTTGACAGATGTGTTCTTCCTTGGCAAAATTACTGGTTTGGAGCTGACATTCATCGAGATTGTGTACATCTTTGATAGACTCGAGCAGAGCTGTAACAGTTCCATCGTATGGGAACTCTAGAGGATCAGAAATACTATGAAGAGCTTCTTCGAGTCCATAACTTGACCAAAAAAGAGAACATTCATGTAACAGAACCGAAGTGGCCAAGAAATCCGCAGAGCTTGTGAGAATCCATGGCTTGTACAGCTTGATTGAAGCTCCAAGAACCCCCACTACTCTGTAAATCTCCCCGAGAGCAATAATATACCTCTTGCCTGCACAAATACAAAATAAAAGCAATGAACAATTGGGTATACTTTCTATGAGGAAACTGCCTAAAATGGTTGAAGCATCTCAGTTTATATTCGTCCATATTATACCTTCAGATTTAGACAGCAGCTGACCCCGAACATCTTTCTCTAAAGCCTGCTTCCATAGCAAGGCTCCGTGCTTAAGTTCTTGATTGCAAAGAGAGATCAGCTCAGACCAAATGGATACATATTGAGAGTGCTCCTCGATGGATCCCCACCTCAAAATCCTCAGCATCAAGGAAACATGTCTCAGGAGATCAATCAGCAAACTTGGATCTTCCTCTGCCTGTAGAAGACAAAATTCAGTAGGTCCTAAAGGGAAATCAGCGATTCTTTTTAACCCCAGCAGCAATATACATGCATGCAAATATTTCACTCATAAAATGCAATCTGCCTCAATCACTGTTAGTTATAATCGGTCTATCAAGGATCTAAATGATAATGAATGTGCAAAAAAGAATAAACAGAACACCTGCACGTCAGAACTTATGTTCTCCACAGTGGCTGATCAAGAATTTCAGTTTAAATATAAATTTACATTAATTTCTAACAACCAAGTCAGTATGCATAGAATCAGATACTCAAGAAAAGGAAGCTACCACAAACAATTTTGTAGAGAGTTGGTACTCCGCATCAAGAGCTTGTAATTTCTCTGCTAGGACAGGTAGGAACTCCTTCAGATGGGGAACTCTCATAGATAGATCAATTAAGGGGCCTTCAGAGATTGAATTGTCTGGGTCTAGCCCATCATATAGTTCCTGCAATGAGTATGAGATCATAAGCAACTAAATCATACTTAATCATTGCCAGGGACACCAGTTTTCCTTGGACATGAACAATCACTCCATGCATACCATCAATGGCAAAAAGGAGAGTATATTTTTTCCTTTTTCTTTAATGTGAAAGGCACCTGGAAATATGTTGCTCATTTGGATTCAGAAGCAAATTAATGAAATACGAAAAGGACATCACGATAGAAATGTTAGATCTCCTCCTTTTTTGAACTTAAGATAGAAATGTTAGATCTCATCAAGAATCACCTGAATTTCCTTGTTCCGAGCATCCACTGTTGCATATTCACTGGGAAGACTGACAGATCCTTGTGCTTCCTGACAAAAAACATGTATGGCCAACAGTACTATTAGGGAGACGTCCCAAAAGGAGAATTGGTTAGCTGCTTGAATGTTTACACGGACCAGCACTTTTTTTTTTTTTAATAAACTCAGCAAACTTAAATGAGAAGCCCACTAACCTTTGTCCTATTAAGATGGGAAAGGGCAATCAAACAGAGTTCATCCTTCAACTTAGAATAGAATTCCAGAAGATCGTCAATCTCCATATTGGCGGAGAACTTTTGATGTGGCTCTGCAAGACTACGTATGGAACCCTGATCTCCATATCCAAACCGTGAAGAAGCATCCTTGAATTCCCAGGAACTATCATCTAAACTGTTAACACTATTCATCACCATGGACTCCTGCCCACTCTGATTTGAATCTAATATACTCTCACTCAGCTTTTGAACAAGGCTACCAGAAGTCTGACTTGCATCTCCTTTTTCCATCTCAGCAGCCTGGAAATCCCAGGAATCATCATAATCATCAACCTCGTTTTCTGGCTCTAGTTCCGGTGTCACCTTTAATGTGCCAAGTCCAATCTCTTCCAACACTTGTGCATCAGCAACTGAAGCAACCGGTGCAGCTTGATCGTATAGACTTGTAATTAAATCATTGATTGACATATTCGAAGATTGTCTTCTCACAATGCTTGTATCATTCGGCAGTGTAGGAAAATTAGGGAAAATCAATGAACCATTGTTTTCTAATTGTCCACCATCAGACGTGGAAAGTGCAAGTGCTTCCTTTCCATTGACCTGGATTTCTGCATTTCTCTGCTGGAAAAACAGAAACGATGTTACTAGAACATCAAACACCAGGTAGTCAAACCTAGTAACACATTTCTAATGAACAAACGATTTCGACATGTTACCTCTTCTTTCAAATTACTGTCTGAAAATGCATCCTTAAAGCCCCAGATGTTGTCAGTAGATTCCATATTTCCATTAGCAGGAGCCAACAAAAATCCATCAACAACCTCTGGATCTTCCTAAAACAAAATACTAAGTGATGCATATCTGTTTATTATTTACTAAAACTGAAAGCAAGCACAGATCGATCCACACCTTAAAGTGCACACCATTCTGGAGAACAGCATCACTGTTACCTATATAAGTCACTGTGGTACCATTTTTCACAACCACGGGTTCATCCTGAGAAGGTATTGCAGAAACACAAAAATAAGTTATCTGAGTAGGCCTTGAATGGCTCATTTGCTAACACTATATAGTAAAGTTTGCTGAACCTCATCCAAGAAATAACAAAATTCTGATATTTTGAACATCATTTGATATGGCATTAGAACTTGAACCCGACACAGTATCAACTTGAATAATGTTACATCTCAAAATCATAAGCAAAATCCAGCTCAACCAATATATCTTAATGTGAATTAAAACTCACATATAAGTGCCTGCACACATTTCTTCTAGACATTAACGATGAATGAAAGTAAAACACAAATGAGCTATTATTACCCGGCCACTTGGACAGGGACTGGTTTCTGAAGCTGCTTCCTTGAACTCCCACACATCTTCATCAAAACCGAAGCTTCCCATGAAGGATTTGCATTAATCTTAACATCCGTTTTAATGCTTGTTAGGTTTGAATCTTCTAGAACAGTCAACCGGGATCCAGGTACTGGGCTCTCGAATGTAAAATCCAGCCCAAACATTTGAGAATTCTTGTCCGATGTAGCATTAACACCGGTAGGTTCTGGTACAACATTTTCAAACTCAAACTTTGGTTCAACTTCCTCGAAGATATCCCTCATATTTCCATTAACCTTTGCAAAGATATATACAAGTCAATCTTCACGGGTAAAATAATTTGATGCAATTTCATCACTTAGAGCTAAAAGTTACCATAACATACACCATAATATTATCAAGGTAACTTTTGAATGGTCAAAGGTATCCATTATCTTCCACTCAGATTTATTAGTGAAACATCTCAAAATCAGATATTACCTTTGAGTTTCCCTCTTTGGAATTGTTTTCCGGCTCCCCTACTTTAAATCCCCAGCTAAAATCGTCATCAGCATCTTCTTGTTTTTTAACTCCAGCTGAACTGAACCCATTTGTGCCCGACTCCAACCCGTTAGATTTTGATGTGAAGCCATTTATATCTGAACTGAAACCATTCCAAATAGGGAAGAAAGAGTTGAAGCTCAGGTCTGAACTAATGTGAGCCTTATCTTGGTTTCCCTGGTTCAAAACGACAACAGCGATAATGAAAAAACTGAAAAGTTCAGAGTTCCCAAAAGAAAGAAACCTCTAACTTGCAACAGATAATAGAAACAACCCATGACAGAAATGTGGGGGACAAAGCACGGAGACATTCAGATTTGTTGGGTACATTTGTCAGCAAGAACTTAAGAAGAACATAGCCTCAGCGCAAAGCCTGAAAGTCAGGCTGTCTTGTTGAAGACTAAGGCCCTACAATCACCAGTATTGCTACCCACTCTACAGACTAAATGCAGACTGGAATCACAGGCAATTCTAAATGTTGTCATTCCCAAAGTCACCTTCCAGCACATCGCTGCCACTTCCTTCCCAACTCTTCCATACATTTTACAGCAGAACACCCTCAATAGTTAAGGAAACCCCAGCATAACTCAGGATCAAACATTGCCAGCATTTCAATCAGGTTCACTGTTCTCGTTCTTATTTGCATAACATAAATACCAGTCCACATTTCAAAGATAAGTTACTCCGACCAGATTTGGTCTCAATATGTCAAACTCAAATTACTAGATGACTAATAGCTACAATTTTCTTTTCAGCTCAATAGACAAGGTCATCAGCTCAGAATCAGATCAAGTTCTAGACACTAACAAATTGAATTTATAGTCCCTTCTCTCTTCCCATTTCCAGCAACCAATCAAGGGATGAGAATTGAACTCTTGAGATGAAAAATTCAATGGGTAAAAATATATAAGTTGGCAGTGATTTACCTCTGAATTATCGCCATTAACTCTTGTCTCAGCATCGGCAACCCTGAATTCCCATTCATCTTCATCATCGTGTCCCCCATTGCCATTACCCTTATCAAAATTAAACCCGTTTGAGATCGGTTTCGGATTCAATTCAGCTTTCAACCCAATCCCTGAGTCCAGCTCTTGCTGTTCTCCGCCATTTAAGGTTGAACTTTGATTATGATTGTACAAATTAGCAATCAAATCGTTTAATCCTACTGGGGAACTCAAATTAGGCGCCTTTCTAACCGGATCACCGTTACTGTGATTGAACAAACCGGCTGCACCATTAAACGAAGAATCATCCACACCAGATCCATCCTCTTCCGCTTCCTCCTCTCCAAAAATCGACAGAGGGATAGCTCCCGAGGGCTTCACCCACTTGGATTTCTCCGACACAGCCCCAGTCGGTGCCATGTCAGCAGATCGCTGCGCAGTCGCGTGATCTGTGAAGAAATCGAATGGTCTCAAGGAATTTGACGAGGCAGGTGGCTCCGGATCGGACTGTATCTGCGGTGATCCGTTGAAGCTGACGAAATCGCTCCAGTCATCATCGGAGAGGCGGTTCGAAGCAGCAGCCGGATTCTGAGACATCGCGGTGGCGGCGGCGGCGGCGGTGGAGGCGGTGGTGGTGACGAATTTGAAGTCCCCGAAGCCCTCATCCTCCTCTTCGTCAGCTTGAATACCCGCCATCGCTGTGGAGCTGGAGGAGGAGAAAGAAGCAGAGGGGCTCCTCTCTCTGTCTCCCCTTTGCGTTTCGGAGCTGATGGATGGATGGATGCAACAGATGCGCAATGTGCACATGGAGCTCACTTTAGAACGCGACGGCCAGTATTGTCGCTGACGTGGACTTGGGCCCCGACCGACAACACCCGAGTCTCTGTCATACTCCCGGTTCAGTATGCCCATTGTGCCAAGCAACATGGGCCTTTCCCCCTGAATCACATGCACCCGGTGTCTGACATACTGACACACAAGTGCTGTTGTTGATGCAGACCTAGAGGTAGCTGGACCATATTTTTCTGGAATTAAATTCTTTTATTTATTAATTTTCTTTATTCATGCTGGCTTGAGTTCAAAATTCAACCCAAAAAAAGGGGGGGATATCAAATTTTATACATGACACTAACGCGTTTTTTCACACCCCCCCCCCCCCCCCCCCAAAAGTACAGCAACACATTGTATAAGACCATAAATGAGCGCTCGGTTTTTTTTAATTAAAAAAAACTTTTATATATTGAGATTTTGTCAATCAACTCATACCGGTTAACCCTTTGATCCTGTGTGGATCAGGATCGTGTTCCGCCAATCAAACCGCTTTTCCCTGTGCATCGAATAGAAGAGTTTCTCAAGAGGATTTTGCTGCTTATATACATACACTAGCGAACCGATCCGTGTTACGTATAGTAAATACCTTCATCTATAATTAAAACTTACATGTTTGATCTTCACTTAAAAGCTACGGAAATTGTGAAAAAAGTAAAAGTTGAAGAAGCAATGGGAGACCCCTCGTTGAGAAGCCCATTGTTGGCAGTTCTAAAACACCTATTAGAAATTACTTACCATAGATTTGTCGAAACTCTTATGAGATAAACGATTAAAATTAAGAGAAAGATATGAAATGTTAACCACGAAAAAGGAAGAATTTGAGATGAGGAAGTGCTTGAAAACAAATAGGAAGTTCAATGTGAGATACCATAGAAGACGTAGAACAATTTTGCATTGACAATCACTCTTAAATAAGTAAATGGATAGCAAACCTAATTGGAATAGTGGATGAGAAAAATTAGGAACCACTAAATTGAGTAACAAGGTAACCGCTCTATAATATTCAAAACGACAATACGACTCCGTCCATCTTATAAATTATTTATGGGACAAATTAGCTTTATGGACAGGTTTGATAACAGAAAAAGAGATCAAAACTGTCCATAGTACCTTAAAGTAATAGAGAAGAGATAAATTAGTTTCATGGGCAGTTTTTTTATAACAGAGAGAGAAACCAAAACTGCCCATAGTACCTTAAAGTAATAGAGATATAAAAGTTGGCAACAGTCCCTGGTTCAAGGTAGGCCACTCCTATCTACCGACAACACACTGCAAAAGTTCACGATCATCAGAGAACTTCCATAACAGAGACAGAAACGCAGAGTAAAATACCCAAAAACACAACTCTAACAAACCTAGGATAACTAGTTCTGCGCGGAACTCTGATGGTATCTAGCAGATGATCCAACCCAACAAAAACCTTGGACTACGAGTGACCAGCTTAATATAATCATATGCTGCTTCATTGTATCGATACTGATTAGTTCCTGGAGAGAGTCAGTGACTTAGGGTCTTCGATTCTTACTGGCAAGGATACTCCGGCCATCCCTTGGCACCTTCTCTCATCTGCCTTTGCCGCTTAACCTTTTCCTCACAGTGCCCTCTAAGATTCCATCAACAAAAGAGCCATCCAACAACTGATCCTCAACCAGTCCAGGTAGCTGAAACGCAACAGAGAAGTGTCCCCGGGGGCAAAAGTTCTGTGCCTGCATCTTGAAGACATGGGAATGCTTGATGTCTGTCTTTGCACCAGTAGTTGTTATTCCCTTGACTAAGATTTTTCCATCAGGCCCAACCTCGCAACTGAAATCCTCTGCAATAGAAAACTGTCACATACTTCATGGAGCAAAACTTATGGAAGGCAAGAGCAGGATCGGAGAGGCCAGACACTATAGCTCCCCTCTTCTTCTGTATAAAGCTGATATCATAAGATCTTCCAATGCTTAATTATTCTCAGCTTAATCTTAATCATGACCGAACCCATTTAATCTGCAAATCTTGCTCTCTACAGCAATCAAACTGGGGTTTCATATGAATCATATTTCAGACCTCTTGTTAAGCCACTCGCCAACCCATTAGGGGAATCTAAAATTTGAAATCCTTCTATAGAATAGCAAAAGCAAGAGATGCAACATGTACGGGCAGGAAGTGTTATGGGATTCTAAATGTTTGGGCTACTGAGGCCTACAGGTGGGACATTGTTCTTTCCTAGGAAGGAACCCCTAGCTTATGGTTGAATATTTTTTTTTTTTTTTGGGTGCTGTTTCACTTTGGGGCATCTCCTAGCTGTTTTTTAATGAATGTATATTTCTTTATCATTCAGGGAAAAATAGTGCTTACAGCAATGCAAAGTTAGTATTATAATAGCATCAAAAGCAGCATCAAACTAAGATGTGTTGAGATACTAGGCATACTTTCATCACATGAAACTCCCGGGAGGAGGACACGAAACCTGTATACATCTTCGTTTTCAGAAATTTCAATTCTTCTAGCCACTGGCACAGTAGCCCCCACAACTGCAGCACCAGTAAATACAACCCCAGATTTAGTGCCGGCTACTAGATTATCTAACTCCTCTTGTGTTGTATGTGGGGGCACATATATTACAGCAGGGCCAGAAGGGTGAGACCCTCCCTTGTTCCTTGCGTCCACCTGTGACAAAAAAGCGTCAGTGCATCACTATGAGATGAAGGTGGATCAGTATATGGGAAGCTGTTACAGGTGCCACTTCAAGTACCGGTTGCTTGGGATCGAAAGGTTCAGGCTCATTAGTTCTTCTCGCTCTAGACGAAGTACTACATGACCTGAAGTACATCAAAGAGGGATGTCATAATATTGGTAAATCAGCGCAATGACATTGATATATGTGGGAGCATCTGAAAGTGCAAGAAAAACAGAATGAGCACAAGGAAAACCCAATATGAAGCCAGAGTGATTGGAGCTCCTCAGTCAAATGGATGAATGTGTAGTTCCTAATAAATATATATTGGAAAAGGAGTCATCTTTCATTATATAACTGTTTATGTACATCAAACAACGGCAGAACTAATTACATGTGATCCCAAGAGCCCCAGACAACTTGGAAGATTGGAGCTTTTGGCCAAGTTTCGGCCAGGACGACAGCTTAAACTTCATAGTGTAAACACTCCTATGCACCAAATGAACCTCAATAGCTCGGCAACTACAAAAGACAGACCTATTCCGCTCAAAGAATTTAATATAAACATATTGAGACCATAAAAGCTTCAAAATAACAGCATCAAGATCTGGCCTCGCTGAGCAAATATCCAATTCGCATAGTAATGGAAGACTTAACTATAGTACAGGATATGTACATAATGGAAGATTCAAATAAATCATATGTTTGATGAGTAACCAAATGCTGCCATTCTTCGTAGCTTAAGCAAATACCCTGGGCCACCACAGATTGATTCAGCACATCTGTAAATGTGGCCTTTATATCTTCAAAAGGAGCATTGAAGATATTTTGTGTAGGAAAATGAAAAGCAATGAATAAAAGATTTACTTCAGCATAAATGGATCGCTATCAACAGAAAGGTGTAATAGATCATAGGATAAGTAGAGACCGCATAAGAGTTCAAAGAAAAAATATAGCACGAGATCAAAAGATCGAACTTTCCTCCAGAAAATGCTCAATATACAAAAGATCGACGTGCTTGATTATATTTTAATTTTTTTATTTGATAAAAGAGATTATATTTCAAGAATATAGAACTAAAAGTGCATTCTGTACGAAGTCAGTACAAAGGAATAGGATGAAGCCCAAATCTGAAATACACATCATTGGCCTGGCAATCAAACAATACACAGTTTTACTTAATGATAGTTTGGGTTGGTCGTGGTTGTAAATCTGAAAGTAAATGCCTAAGATTCTCAAAATCAACATGCTTCTTATCTACCCAGATAGAAGCAACACTCTACAGGAGAAAATCCTTATGGAGCCAAGGAAAACCATGAAAAGAAAGCAGGAATAACAATGGAAGCCAAACATTAACAACATAACTCAAATTAACAATGTTATTTTGCAGAGCTTGAGATGTGTGGGGGAAACAATCAAGGAAAAAAAAACCTCAGAGAAACCTGGGATAGAGGCATCAATTTGATTGAAATGTGGTCTTGAATAAAGGAAGATAGGGGTTTCGTTTCCATTGAATATGGGGAATGTGGCATGAAGGAAAGAGGAAAAGGTGATGTATTAGGGTTTTGCTGAGTAAAATCATTAATGGCATTAGGATGAATTATTACCTTCTAGATAGGTTCACATCTAAAACTACTCTAAAAGTTGATGAGAAAGATACTTGATAAGCATAGTAGAGCACATCAGGAATCAAGTAATTTGGAGCAGTCTCAACTTCCAAAGCCATTGAATAGAAGTAAATGATAATCTAAAATAGCTCAAGTAATTTGCCCACAAATATAGATCATAGCTTTTTACCTACAAATTTGTTCAATAAATTTGAAATGTAACTTCTTATACTCTGGATGCTATGCAACAATACTTCTATGATGGCTGCAATCGACAAGCCAACCACACTGAACTGAACAACAGCTATATCCTTCAATGCTGCCTCACTTCTCAGCATAATGTTTCTGGGTGAACAAACTGTCAGCAGACGGAAACACAAATACCTAACGGTCATTCCTATAATCTAAATTTCTACCATCCTAAGAGGTCTGTCAAGAGAAGTGAGCTTTGGGTATTACCATCTTAAAATTCTTCTATTCCACTTCGTGTTAGAGTTAAAAAATGGAGATCAGATCTGTGTCCGGCATTTTTCATTCCTCTACCTCGGCATGGATTAGAATCGGAGCTCTAAAAGCTTAAAATGCTTGTAATGAGTCCATCTCTGCATCGAGAAGGTTCCCAAGTTTAACAGATAATGCAAGAGAAATTTTAAACTACCAATAGGTTTCAGACTGTACACAGGACAGGAAACCTTTTCTAACACTTAAAGACCTCATCTCTGTATGATTGATGCAGACACCTCCACAGTCAGAAATTTGTACCAGAAAGCAGCCATTAACTTGAAGAGAAAGAAGCCGAATGACCGGTCTCAGAATCTAAAAACAACCATGCGTGGAATTATCCCTAACTCCATCTTCTTAGCTCGATCGCCATGAACAGTAACTGGTACGAGCTCAGCTCATTCAATCCGCTGAATCAACTTCCATCAACACATCATGTATGTAGGAGTTAATGCAAGTTATTCCGGAAAGCGTAATGCCTCCGTACTCACCTCACCGGAGGTTTCATCGGGAGCGTGGCCGGAGATTATCGGAGCAGAGATGAGAGGGGGTTCGCCTCCGCTTCTCCGTAAAAGTTTTGTAACTTAAAAATTTGAGAAGCGAGTAAACTAAGGGAGGGAAATACACTTTCAGGCCCCTAACCTTTCTTCTCTCTGCCTTTCAGTCATTGAACTTTGTGATTATAAAGATTTCACCCCCAAACTTCCACACTCGGAGAGGAAAAAAATTCGATATTATTTCCTCCCCCGATTCCACCTAATATAATTTTTCCCCTAAAAAGTCAAATTACGGGTTTTTTTTTCCGGAAATAATAGTAATTTAAGGGCAGTTACCAGAGGTTCAGATACATGGAAGAAGAGATTGATTGTTTGAACTCTCTCAATATGAATCGGATTATTTTTTAGTAGTACGAACAACATATATTCAATTTGAAAATCTAACGTATCTTAATTTGAAAAATAATGGTAAAGTTAACTTAATTATATGTATTGACTGATTCATTTTTTTGTTTGATCCATGCAGCCATTCCCGGGTTACAAACTTCTTATTCAAGTTAAGATGGTTCGATATTCATTTCATTCGAATGAGATCTCAAACTCAAATATTGTAAATTAAAAAAATTCATGACCACGAGAATTTTATCTTTATTGCACCAGCATAACCCAAATTTAGATCAGTGAAGACCCATAAGACTTTTGAATATTAGGTCGGGTACACCGAAAGGGTTACTTGGAAGTTTATCCAGTGATCTGCTGTAAAACTTACTTATTATTGTTCCACATATTAGGTAAGGGAAGCTAATTCTGTTCTATTGAGGCAATGGCTATTATCCCCACGAACATGAGACATCTCAATTCTGGTAAAAACCTGCCTTCGTTGTTTAGATTCATGAGAAAATCCGGACAACTGATCTCGGGTTTGACCACCTGGTCCCTTTATGGTGCATTATGATCAGACAGTAGTCAAAAAGGCTGGAATCTAAATGCCTAGGCTGAAGCGGCTCCACAGACTTAGGCATTGCTGTCACCTCGATTGGGCTGTAAGTTCATGTCATTGGTGTTCATTGGCTGTGCCAGCACAGGTTTTGGCTGGCTGGATTTCGGCCACGCGAGGATGTGCATAATATTGCTGTGAAAGTACATTTCCCGGCCTCAGCAGCTTTTCGAATCCAAACAGCAGAGGGTATTGGTACTGGCAAAGGTCTTGCATCCTTCCAGTTCTATGCTTAGGAGGCTGTTAAATCAGCTGCAGAAAGCATGTAACAGAGGAGCAGACTGTTTGCTGCCATGTGAAGCAGAAATGAAAGTAGCAGATCTCGTTTATTAGATGTTGTTATTGGAGTAGGATACGTAGACAAGTCACCAAGAAACTAGAATTCATCGGTTCGATCAGATCAACAGAATGTTGACCCACTCGTACCGAGCGCGCCGATTTACAAATGCCTGCAGCTTGTAGCAAGTTCTTCATTGGACTCCCGATCCCCAGGCCTCCCAAGGCCACTTGTGGAATACCCTGCAAGAAATCAAACCAGCAATAAGTGCTACTTTCCGAGGCCACCAACAACAACTAGAGGGGGGAAGCAATCAGAACTAGAACCAAGCAGGTTACAAAAAAACAAACGTATACACTTGTGGAAGAATGTGATTCTATCTCCTATTCAGTATTTTGTTTAATTTCCTAACTTTTCGGGAAATGAAAACAAGTTTCATGCTTTCTCAAGAAAGCTTCCATTCAAAATGCAGCCAAAATACAGTCATGCTTTTTTTTTTTACTGAGCAAGAAACTAGAGCCATCGCATGATTGGTGAACAATCAAAGATCTCAACCTTAAAAACAGAACTTACGTTCTTTACATTTTGCTCATCGCTTGCGAACTCCGTGGAACAAGTGCTAATCAATGATCAGAGGGTGATTGCTGTTGCTCTGATGTCTCAGGGCAGAAAGTCTGACCCAGGTAAGGATGAGCCTGCTGTTGCTCATACAGAGTTGGGTCCATCATGGGCTTCCCGAAGAACATCCCTGGGTTCCCAATCTGTGGAACCTCCTGCTGAGGTGGCACATAGCAGTATGGGATTGCATCCCCCGGCCCCACTGGACCCCCGGGGACGGTCCCAACACTGAGCACTTCATCCTTCAGGTCCTCCCTTGGAACTATATCGACCAAAAAATCAAAAATATCAGTCCGAGTTATTGCGGCTGCGATGTCGTTCTTCTGGAGGGTCCTCCTCTTGTTCTCCTCCGTGTGGTTCCACGACCTGAGGGTGAGTTCCAGTATGAACATCTCGCAAGCTCGGGCAAAGACTATTGGGGCCTCTGCCGAGATCATCCTGACATCCTCATCCGCTTTCATGATCTTCTTGATCCTTGCTAAGGGTAGGCTGTGGTTCTTGAAGTCGGTGACTTTTTCAATCTCCTGGTATTGATTGGCCCAGAACGTTTGGAGCTGTTGCTGGAGCTGCTGCTGCTGCTGCTGATGGATCTGCTGGTAGGCTAGTTGGTGCTGTGCGAGTTGAACTCCACCCGGTTGACTAGGCGGCTGGATCGGCCCACCAACCATGGTCCCGTAACTAGGGGGGCCACCCATCTGGGGAGGCGGGTACAGGCTTGTGCCATAGGGGTGTTGGGCCGCGTTAGCAACAACGCCAACAGCTGGAGGCTGATTGTGTCCTTGTTGATCCATTCCGAACTGCGATGCAAAGGTGTAACAGTTTATTATACCTTTGTTACCACGGAAATTCAATATAGTATTAAGAGAATAAAGCAAAATGGAAATAAAATTTGAGCAATTCCTTCTCAATATCAGAAACTGTACATAAGATAGCAAGATTCAATGACGATTCAGAGAACAGATACACATTAATCAACTTTTTGCAAAATGAATTTGGTTGGAGGATTGGCCTGCATGCACCGAGGATTAGTCGCAGAAATAGTTAAATAGGCTTTCCCCATAATAGAAGATTCTATTTTCCAGATCCTAATGTGGAGACTGGATTCGTTCAATTCCCTTCCTAGTTTCCCGAAAGGAAGATCAAGAGCGCAAAATCTTCAAGGATAATATCCCCTTGCTAAAACTTCATTTTATGCTTCAAGAATGGTTCAAATAGGCAATTAACTAGGCGCCTCTGACATATGACTCAACTTTCAACACAATGATGCCTCGGAAAGCTCATATCAACCCAGTCAGTGGAAGTCTGAAAAGCCCAGGGTCCTACCTGACTTGCCCATCCACTAAAACCAGAGAACCAAACATGAAGTGAAGGTGATGAGAACAATAACAGAGAGCTGCTGAAATCAAACTAAGATGCCAATTGGCATGACTATGGAATAGAATCTCCAACTAAAAAATGAGTTCTTATTTACTTTGACAACGTACTCTTTGCTAAGATGCACGATCACAAGTGTTCAACTCTATTCAGTTACATCTGAGGAACAAGAGCACCACACATTAGATTATCAGCAAGCAACCTGATCACTCTGTGTAAGTAAAGCCTTTTCATTTTCCATCCATCTAGATTTCTACAATCCTAGACTGCAAGAAACAAACACTATCAGCCAAGAAATTGCCGAAAATGGCTTTCTTCAATCCTTTTTTATGAATAGTTGGACAGAAGAGGGCGGGAGGAAAATAAAGGGTAGTTATCAAACTCATAGATCCCAAAAAAAAATCCCAAATCCATTGAGTTAACCATCGGAGCCACAAACCCGAAACACTCAAAATGGTGAGAAAATTAATCACTAATCATCCAACCAACAGATATCCATACATCAAACACATGAAACAGGCAGAAACGTAGCTCGCGTCCCAGAAGGTAATCAAATTCCAGCACGCCAATTCCCAGAAACCTAAAAAAATGGTCGCATCTTTATGGTAAAAAGGGGAACTCCGGATCATGACAATAACAGATGACAACCCCATCAACAAAAAATCCAGTGGACAAAGCCATGCATTGCAGAAGAATACGAGATTATACGTATATCCCTCTGCATGTACATGTTCAATCAAAGGTGGGCCAGTAAAGACTGAAAATTAAGAGGGAGGAAAGAGGGTGGAGTGTAACTTTACCCTCCTCTAACGCTTCTGGATTTGATGTCGCCTTCCCTTCAAAGATTTGAGACACAAACCCACAGGACCTGAAAATGAAGGGGGAGAAGATAGCCAAAAAAAAAAAAAATCAAAATTGAAAACTCAGAGAAGCTTTTATTAGATCTAGGTGATGGGTACTGCCAATAAAGGCTGGATCAGGATTCGCGAGAAGCCTTCTCTCCTCCTTCTTCTCTCCCTTTAATTAATTTTGGTAACAAAATGTAATTTTTTTCAAACTATTCTAAATAAAATAAGAGAGAGAAAAAATAGAAATAGAGAAATATCAAAACTTTTTAAATTGAAAACTAATCTCTTCGTGTTACTCTTTCTAGTAATGGTAATTGGGACAGGAGGGGAGCATCAAAGAGATCTTGGACTTTTCCTGTCCTCTCTTTCCCTTCTAACTATGTGCGGACTTTTCTCTCTCTATTTTTCATAAAATTTTTAAGTAATTATATCTCATTACATATCGTATAAAAATATCAATTAAAATATAATAAATAGATAAATTAGTATTAATTATTCAAATAATTATTATAATTAATATTAATTTAAATAATTCTTTCTTAAGGTAGAATCGTTTAATGTTTCTCCTGTTTTGGGTGTGGTGTTGGTCGTCGGGACTGGATCTGCTTTGATGAGGGGGAGGCCCAGCCTGCAAATGATTATCAATGTCAGTCAACTCTTCCTCCAACAGCTACCTAAAATCCCAACCAGCTACAGTCTTGGGAGTGCGGCCTTTATTTATGTCAGTAATATATCATCCTTGACATATTTACCCCTCTACAGAGCCGTGGTTTACAATCCAGCCCGGCAGGCGCCAAGTGAGCTAGGTATCCCGGGTCTAATGTTGCGTGGCAACTAGTCCTAACATGGACTTCGGGTAAGTATATTTCTTTGAAATCTTCCATGGTTTCTTATTTCAATTAAAACGCATCGAGAACACAAGAATCTATAACTCTTTCTCATTTATGTTTTCTCCGATACAATGAGAATAGAATTTCCAAATGAGAATATACCAAAAGAATTCTCTCTTCTTCTTTTCATTTTTAAGAGAACACGGAAACTGCTAAGCTTGTAGGAACCGGTAGAATAGTCCTACCACAACTAAAATGCAAGGGAAAATGAAAAACTAGCAGGTTAGTTACTGTGGTTGATATCTCCTCCCACTGAGTAAATATTTTGCGACTGTAAAAATACACGATCAAGAGATTTTAACATCTTAATAGGCTAAGTATACTCAAACTTAGATTAGTTAAAGCTCAAGATCCATTGGACTGGTGAAATTCGAGGGACAAAATGTATTGCAGCGGCTATACTTTCTGATCCAGTAATGTCATTCAAACAACTAGAATAGTGACTTCAGGTTTACTGAGATGGAACGAAATCAAAAAGATGGAGTTGCATATAACATCGGATTCATACCATCTCGATTCCCAATGGCTGGCAACGTGGAAAACTCGACGGTTGAACTGAAAACCTTCCACCTAAAATCACATCAGAGTTACTTTCAACAAATTCAGAAACCTCACCTCATGCCTGATCTCAGTTGACTTGAGCAACACTTTTGCCACAGAAACAACACAATAAGCAGTTGATGTAAACTTCCTTCGCTATGAAATCTGTATTCGCCTATCCCGGTGCCACTTATAGAGTGAAACTCGAAATGCATTTATTGGACAAGAGAACAGCAAGGGTAAGTGAGAAAAAACCATTTTATGCAGCAATTGTGGCAGGGATTATGTTATTCTCAAATTGCTTCTATGACAGGGAAACCTTTTTCAAGTTTCTATCGGCCATTTCACCCCATCAGCATGATATGGAGAGGCTATGAATGAGCTACAGCAACAGAAAAGGCAAACCACTATCATCATCTGTAGTCCTGTGGCAACTGGTACCCGGACATGACTATTTTATCGGCAAACATCTTTCCTGTCTTGGGCATTACATGCCAGTGTAATGTAAGGTTGAAATCTTTTCCACGGAGATTACTTCCCTGAATATGGAAAGAAGAAGATTAGCCATTTAAAGGTTATGTACTGATCACCTACAGAAGGGATATTTATTTGGTCCATCTGATTACAGAGTAAAGCAACTGCTTTACAACCTAAAGAGGAAGTTGACGCACCTGATCAATAAACCGGTATTTGTTTGATGTGTGGATCCAAAACTTCGCATGTTCTTTTGCGGGGATGATACCATCCCACAGTGATACCTATCCGAGAAGAATTTCAATTAGAGCAGATAACAGTGAAACAGATTTGCATCATACACTAAAAAGATGATCATATAACTTTCAACCAGAATAGATTTATTGTACAGGGGTCAAGAATCACACCCTTTCAGCAATGCAGCTTAAGTAGCACTATAATGTGAGCTCACCTGGTTCAATGAATTCATTGGCGTCTCATATTCTGCCGCTAAAAAGACAAAAACCTATGCAGAAATGTAATTAATAGTTAACAAATTCATATAATGATGAAGTTACTGACATGTAGAAGGGTCAGACTGCCACATGTACCAACTAAATTTGGATCAACTGGGTTTGAAGGGTTAGAAAAATCTCATCGGAATAAAGAGAAAAGAATGACTATATTGCCACCACATGCATGGTTATATTATATACAGAGAGAGCTGGCTAAATAAACCAGACTTCTGAACAAATATAATCATAGGATAATATTACTGGGTACCGACCACTGATGCTGTCAGAGAAGAAACAAGGAGTTTGAGAAAAACCTGTTTAGTATTCCATGTGAAAAGAGACTGCAAGTCTGCAGAAATGTTTAATGTCAAGCTGACCTACAAACACAAGGAAAAGAGTCATGGGGCAGCAGAAAAACAAGTCTCAGCATCACAATTGTTGTCGCAACACATGCATTACAGAGATTAAATATCTGATAAAGAATATGTGCCAATAGGCTGAGTATAGTGCAAATTAATGCACCAGAAAGAGGACCAGATCATGATATTTCAGTACATGGGTGATTCACATCAATACTTAGCCCAATAAACAGGCCACGCTGACACACACACACACACACACACCCACCCCCCAACCACCAAAAGAACATGATAGGGTTCCAAGTGAAGAGAGAGCTTTACCTCAAGAAAACAAAAATTTTATCTCAAATTCATAAACTTTATAATATGACGTGCAAATTTGGTCCACGGTACTACTAACTATTCTTGACCAGTGGGTGATCTCATTGAAAATTAGTTCCTTGCAATATAAACTCTCATTGCACCACATGTTATAAAAAATTGACATTCTAACAGTAGAGTCCTACCAAAGAGAGAAGATTGGCAATGACATGAACTCCCATGTCTACATAGTCCCCACTAATACAAATCATACTGTTCCATCCCCGCCTGTCTGATTTATCAAGGCGTTACTTTTTGCTCTTCTCCAGACAAATGGACTTAACTGCAGATGCTAAATTGTGATGCATGTCCATGGCTCTTATCAAGTTTCCTATTCATTATCTTGCAAACCCTTCAATTCAGACGGCCAAGGGACTGAGGGGATATGATTGATCTGCTTAGAGTAACAGATGCCAATCCCGGTGCCACCAAAACTACATTTCCTATGAGGAATAAAGACCAAATTCAGAATTTGCATATTGCAGGCACAGTGAGAGCCAGTACCTACCTCATCATTTCCATCCCGATGCTTCTGAAACCAGTTAACATTCAACACCTGCAGCAGAAACATAATCAGTCAAACCAGTATCACTAACCACGCGAACAATCCGAACCATTTTCAAACGGATCCGGGAAGCACTGCTTGAAAAATCGCAGCACAACAGACAATTCACACCAATCATGCAAACTTATAAGCCGCAGAATTGAAAAGCGCCCCCGACGCAGCTCTGGCGAGGGCTGACCTGGACTCGAGCGGAGGGAGATGGCGAGTTGAAGTTGTCGGAGAGAGAGGCGATGGCGCACATCAGCGCGAGGATCGTCACTGCGACGGTGAGCAGAGCGTTAGCTCTGTAACCGAAGGAATGCATCTCTCTCTCTCACAGACAATCCCCTCCGACTGTTTCGCACCGCCGCCACTTCTCGCCGATTGAGAACAGGACTCGCTGGGGAGGACATTTTGGTCCGATCAATGGACCGAAAGGTAAGTGCGCGGTGCGGGTAGACTCGGGTCGGGTTATTCGAGTCCATTTTGAGAGATATTCTTGCACCAATTCAATTCACAATGTCACTCGCAAACTCCAGACAAACATTTAATACGTCATTATTGAGTGTCGTATCACTTTTTTATCCATGAATAATATTTAGTTTTTAGTCATAATTTAAAATATTTACTTACATATAGAATATTCATTGGTTGAATTCGCTACATTATCCGTGATCATAGCTAGCTTAATAATTTTTGCCATTTTGAGTCAGGTGGGACGGTTTCTCTCCTCCGATTGGACTGTCCATGCCCTACTCAGCTTGCTGGGAATGCATGACGTGGCTTTTGGTTTTACAAATGAATGGCCGACCGCACCGGGCTGGCCCGAACCAGCCTAGGAAATTGGTTGGTTCGCTTCATAAAATTTAGAAAAATTCTACAAAATACAAAAGTGAAAAATTCGAAGTGGTAAAAGAAAAAAAAGAAGGGGAAATTCGGCATTTATTTTTGTAATTTTTTTATAATTAGCATTTATTTTTGTACATACAATACGAGAAATTTATGAGTAAGTGGATCTAAATACAAAAGTGCGTTCCCATCATTAGACAATCTGTACAATGCTGCGATTCTCAACCAATTTTTATTTAACACGACCGGGCACAATGCCGAAGAGCATCCTAGGATAAGAAATCCATCCGTTCTACATATCCAAGGCACAAAGACCAATTCAATTCCCGCAACAAACAAAGGTCGTGAGATAATCCGAAACACCGATTAGAATGTTAACCCAAACTGTCTTAGGCTCCTAGGTGAGCAGAATTACATGATACTACAGCCCTCAGTGTTCTCGTCGTCGAACATGTTCGTGTACCCGTCGGGAGCACGGTTTGATCCATAACCGGTCACCAGCGGCGGTCTACCATACATGGTCGGGTGGAACATCCCGTTGAACTGCGGGTGGGACTGGTTCATCATCATCATCCCCATGTAGTGATGGTGGTTCATGGCCGTGGGCCCCACCCCCGGGTAATATCCACCGTTGATCGGGCCCGGCGCAGGCATCCCCTGCACCGCTTGATAATTACTCATCTGACGGGTGGGGTCGCTTACCATTTGACCCGGTGCAGGGTAGTGGCCCATTGGGCCCACTGGATAATTACCCATGTGGCCCATTGAATTATTACCCATCTGGCCCACCGGGTAATTGCCCATCACTCCCGCGAACCCTCCGCCTCCGGGTACTACGTAGCCTCCGGGTACTGCGTAGCCGCCGGCTCCTCCGCCTCCGCCGCCTGTCAGGTGGTCGGGGAGGCCAATGCCTTGGAAATCAGCATCTCTTCCTCCACCGCGGCTATTTTTACCGCCGCCCCCGCCTCTCGGTTTATTGTTGCCCCCATTATTGGCTGCGGACTTTCCCTTCCCTCCACTTTTACAATTTCCGGGCACCGAACGGCCCTTTTTGCCGCCATTTTTCAACTCGATTGCTCCCGGCTTCATGCAGCCGCCGCCCTTCTTCCCGGCGCAGCTATTCTTGCCCTTCTTCTTCCTACCGAAGCCCCCGAAGAAGAGCAACCGAATACCAAAGATTCCACCTTTCTTTGCTCTGCCACCGCCGCTCTTGCCTTTCTTGCCATGCCCATTAGTCCCATTTTTCTTCTCCTTCTTTCCACGCTGACCGCCGCCCCTAGCCGGCGTCCTCGAAGGCGGCCGTCCCCCCAAATCGAGCTCGAAACCATCTTCCTCATCCTCGGACCCGCTGAGTTCACCGTCACTCTCACTGAGCTCGTCCTCTGGCAAGTCAAACTTCACAGACTTCGGGACCTCATGGCCCTTCTTGGTTTCATTTCCGCCCTTCTGAGGCTTTCTGGGATTCTCGAATTGGAGGCCGTGAAATTGGTTTCCGGGGCGATTCTGAGCAGCGTAGGGATTGTTCTTCGGAGCTGCCCACAGCTCCGCATGCTTCCCTGACTTCACGAGCTTCTCGATGAGTATGTTGGGGTGGACGTAACCGGACACCGTCACCTTCCCCAGCTCTGCATCTATCATTGTCGCATCTACACCTAGTAAAGGAGTAAAATTTCGCCCATTGATGAACTAAATTGTAATAAAATGGGAAGGCTCTGGGCATTTTATCTACCACATTCCTAGTGTCATGGGACTGAGTTTCTCCTCTTTTACTCTGTTTTTTTTCATATAGATGATAATGCTTATGATTAATGAACTTTTGAAATTGCATAACTTTGGAGTGACTCTTGAGAGAGAATACCTTCGATCTTTTGCAGCAATTTATTGACTTTCTTCTTGCAGCCATCGCAGTGGATGTTCACCCTAAGGACGCAAATCTGCATCCAAAAATTCCAACACCGTGAGCAGGGGACAAGAAGAACAGGGCACAGGCAACGGCATCTCCCAGAATAAGACAAGACTGCGTCCAGCCGCTCTTGAATCAAAGACCCCGACGAGAGAAAGAGAGTGGACTGTGGAGAGTCTTAAGAAAAATACGAGTTCTTGAACCTGAAATCAAAACAAAGACAAATCAACAGGACTAGGAGGCTACCTGATTCCTGGGGTTCCCTTGTTTCTTACCCATACTTTCTTGCTACAAAGCAGGAAACAGAGGACCTCGTTTCCCCACCCACACGCAGAGAGAGAAAGGGGCAGATTTTAAGCTTCAGGGGAAGTAGGTAAGAGCTTCAAGCTGAGCAAGTTGATCTGGTCGTCGGCCTCTGAGCTGATAGAGCGAGCGAGCGAGAGAAACATGGCGTAGAAGCTGCAAGTAATGGCATATGAAACGAGCTACTAAATTATAAGTCAGGACAAGGAGTGGGGTCTGACATTGAATATCTTTTGTATTTCTTCCGTGGTGGTCGGTAAGATCACAGACACAGATGCTTTTGTTTAAGGGGAAGACATTAAAGACTGAAATCGAGCAAACTATGTCTTTGCAGATCTAACCGGGTCGGATTGATTGATGAAAAATGAATGCTGAAACTCAGGTCGCCGCTGTGAATTTTCTCCAGGCTTAACTGAAAGAGAACTACCGGATAACTCTGACTGTGGAATGACAGGTAGTAAGGCAATGCACTTCACTACATGTCAGGTTTCGGAGTACTGGTTCACCCAACTTATTTAAGAGCCTGATGTGGCGGGTCACTTCCCGACTTCAAAGTCCGTCGCTCAAACCTTCAGCTCTTTGACATCAAATGTCACAGGCGATGAGCAGACAGTAGAGTGCAAACAGAGCGTAGAGTTCTTATTTGAAATCAGAGTGGTCGTGCTCGCACAGGAGATTAACATGGAACAATGAACGGCAGAGATTCAAACAGGAAAAGAGCATGCTAGTTAGGCAAAAGGGGGCTACTGAGGATTGAGGTTTCTCTTTTTCGTGTACATTATTTGGTATCCAAAATCCCTCAATCATGGATCTTCTTTATTTGCGATACTCAAACCGTGAGACCTAATGCTGAACCAATTCAGGCAAACCATGTCCGGCGATTGAGGTTTCTTTTTTTCACATGAGCAGAATCGTGCTTCTGTGTTCATGATATCGATCTTTCTACTATTCCTTTTCCTCAAAAGCATCAACTGACGATATGATGATCGTCTCAACAGAAGAAGAAAATGCTGCTTTTCTGTCCTCTCTAGTCTTTTACTGCCTCTTTTCTCCCACTTTTGAAAAGAGTCTCCATTATGAAGACCCTTTTCCTCATTCAGCAGTAGATGGAGTCCGAGTCAGGTGTCTTAAAGAGGCCTGAGAATTTATCTAAGTTACATTGAAAATGAAGAAAGAACATTGTATAAAGTTCAATCACAAGAAGAAGATCATTTAGCAGACCCCAAGAAATCTGTACCCTCGTACACTTTGCTTTCACAAGCATCGGAACAGGGCTGCCTTTGACACAAACTTTGTCGTGTGACAACTTGCAAGAGATGGATTATGGAGAATTAATGGAATTGACTGTACCGATCTGTTAATTTCGCATGGGAAAGGGTAAGGTCTTGAAAGCATCCTCTTGTCAAAGAGACACTTTTCAAAATTGGACAATACATTGGGTCATTACATGTTGCAGACTCACTGAATTAACATTTTAGAACTGTACAATAAATGGGACGTCTTGGCAGCAGCAAGCAACTAAATTTAATCACTGTTTGCAAAAGAATATATTTCTGTTTTGAACTTCAAGCAACCTGAAATGAGTGAGTGCTATATATTGGCATAACACAGTCATATGGAGTTTGCTCAATGCAGTGCTTATGTTGAGAACGAATCTGTCAAACCTGTTTCCTATACAAAGATCTGAAACCCGACTTTCTCGCTTGCAGCCAGATTTAGTCCTCGTCCATATGGCCAGCAATTCAGATGGGTAAAATTTAAGGTTAATGGAGGAGCAATCAATCAGTTCTCCACAATATAAAGCAACAGTTGGGTGTAATTTACCTCGATAATCATTAGCCATGCCATGTTTACACTTACAAGTTCCATGCATCGAATGATTTAGAGTTGTCAACTCAATTGATGTCGTATATCAGTGGGGTCGACTTAGATCGAGTGTAGGCTGGAACCTCTCGATTCCTTTTACTAACATGATGGCTGTGGAACTGATCCGACAAGAAAAAGAAGTCTGGAAAACTAGGGGAAGAGGGGACAGCCATGGCCGGCTAGTGTCCATGATAGAAGCTTTAGTTGAATTCGGGACCCAGCTCTGCCCAGTTATTGATGGCTTTAATGGCAGAAAGGACAGAGGACAAATTTTCGAATTAATCACATACAAGGATTGGAGGGAAGAGACACGTGAGGACCTGTTGAATGTATAAATGGTGAAAGGATTGCCCTCCTTTCCATCCTTGTAGCACTGAAGAAGTGGAACACCGAACCTATTTCGCGTAAGACCATGGGGGCATGAGCACTGCACGACCGAACGTGTAGATTGCTGGAACACTTAGGAGACCAGCAACCAAGATAGGTTGGTTAAAGTTGTTCCTTGTACTTCTTCTTACTAAGGTCTCCGTATACTCTTTTATTGGGTTTGATGGGGCCAGTTGGATTTGGTTTAAATTGTCAAGCCAGTGTTGGTAGGAGTTTCAGTCTGACACTCTTGAGTCATAGTCCTCTTGAGTTTCTTACTAAGCTCTGACAGTTAGTGTAAATATGGTTGGAAATAATTAGGAAATTTCCTGTTGCTTTGGCACAGTGTGCGGACTAGGAGTTCTTTGATGAACCGAATATTAGGAAAACTCGGAATAGATTCTCCGAAAATGTTTTGAATGAAATGGACACACTGTTGGTTTCTGTGGCACTTTCTCCTGATATTGTCCAAGGAGAAGTTGGTTCTCTTGCTGTGGACTGTGCTGCTTTGTCATCGGGCATTGCCGTCTAACATCGGCACCTCTTGTGATAATCTAATCTAATATTGTTGCA
The DNA here is from genome assembly GCA_037672795.1 of Lagerstroemia speciosa. Lineage (NCBI taxonomy): Eukaryota > Viridiplantae > Streptophyta > Magnoliopsida > Myrtales > Lythraceae > Lagerstroemia > Lagerstroemia speciosa. Next base: position 1,064,321 of record CM075304.1, on the reverse strand, counting down.
CTGTGGTGTTCTGTTGTTTCTCATACGTTTCTGTTGATTGTCCTTGACTCGAATATCTGAATCTCAAGACAAGCAGGAGGAACCTCGATAATCAGGAGACAAACACTCAGATTTTTCCAGGTCTGTCTGCATTTTCGAGACTCTGAGACTGCATAAGCCTTTGATCATCGTGGTAAGTGAAGAATATGATGGACAACCACCAGGTTGAGCTGCCAAACACTCGATTGAACTGTATCAGAGACGAAATTGAAGTCTCCCCTTCCTTGTCACCCGGGGCGATGCAACCTCAGTCAGCTAGCTCATAAACAGGCTCCTTGGATTCTCAGAAAAGCGACAAAAATGCTTAGTTGAATGTTCATTGCTTCGAGTTAGTTCAGGAGTCAGAGGAGATGTACATTGATTATAGGACCAGCTTCTGTTTAAAGAACCCGAACAGTATAGAAAAATGACTGCTGACAGTCAATCCCCACATTGGACAAATGATAGATTGAAACCTAATTTATAACAGAATTGGGTACCGACTAGGAGCCTATGCATGTTTCTCATTCATAAGGGACACTGATCGAAAGGCAGTTTTCTTGATTAGGCAGTTCTGAATCCCACGAGGCAGTAATGCCCAACTGAACAAGAGGCTTGTTATTTAACATGAGACCGATGATTCGTGCCCTTCAAATTCAACAAGAACTCCTGAGCTGCCTTTCCTTTCTTTGATAGCCTTCACGTCTTTGTCCAAGATAAGCTGTTACAATACAAAGGGCAAGAAGAGCACATGAGTTCTGTGACTTGCAGAGAGTCATTTAGTAAGGACAAAAGGCCTCGACCCACCCAGACAGGGACACTTATTCTATTGTTACAGCAAGGAAAGCTCAATGTAGTAATGTCTTTTCTCATGTCTGAGTTGGAAAGAGATGAACCAGCTAGCTGATTGTACATAAAGTTGAGAAATCTGCAGACTATAAACCCAGTTTTTCATCCTTCCTTGGCTGAATGGATCATGGAAATCTGAAGTCCAAAGATTTTGATGTGGGTCATTAATGGAACTGGAACTCGAGCCTGGGTAAAACCAATTACCAGAATCTAACCATAAAACGTTCCTTAAAAGGCCAAAAAATCAGGGAACCGTAGTCCTCTCATTACTATGCGCGTCGTTCATGATAAGGAAAATTACATTATCTTTTCTCTCGAGAAAAGCACACCAGTTCTGGAGCTTGTCTCCTAGCACTAGAGGTTTCCTGGGTCATGAGGGACGTCCGGAGCTTTCCCTGCTCCAGAGATTACTCCTTTCCCATGAAACAAGCACCTGGAAGCTCAGAAGGCTCTAATTCGGTTTCCCGAAAGTTCGATGAGAAGTGTATTAAAGATATTAAGGAAGTTTTATCAACAGTCAAGCCCCTTTACCTGCTCGGGAAGGACTTTATTCGAGATACTACTATGCCGGGATGTCGATAATCTCGGGATATTCTCCAATAGACTTAATATTTGTTGACCCACTTACTCCTGAGTAGTGTTTGAACTTCGAAGCAGACAGTGGATAAGAAAAAGATGATCTTGGAATGGAAGCTCTGTTTTCCACGGAAACATGTGCAGACATTGACTCTGCAGGAACGGTGAAATGGGTCTTTTTCCTGTCCCTAACCCAAATCGAAAGGACAATCACGAAATTGAATTCAAATCCCAAAGTTGACACTTTAATCTTAATCCCTAAATTGCAAGTTTGACTTCTTCACCCTTGCCAGGTTGGTGGGTCTTGAAACTAACGCGTTTGTATTCTCTTGCTGGGGTTGGTTAGAGCTGCAAATCGAAATCTGTGACATGATTCCTAGGATACAACTGAGGAGTGTCATTTTCCGAGGAGATGGGAAATCTCACGAGCCTTGGATTTCTAATTTATTGGGTAATCATTCTTTGGGGCTGCAAATGGGAGAAAAAGCTTCCAACCAAACTTTGTGGTGAAGGACAGAGACCATTCCCTAGGATGATCCAGCGGATGAGACGAACCAAGTACAACAAAAACCTGTCATTTGTTCTTTTCTGTATAAATTATCTTCCTTGAAAAAGTTGATCCGACGGTTGGTCTGGAGCCATAATTGGATGAGAAGCATAATTCAATCTTTCCACTCTATACATTTACTCTCTCCCTCTCTCTCACACAAACATTCAAAGTCTCTTTGCATCTCTCCCTGGCTCTCTGTTTTCTTCTTCAAGCAATGGAAGGAAACAACAGCACAGCTGCACACCATTACTCTAGAGGATCCCAAACTCAAACCCACAAAGACAATGGAACTTCCCTTGCAAGTTCTTACGTTTTCATTATGGCCATTGTAACATCCTTCGTCTTACTCATAGTCCTGTCACTGATAATCATATTGCTACTACGACTCAAGTCCTCGAAGAAGAGCAGCGATCAGAGAGGGAATGGCAACAGCGTCAAGTGCTCGAGCAGCGACTTCACTGGCCCTCGCCATCTGAACTACAATTCTAGCCCAGGTAAGCTAAACTAAAATTCCAATCAACTTGTCCGGAGAACTCTCCGCTTACATGCTTTCATGTAAAAATACATTGAAGTGTATGGGAAATGTAAATGCTGCAACTCATTATGCTTTTGCAGATGTGAAGGGCGGATGCCTCAATGGAGGGAACCTGGGAAAGGTCGGTGGCCCGAACCTGAACACGAACACGAACACGAACACCAGAAGCCAGAGAACGGCAAGAGGTGTGCAAGTGTTCACATACAGGGAGCTGGAGGCCGCCACCGGCGAGTTCAGTGAAAGGAATGTTATTGGCAATGGAGGATTTGGTGTTGTTTACAGAGGGGTCCTCACCGACGGGATGGTGGTTGCAATTAAGATGCTCAACCTGGAAGGGAAGTGGGGAGAGCGTGCTTTCCGGGTCGAGGTTAAGTTTTTTTCAAAATTTCAAACAATCACTTACTCTACCGTTTCATTTTGAAAAATTTCTTCTTTTGCCATGGCTTGAGGTCTCAAGAAAGGGCAGATCCATTTGCTCTATTAATAACTGAGCCACTGCTATCTAGTTGCATTAATGGAAATCGCAGAAAGAAACCTCTGGCCATTAAGTTGGTTGAAATTTGAATTTGAATATTCCTTCTTGAAACGCAGTTACTTCTAGAGATGTTTGCCATACTTGCTGGAAGTTTTTGACTGCGCATATCATAAAAGTTTGAATTCAAACCACTGGGGTGGTAACTTGGTGGTCGATTGCGCTTTCCTATCTTGGAGATACCCAGGAGGTCATGGGATCGATCCCTGGGAAGCGTGGTCGCCATTAAGTGACAACCCCCAGTGGCCACCCACACACGTGGGAGCATGGACTTACCTGGCATGTGGGATTGTGGGGTTTTCACGGACCCGGGGTGATCGCGACACCTCGTCATAAAAAAAAAAAAAAAGTGACAACCCCCAGTGGCCACCCACACACGCGGGAGCGTGGACTTCCTGGCACGTGGGATTGGTGGGGTTTTCACGGACCCGGGGTGATCGCGACACCTCGTCATCAAAAAAAAAAAAGTGCTCAAATTCCCAGAAAGATATGATCAGTAGCGAGTGAGCTGCTCGTAAAACGTGTGCTGGTGTCGGTGTTAGAGTCGGGATTCCTGAACCACCTGCACACTGGAACCCAAACAATGAAACACAACATCACCTAAGTCATAGCATTCATTCCTGTTTGTAATTTAGACATGTATCTGAGGAGACTATGTTCGTATTCTATGGTAGAAGAAGCTTCATATCGATGTTGGTTTGTATTAGCTCCTAACTTTACCGACGCAGAACAGGTTTATTGTGTGCCAAGAAACCATGGCATCAATATCAGCAATATCAGAGTTCCCTGTTCCAATCTTATGGATCCTGATCAGTTTCTTCCATGGTTGCGTCCTTGTATATCATACTGAATCTGGTTAAACATTGCTAGGTTGATCTGCTGAGCCGGCTCCACTCTCCATACCTGGTGGATTTGTTAGGCTACTGTGCAGATCAGAACCACAGGCTCCTGATCTTTGAATACATGTCCCATGGCTCGCTCCAAGCTCATCTCCACCCTTCATCTCGTCGGGATGACGAGGTACAGTGCAGGGCACTGGACTGGGGGACCCGGCTCAGGATAGCCCTTGACTGCGCCCGGGCCCTGGAGTTCCTACATGAGCATGCAGTTCCTTCGGTGATCCACAGGGATTTCAAGTGCAGCAACATACTGCTGGATCAGAATTTCCGTGCCAAAGTGTCAGATTTTGGATTGGCCAAGACCAGCTCTGACAAGATCAACGGCCAAATCTCGACCCAAGTTCTTGGCACCACTGGATACTTGGCACCAGAGTGAGTATGATAGTTCCCATATGATCCTTCACTATTTCGACCCTCAAGACCAAAAATCGCAGGTTTCTGGGTCCCAGAGAACCTTCATTGAAGTTAGATGGCCTTCACTTGATCCGAAAATTTAAGAGAAAACTGAACAATTCTACCCTATACTTGACTTGTTCCTCGATTATGTCCAAAAGTACTATGCAGAAGTACAGATGGTTTAGGGGGTATCGCTGTCAAAATACAGAGTTCAGGGAGCAAAAGCTGAAGGCATGCAAAGTTTGGGTCTTGGGACAAAATAGTATTTCACTTTCATTATCACAAACAGACCAGTGAAAGCTATCTATATGTTAGTAAGAAAAACAAAGCATGCACATGGCAAGTCAACATATGTCCTATTGAGCAGACTGTCACTGTCTTCTTCGGTGGTGGTTGCTGCTTGGAAAAACCCCAAATCATTTGTTATCGTTTCATTTCCATACCCTCCTCTGCATGATCATAAACAGGGAACTGGTCCTGCTGGAAAGATACATATTACTGTTTCCTGAATGTTTTATCTTACATTTGCATTGTGCAGGTACGCTTTGACAGGAAAGCTCACCACTAAATCAGACGTTTACAGTTACGGGGTAGTACTTTTAGAGCTGTTAACGGGCCGCTTGCCAGTCGATGGCAAGCTGGCCCCCCGTGAACATGATCTTGTCTCATGGGTAGGTGGAGAAACTCTTAAACCCTTGATGTTCAAATGTGTCGGACTTTGTTTAAAAAAGGAGGAAATCAAGAAATTGGAACCATAGCAGAAGTCTGGAAGATAGGTTCTAGGGTAAGCAGAACGGAAAGAAATGAAGGGTAGATAAAATGCTGAGGCGAAACACCAGAAAGGAACTGCAAAGATACAGAAAGCCGATTGCAGTCTTCAACTTTTACAGCAGTTGCGCTGATTATCCTAAAGCAACATAGACTCCTCTTAATCATTTGGTGTCTGAAGTGCAATCAGTCTCATTGGAATTCCTTGATATCTGTAGGCTCTTCCAAGCCTAACCAATAGAGAGAAGGTGGTGGAAATGGTGGATCCGGCCTTGAACAGCCACTATTCGATAAAAGAATTGATTCAGGTCAGCCCCAACTCACTTGACCATTCTCATGAGCTGTTTCCATAAGTAGAGCAATGAAAACACAATGTCATTTTCAACTATGGGTATCTGGTCCCTGCAGGTGGCTGCTATAGCAGCGGTTTGCGTGCAGCCGGAGCCAGATTATCGGCCTCTAATGACGGACGTTGTGCAGTCGCTTGTTCCTCTGGTCAAGAATTACTCTATCAATTCTTCCAACTCCATGAACTTTCAGAACCTTCCAGTGAGTCCGAGGTTAGGTGCTAGCAACTCTTGGAAAACACCAGAACAAGCATGAAAGATCGAAAAGCCAAACAAGAACCTGAATTGTTCCCCAGTATCTGAAGGACTTCAAAGGGTGTTGAGGAATTACAGAATCAAAGGAGCCTCAGAAAGGATTAGAGGACGGCCAAGATCATTCTGCTGCTTTCTAACAAAAAAAGATGCAATGTTTTGACTACAGACATCCATCTGCAATCTTAAAACTCCTCAAGAGTTTGGCATCTTTATGAACAAGTTTATGCAGTTCAAAATAAATATAAGATTCTATGACACGATCTTTGGAAGAGAAATCTCCAATTAAACAGTATTTCATAATTATATCTTCTTCATTCTCTGCTATTTGGCAGTATATATAAGAGGAAATAAAGTATCATATTGGAGGAAGTAAAACAAACTCACTGCAGCTCATCTTTGCAAGGTACATTCAAACAATGTGAGATCCAGAAATTATCGATACACAAATACAACTTGCGAGTCAATCTGTGCTATTCCTAGTGACCAAACCAACTGGCGAATCATCTATCACTGCAGATTGGTTGCCATTATCAAGCCTAGGCCACATCTGCTACAAAAAGAATAAAAAGAAATTGCTCTTAAGTTTCTGGTTCAGTGTTTGTGCTACTTGATTCTCCTACTTTCTCTTGCATGGTTTTGCTGTTTCTCCTACCAACCTTATCGGCATACTTTGCAAAAGCAGCAGATAGGGCTGACTTTACAGTTACCTCGGGCTCTTTCTTCCTCCTTTTGCCTGTGTCTTCTGAGTCGATCACCAGTTCTTGGGCCTCTGGTGCTGGGTTGGCAGCTTCGGCTGCTTTTGGTACTGGAGCTTCTGCAGCAATGGGGCCAACCGGAACTGTGCGCTTGAATGGCTCATGGAAAGTGTCATACAACCGCTTTACCTACTTTTCAAAATAACACAACCCTTACATGTACATATATACTAAAATTAGAGGGATTCATGCAACTCAAAGCTTGTCTGCTCTAATAGGCCAGGCAAACATACTTTCCCCTTCACTGGGAAAAAACAAAAATTGATGAATAGTGGCTGAAATGGACTTGCAAAAGAGAAAGCACCTTTCGTTCTCCTATGCCCGGGCAACGAGCTAAATCTTCCATTGAAGCATCCATTATATTGGAAAGAGACTACAACAAAAAGGTCAGGATCATTTCAATAGATAAAAAATCATAATCAGGCAGTATAGAAGCAAGAAACGTTGGGTGGAAATATGGGCATACCCCAAACGTAGAACCAAGAGTCACAACATCAGTCTTGTTAACGTGCCGAACTGTTGTTAGAGCGTGGGAGAGCTGCAGTAGTTCCATTGACACAATATTAGATTACTATAAGAGAAATTTGGAAAGGCGAGCAGAAGTCGAGAGAAAGAGTGGACCCGTGATAGATAGTCAGTGTCCATCTGTCCTTGGATAATGTCTGCAGGTTTGTTTTCGTATACTTTTATTGTCTCCAAGTAGCGGCCACACTCTTCCAAACTGGAATACATCACAACAGAAATATTTAATCCTGCGATTACGTAAAATTACTAATTTGATTTAGACATTGAAAGAAAGATTGGCAAAATGAGGAAGTCATGGATAATTCTTAAAAAATTCCTCACCTCCAAGCACATAAAAGGGTGCAATCATGGAGCAGGGCCGTCTTTGTAACCTCGAGCAGAGGCTTAACAACATCCTCCTGAAACAAACAGTACATTCACCAAAACGTCTCTCACTTCCATGAGTCACAGGAAACTGAAATTTCCTTCTGAATATGGCATTCTTAGACAGAATGTCTTAAAGGAACAAGGAAAACTCACCACATCGACATGGCATAAAATAACCCGAAGTTTGAAGTTCTTCTGCAGCTCCCTTATGCGATAATAGAGGTAATCGGGGTGCAGAAGATGGTACCGAAGGCTACACAGGATTGAAAGGAAAGACTAAAAGTCAATGGAATCCGCTTGATACACACCAACAACTTCCAGAAAGTACCTAACACGATTATCACCATTGCTCATCACGGATGAATCTCGTTGCAAGTTTGTAGTTTACCTCAAGTAGAGAGCGCATGAGCTCTGCCCGAGCAAATAGTCACAGACGATGTCCGCAAATGCCCATCTCACATTCCTTATATGCTTGAGCAGGGGATTCCCCTTCTGCAAGGAAGAGAAAGAAAATGAGGAATGTGAGACCGAGAACGGTAAGAGGAGGGGGAAAAAGGCAATTTTGGCGGGAAAGCCGACATTCGCAGAAGAAGCAAGTATCACAGATGATCTGTCCTGTCGATGATTACCTGTCTATGGCCAACGAGAATCGCATTCCGACTTTGCCCACAATACAAGGAAGATGATGATGCCGGAGACGGCGATGCCGCAGCATTGGGCTGGGCAGACAAGCTTCAAAAAAGGGGGTAATGGCATAAAAAGGTCGTCACTTTAGAATTAAACAAACTCCATGACCATTTGATGATGAAATCGAGATTAGGTGCAGAAAGGAACAAAGCTGTAAAGGAGGGGTACCCGGAGGATGACGCGCCGGTAGGTGAGGACTGTGAGCTGGTGGCCGCAGGAGGCGGCGGCGGCGGCGGCGGAGAATAGAACTCGGAGGATTTGACGAAAGAGAAGGCCTGGGAGAAGGTCCGGGAGGGGGAGAAGAGAGATGGTGGGGCTGATTTCGATTGAGAGACCTCGATTACTTCTTGGTAAGACGGGATTTTGATGACGGTCTTCTTCGACTGTTGCCTCTGCTGCTGCTCCCGTCGCAGCAAGTCATCTTCTTCATCCCCTGGGTTCTCCATTCCTTCACTCCTCGATCTTCCCGAAAGCCCGAACAGAACAGAACTTGAATGGGCTTGAATTGGCTTATCGAAATTCTGATATTATTTTTTTTAAATAAAAAAAACAGTTAAAAAGGAGTAGAGCATCTAATATTCGAGTTTTTATATCAATTAAACATTTTTTGTAGGCAAAAAAAATTTCTTTTTCATAATATTAAATTTGCATTTTTTTTAATTTTATCTTAAAATATTACATTTGTAAAAATTTTGCATAGTTTAGTTCTGGCTCCATTTTATCTACTCAAACAGATTAATTAATTGTTATTCTAGTTAAATTGACAGGAGAGTGTCTTGTACGTAATATTATTATCACATATCGGTACTTTTATGGTGATATCAATTAATAAAATTTATTTATCTTTAAGATTTTTTTTAAAAAAATCATAAAAATAAAAATTGATGAGTTTCGTTGATCGGAAGAGGACTCGCTCCCCTGGCTGGCAAGGTGAGGCCCTAGTAATTCTAATCCAATAATTAATCCTAAAAGAGTAAATAACTAATTGACAAATTGGGACTCACCAAATATTTCCCACGCCCAACTTCCAATTTTGTAACTTCTATATCTGCTGGATAAACTTCGGATCAAAGTTTTCATCCCCAAATTCGCCGATCATCGTTTAACATTAAACTGGGGACCGGGCCGGTTCGCTCGGCTTGTTCTTAGTCCTACTCGACCGGCCTAACGAGCCCCCTTCGGCAAAACCAATGCTAGGCATCCTTGGGGATCCAGCCGGTGTGGCCATTAAGAGTGAGGACATCCTGGTGAGCACCCACCGGTCCGACTTGAATGCCCGGTCCAGCAGCTGAGGCCGCCTGAAAAACCGGCCTCGGCTGCTACTGCTCCCTTCGCCGCTGGCTCGGTTCCCTCTACTAGAGCTCGATGCTACTGCACTCGCAGCAGCACGGTCCATCACCTGCTTCCTCACCCCAGCTGGCAGCCTCAGGGTGAACCGATCCACGTCCTGGCCAGGCTGGACCAGGGAGTGTCCGGTTGAATGGGACCGGGCGAATCCGCGGGCCCTCGAGGATCTCGGTTCGCATCTATTGTACAGGTTTGGTGAATTATCTGCACAGGCTGGCTCCTGCCCGTCCTGCACTCGGTTGGCAGCCCCATTCCGGCTCTCCTCTACCACGACCTGTTAAGGAGCAGATTGGACGTTATATGTTCGTGGTACGTATCGAGTGGTTTGATTGTTTTTGGTTTGGTTCAATTCGGTTCAGTACCTGGATGAACTGCTCGTCCCTGGGCGCGGTACCGACATGTACGATAGCTGAGCGAGCAGCGGACTCGCCGGACTGTGGGTGGAGTTCGGCACGGCACACAGGGCACGTGCTGTGGAACGCGAGCCACTCGTCGATGCAGTCGGGATGGAACACGTGGTCGCAATTGGGTAACAGACGGAGCGCGTCGCGGTCCTCGAACTCGTTCAGGCACACGGCACACTCCAGGGCACACTTCCCCAGCCTCATCCCCTTGACGGCCGAATACTCCAGCACCGGGAAGGTATCGATGACAGCACGGTCGAGGCCGAGGCCCCGCCGGCTCATACCTCCTCGTATTGCCCTGCCGGCCCAGGAGGATCCTGCGCCGACGGAAGCGATGGCACGGGAGCAGTGGAGGATGTAGATGGAGTACACGGCGATGGCGAGGACCACCACGGCAATCAAAAGCCCGAGTGCCGACACCGGGGGATTGAAGCGGCTGAAGATCGGGTTCGGCTCAGGGGGCGGTGAGAGCCGCTGCGCTCCGGCGAGCCGCTGCGTGATCGACAGTACGAGGACTGTGGCAAGGAAGATGCCGTGGTGGAGGAGTGCACCGAGGAAACTCATTGTCGGCTATTTTTGAAATAATTAATGTAATGGAAAAATGTGCTTAATTATTAAAAAAAAAAAAAGGGACAGCAGACTTCCAAGCCTGGATTACTTGAATTGTTGTTGAATTTTTAGAAAATTGGTTTAAAATTGAGGATGGAGAGGAGGCTGGGAATGAAAGAGTAGGGAGGGTTTCACAACTACAGTAACTGAACTCGGAACCGCTCGGTCTAGATCGGGTTACACTAGCAGAAAAGAAGCCGTATGGAGCTTGAAGTCGTAGAATTTAGGGCTGTTTTTGGTCATGAAAATCCCATTAAGGAAAGTGGATTTCTTGGAAAAGAGGAAATAACATAAAAGGTCACAATTTATGAGATGATATGATATAACAGCTAATGCAAACGGATAAAATTCTGAAATATTTTCTTATAAATTAATTTTGTTTTGAATTTAAATTAGTTAAAATTAATTAGATTTTTAAATAATAAGTCATTTAAAAAATAGTTAGGAATATTTATTAAAATGAGACTGTATTTTTTATAATTTAAAATGAGACTTTATTAGTTATGACCGATGTATAACGCAATAAGTAGGTATGCATATGAAACCCGGAGTCATGGCATGGCACCAACTTGGAGTCGATGGTGACCTCATCGGGCAGACGATGAGAATAAATGCATAGAAATGATAAATAAAAAAAAATTCATATATTTAAATTTTTTTATAAAATTTTAAAAATAAAAAATAATTATAAAAATAACTAAATATTATTAGTTTGTGTTATCTTGTTAGGCTCCCATTTTCCCATTGCTTGATAATTTTTCGGTCTTATTAGAATGCCCATTGGGCTTCGTTGCAGAGACCAATTGAAGCTTCGATTAGGTCCTTTATGCCCTCATTGTCAGGAGCATAGACACGATGGTTCCTAAGCCTTCTCCCTCGATGCGATAAATGACCATCAAAAAAACAAAAAGACCATCAATATGTTCATGGCTTCGGGACATCGGGACCAAAAGTAAACATGTGAGACCACGTTTGATATGGCACACTAATGTAATCACGAGACATGCTTGTCTAACTTACACAATTTTCTTCGACAGCAGTTGTCTGACTATAAATTGAACTGATATGATCCCGCTGATCAACCGCAACATGAGTACTCATGTTGACGACATAGCTAGTTGTTCTTGGATGTCTCGTCGAACCCAACCTCGGCTAGCTAGATTGGTCCAATCCCAAAAAGGGGTTGGGCCATCACTCGATGTCACAAGCTCTCATCAAGAACACATTTCAGTGACAAGATTAGCCATTCGCTTTCCTCCTCCTACATCATTACCGATGAGAAAATGGTAATTTCGCAGGCAATGTCAACTTCAACATGTGACCTCTAGGCAAGGACATGAACAAGGAAAGATGGGCAGGAATCGGTCACGGGGCGGGCCCTCTTCTCTCTCCCCCTCTAGACTCTAGGTGTATAATACGACGGCGTTTGGAGCTCTGTCTAGGTTCAAAGAAACCATAATTATAAACCAAGTCAAATTTAATTTGTTACTCTTTATTTGTTTGTGATCCAGAAGGGTACGGGAAGAGCATGAAAATAAAATGGTATAGAAGTCACACGAATGAGACTCGAATGTATAGCATTTTGATCTCATGTCAAGGAGAAAACCACCTCACTGAGTTTCTGGTTCCACTCGAGTCAATCTCATTAGCCCATATCAAGAAGTAATAGATCACCCTCTAAACCATCGCTCCCGTGATGTTGGAATCATCCAAAAAACAGCTGAGACGGGACCCGAGGCCCCGATTAACACGGCCATAATGATCCAAGATTCGAGTAATTATCGTAGCCCACCTAGCTTTTAATTGCTTTGCCCCTACGTGGCAAGTAATTGGTTTATCTTAATATGTTCGTGCAACAAGAGGAGCCGTCTATTGGTTCAAAATTAATTCTCGTTCGGTACAAGTATCTCTCTAAACAAAATTACTCAAAGGGCTACTCGAACCTGAGTCTGGATGGATATCATCAGTTTCCTGGACACTGCAATAATGATATTTCAACTACCACAATGATTATATAATGTTCAAAATTTATTTTTGCGTTCAACTGGGAATATTGCAAGCCAGTGAATGACTGACGCTAAGCTCTGGTCCAAACATAAGTAATTGAAAAGCCTAATATATTTTAAGAAAGCTAATGTACCCTAAATTCAAGCCTAAAGAACACACAATATTTATTATGTATGAAAAGGTTCAAAGTAAAGATCTTAAGAAATCTAGCATGAAAGTGACTTTTAAATCACTATTTTTTTTATCAACAAAATGATGGAAGTTGTAGTGACGACCCAACTACCATGTCACGTATTGTTCAAATTTTCGTATTTAACTGTAAAGATATCGGACGATATGAATAATTAACAGTAATACTAACTCGTCAACAAACACAATTAAAACATAATAATTTAAGAAGTTAGTTTGATTATCACATTTTGTGTTTCTATTATTATTGTTGTATTTTGGCCTCCGAGGGGTAAACTCGTTGGTAAGTTGACAATATACAATACGTCAGGTTCAAAATTGAATTCTTCCGGAGCTCATATCTGGAGTTTTATTGGTGGGCTGAAAGCTGTATAATAGTATTAGCACGCCGGCTAACATTAATATTTAAAAATAATTATTGTTAGTATTTTATTGCAGTAACTGGAGTCGGGGCACAGTAGCGCCAGGGGGAAAACCAGCGGAGCCCGTACGGAGAGAGGCAGGCGGTTTTGGCATTCTATACCGCCGCTGGTTTTCATAATTTGTGGCTACACGAGCGGGAGGACCGAACGGGGCCCCACGGGTCGCATCTTTGGAGTGCCACGTGTACGGATGTCTTGGACATGTCCTGCTGTGCCATTCCGAATGCGTAGCGACAAATTGCCTTTATGTCCTCTCGCGTCCTACAGATCCTCTCTGGTATTTACCAATCAATTCCTTTTCTTTTTACGTGTGAATAAACCAAAAAAAAAAAAGGAATTGCACTCTCAGAAGTGAACTTTGATTCTTCTTTTCATTTGTTTAATGCATCAAGGTTTTTCTGAAAAAAATTTAGGTTTGCGAATTTCATGTTTCTATAGCGTTTAAGCCCATTGAAAGTGAGTACAAATAATGACGTATGCATGGCTTAAGGGGTCTGCATGGCGATCACTCCTCTTAACTCAGAAAAATCGGTAGAATTTTATACAAAACTTAATGATCATACATATATTTATTAAAATATACTATTTTATTCCCATGAACTTCATGTTTTAGCACAGTTTCATCCCTCGACTCGATATTCTGAATACGTCCTTTGAGTTATGTATGATAGATGTTTTTCTTTCCCGCGGGCATTACCGATTTGATTCATATTAGATCTTCATCAGCTGAGCAGAGGGACACACCCGACATGTTCTACTACCTCTTGACCTTAAGGCGGGTTGCTGTAGCATTCCCGCACCGGGACAAATTTTTTTGTGATTTCATATCTTATCAGACCGGAGAAAGACAAGAAAAGAATACGGAATATTTCTGTTTCGAGCTTTGTTGTTGTGCAAGGCTAGCGATTTTCGTCGTTTTGGTGACTTTTGAATCGATATGGCGGTTGGGTTCACGGCATCTTCGAGACAAAATACAATGAATTGGTCGTTTTGGAAGGACGTTGGTGATGACCAAAACAGCTCAAGTGATAAAGGAAAAAAAAAAAAAAAGTGAATGGCATACATGAAGTGCAAAGAGGGAGAATTTTGGGTTAGATTTGGTTTTTGTCAGTGAAATCCTTTCCACACCCACGTCGGCTTCAAACATCTTGTCACTCAATATAGTGCTGTAATCATTAAAAAATTATACGATCGTTTCTTTAAGCATTTTGGCAATTTACGGTTAAAAAGGTTTCATTGACACCTGTCCTTATAATCATAACACTTTTTTTTTTTTACTGATAAAGAGAAGAGCACTAACTACAGTAGCGGTAGGATTCCTGTTATCAACTGAGAGTATATAGAACGAATTGAATAATTAATATTAATAAATTTTCTCTTCTTCCCAGGTACAATTTGTAAGAGCTTATGATAACCTACTCTCTATATGAAGTCAAATTTTCATTGGTAATTGTTGCAGACTAAATCCTGTATTATAAAGATAATTAAGATATGCCGGAAAAAAAAAAGATAGTTAAGAGAATTATGAAATATAAGTACATTGAATATTATTACACATTAGCTTATATTTTAGGTAAATATTATCAACCTAACTTCTTGTTGATTTTGATGGAAATTTTATATCGTATTATATCTGAATACCTTGTGGATCCACACCTTCCGTGTTCAAGCGTAGAACTCGTAACCAATAAACCCAAGCACGGCAGAAAAAATGTTCAACTTGTGATTAGTACAAATCGAGTATAAAAATGAAAGTCCGACTTGTGTATATCGTCTTTCCTTCTCTGACAAATGAAAATGTTCGTAACCCGACTATACGAGGGAAAAAATCCATAACAACACCCGTAAGTCTATAAGATGATAAAGAAAAGAGATTTATAAAATTGCAGGGGAATTGAAGAAAGATGATAATGAAAGAGTACAAGGAGTTCAATCAATGGGAATCGAACTCAAGATTCAGGGCATTGTCGCTGTATTGATTTCATTTTCTCTTGTCCAGACTCCGTATTAATCAGGAAATGCTTTCAATTTGATTTGTTTTGTGCTAACAATTAATCAATGGTACGAGACAACAAACCTGTGATTGAGGGTATAAAACGCGTGTGCTTGAGACCCCACCAAGCGATGAGACGGGCTTTCAGTGCAACACAAAGCTGGGTCATCTTCAATTATCATCAATCACACATCAACATCCAACCTGAGATACAGTTGTTCATGTCTTTACAATATGATTTGAGTATGGAGAGAGGCGGGGACATTCATGGTTCGATGTCGACCCCGAGCCCGAGTTTTTCGATCGGTCAGAAGAACATATTCGAGGAACAGAGATATATACTTATGTTTCAGAACTTTCTGTATAGTTCCTTTTGATCCGTGCAATTATGTCTGCATCATCTAGTGGATCATGGGATCGTTTTGTATGCATCTTAATGAGTGAATCTTTACCAAATCTGCTAAATTGGTAAAATAACATTGATGAGATAAACAGATTCCAACAAAATCACAGCCAGTTGGGATTATTATAATCAACTGGACTGTAAAATATACATGTATATGTATATATGGTGGAGTATAATCAAACGCCATGGATACAACATGTACATGTATATACATATGTTCTTGTCGGAAAGTCATGGTATACATAATTTTGTGATACTAACAAATGAGTTTGGTTCAGTAACATTTCTTCTATTCCCGACCCAAGATCAAAAGTTGATTTCGTCCCTGCACTTGTCCGAAATCAACTTCCATTTTGAACTGATCGAATGTTTTTATTTTTGGCTTCCTCCGGCGTCACATCCAATGGAGATGGTTATCTTTATAGAACGTCCGCATCTCTTTGGAATTTTCCGAAATTAATTAACCAAATGTCTGAAAAATTAACTTTTTAAAATATCGAGATATAACGAACCTGAATTAAAAAGGATATGACTGGATTGTGTTGTCAGATTGTTTCTTGCACACCTCTAATGCAAAATATTAAAATTTTTCCACCCTAAACTCTGACAGGCTTTTGCGAGAATCTGTGCCGTTGTTGTTGTTACCTGCCAGCCTATGTTGTTGGCCTACGTCCGCGACAGTATTATTACCAAATGACGATTACTTGGTTTCCCAGTCACACGTCCCCCACATTTCACCTTTTTCTAAATTTGGTCCCTCTTTTGTGTCGTGTCACTTCCATTGTTCATCTGTTATAATCTTATATCCACGATCCTGATCTGATCATCAGCTAGACCCCTCCCTGTTTCATTATTTGCTTACAAGGAGATTTTCATCCACGGTCGATCGACCCGTCATATTTTATCGACAAATATCCTCCCTTCTTAGTCGTTGGAAACCACTTTGTGTTAATTAATTTGTTAACAGTTGCATGCAGCTAGATCTTACCATGGTACGGTGGGTTAGTGATCGAATTAGTTGAGTCAATGTCTCATTTTCTAACTCAGCACGAGTCTTGGTAGTAGTTGTTGTTTACACTGAACCTAGCTAGCTCCAGCAAATTTATAACTTACCTTTAATGTTATTAATAAACGAGTAAATGAGTACAAAAAGTTTCGATGATGGAAATAACACGGAATTCTTAATGTCTGATCGATGATTATACCGTTTCACCAAACCCCTTTTCTCTTAATTGATGGCAATATACATAATTATAAAAATAAGATTTGATGCAGTGATATCGTTCCCAACGTAAGACAGGTATTTCTTTATTCAATTTTAATATGCCCCTGCATAGATGGCTGTGTCTTACCCTCTGGTCCCTTCTAAATCCCCGACACATTGATTATGTACCATTGTCCTTTTTCCCAGCTTGCTTTTACGTTAATGGCCGTCTTACCAGTAAGAGTATTTCACGTGCATGATAAACTGTTTACAAGTGAAACACACAGTTATTAGCGCATAGTAATCCATATGACACTGTTACAAGAACATGTATCAGTATTTAGAAATTCAATAGGTTATAACTAATTAAATTTGAGCAAGTCAGATAGACCATTGAGATGGTAAAAAAAAACCCTCTTAATTATGAATTCAACGGCCTTTACAAAATTCAAATTTGATATCTTATTTAAAAAATAAAATAAAACAAAACAGTTGAATCAACCTGGGTTAGTCGAAGGATAGGAGCATGTCAAGTATAGCTTTATTATAAGACACTGTGGTAGGAGAAGGTCGAGCACAACTTCACTAGACGGTATTTTTCTTGGTGCATACCACTTGTTATATATCATGAAACTCTGATGGAACATGAATAATTCAGGTTCAGAGTGAGATCGGCCACTACGAATACCATTAAGAAGTAGCATGTATGTTAAAACTGTCGGATACGCCTAATAATTGATTTTTTAAAAAATATAGCAGTACAGTCATCAGAATGACTCAGCAGTAGAGCCTTTCAAAAGGGGAGAGCACAGCCGATCTGGTTTAGTATTCCTCCCACGATATTCTTTTGTCATCTGAGCTTCGATCTCGACAAGAATCGATCAGACCAGTGAGAGCTAGACAATGGCATCACTGGGAGCAGCCGTGTTCCCGAAAGACCCGCTCGGATATTGCGGCGGAAGAGAGCTCTTCGGGCTGCTCGGCGATGCCGGAGACGGAGGGATGAGCTCTGGTTTCTTCGACGACTTTGAGATCGGTGATTTTCTCGAGAGCCAGCTGGTGATGGACTTGGATGGCTCTTCCGGAGGGTCGTTGCAGCCGGCCGATTCAGGCGAGTTGGGCCTGAGCCCATATACCAGCTACCACCCGTGTTCGTCTTCCCGTGTGGAAGCGGATGAGGGTATGGTGGCCGGGGAGAGGCCGAAGAGGCGGCGGGGGAAGAGCAGGAAGAACAAGGAGGAGAGAGAAAATCAGAGGATGACGCACATTGCTGTGGAGCGCAACCGGCGGAAGCAAATGAACGAGTACCTGTCCATCCTCCGGTCTCTGATGCCGGAAGCCTACGTCCAGAGGGTCCGTCTTCTCACTTCCCTGATCTCATACCGTATGTTATGCATTAGGTTGACTGAAGTACGTTCAAAATTGTTACTAAATTAGGTAAAATAAGAGACGGAAGAAACCCTAATAATAATTTAGTTACAATGATTGGACATCCATTCTCTTTAAATAATATTTAGCAATCAAAATTTATGAGTAGAGAAAATTTATGTTAGAAGAGTTTTACTTCTTATAGGTCGACCCCGACTAGAGTCTAAATTAGTTAGAATATGCCCGACTTCTGGATATCATATTATTTGCACCGACGAAAATATGCATTAAAAAATGAATGCATAGAATTACGTGAAAACTGTAGAGAAGAAATAAATTTACTATGAAAATTAGTATAAGATGTGAGAAAATCAGTAACACTACGATAAAAAGCATCCGAAATCTTTAAAAATACAATATGAGGACCCCAAGAGATGAGTGGTGGGATCACAGGCCTCTCAAAATTTCTCAAATTATTTTTAAACATACGAGTTGTACATCAAACTTTTCGGATCGGATCAAATAGAATTCGGGTCATCCAAACTAATAAAAATCTCGTGCTATGTCGACTGTTGCAGGGTGATCAGGCCTCCATTATCGGAGGAGCCATTAACTTCGTGAAGGAGCTCGAGCAGCAGGTCCATCTCCTCGGCGCGAGAAAGCAATCTTCCGGTCACCCCCACCAAGGTCCACCGTCTTCACCTCCACCGCTTCCGTTCTCTGATTGCTTCAGCCTCCTCCGCCGCCACTCCGAGAACCCAGTACCAGCGACGATCCTCGGAGAAGTGCCGGCGGCAGCAGCATCGACGACCCAGCCGAATGAGGTGGCGGACGTAGAGGTGACGGTGGTGGAGAGCCATGCGAGCATGAAGATAAGGACGAAGCGGAGGCCGAAGCAGCTGCTGATGCTCGTCTCGGGCCTGCACGCTCTGCGGCTCACCGTGCTCCACCTCAACGTCTCTACCGTCCGCCAAGTCGTCCTCTACTCCCTAAGCCTCAAGGTTACATAATCACTTCCCATTTCCAGTAAAATATGCTTGCCGGAAAATGATTAACAGGTTATGAGTTTGATTATCAACCAATAAAAAACATACAGATTATGGGCTTGATCGGTGTCGTGATAATTAACATGTTACAGGTAGAAGACGACTGCAAGCTGACATCCGTCGATGAAATCACTTCAGCCGTATATCAGATTCTGGTTAAGATTCATGAGGTAGCCTGTGTGAACTGAAGAAAAGAATTATCTGTTTTCTTTTTAATTAATTTTGTCTATTAATAATCTGTAGGTTTTTTCCCCTATTCCTTGAGCTCACATAATTAACATAGGCTTTTTATTTTTATTTTTTTGGTAGATCATGGCTTTTTATTTAGTTTCATCCACGAACCCGATGTGAAAAATAATAAAATTATACGATTTCTGCTGTAATTTTCTCGTAATTTATGTACGGTATAATATTTTCGAATGTTCAACTTATAACCAAGAAGAAAGTGGAATCGATCTAGACATAATGCTCTTGTGAAAATGTTTGCGACTTGTATCCATGTGCCTATGTGTGAGTAGTAGAGACAGCTCGAGACTAGATGTGTTCTCGGAGTTGAAATGCTCTATTACATCCATCTGCATGCCCATTAATAATGAATTTAAACACGTGTGTTTTGTTATGGAGAGATTGAGGAGGCTCATATGAATTTATTATTGTGGTGTTCTTGATTTCATCATTTGGAAAAAAAATAATTAAAAAAAGAGAGAGAGGAAGACGGTCCAAGTACAAATGAGACAGCTGTCATTGACAGCATTAATGCAAGTGTTAAAAGGCTTTTGCTCTTCTGCATCGACTCTGTCAAATGTTTTCAATCTTTGCGATTATAATATTAGAAAATTAATCCTTTTTCCTCTCATTCTCTTCCCTAATTACAGAGCAGCTTGAATCTTTTATGTAAAAATTGTATAGTTCAACAATTGAATAATCTGTAAATAATTTATGTGAGTGAAAAACTGACATAATAAACTATAATTTTGCTTTATTGAACGATTCGATTATCGAACCATACATTTTTCCTTGGAGGATATGATAATTCTAACTTATGTGAGAGCCAAGATCCACACATGTACTGTCAATGGAGCTTTTCTCCAAGTGTGCAAAATAAAGTGAAAAGTTAATATTTTCTGCTACAACATAGACCTGTACATTTAAAGGAGAGGAGAAAAAGATGAATAAATTGCACACAAAATTTCAGCAATTAGAATCAAGCACAATACTCGTTGATTTCGAGTTTCGAGTTGGGAATACATCAAACTCCGTTTCTAGAAGAGTCGGTATTTTTGAGGAGAGGTTGTTTATTTAATTAACACATATGAGATATGACACGGAAAGATTCATTAATAATAGACACCCAAAAAGAGAGAGTTATTGCCCCACAACATCATTGGAAAAGGCAAGCTGGAATATCCTATTTAGATTCAAATTCAAATTCCAATCATTGGACTCATCGAATGTAATTATGGTACAATGATGCTGCACTGCCCTTTCACAAGGAAGAAATTCTTATATTTAACGAGTATACCAAGTGGTAAAGCTTATTAAAGGTGTGAACGAGCCGAGACGAGCCCTAATCTATGATGTTCAAGCTCTGTTCGTTTACCAATTTGCGAGCTCGGGCCTAAGCTAGCTCTAACTCAATCGAGCCCAATATGTTAAGCTTATGCTCAACTCATTATAGTAAACGAAAGCTTGTCGAGCTTATATGAGCTAAGCCGAGCTGAGAAAGAAAATATAGCTCAGGGGTAGGGTCGTTGCGCCAATTATATAGAGCGAGAAATACTAAGGAGGAAGAGGGAGAGACTTAATTACGACTAGGTTTTCATGAATGAGTAAAAAAGAATGAAATAATTATTCTAAATAAGAATTTGATGCAATAGTGTTGATTATTTTTCTATTTTTCTGAAATTAAAGAATAATAGTAACTATTATTATATAAAATAAAAAAATTTCAGGCTCGTGAGCTTTACGAGCAGAATATTATTAGGTTTGGTTCGGCTCATTTAACCGATGAACCCGAGTCGAGCTCAAGCTTACTAAGATCGAGCCAAATTCAGGCTTCCATTGAGCCAAACCTGAACTGTTCGCCAATCGTACTGTTTCATTTACACCTCTAGTGCTTACGTACGTGATGTTATAAACTAATAAAATTCAGTTATTTCTAGTTTTTTTTATTCTTAAAATTTTATAGAAAAATCTTAATATGGTCAAATATTATTGATTTGTTACTACGTAAATAATATCATGCATTATACCTATTACACAGAATACTCTCGCTTTGCGAAGAGTCATAAGTCTTCTTGATATCAGATTTAGAACAATATAATTGTACTAAATCTTCGTTTCTATAATGTATCATGTTATTTAATTAACTAATCGTTTTGCCAAAAACAAAAATCCGACTTGTATCCTTTCTTCGGAAAACCCTACGTATATTAATAAAAAAAAGATACAAATTGTTTAAAAAAATATAATATTTCACTGATTTTTTTGTATTCAAAAGAGGCGATTATTAGCAAAATTCAGCAACCGCCCTCACGCTTTCGTTAAATCCATCCTCGTACGTGATGATAAGAAATTTTTGCACACCTTTTGGCAAATTACTGTTACATGAAAGGACGTAAAATGAGCAAAAGAGCAGTCCCAGCTACAGTTCTAGAACCGGATGGTTCAGGTACGGTTCAGAATCAAATGGTTTCAATTCAAAATTATGATTCCATCTAGTTCCGAACTAATTGGTTCAGTTTTGTTAACATTAAATAAACTTTAATTTATATATGTAAATCACAGTTAAACTCTTGATACGTGTAAAATTTTCATAATTATTGAGGATTAATTTTACACGTGTCAAGATTTAAAAGATGATTTATACAACGAATGGCTTTTTCCCTTTAGACAACTTTAAACGTGGACAATTACTATAAGAGGGGGGCAAATGTGTTGTAGGGTTTTTCCGCCCCTAGTTGCTGATTATGCAAGGCAATAATTTAGGGGTCCACGTAAGACTACAGGTGAAAAGGCCAAAAAATAAATATATTACGAGAAATATAATTTGATATAATAATATTATTCTCGTATGAAATTGAGAGATTTTGAATTTGATTTTTACCGATAAATACCTTGTTATTAGCTTTTCCTCTTATATCGAACTTAGATTAAATCACATCTTTTATAATCGGAAAAAAATTCTTATATAAAAGTATTATATACATATGCGTGTGTGTCTGTATGTGCATGGAGGAATTCTTCTAGGGTTTACTTCGAGAGGAATAAGATTCCAAACCCTGCTGTCTCCTTCTGTCTCTATTTTTGTTTTTATCTCTCTTGTTGTCTAGCGAGGGAGCACCGGCTTGAATGGATTCCACTCGACAAATCTTTTACACGAACAAATCTCATTATTTACGTGCAATTTTTCTTTTTTGTTAAATCGCCTGAAAACGGTCAAGAAATTATTTTCCTGGTTTGTTTTTTTGTAATCTTTTTATGATAATTGATCAAATCGAAGCAAAACATTAGACACTAGAGAGAACTAAATACATATGTAAAGACAGCCTGAGCTGATCGATGCTGAAGAAAATGATTTAAGGGGGACAAGAACGCACTCTCTCTGATTATTATTGGGCAGACTGCTCTGTCGGTTCTCTGGCCCTCTTTGTAGGTGGATAGGTAGTGTAACCTCATAATTTATGAACTCCACTGATCGAAATTTTTTTATTGATATTGTGGATCATCCGAATTTCATGTGACTAATTCCTACGACTGCTTAGGCATGTTTGAAGGCATGCACAAGACATGATAAACTTACAAGTGCATGATAGTACCGGGGAAATTTAAACTTTGAATGAGATGATACCGATGTTTTTCCCTACTACCAAGCTATTCTCTTGGGGTTAAAGGTGCCTATAATAATCTTGAAAGGTGCAAATAAACAATGATGAAAAATGGTAAAAGATAATTAATGTAGATATTTCTTATTCATGTGTTAAACTCAGATTAATCGAGTAAATAGATCATAATTAGGTAGTCCCAATTCACATGATAATGAAATATGGTAAAAGATAATGTGATATTTCTTGTTCATGTGTTAAAAACTGATTAATCGAGTAAATTGATGCCAACGAGGCAGTCCCAATTCACATGATTATTTTCTGCCCTCCTTATTATACAGCTGTCAATGACTTGCCATGTAAAATCGAAGTGGCATGAAAAAGCTCTCATCAACAAGATTCATAGTATAGTCCTCGAGCCCGTAAGGTTCACATGCCTTATCCGGCACATGTGATTTTTGTGTTATTGCGTGTGCCCTAAGGAGAAGGCGTTGCAACTACCGCTAGGTGGGCACAGAAGGTGCTCGGATATATGCCTCGGTTATTAAAAAAAAAAAAAAGAAGACAATATCCACAGCAAAAACAAAACCCCAGCTATACATTCAATGGTTTACTTAAAAAAGGCAAAAAAAAAAAAGAATCAAAGTAGATTGATTGAAATAATAGTGCACTTCTTACTCTTTAGTAAGATCCCGAATTTAAGTGTTGTGAATAAAAAAGTTCACATTAAAAGAGTTTTACTCCATAATGATCCTTTCTGCTCAAACTGTATTAGTCAAGACTCGTTGAATTTCTGAATAATAGTGTACTGACAGACAGAAAAAGAAAAAGGAGGCGTTCTTCTCTGACTAGTAAGAGAAGTGATTTTTTTCTCCAACTATCGTGTACCCTAACCCTAGAAGAAGAAAGAATACAATACAATCCACAATATTATACAGAAGTATATTTTGCAAAACAATTTGCTCTTGCTTGTTAATCCCAAGTTCATGCAAAAGACATATCCAACCACAAATTTTATGATTCAACTACGGGGTCGTTGAGCAGACGCAGAAAATAATTAAAGAATAAGATTTTTTGCCATCAATTGAAATCGTTGCTAGTGAACTTGTTGGATTAAAATATTAAGTAACTAGGTAATTGACTGTTGAATTCATACATTTCAACCGTAATCTCGAACAAACAGCATGGATTTGTGACTCGGGTTGCGAGTAGCACCCCATTACAAGGCCTTACTGCACATCACAGGAAAACTTGCAGCAGAACCAATGCTTGTAAACAAGAGTAAAGTTCCAGTCTGCAAAGGCACACGTCTGAGACTCCCTTAGGGAAGCTCGGGAGCCAGTTCACTTAGGTGAAAGCACAAATAGTCGTATGCTTGACCGGTTGTAAGATTGCATGTAAGGAAGCAAGTTTAAGGGCTGGAGAGTCTGGGTGACATCCTCGATTGCAAGATTTGCCGCCCCAACTAAACCTAAAAACCGATCGAAGGTCTCGATGTTTCTAATCACCGAGGCAATATAAGCCATGGGATGCTTCCTTGGACTGCTACTGTCATCGAAGTGGGAAGGCGGCTTCTCCTGGTGTAGAAGAGTGGATAGCACTCGAACTAGATCGGGGAGGCATGACGGGTTGTATATAATATCAGCACCTAAGCTGTAGAGAAAGAAACATTGGAACAGAAGAGGGCTCCTGCTAACAAATGCAAAAAACAACTTCGTCAGAAGGAAGGGGACATGGTCGCTGTTTACCCACATGATATCGGGTTTCAAGGGAAGGAGCTCAGTTTCAACTGCAGATTCCCAAGGCAGGTGTATGCATTGTACCTGAGATATCCATTAACTTAATTATTATGAGGCGTTTCCAGCAAAGAGGAGAACACTTGTGATAATGACTGTGGCAATAATGTATCAACCTCAGGACCAGGTTTCTCTAAGAGAAATATTGATGTGGTACGAGTAAAAAATATGAGAGAGAACTGAATGCTCACTGAGCTTGAAGACTTGAGAGGTCCAGGTTCATGATCATCATCAAGGCTCAAGCAATTCGAGCTCAAATTGAGCTTCATGTTGGCCAAAGTTGACAGGTCCCCATCACTTAGTATCACCTGCACTAGATTGAGAGATTTAAGAAGTTCTAATCCTCATGCATTGCATGTAAAAGAATGCTCCCTGAAAGATTTTCATGAAGTCTAGAAGAAACATGTTGCAGAAAGGCCCACTTAACATTAGTTAGAAATCTGAAGAGACAAATGCAGATATACTTTTTTCCTGAAGATGTGTTTCTTAATAGTTCACCTTGTCTGCTTTGACGTGAGCTAGACAGATGCCGACTAAGCCAACCCCTGAACCCAGCTGGAGAAAATAGCAACAAACAAAGGGTAAATCTAAAGCCATCATTTTAGAGGGCACATTGAGCTATAAAAATGTCCATCCAACTGCATTAATCAGGGCATTTTTTTAATGAATTTTACAGAGATGAACTAATAAGCTCATTTCCAACCCATTGAAAACACTACCTACCTGAACTGGAATCATTGCAAATCTTCGCATTTATCATTATGTATCAAACAGTTTTGATATATGAACTAAGGGAAATGGTAGAACAATACAGAAATCAACATAAAGTGTGCCTACCTGTAACCTAATTTATTTTCCTAAAATGGCCATATGTAAGTTTCCAAACTTGAATGAAGCAATACAAAGAATATCTGCTCTGTTTTTAATATTTATTCAATTACTCATGCCTCAGTTCGATATGAACAAGCATGTGGGGCAGATATCATACCTCAAAGCATGATTTCTTCGAAAATAGTTGTGGATAAGAAAGTGCAAGTTCTGCCAAGAATAGACTGGAGGGCCATATCGAGCACCTGAACAAGGATAATTTAGACAGTAAAACAAAACTGTATAACACATGCATATCTTGAACAGCATACATGTCTAATTAGCATCAATGCTCCAGATCAACTAGCTGTTCAAATCATGCTTTCAAAAGTACTGCTCTCTCAAACTAAAGTATCAAAATCAAGTTGACTTAAATCAACAGCTACAACACGGTAAATAGAAATGGAAGCATACCCTGTGTCTCCTTCAAGCATGTTAAGAGAACAATGCAGAGAAACCACTAGTTTCATAGTTATTGAACAGCTTTGAAGCTCATGACAACCTACACATGATGCAATCAGTTGATAACTCTACGACATAACATCTTAATCCATGAGAAAAGATCAAATTAGATAAGTAAGTATCACTGCCTTCTGGAAACAGAAATGAAATGCGCTTCAAAGCCCTCGCATTTCCATTGACTGAATTAGCCTCCTGATAAACAAAGGTTACATCCAAACAATTTCTGAACAACAAGGATAGTGGAATAATAGACAACGTCCTTACTAAGTACACTGCAGACTACCCATGAGTAACCTTACATTTGAAGAAGTAAGATAATCGGTCAACAACTCATAGAATTCATCCAACGCATCACCACGATTCGACTCAATCTCAAATATCAGCTTCTTCAGGAAGATCCTCAAGTATGGGGCATGAGATTTTCCAATCTGCATCGATTACAAGGTTTAAGTTTCCATGAAACCGTAAAACCTTTGGTCCACTAATATGATTAAGTAATAGCACAACCAGGATATGGCAGCCTGCGCCACTTGACTATTCGAAAGTTAACATGAGTAAAATCCAGTGGTTCACGAAGATAATAACTTCAGAAACATCAATTGAACTGTGTACACACTTGTCGAAAGTTTAAAGGGACCGAATTTCCAGTCAACTGAGAAAAAGTCTTGAAAACCAAGAATCATGGACACCCAGAAAATTCTACTGCTAGTGGTTTTGAACGGATGTTGAACCGCATAGCTGTTCAGGAACAAAAAGATCAAAACTTTTCACTTACCTAAATCAGCATATCGGCAGGAATAGGCTTGAATAAAGAGTTACAATCACCCCTCAAGAATAAATGGATGCCCATTCAATACACTAAAGAATCATGATACATAGAACATCTAATTGAAAGAGACGAAACGGAATGAAGAAAGAGTATAAATGCCAATCCGTGCACATGGACCATACAGCTTCCCTCACGCAGTGATCCCAGATAAACCTTTGGACGCTCACCGTGACCGAGCCTCCACCGCACAATCTGAGATATGGGCATTTAAGCAAACAGCAGAAACTCAAAGTGGATACCACCCGAATGGATATCGAGACGCCATTAAGAAAACTTGATGGCTCGGAGGAAGAAAGAGTTCACTACCTGGCGTAAGATAGTACAGTGTCTGCGGGTTCCATGGCAAGGAAGGCAGAAACCAAGTGGAGACCAGAGGAGGCAGGGAACCCTTCGCCGCCATCCGCCATGAGAAATTGAGCCAAAGCTTCAGGCTTTAGAATCTCCCCCGGTTAATTAAAGCAGTTACTACAGGGTTTTTGTTGAAATAATTTTTCCAAATTATTAATATTTTTAATTTTTATATGATTTCGTAAATAAAAATTTTCTTGAAACTAATGATTTTGCAAATAATGTCTTGATTTCGATGTATAAATTTCCAAATTTTCAGATAAATAGTTTGGGATAGGAAACCTTATTTTATTTTATTCCGATGCAAAGAACCTTATCTTATTTTATTTTGCACAGTGAGGGCAATGTTTGCTTGATCTGGTGGGGAGACTTTGAGAACTAGCAATCTATCCCCCCCAGTTTGCTTTTCAATCCATGAATCTTCCCATCATTTTCTTGATTGCCTCATCTTTTTTCGTGAATTACTATCCCCGATCACGGACCTCTGACTCGACTTTCTTGCAAGTTTCTTGAGACACAGGCTAAAGTCTCGGGAATCTTGAGGTTAGGTAGTCAGTCTACCAACCCGAATACCGACGGATTCTCTCAAAGCACCATCGAATTCCAGGCTCTATTGGAGAAATTTTATGACCTTCACTTCATCATCCATTTCCTTAGTAAAAACCCAAACTTTACATGAAAAACATATGTTCGTATGTGCATAAAAATTCGAACTTGATCGGATTACGTGTTTGAGAGAGAATCAGGGTAGCCGACCAGATAAACCAGCTGTCTTTAGGGGGACATACCAAGAATGCTGCTGCTCTTCATTCCATTTCTAGGTTTCCCTCCTTGGAAGCAAAACTTACTTTTCACGCATAAAATAATGCCCACCCAACACCAAGAGGGGTTGGGCCGAGTGGTAAGCAGCTCGGTGCCGCTTAAGGAGGTCTCGGGTTCGAGACCTCACGTACGCAGACACCCCTCTTGGGAGCCTCACCCGCCATTGCCAGGCGTGCGACCCGGGGCGACCAACGGATTAGTCAAGTATGGTTGGCTGAAAGATGCCATCTCACCGCTGGTGGGGCCTGCTTGGATACCGTGGCTGGCGACCAAAAAAAAAAAAAAAATAATGCCCACCCAACATTATTGTTTGTACTGTTTGCTCAGAAAAGCAACAATGAATCATTTGCGGTTGGTAACTAACATTATTAAGTGAAAACTACAATCCTCTTGCTGACGCTGAACAATAATGGCTCACAGCAAGACTTGCCCTCTCCTCCTCCAAGCTTTCACTTTGCTTTCACTCTGCTCGATCACCGCCACTTCAGTACAATTCAATTTTCCGTCTGTTTTCAACTTTGGCGATTCCAATTCCGACACGGGCAATCTAATTGCTGCCGGGATCGAGAGCCTCAATCCTCCTAATGGACAGAGCTATTTCAGTGGTCCGTCAGGGCGATACTGCGACGGACGTCTTATTGTCGACTTTCTCAGTAAAAATCTTATGGAACTAGTTAGCTGCATTTTGATGATCTATTCTATTCTGCAGTTTTGTCCCTTATTCCTCCGTTTCCTCTGTACTAGATTATTGGGTAACCCCCCTCCCCAAGAGACCTTTTATCTTCCTTTTTCGAGAAAGCTTACGAGATATGATATTTTTCAGTGGATGCGATGGACTTGCCATTGTTGAATGCCTACTTGGACTCGATCGGGGCACCTAGTTTCCGAAAAGGTTGCAACTTTGCTGCAGCTGGATCCACCATCCTTCCAGCAACTGCAAATTCTGTTAGCCCATTTTCCTTCAGAGTTCAAGTCAACCAGTTCCTTCGCTTCAAAGATCGGGTCCTCGAATTGCTCTCCGAGGGTAGTGTTTTTGGGTCTTATGCATTGTGCTTTTAATATGGGTCTGCTGGATTTTGGAAGATAAATGGTGACATGTTTGTTTTCTCCTTGTTCTTTCTTCTGCAGGAAAGAAATTTGATAAGTATCTTCCATCGGAAGATTACTTCACAAAGGGGCTTTATATGTTCGATATCGGACAGAATGATCTTGCTGGTGCTTTTTACTCCAAATCATTTGATCAGATTGTTGCCTCGATCCCAACAATTTTGTTAGAATTTGCAGCTGGGTTCACGGTATGATTGGGAAGTTTCCCTTGGTCCATTTGCATTGTCTGAATTAGTATATGAGAAAACAATGTAATTTATGATCAGTTAGTGTATCTTGTTATTGCAGACATTATATGAACAAGGGGCTAGAAATTTCTGGATTCATAACACGGGGCCTCTTGGTTGCATAACTCAGAATGTGGCCAAGTTTGGGATCGACCCGTCAAAGCTTGACGAGCTGGGGTGCGTCAGCAATCACAATCAGGCTGCTAAGCTTTTCAACCTGCAACTTCATGCCCTCGTCACAAAACTACAGGGGCAGTATCCTGATGCAAACATCACCTATGTCGATATTTTCTCGATAAAATTCAATCTCATCTCGAATTACTCCCGATATGGTATGCCTCAGTTGTTTGCTCTGGTCAGACATTCAGAACAGCTTGAACTATGAACAAGGGTTGGAAACTTCCTTGATTTGTTCGCGATGATTTTTTTTTGCAGGATTTGAGCAGCCATTGATGGCCTGCTGTGGCTATGGAGGTCCTCCATTGAACTACGATACTAGGATTTCATGTGGGCAGACGAAGATTATAAACGGGACATCAGTCACTGTGAAAGCTTGTGATGATAGTTCCGAGTATGTCAACTGGGATGGGATTCATTACACGGAAGCTGCGAATGAATATGTTTCCTCTCAGATACTTACAGGAAGGTTCTCTGATCCGCCTTTTGCAGATAAAATGCCTTTCCTTCTGAAGCTCAAGTTCTGAAAGAATACCTACCGGTTATTCAATTGATTTCATTTCTTGTCACATTAATGCGCAGATCTCCCATTATTGATTGATACAGAAACATCTTGATTTTGAATTTGTCTCCTACATATGCGGTGAAGTGCAGTTGTAAGGGTGGAAACCTTAAAACTTCATGTTTTAAAAGGATTTTGCAGATGAAGCAAAGCACCGCAAGTGTCTGTATCTGCTGTCAAAACAATCTTCATAAATTTCCCCGTGTAATCCGAGAAAAGATCAAAGATCACAGAATTGAACAAGAAGAAGACTAAAGATATCATGTACTGGATTTACAAAAGAAGTGAAGTTCAAATATCCTCTGATCTACAAGTTTCTCACTATTTATCTACGACGTAACTTGATCATAATTTGATTCATCTGGATAAAGCCCAGTAGTAATGGAAGCTGTCTGCTCACTTTTTCGATACATAAGCATAATATTGTGCCATCGGAACAACGAAAGCAATCACCAACAACCCTCCAACAACAAGACTGAACTGTCCCCTTTTCTCTTCGGTCTCTTCTCGGGTCTTGAAGTTGGATTCCCTCTTGTTGTCATTGAATTTTGGCCCACCCGGGTCAGGAAGCCCATCGATAGCAGCAACTAGCCGTTTAGCACTGCTGTAAACGGCTTCGTTGTACTTCTCTTCTGTAGCCAATACTGTGCCACACAAACAAAATAATGTGACACATGTGAGGCTCAAGAGACATCATACAAGACCTTTAGCTGAATCCATCCCCTGAAGTCGAATTTACTGAAATGATCACTATTAGAAAGAGAAGTAGATGTAGCAACTGAAGAGATATGTGGCACACACTAGTTTAGAAAATGAGAGACAATACATCACTGTAAGCAAGACCCCAGCAAGACCACAGCGAGAGAATGTAAAAACGCAGTTATCAAAAGCATAGTACCAGGAGGTTTTCGGAAACAGTGGCATCTAGAATGGTATCTCCAACAGCCTTGATGAAGTCAGGCCCGCCAGTGACTGCACCTTCCTTTTGACTAGTAATGAGCACAACGATGCCCTTGTTGCTGCCCTCTTCGAGGGTGGGGTACCAACGCTCCAGGACTTGATCAGCATACTCAAAAGCATCAGCTTTGCTCTGCACCTCATAAAGTTTTCAATTTGTGAGTAATCGGCAGCACATGGCCACAGCAACTCAATACACTGGAAAGTCCTGTTTATTTGCCAAATACCCCGAGTGTGTCCCATGTATGTCTAAAATGCTTTGAAACTTCATCAGGATCTTGGCTACATCCCCACAATATCAACCAAGCTTTATATATACATGCACACAATAAATGCGTATGCAGATTGAACTTTCCACGCTCTATTAGCAGTGCAACATTGCCCCAAACAAAGACATACGATCTGTGATGAACCCGACCTCACACTAACAGTATTTTTCTAGAAACTCGTGATAACATGCAGGATGCTTCAAGACAACTCAACTGATTGATCCAGTCTTAGAATTTGTTCTCTGACTACCCTCAGGTATAAGTTCCCTCTCACACTTCAAGTAGTTATGTTTGCAAAGAAAAGATTCAAACTTTATGATGGACATAAGAACTTACAGTGAGCTTCCGGACAGTGACGAAATTGATGTGGAAATTCTTTCTCGACTCGAGGTCAGACAACAACCGCTTGAGATCAGACCTCGTGACTCTGCTAAGAACACCGGCATCATCGACCACATATGATTCCTGAGGTGGGCCATCGTTGAGCACATCGAACTCAGAAGCAAATGCAGGGCTTTCAGGCAGAACCGGGCAGAAGTTCAGGGCCACAGTCAGAGCAAAAGCTGTAAGCCCCTGCTGGGCATGGGAATACCAGTTCCTGGGCTCTGCCAAAGACAGCTTCTTTGGTGCAAAATCTCGTCTTTTGACGCTGCATATGGTGGTTTTAGCGAGGAAGAGAGTCTCTGATCTTGAAAGGCTCGGTTTCGGACAGATGAGTGGGGAGAGTGAACGAGAAGAGATGATAGTTTCCATTGGAAGACGCATAAAGAAGGAACGGCCACAAGAAAAAAGAAACTTCTACCGATTGACCACTAGCTTTCCACGGATTTCACTCTGCTGTATCCTGGGCATCTCCAGAAATTTGGGTGGTTTGCATTTGTTGTCTACGTGTGAATGAGGATAACGCCGCCGGCCATGGAAAAGAGCTGAGGGATTTTTTGCTCCAGTACTGTTTCGAAATCTTGTCTTGAACAATTTTAGATGTGCTATAATTTACACTTGAACCCAAATTTCACCATATTTTTTGCTGAAAGATCATAAAAAAAAAGAAAACAATGGGGCAATTGCACTCCTGAGCGTTCATTTACTAGATTACCCCTCTAACAACTCAACAATCACAAGTGAACCTTCATCTGGAAGTAGATATAAACCCCCCTCCCCTGTCCCACATTATCTCCTACCGCTCTCCCAACAGTCATGAAGCCCCCCTTCTTCGCAAGTTTTCCATGGCCTTTCTCCTCTCCTTCTCTCGCCACCCGCCACCAAACCCTCCTCAAAGCCCCAACTCAAAACCCATCCCTCCCTTGCCTTCAAGACCCAAAACCATTCTCTTCGACACCAAAACTTCTAAGAGAGCCTTCATCTTCACAGCTGCCCCATTCCTGTTTATTACCTCCCTAACATATTCCTGCCCGACCATAAAATCTCTAGCTGAGTCTCTTCCTTCTCCAAAACCGCTGCTCTCGGGTATTGCCAATACCAAGTCCTGGTTCCAGTACTATGGCGACGGATTCTCTATTCGGGTGCCACCTGAGTTTGAGGACATCATGGAACCAGAGGTGCTCAATATTTCTATATGCTTTGAGTTCATTTCTATCTGGAAGATCCAAATGCCTGCAAAAAAGGATCATTTTTACCCTCTTGGCATTTCGTAGAGGGCAGATTTATTATTGGAGAGGAAAGTGGATTTGTGTGAACTTTGTTTTTAATTTGCTTTTGATTGGATAATCAATGTAGATATAACTTCCAAGTTGATTTCCATATAATCTGGAGGTTCAGGTGGGATGTTTCGTTTGTTTCTCATCATGTTATGTACTAATGATGTCTTGTCTATCCTGGGTTAATATTGGCAGGATTTCAATGCTGGTTTATCTCTTTATGGAGATAAGGCCAAGCCAAAAACATTTGCTGCTCGGTTTGCGTCTTCTGATGGGTATGTTGTATAAGCTGGCTATCTTCTATACATACGTTTTTCCTTCTTAAAATTGCAGTACTTCCCAAAGTGCTTATTTCATCGACATTTCATCCATTCTGTGAAATCTTGGCCATAGGCATTCCCACATTCTGTCTTCAATATTCTTGATGGTGCTTGTTTGCAGATCTGAAGTCTTGAGCGTTGTGATTCGCCCAACAAATCAACTAAAGATCACTTTTCTGGAGGTTTGTGCTTTGCGCATTAAATATTCGATCGCCCATTATAGAGAGTTGTGGATTGCTTCGGCAAATGGCTAAAATCTCAGGACAATTTTCATGTTCGAGTGAGTTGTAGGATTGCATCATCTGGTAATTTGGGAGTCGGCTAAATATCAGTCAATTTTGCTCCCTTTCTTTTAAGTTATATATCTGGAATCCATTGTCAGTCATCGCTGTGATAGCAACTTGGTCCTTTCGATTCCCGGCTTCCATTTATGGTTTGATTCTATTCATGCATGTGATCATTGTATTGATTCAGGAGCTAAACTTTTGTAAGAAGCAACATCGAATGGCTTTTATGGTTACCATAGCCCTCAAAGGTTTTATCCGACTAAATTTAGAAGTGGACATGGATATCATACTTGGAATATATAAATAAGTAAAGGACGGGAAGATTCTCAGTATGCAGCTGCATGTTGGTCAGGACAGGATCTTTTACTGCTCCCTCGATTTCGAATAAATTTAGATTCATTACTACTCTTAACAGGCAAAAGATGTTGGTGATTTAGGTTCGTTGAAGGAGGCAGCAAAAATTTTTGTTCCAGGTAGGTCCTGCTTGATCCTCCTTACACATTTTCTTGACTTCCAGTCACAAACCAATCTAATTGCCTTTTTAAATTTCGAATCCTCTATTGATCCTGCTACTAAGGCCAGAAATTTCTTTTGAAAAACCATTGAAATGACAGGTGGGTCAACTTTATACTCTGCTCGAACAATTAAAATAAAGGAAGATGAAGGTTTGCGGTGAGTTTACTCTCAACTCTCCCAGGCATTGATTGTAGGTATTTCATTATAATAATATGTTCATCGATTCGAGACATTACCATAGCCAGATACGAGTAAATCTCATGTAACGTGATTAGCAGTATTGCCTTCTCCACATTTTTAAGCCAATTCCAGCACATTCTGTTTCATAGACAAGTTTTATCTAGTCAATGGTAATTACGTATTTGATTCATCTCAGGACATATTACTTCTATGAATTTGGAAGAGATGAACAGCATGTAGCCCTGGTAGCAGCCGTAAATAGTGGAAAGGTTTTTATAAGTCCTTTGCTGGTTTATGATCTGCTACCTTCAAGAAGCCAGATAACAGTATCTTCTTCCAATATCATAAGTTTGATTCCTCAGTTTGTACGATTTCATTCATAGACGATCATCTCCAATGTGCAGGCAATTATCGCTGGGGCAACTGCTCCACAATCTAAATGGGATGATGACGGAGTGAAGCTTCGTTCTGCTGCTATATCCTTAACAGTTCTATAATTGTGCTTGCGAGTGTCCAATCTCTAGTCGAATCCCTCATAAGTTTAGGAAGTCATTTATTTAGTCGTGTCTAGAGATATTGTCATTGAGATTCTGCTAGCACCATTTGTTGAGTTCCTTGAGTTTGCGGCAATTTTTGCTGGAAAAACCAATTCTATGAGCATGATGGATTGGCTTTTTAGTCTGTAATTCTTTTTCTGTTATTCATATAAAGATTGCCATTCTTCTATGGAGATTATGGTTTCTGTGTTAGATGAATTTGTCAAGAAAGCCAAACATGTGTAGATATTCACGTCCTAACCTTTCAATAATCACGGTTTGATTGAAATACGCAACCCTTCGATGTATAAGCCAACAGTCATAACAGCCTAAGTTTCTATCCGTGCCATTGCCAAAGATCTGGTCTGATTTGATATTAGCGATTTTATTTGACCGAGATAAAGATTTCTCTTGTAATTCGTGTAGCATCCTTATCCCCCGGAATAAAATGTTACAATTAAAGTTGCACCGAGAAACATCTTGAGTTGATTAGCAGATTACCTTATGGAAATGAAAATCAGGTTTGCCGATAATTACGAGAAATGATCTGTTCATCCATGGATAGACTTCTTTTTTGGAATGGATGGATAGACTCCTTATTAGAGGTTGATTGGCAATTTCTTGTTGAATTTATCTCGGTCCTTACTATGAGGGATTGGTCACGGTGTATCGTTCAGTGTCCTAATTGTTCGATGATAATAGGAATGCTTTTGCAACAATTTGATTCTCCATGGAAACTTTCATCTTCTTATACGTCGGCATGGATGGACGCATTGGACATTGAGAAATGGAAAAACAGCAAGGTATCCCATTCATCCATCAACCACCATGCATATAACACTTCCAAGTCAAGTTCACAAACCTCATGGATCACAGGAATGCTTCATAATATGTAAAGTTTGCCCAGGATTTGATTCCGAATCCTTTGCCTACTTTTTGCATGAATTTGATCCAGTCAAGCAACATCAGTGGCCGTGAGTGCGACCTTGTCCCGGTTGGAAGAGCTGTATTTGTTTCCCAATAGCAAATGTCAACAACTTGGCTCAAAAACACCAAAAATGAATTCGGGCAGCAGGTATATTTCTAGAACTTCAAGCCTTTTGTTGCAGTTCTCAGATTCATCGGAAATGTCGTATTCAGAGGTTGATGGGCTGATGATCACCTGTACCATAATAGTTGTCCTATTCAGCACTACAATAACTTACCTTACTGTCTGTGGATCATGTTACTCTTGAAATGGATCTTTTATCCTTTTAAAGAGGTGTTTGGTTCCATGATGAAGCCTCTGTTCGAAGTGGTCTTGTTGAGCCATTACAAGCCTGGCATTTCAGATGCAATCGATCTCCGAGCCCCAAGGATTTGAGGTTACAGTTCACTGAAAATGGAGTTGAGAGTAGTGAGCAGGGAAACAATCAACCCAAGGGAAGTAGCTTGAGATTGCTCATGACACACACACCCATACATAGCTATCCATTATTGGTGGAGGAAGTTTGACGACAAATTTATGAGACCAGTGTTCAGTGGAAAAGGATTCGTCCCATTCATTCCTGGGTCTCCAACATGAAGAGCTGATGAGAGTCACGAAAACAATAGCTGAAATCAGGTAGCTGACAGTTGTTTATTCTTCCCTCCCTTTTGTCATTGAAAAGGTCTGGTTGTAGTATTACCTTTTGCCTTGTACAGCAAACTAAAGCCACTTTCAGTACAAATATTTTGTAGTATTCTCTTCTTCCTTCTTTTCTCCTCCTCATTGGCAAAGAGATGTCGTTGATATCTTTTTTTTGGTAAATTTATGCTACAATATTTTATATGTCAAACATTTTATCATTTGGTTTGTAGTTCAAGAAGATGAATTCACATAGGCCCTTTTGTTCTTTCTTGGCCAGGAGTGAGATAATTTTGATTTAGTTTGACAATGAAATATGCGCGAATAATTACACATGGTATGTTGTTTTCTTTGTCCGCGGGGCATCCTTTTTCTTTATGCAAAAGAGTTTGACATCAATTTGCTTCCAAGAAAAGAAAGGAACACACATTATTCTAGCATTATCATCTCCAGAGATTACAAGCAATATTGGCATTGCTTCATTGTCCCACTTTCATTGATTAGCATTTTCATTGAATGGATTAGAAAGAAATCTGTCTCTGATCTCTCAGCATTTGCCAGAAGCTGTTCGAGATCATCATGAAAAGCTTGGCAGCACAGGCTTACAAGACCGTGACACTGGGAGATCATGCTCATGGAACATTCACTCAAATTTACCCACAAGCTAGTTCCATTCGTATTATCAAACAAGAGCCGTGCCTGATGCAACAATATGCAGAGATGGTCAATGTGGAGGAAGCAGCAGCAATGGGTAATTCGGTGTCAGGGACAAGACTTATCTCTTTAAAGGAAGATCTTAAGATGGAAGTAGATGAGAGTTTCCCGCCATGTGTTGATGATGGAGAAGTAGGTGGAGATGAAGACCCCAGAGAATCAAAGGGGTTGAATAAGTCAGTTAGCATCCATGACAAGGTTGAGAAGATCGTAGCGACAAAGAAGAAGGTGATGATGATGAAGAGGATTCGCTCCGTGGGAAAGGTGTGCTTTCCGGAGCATGATGGTGTGCATTTGCCTTTGAAATCTATGTTGAAAGTTAGCTTTGATCTGAATTTCACATCTAATCCTAGTCCTAATACCTAGTAAGAAAAGAGAGAAACATGAATTAGGGAGGAGCCAGAAAATCATCATAGGATCATACATTGTGTACTGAATTGTTCATCACAAATGGGCTAAATTTCTACAATTTTTCCCTGTTTCTTTGCTCAGAATCACTTCCCACCTACATCCTCTCCTCCACTGGGAAATTCCCAAGATCCTGCTACCTGACACCCAACACTCCTCCCTTATCCTGACCACCCAGTTCCTACTGAATGATCTCACGATCTCCCATAGCGCAGGCCATGTCCTCGTGATACCTCCATTTTTATACAATCTTGTAGACACATACACACATTTATTTTATTTGGGTGCTGAAAAGAAGATAATCTGGGGATGGACTACTGACTATTTTACTTTTATTACAGCCTTAGATGTTGAGGAATACTTGCCTCAGTAGCTCATATAGTGAAAACCAAAGAAATTGAGGAACAACTTTTCTTGTTTCCTTCCTTATAATTCTAATAGTTGAAGTGGAATATTATATGAGGTTCGACCAAAAGTCTTCCATCGTTGAGCTATTGATAAGAGCTTTTACATCCCATCTCGATGGCTAGCGAGAACGGTGGTGAATTGTGAAGATAGATACTGCTGCATCATGATGGTGGTCGATGGCCTTTTTGTAATGAGTGAGGAGGAAAAAGAAAGGGTTCAATTATTTCCATCAAAATACCACCAACATGTCCCGATCTTTTCTCCCTGTTTCCTCCTATTGTCTTTAGTTCATTTTTCCAGTTTTGGATCTCTCGGATAAATAGTGGTGGTGAAGGATGTTGATGTTGGTTGTTGCAGTAGGAGTCATGTTTGTGCTGTCACAACTGTAACTTCTAAATTTGGTAATGAGAAGAAAGTAACTGCTGCTGATGTCTTCCTCTGTCTCTTTCTTCCATCTGCTACTGACACCCACAAACAATGTTTTCCCCAAAGATTCCAACTTTTAGTCACCCAAAATCTTGCCCATCTTTCTTCTCTTGGTGCGCTGAAACACTGGCACTCACTTGACATAGCCGCACTACTTATCTCACTATCCTTCCCCACAGCCATAGTCATCATCAAAGCCGGGCAGATATTTCTTCGTGCCACCCAGATGACACAAGTCTTGGAGCCTACGCACTGTCAGGTACGCAAACATAACTCATCCAGTAACTGACTAAACGACCTCATTGGCATGATCATCTAGTTGGTACAGAAGGTTGCCACCACGTATCATGCAACTTATGATGCTGACGACGGTGGTGGTGGCAGCTCACTGCCTCATGGCACCTCACGTACCCCTCCGTGTTCACAACAATCTTCCACTCCCCGATTTCCTGGTAGTTTTCTTGGAATCTCTTGCTTATACAATCTTGGTCTTCTTGCACTTCCTCATGTTCTTCTCCCCCTCCTTCCATCATTTCCTGTTCTTTTTCTTGTTCTTCAGTTTCCATGTCTTCGTCTACAATCAAGTCCAGCCTCAAGCGCCCATCTTCCCTGGAAACCCGGAAAATCTCAGGTTGGTGAATCCTCACCTCGGTCAGCTCCAGCCTCCCACCCGTCCTTAGCAGGCGAAGGAAAAAACTTCACTGGCCCTTGTGATTCAAAGACGAGATTGGCAGAGGGAGCTTCTTTTCTCTCCTCCTCTCCCTCTCCTCCCTCCACCTTGTCCTCTCCATGGGCTTTGCAGGCTAGGGAGGGAACCACTCATCGGACGAGAGATCATCAGAGCTCTCAAAGCCAAGGCCTTCTGTGCAGGACATGAGCCCGTCAGCAACCCTTCCTCTGATCTCATCCCCGAACCCAAACCCACCCCAGTCCTCCTTTATCCGAAGTGGAGGGGAATAGCCCGCAATTGACTCCACCACATTTGGCCCTCGAGGGAAGTCACTTGTGGCGGAGCAAGGGGGAGAGTCCATTAAGTTGGTGAAGCCAAGAAAAAAGCGATGACCCTTTATGCAGAAGCTCATGATCATTATAGTGATGAAGGGAAAAAGGGAACTTTTGTCCCTTACACACACAAGGCTTTTTGGTTCTTGAAGAGAAAGGTTGGCAAAGAGAGGGAGTCGGTTATATAAATGAGAAGATCATGGCGTCAATGATTGTTTGATCTGTTGAGGACATTAATAATATCCTCATGCCAAAGATAGAAAGGAAAGAGAAGTAATAGGGAGGCACGGGGAGAGATGGAATGGCTAGGAGATTGCCAACAGTGCAGAAGGGGTTGAAATATTAGCTGGACAGATAGAGAATGGTGCCCGGGTCCCACAAGAGATGGCCTAAGACTTCACCTATTGTCTTTCTCTATCTCTGTTACTTACAACCCATTAATCCCCACATTCATCATCCTTATCTCTAAAGTTTGACTCACTGCAGCCTGAAGTTAAATGTAAACAGATAAACTCAGTCTGCATATTGTATGTTGAATTTGCAGTCACATGCATCTTCGGTCGTAGAATAACTCTGGAGCATGCTTTTATAGTGAGCATGTGATTGACCGGCTGTGCTCCTGAATTGGGGTGGCTTGTTTGCCATATTGATAGTCAGTTATGTGTTTAAGAGTATTTATGGATAGGTTTTAATGACTGAGCATTGTGGAAAATATGTCCTTTCTCTATCCACAGCCGGTCTTAGAGCTGAAACTGCAAAATAGAACATTCACTTTTGTTCCAAGCTTGGATGCAAACCCGGAAAGATAAGAGGAAAGGGTGGAGGCAGCCTTGTGCTGACTAGATGATGATGACAGTGAGGTTGGGTGTCCAACTTTTACAAAATTTACTGTGACTCTAATATCGTGTTGAATACTACCCTCGGTCAGCTTATAGTGAATTGAATAATGAACTGACACCGTGTTAGATATTGCAGTGTACTTATACAAAATTATTCTGAGCTTCCCCCAAGAGGGAAAGTGCTTCTGGAAACCAGATCATAGTCCGGCCTACCAGACCAGGCAGAGCTTGTAGTCCTCTTTAGAGCAAATCCTCTTCCTAGTTTCCCTGATAGGGGAATCCTTGAGCAACCACACAACAACCATCTAGTTTCTCACTGGTCTATAATCCTAGTGAATTGACCAACCCTTTTGGGACAACTCAAGTCCCATAATCTGGGAATATTGGAAGAGGGCACTGAGCTTGGACTGATAGATCTACCATATGACCTTGGACACATCATATTCAGAGACCATCATGCCATGAAAATGAGGAATCTTCAAATTTTTGTTCACGACAGAGACAGAAGAGTTTGATTCTGGTGCTTAGAAATGTTCTGATGTATTCTGATCTGGTGTGCAGTGTTTGAAACAAAAATCAAATTCTCATATTGAATA
This sequence comes from Lagerstroemia speciosa, assembly GCA_037672795.1. Lineage (NCBI taxonomy): Eukaryota > Viridiplantae > Streptophyta > Magnoliopsida > Myrtales > Lythraceae > Lagerstroemia > Lagerstroemia speciosa. Next base: position 1,023,525 of record CM075304.1, on the reverse strand, counting down.
AGACACAAGAAGAAAAAACGCAAGTTAACAAATCTTTTGTTACAGTTGAATTAGTGGAGGGTTCTCTTTGTAAATAGAGAGAAAAGTGGAATGGGCTTCTTTGTAATGGACAGGGAGATGAGGGACTAGATAGTAAAGAGTCTTGTAATGACAGTAAACCAGTATTAAGAGTTGTAACAGAGCCACCGAAGGCTTCAGCGATGAATGAATGAAAATTTCCCTTCTTTCTCTGATTTCTTCTTCTCTCCCGATCCTTCCAACTTCTTCTTCCTTCTAATTCTTCTCCATCTTTGATTAGAACCATAACAATTGGTATCAAAGCTCTGCGATTCTTGAAATACCATGGCCGAAACTCCAGCTCAGGAGATTCACAGGATCGATTAGTCTGTGGACGCGCTACGTGAGCAAATCTTTCAGAAATTCGAGCAATCGGAGAAGGTTATGGAAGAGCTGTGTAAGATCGTGGAAGATCAGGCCATCCAACTATCTCAGGTGGTCGGCAATTTGTCTCGGCTAACTCCAAGTACACTGACTCAATGTGAGACTGCTCGAACCCCTGCTCATGTGGAAAATGCTCCGTTGCTGTTTGGTCGAATAGACAAGGTTGAATTTCCTCAGTTTAATGGTGAAGACTTCCTCGATTGGCTATATAGATGTGAAAGGTTCTTTGAATTTGAAGGAATTACCGATGAATATAAACTGTGACTGGTAGTCCTTCATTTGCAAGGGAAGGCATTGTTGTGGCATAGAGGTTTAATGAAGGAAAGATCTGAGGAAGATGGGCTGATGAAGTGGGGAGAGCATATACAAGTAATGAATGCTAGATTTAACGAACATGCTTATGAGGATCCTATGGTTTATCTAACTAATTTGGTGTAGTATGGATCTATGAAGGAATATATCAATCAACTTGATGACCTTGGTGAGGATGTTCTTGATCATATTGAGGTCGAGCAAGAACAGGAGGCATCCGACTGTGATTACCATGATAAGGATGTTCTCAATCAGATTAAGATCTTTGATTGCCATTATGACTCTGATGTTGAAAAGGAAGATAGACCTCAACAAGTAGAGGCTAGTGTTCATTCTTCCAAGAAGCTGCTTAGTTTAATGGACGGGTTCATAGCTGAGAGTAAAGATTTCACCGGAATTAGCTTAACCCACTGTGAATATAAGGCAGCAAGTGTCCACACTATCCAAGGCATCATTGAACACTTTGTGGAGGCCAATAATGAAGAACCTCACATCTCCCTTGCTTGCCAAAAGATTTTGAACAATTACATAATGTTACAGCCTCAGGCATTGACAAGCAGTAAAGCTTTAAAACTCTGGTCTGGTAAGTTTAATGCTTATGTGAAATATGAACATGTTGAATTGGCTTGGAATGCTGTTGAAAAGCTAAATGATAAGGATAATTGGAGAAACAACTTCAGGGTCTGCTTACTGCTTAGAATTGGCTCAACACTTGTTCAAATACAGAGTTTGTGGCTATTTTCGGTTGAAGGGAGGATAAAAGAAGAAAACAAACAAGTCATATCAGCTGATGAGATTAGGCAGCTTAAAAATCTTAGAATGGGAGTTTTCGAGTCTAAAGTCCGTGAAATTCTTAAAAGTGGTGCTCCTATTAAGGAAGAACACAGATGGCAGTACCCTGAACAAAATTCTGGAAAAACTCTACCGTCCGTGCCCAAGGTAGCAAATGGACTTGTGAAGGTGTGGATCGACTCATTAGAACATGAACAGCTTGTAACTAGTTGGAGCTCTCCATCAGCCACCCACCAAATCTCTTTCTCCTCTCCTTTCACTTTGGAGGAATCCAAAGCATTCCTCACCGTCTTCCTTGGTGAGCATGCTCTCTCCAATACCTTGGGTATGTGCACTGTCCTCCCTAATTTACTTCCTGAATCCTTGAGCACAGTAGGGAGTCTCGACTTCGAACCACTAGGCGTCACCAAGGAAGAAATGGACATATAAGAGAAATCAAACACCAACTTGTACAACATTTCTGCTTTTTTGGGTTGTCAGTTGACACTTCTATTTATGGTTGTTAATGCGGTGGCTGCATTGCCTAGTGAAGCCATCCACGTCAAAATCTTGCCTTTCAATTCAGTGGATGCAGGTGATGGCTTTACCTCCAATGAGGAAGTAGTGGTTACCAGTGATATGGGTTTTGTTAATGGGTCTAAGTTGGTTGTCAAAGCTGACGTGAAAGCAATTCACCGTATTCAGAAACATTTGTATTTGATTGCTGCTGATTTATTAAGGAACATTTTGGAGCAAATGTTTGAGAGGCAGTGTACAAGTGGTGGTGATTTGAGGAGCAAGTTTAAGGTTGTGCAGGACACACTTTATGCAAGGGATGATGATAGATCTGTGCACAAGGAACATTCTTTTACGATAGCTTGGGAGGCCTTTAGTGAATGTCTTGCACTTGATGGGTTGGAGCTAATGAGAAAGGAAATGGAGGGTGAGGTGAGTGTGCAATTGGAGAGGATTAATGAGAAGAAAAAGAAGCTGAGATATGGAGTCATATTTGATCAAGGAAGAAACAGAGACATCCGATTTCAAGTAACGCTAGTAAGACTTGAGTTTTGTGTGGAAGATTTTTCTCTTGGAAGATACCGAGGATTTCGATTTAAAATTAGCCATGTTCAGAAGAAGAAACTTGGACAACTAATTTTTCATTGCTGTTCAAATGTGTTCACAACTCTACATATATATTTTTTTTTTCAGATGGACATTGGCTCAATTCTAGTTAACCTTGGGGACAAGGTTTCATAAGGGGGGAGAAATGTTACGGTTGAATTAGTGGAGGGTTCTCTTTGTAAATAGAGAGAAAAGTGGAATGGGCTTGTTTGTAATGGACAGGGAGATGAGGGACTAGATAGTAAAGATTCTTGTAATGACAGTAAACCAGTATTAAGGGTTGTAACAGAGCCACCGAAGACTGCAACAATGAATGAATGAAAATTTTCCTTCTTTCTCTGATTTCTCTATGTTCTTCTCTCCCGATTCTTCCAACTTCTTCTTCCTTCCAATTCTTCTCCATCTTTGATTAGAACCGTAGCATCTTTCTTCATATTTCCACTCAAATTCTCACGGTTGTCAACCTATAACCCTCGATGCTCATATAGATGCCAAGCTCCATTATTACCGTGGACCATCCCATGCAGAATAGAGAGAATTTTGTGAACTTGCAGTAGCATATGGACAAGTCGAAAGTAAGAGCTGGTGTAAAACGTCCACATGTAGTCGGAACATTTCAGCACATGGCAAAAGCAGATACACCAGTGAAGGCCCGAATAAAACCGGTGATCTTGCCTCACCATAAAAATGTTCAAGGTCAATATCAAGTTTGTCTCTGGTTCAGTCCTTTGTTCATTCACCATCCAAGCGCGCCTATTAAAAAGGTCCATTTCTTACCCTTTTCTCTCTTCGTAATGTTCGAACTTGTCAACAAAGATGCATTTGTATTGGACACATTGCAGATTATCGGAAGTAGGTGGGTTAACACTAGTGAACTTATATGGCCGTGATGTTTAATACAATCTCGTGTTGCTCATTCTCAACTAATACAGCTATTTTGTGACATCAAAACTCCAACATATTGTAGAAAATCCTGTTTTTCTTTGACGTGCAAAACATATTGAGATGAACCATCATTTCATCCATAATCACTTGAAACTCCCAATGCAGTTTTTCTCTCGCTTTTTCTGACTTGGAACTGGAAATCATTCTTTATTTACGGAACATGATGAGGAGTGCTGTAAAAATATTGGTTGGCCCAGGAAAACAGGAAGAAAAAAAATCGATTAGCTCTCCTCTCTGCATCCGCTTCAGCTCAAGGCAAAAGGACAGAGACAAACCCAAAATGGAAATAGCCAAGAATTAATGTAAATGTCTAGTTAGTCCCAAATTTGTTTTGTAAATCTTCATGACTCCATCAGCAAGCTACCTCATCCCTGTTTTTTCCATTTTTTGTTATCATTTTTATCAAAAGATCATTCCTCAAGTATCACTTTTTACCCAGACTTGAGAACTCTACCATGGGAAAAGAGAACAGTTGTATGGGGCATCACCTCAAGGAGTATTAGGAGCCTGCATAAGCTGCTCAGCATTGGACCTGCCTTCCTCGAAGAAGAGCAATGAAGAATCTGGGCCAATTAACTGCACGGGCTCAAAAAAACTTTCTCAATGGGGTAAGTTGTTTAAGTTGTGGACAAGAAGCTCAGTCAAGCGCTTAGCCACCTTTCCTACTAAGATTTCGAGCCTCAGGTATGGCTTTTTCAGGCTAGGATCTTATTGACTCTTTTCCACGGCTTATGCTATCGAGAACATCATAGAGGATTGCTGCTTCATTGAGCTCAATGCCACATTTGCACTAACGAATATCATTTTATCTTTTTGGCCATTCCATATATGCATGAAGCAGCATTTCATTCTGCAGACCAAGTCGTCAATGTGATTAATCATAATTGAGGCTGCACTTTGGAAATGATAAATTGTTTCATCGTGAAGAGTTCTTGCTGCTAAGAATTTCTCTGTATAGATTAGCACAATCAATGTATTTTTCTGGTGACATCTCAGGGCATTCTTGGGATGTCAGTTGATTCTAATCTTGGTCGTGTATCGGCATGGCCTGACCACTAGGTGCTTCAATGGCACAATTAACTTGTTAAACACCTCTACAACTAATGTTGATACTCCCTACATGGTATATTGCTGCTTATCACTGTGCAATGGTCAATTTTGGGGAGGCAGGAATTTCTGGACATGCTTTACAGTCAACTTCTTGGTTGTTGATTACTGATTTCAATTCATATATGCAATTCCTGGTCATAGTGACTGTTTCTCTGTGCATAGAGCAATGTCCCATTTTATGACCTTGGATGAATCAGGCAAGTGTTCATTCCGACATTGCTTTTCTTGAAAATTTCGATACATGTCAATTCACAAAATGCAAACCTTGCATCAGGGTCGAGATCATTCAAGCAACTTCATTGTTATTAGTGAAACTATCGAGTTTGGAGCAGGATTACCTTCACTATTAACTAAATTATACACGCTTGTTGCTGCTAAAAGGAGGTGAGCTTGTTGCAGAGGTACAGAGGAATGCCCAAGGAGGTCCATTCTGAGAACATATTCTGATGAGCTCTTGGACGCACTAGAATACTAGGGGTGTGCAAGAACCGGTTCAAATGCCGAACCGGTTTCGAACCGAACCAAACCACAATAACAGGTTCGGTTCAGTTCAATATATTAAGTGTGAACTGTAACTGGTTTTATGAAAAAAAACCGAATTACTTTAAACCAATTCGGTTCACCGGTTTGAACCGAACCTATTTTATAAGCAGCTTCAGTCCGGTTCGGTTCGATTCTAAACTGAACCGAATTGCTTTAATTAAAAGAAAAAAACAAACAAACAGGTTGCCCATGGGCTATTATGGGCCCAAAGGCTTCCAACAACCCCCAAAAAAGGCCCATGGATGTCAATCAGCCTTCAAAAATCATAAAATAAAAATAAGCTAGCAGAGAGAAGGCGAGAAGAGAAGGAAACGACGGACAGCGTCGAAGAAGGAAAAGAAGAAGAGGCGTCCGTCTCTCGGCTCGGCAGCGTCGACAACATGCACAGCCGGTGGAGAGGAGAAGGCATCGTCTCCGGTAGGGTCGACCACGGGGAACTGTGGTGAAGAAGGAGAGGCATCTCAGACAGCGACGACCACGGCAACGATGGAGAAGAAGGAGAGGCGTCTTCGACAGTGACGGCCACGGGAACTGAGGAGACAGATAGGCATCTCCGGCAAAGAGGCAAAGAGGCAAAGAGGGAGAAGTGAAAAGATCGGGGCAGAGAAGCAACTTGATCGGCAACTAAGGCGTCTCCGACAGTAGATCACGGCAGCGATGCATAAGAAGAGGAGGCATCTAGGGCCTCTGCCTTTCTTCTTCTTCCTGTGTTGCGTTTCTCCTTGATCTGTTCCGAAGTTAGGGTTTTTTTTTTGAATCGGTAGAAGTTGGGGTTTTCGTATGAGGGGGATATGAGGGAAGGAATTTGACAGATTGTGTATTTAATTTATTTATTTTTATTATTAAAAACGGTTCAGTTGGAACCGGTTCGAACCGGTTCACTGTATTTATTGAACTTATAAATTAACTGAACTGGTCTTTATCTTTAAAACCGAACTGAATATCGAACCGGTTCAGGATGAACCGGTTTTTCCAGTTCGATTCCAATGCGGTTACGGTTCGGTTCATCCCGAACCGGTTCTGATGCACACCCCTATAGAATACAACTCGACAAGATACTTGACTGATCTCAGAAGGCACTTGGAAGTAGCTTCGGGTTCTTGACTGTGGCATTGGGATATTCCAGTTAGCTAACGATAGTTCAGTAGAGTGTAGGAACTTGGAAATATCTATAAGTTGCATAGAAACAAGAAACATCCAGTTGAGACAATTTACCATGGCGTAATTTGCGCTGAGTCTACCTTGTTGATCTGAACATCAACTCAGGTTGTCGGGCCTTGCCTTGAAATCTCTGGATTTGATGGTATTGGATGCCTCAGAATTCCCTGTGGGTAACAACATGGACTCAATCTGCTCCCTTCATTTTGAGATAAATGGATAAAATAATATCTAATAAAAATAGAAAATAGGACATTTTCAATCAAGGTGATTGGATCATGATACCCAGTATTTTTTATGAAGTTCGGAATCTACCTGTATAGGGTCGCGATTTTCGGGCCCTGGGATGAGTCATGGCTATGGATACTAGGGCACACATTCCACACCTCTGCCCAAGACAGCTATACTAAACAAACATCAAATCTATCTCCCCATGGACCCCAACTTGAGGATGCCCTTCACATCAGCAAGAACAAGGACAACAAAGAAGACGAAATAAGAAAACAAAAACAGAAAGGAAAACGAGGAGTGACTGGCTTGTTTCCATTGCACAACAAATTACTGTAAGATCTTACCGGCAATGCTCTTTCTATCGCCGCATTGAGGGAAACTTGCCGGAAATGTCGATGCTCTACCCCGATCCATACCGGTAATATGCTCAGACTGTTCATTTACTCGTTCTCGATAGGGGAGTTGAATGACTACTCATTTACACTGGTCCCCCACCTTTAAATTCAACGGGTCACTCGATCGACTGCTTTATCCCGTAACTTTCGATCTTTCCCATCGGCTTCTCATGAACAGAGGTCCCCATCAGGCCATGGTCATGGAATTATGGAAACATGTTGTCTGCAGGGTCCCAGAGAGGACCTAATTAGCTCTTTGTCCTTTAATGCCTCTTGGGAGGGGTCCCCTACCACGCCTCCAAGAAAATGCCAAAATCCTGGATCCAAGCATTCATCCACATCAAGCCCCACATTTCAATTCATTCGACACATAGTCCGGCACCAATGACTTGTTTGCTTTCTTGCCTTGCCTTCTGTAATATGACCCGATGAGATCTATGATGCCCTCTTTGCTTATGCAGGTTTTAGTCCCTGATTCGCACCGGTTCCCTGTTAAAATTTCCTGCAATTCTTGCAAAGAAAATGATCAACTTCATAATGTTGAGGCAAGAAATGCAGAATTCTGATACTTTTCTATGTCACTGGGCCTTTAAGTACCGACATTCAGTGCAGCATCAGCATCTTCAGTAAAGAAAGAAAAGAAAGGGGGAAAAAAGGATCAATGCTGTCCCCTACATCAAGCCCTGAGCTCGAGACAAGTGGCTTGTCCCTCCTGATTCTGTGGAGTTCCTTTTACTATCTCCACTAGTGCTTGATCTTGGTGAATATTGACAAAGGAATGATGCCTTTTGTCCTGCAGATCAAGATTACAGTCCAGTAAGCATTTTGCAAATCTCCACAGGATCGATTAATGATTCTGAAACATTGGTAGACCGACATGCTGGGCAATGGAAACCAAGATCACAGTTCGAATTCTTTGTCTTTGGGATACATAGTTCAATTCAAGGAAGCAACATCAGCAGTATCACAGGCAGGAACAGAAAGATAAAGAGAGTAAAAGGGCAGTAATATAAATAGAGAATCTTGGGAAGGATGGAAGCGAGAGGGAGGGATTGATTTAGAAAAAATATTTAAAAAGAAGCTAAATTCAAAGGAAGGTGGTAAAAAAATGGGTTTTTAGGATCAAATTAAACTAGATTTACAAATATATATATATATATATCTATATATATATATTATTTTAACGCTCCCATACCCTCAAATCCGGTGAAAGTGAAATCGGGATGTGATCATGGGTGAAAAAGAAATGGAAGGGCTAGGGGGAGAGAGGGAGTAGGTTACATTGAAATTTCACAGCTTAGCCATTTTTAATCAAATGGCTTTATGTAAGTGTGTTTATTACATCTCTGGTAATTCATTTGTTGTCTGTGATGTCTCTCTTCATCATCCTTCCCAAGAATGAGACAGACCTTGCCCAAGATGTATAGCATACAATGTCATCTTATTCGGTCAGAGGTAAAGCGGTGACCCGTTTCTGATATGCAGCCAATGTTTAACCACAGAAGACGCATAGATCACGACTTGCATACGAGAGCAGGGCTTTTATTAAGGTCATTTTTTTTAATGGAATCTCTCCAGCAGATGAAATAATTGATGAGCTCAGGTCAGGTCATTTTCTCTGTACTCGAACGTGGATGAAATTTAACTGACAGATCCAAGTAGCTTATCACTGAATGGACGATGCAAGCTGGGCCATGTTGATGTAGTTTGAGGTATGCCTCCATCCATTTTCAGAAACAACAAAAGCCAATCAAATGTATGATCATTTCTAGACATGGGTACAGAAAGGTTAGCCCGATCTCATGACATCGATATCGAGAAAGACCACATCATGTTTTAAATTGCAATTTGAATTTCTTGTCTTCCAATTTATCTTCGTTGTTCGTACGATCAGATCCCTACAAATTGGCATGAGAACCTATAGAAGGGTGACATTACTGTGAGTTACGCAATTTTTCTTTTTCCTATTTGCAATTAAGTGCATGCCCACTTAAATTCTTGATGATGTCTGGGATTCACTAAAACAATTGGTTTAGTTTGCTGTTAAAATGATGACGGGCAAAGAGAAAGACTAGAAAATGACAAAATAGGGAACAGTCCTAATAGAAGTGACTTCATATGCTCTCTGCTGTCTTTGGATTCTGATCACATTAACTCCTCAAAGACATCGCATTCCCTTCTCCCTATCAGACTCTCTCTTCCCCTTCCGCTGGGTCTTCTCTTGTCTGGTCCCTTCATGAATGAGAAGATCCTGAGCAAGACACAGCCTGGAGGGATGGATGCAGTTCAGCTCAAGAGACAACTGATTACATTCACAGAGTTGCTCTTTCGCGAGGTATGGAATGTTGGAAACCTTAAAATTGTTGGCTTCCTTTGGTCGTTGTTCTTCGGTTTCCTTCTTTCTTCTCCATCTTCAATCTTACTGTAATTTTTCTGTATCTTGTCAGGGGTTTCTTGATGAGCAGTTCAATCAGCTTCAGCAGCTGCAAGATGAGAACAACCCGAACTTCGTGGTTGAAGTCGTCTCCCTCTTCTTCGAAGACTCTGAGAGGCTCCTCAACGAGCTTGCCAAGGCCCTGTAGGATTCTCTCAACAGACTTTCATCCTCTTGGTTTTTCTTATGAGACAAGAAAAAACATCATGTTTCTTGTCAGGGATATTTGAGGGTTAAAGTTGTCTGTTCCGTGCAGAGAGCAGCAGAGTGTTGATTTCAAGAAAGTTGATGCTCATGTTCACCAGCTCAAAGGCAGCAGCTCCAGGTGTTAATACTTGCTTTCCTGAAACTTTCTCCCTACTCCAATCATCAAAAAGAATGTTTTTCAGTTTGTCAAATAACTCTGTCTACATTATCGAGAACTTTTTTGGCGACTGAACGGATTCTTCCTTCAAATTCTCCGTTTTCTTCAAAACCAACTGAGGGAAAAAGATTTATCTTGCCTGATAGACACTACCGACGGACCACTGTATGTTTCTATGGAAAAACGCTGACTTAACGGGAACATTTTCTGTATCTGGAGGAGAATCTCCCTGGAACAGTTTCCGGCCTTTGGAAAGCTGAGTGCCCCAAAGGTTCAAGAAAACGTGCTTCCATGTTTTCTTCCATTCTTTGTAAAGAAGAAGACTTGTCTTCTTTTCTGGTTGCAGCATTGGAGCGCAGCGAGTTCAGAGAGTCTGCATAGTCTTCCGGAGCTGCTGCAATGAGAAGAATGTTGAAGGGTGAGTTTCTCCATGACCACGGTATTACAAATCTACAAGTTGTCCTCGTATTACATGAGATGACTGTCGCCCGTCAAACGGAATTCTATCCACAGGTGCCTGAGATGTCTGCAACAAGTAAAACACGAGTACACCCTCGTGAAGAACAAGCTCGAGGCCCTCTTCAATGTAAGTCGACACAAGATGCGATTCACATGAGAACACAAAACAGCCCAAAACATGGGCCTGAAGATGTTACTATGAAAAGTTCCTGACTGTAGATTACATCCTGTCTTCATCTGACTCGAGTTTCGGTTTTTGCAGCTGGAGCAGCAGATCGTGGCAGCTGGTGGATCGCCTTCCATTTGAACATCGAGGACTGGAGAAGCTGATAGCAAGAGATGGAGCAGATTCCGATTTTTGCTTTCAGGAGGGGAGATTTCTTCCTATTCTGTTTTTTTACATTTCTCCCTTTGTCAGTTGGATCTCTGTGTAGGTGATGAAGGATCTGTCTTCAGCTTCTGAGCTTCTGAATGCATAAAATCGAAATGTCGGCATCAAGAAGTTGATGTGAATAATCATTTTCTCCATCTCTTCTCTATAATGTTGATTATTTTCCCTTCATCGGCATTTCCCAATCAATTAGTTTTTCAGGCAAAACTCATCGGGTATGGATAGTAGGGCTCGATTCATCAAGAAATGGAACTGAGGAAAAATGTGTATTTACATAGTCAATGAGATATAGATGTTATGGAATCACCGACCATATCGGGAAACTATCAGAGAGCATAATTTTTAATTGAGGAAGACAACTGGTAAGCAGATGTACCAGCAAAACAAAGACAAGACCAAGAGACCCAACAACCTAAGCCTCAGTTTATGTCCCAATAATCTTCATTTTTCTGATCTGTGCATCCATTGAATGCTGCATTATTCTACACTTGCGAGGTCAACTCCTGTCAGCTAAAATAATGAGTTAGAGATCTCCATCTCTATCTCTCTCTATGCTTCATCTCTATTGGTCAGTACACTAAATATTCGATTAAGTATTGCCAAGTCACTAGCTTTATGATTGGAAGAATTTTATCTCGACAATGATTCTGTTTCATTCAAGTCAACTCGGGTGTGACGATCATGTTTCATTCAAGTCATATCTCAATGATGTGTGAGAAGTACTCATTAAAGAGTGAAAAATCAATTAAATTGTTCTGATTAGTAATAATTAAGATAACTATTCGAGTGATTAATACTAATTTACTTATTTATCATAATTTGATTGATATTTTTTCATACTACATAGGGAGATAGATTCATCAAAGAATCTCTCGTGACAAAATTATACCGGAAATTGTAATAATTGTATCATGACACAAACCTTTACCTCTAAGACTGCCGAAGGGGTAATTCAGTCATGTGGAGTGGCAAGTTGCTGGTTTGCTGCCACGTATGCAGGATCGAGGGTCCTGATTGCTTTTACACGGTGAAAGGGCGACTTTGCCCTTGAGTGTTTCCATTTCCACAGGAAAATATTAAAATTACAATAAAAAGGGAGTTGTTGGAGGCCCAACAGAGAACAGAACCAGGGAACTGCGGCCCGGCCCGGCTCAAGGCATCTTCCCGTCTTGACCTTGTAATACGACTTCGTTTAGGCAGCCCAAGCGCTGGAAGTGCAAGGGAAGGCGTAAGCACGTGCCACGCTGGCGATCTGCGGGCCAGCTCCGTTCACCAGCCACGTCAAGTCCCGCGCTCTATATAAACGAATCCGTTGGTTTGCTTCAAATTCCGTTTCACTCTCTGCATTTCGTCTTTCTTCACCCGGAAACTTGCTGCGCAGTTTCTTTTTCCAGGATCTGGAAATCCCGTTTTATGAAGGGGCCGATCTCTGAACCGAGAATGGGTGCCAAGGAAGGACGAGGAAAGGTCTTAATGGGCAAGCCCAAGTTTACCAAGTCCGTGTCGAGGTCGAAGAAGGCGGGGCTGATGTTCCCTGTGGGGAGGATCGCTCGCTTCCTCAAGACGGGGAAGTATGCTGAGTGTATCGGCACCGGAGCCGCCGTCTATCTTGCCTCCATTCTCGAGTACCTCACTGCTGAGGTATGCCTGCATTTCTTTGTTCAGTTTCCGTTAGTTTTATGGTTTCGAATGTGTCGTGCGATTTCGTCTTTCGGATTAAATTTTGAGCCGTTTGTGCTATGGAAGCTTGTTGGCTTGGTTCTGTCTCTTGAATTATGTGAGTAATGGTCTGTTGACTTCTGAACTCAGCTGTTGGAGCAAGCCGGGAACGCTGCAAGTGACAACAGGAGGAGCAGGATCACGCCCAGGCACATAGAACTCGCAGTGAGGAACGATGAGGAGCTCAGCCAGCTCCTGGGCGAAGTGACAATATCTAATGGAAGAGTCTTGCCCAGCATTCACCATGCACTCTTGCCCTAGGACGGTGGAGATACCGGCCCTGCTTCTTAGGAGTTCAGAGGGGTCTCTTTCCCCACATAGCTCAGCGCTCGCTTTTCAAGATCTGTTGCAGAAGAATCTTGCACAGGTATGGAGTCATCTAGCACATACTGACCTTTCAATCTTGTGAAGGATCGCCAGGCAAGATTGTCTTGGATCATAGGAAATTTTAGGTAGGAAATACAAGAAGTTGATAAGAAAAATAAGGAGGATTCTTGGTTGGTCCATTCATACATATGGAGTTTGTTTTTCTTCAGTCAAACAATAAAGTCGTTCGTGGCTCGTTCCATTTTGAGGAATATCTCCAATGGAAGAAGAAGAGAGATTGTGCTAAAACCACGTTCTTAAGCTTTGCGCACCACTCTCAATTGTTTGATCAGTTTGAAATGACTCTGCTGTTCTACTACAATCATGCAGGATTTTCAATGGCTTTCTTGTTCAACTGTTAATTCTTCTTGTTCATGATCAGCTGGTAACAAGATGTTGATTTTCACTGAATAGCTGTCACTTGCACCTTTTTATCTGTCAAAGAAAGGGAAGAAGAAAACTGCCACTTAACTCTGGTCTCATTTCCGAAGATGGCCCAGTCTATGGCATCGATGCTGGAAAAGAAAGAAAGTTAAGAGGGTCTGGTCCATGAACTGTATATTTGATCTCATTCATGGACAATTACACACGATTCGGCTATATTTACAGGGGAAATCTGACCCAAGACTCCAAGAGGAAACTCTACTCAATATGGGACGACGTCCAAATAGCCAAATTTCTGAAACGCGGTTGGGCTGGGCATCGAAATGGATGGCTAAATTATCAGGCCCAGGCCCACGGAAAATGGGGCCTAAACTCCACGCATACCATTCCTTTTCTTTTCATTATGATCTAGATTCTCGAGTATATTGCTCGAACTTAACTTTCTACAAGGCCGAAAAGATGCTGCTCATGCAGTTGCCAGAATGTTTTCCATGAAAACGATCATAAATTAGGAAACAAAGTTACCCGCTATGAAGAATGATACGACACTAAGAACGGTGGAGGAGGATCGATATTTATTTTCTTAAAGACAATGATCCTTTGGAACCAGTAGGAGATCTAAGCACTCAGGCTCATGGCGAGCACAAGTTGGGCAGCTGATGGAATGGCTCAGAATTAATGTGGAATGGAATTCGCCTTACTGGAGACTGGCCTGGGCAAACCATTCTCATGTATTTTTCGCCAATGTGTCCCTGATCAGTTGCTTTGGCACTGCAAATAAGAAAAAGATGAATTTCAGATCATGAATGTCGAGCTTGAAAGAGGAAAATGATGAGGTCGAGTTGTTTTCTGGGAGCTTGTCATCCTACCTGGCATTCCTGTGAACCTCTCAAACTGCACAAATGCCTGGTTGATGAACATCTCAGTACCATACACCGGAGTGGCTCCGCATTCTTGAGCTTCCCTCAAGAGTCGGGTCAATTTCGGTGTGTAGATGGCATCGAAGACCAGAGAGCAGTGGCTCAAAGCTTTCTGAGAGAAACGAAGACGGAGAAATCACAGTCAACAAAATGGTTTAAATCACATGTGGGAGACAATGCCTGGTATAGAAGCTTGTGGCTTCAGGGGAAGAAGATGGCAGACCTTAGCTAAGGGTGTTCTGTCAATGTTTGGTTTCATCCCAACGTATGTGGTGTTGGCAAGGATCATTCCATCTTCCGGATGGAAATTCTCCAGTTCTTCAAGGGTAATGGCTTTCCCTCCGACTTTGCTTGCCAGTTCTTTCACTTTGTCTAACAGTCAAAAGAAACAATGCACAGGTTCATCAACTCAACCACTGCGTAGTAATATCAGAATGCTTACTAGAGCTTTACAGTAAAAAGGCTACTTGCGAGGTACTTAGTTTGTTCCAATCACTAACTAAATTTGCCCTTCTTTTGTTTTGGGGAGCCCAAGAGGCATAAAAACCGGTCAAGCAAATTATCTCGAGCTTGGCTTTAACTCGCACATGGCTTCATTTAGAGCAATCAAGTGAGGAAATTTGAACAGAAACTAGACAACATCAATTTTCCGATGACGACTATGAGTTGAACTCAACTCAAAAAGCTCCTTGATGAGGAAGAGTACTTGTTTTGCCCATCAAGTTGAGCTGGAGCCAGGAATTCCTCAGGTTGACTCGATAGCATTCCATACTCCATTAAATCCAGAAAATTGATATGAAAACAAGCAGGGAACAAAATAATCGAACCATATGTCCTGTTTGCGACCACAACTCTTGCGCCCTTCTCATAACCACCATAAGCGAGTGCCTTTCCCACTCCACCAGCACCAATAACAACAAAGAGTTTACCAGCTAAGGGGAAAGCAGCTCCATTTGCACCTTCACGAGCTGCAAGTGCGGTAAGAAATTAAAAGATTGATATCATTGGCTCGCTGAGACATATATGCAAGTGCTATATAATTTTATAAATACTATTAGCAACCCTCGAAGTGCTTCGTCAATAGCTGCAATGGCCCCGAGATAGTCGACATTGTAACCCATCAGCTTTCCATCTGGTCTTCTGATCATGCAGCTAATAGCTCCTATAGCCTGTAACAGATTATCATCGTTCACAGATCAAACATGGATACAATTTCTCCACATTCCTGACAGATTGATCATAAAAAACCAAAGGACATACAAAATACCTGTGCAATCGGGTCGACCTCGTCACAGCATTTCAGTCCATCTTCCTTGTGAGGAATAGTGTAGCTGCATTGCAAATCAAAGGTTTCAATTCATCATTCTAGACCAAATTTGTGAATAAGTCAAATTCTATCTACTAAGAAATTCTTTGACAACCCAGAATGTCAGAACAGAATCACTTGAAATAAGAAAGAACACAACTGAAGAAAATCTGAAGAAGAAGATTTTACCTGTATCCGATGAAATCTGGAGGGTTGAAGGTGTTTATGAACTTTGCATCGCTATCTACCAACAAAGGGAGGTAGATCCCATTGAAGTTAACTGCCTTAAATGCAGCATTGTATAAATGGGAACTTTTACTGTGACCGATTGGGTTTCCAATAACACCATGAACTTTGGTATCAGAACCAATTTGTCAGAAATTATACAGTTCCAATAAATCCTTTATGGTGGGCTGTCCAGGAGCAGACCCAACTCCTTCCTCGAGTGTCCCAAATGTAAGGAATGCCCTGTATTTCCCAGAAGGTATTCTTGATATGTAACCTATCTCAGCCAACTCTAAATTGTCATTTTTGGATATAAGGGAAATAAAATGGATTATTATAATGAGAGTTTCTCCTTACTTGAGAATGCGCAAATAGTTGAAAGATCCGTGCGCAGTCTGTGATGTCTGTTGCAGTTGTAGCTATCTTCACAATATCAGCGCCCCTGGCCTGGATTCTTGCAACAAGGTTGCCCAGCTCCTCAGAAGATGGAGTGTTTTCATAATTGTGAGAAGAAACAATCACTTTAACTTTTTCAGGCTTCTTTCCTTGTATGGAGTTGAAGAACTCATCGGCTACCTTTGGAGGGAGAAGGGAGACAAAGGTTAGCAACATGAATGCTGAAACATCCATCTTACTCTTGACTTGGTGAACAAGGATAGTTTTTACCTTAAGCTCAACATCAATATAATCAGATCCTAATTCCATGCCCAGACGCAATGCATCAAGACGAGCTTTTTCATCACCTTCATACTGGCCACCTTCCCATTTTGGTCTGAGGCAACAACAAAATGGGGAGATCCATTAACACGTACTTTGACCACATTTTACAACGACCAGCAACGGAAATCCGCGCACAGGACTTGTTAATTGATCTAGCTATCTCAAGAAGGGTAAGATCATGCAACTTTTGCAAACAGACTAACTGCATGAGTCAATGAATGGATTGCCTGAAAGTGACAAGAGTGGGCAAGTAGCTATGCTTGATCAGGGTCTCAAGATCTTGTCTTGGGCTGAAGCTCTTCAAGAAGTCCACCGAAGCTCAACCAAGTCAACACCCTGGTCCTTGGCGCTGCTCACTAGGCTCAACATCTGACTGACAGAATCTGCCATTGTTGGGGCACATACCAGAGTGGAGTTCCTCCTGCCTCCACTCCCGACTTGAAGATCCATCGTAGCCAACTAGCATTGCATACAACAGCAACAAAAATCAACAAGAAGAAGCAACAATTCACAATGTTGATGCTCATCGACATGGTTCACATTTCCACTTGATGGGTGAAATATTCCGACTTTCCACTCCAGTTGAAAAAAAACCATTTTTTTCCCTCAGCCTCTATCATTTTTCATTGTCGAGCAACTAAATCTTCTTTTTCCAACTCACAGTAGCAGCCTGTTTGATCGCTTCTTAATAGCAAGGACACGAATAACTCGATCAATTTTGCCAGCTTCTACCTCAGACAAAATGAAAATCACTGCAAATTGCAGAAAAGTTGACATCTTGGAAGAACAAACACGAGAAAATCACCATCCATAACCAAACGCAACCCCGATCCCAGAGCAAACTCCAACACCATTCGACACAAAAGCCCGGGTAGAAATCGAACTAATCAGAACTGGAGCAGGAGAGGTGAGGTTACCGGCACGCCACCGAGAACCATGGCCAAGACGAGGTCGGACGGGGCTCGAGCAGCGATGAAGAAGTTAGCTCGGGCGACCAAGTTCTTGGGTTACTTTGAAGAAATAGTGTTTGGTGGGTGGGTTAGGTGTCGAATATATAACAGCACTGGACTAAGCTGCCGGGTCTCTGGTTGTTCTCCTTCTCCAGCTTCCGGCAGGCAGCAGACTTCGGTTTTAATGTCAAGAGCATGAGGCCAACGGGGCAGCAGCTCACCTGTCGGGCGCCGGGAGGTCTATTCAAATGTCCGAGTTCGAATCTTAGAAAGGGTGTTTCTTCGTAGGTCGGATTTTATAACTATTGAATCCGTCAAATTGGCTTGACCATCCCACACACGTGATTTGTGAGTTAGTTGAGTCTGAAGGACGCTTGAATATATCGATTATAAAAAAAATGTCAAGAACATGAGAAAGTTGGATGGCATCTAATCAATTTCTTAAGTCAGATGAACCTAAAAAAAAAAAGTATTAATTTCAAGGTCGGTTAATATCGTTTCTCTCAAATAAGACCTCAATTCGAGTTTTACTTTTCTATATAATACTAAATGTTGTATCGTGTCACATATCCGGGATGAGAGCATGAGGGTCCCTTGTTATCTATTCACTTATGATTTCCTTTACGTCTTTCTATTCAAGATTTAATGAATAGTTGAATATAAAGTCAGATGAGATGCCAAGAAAATCAATAATTTCTTTATTGAACACCGGCGTTGCTCAAATCATGATTCATTATACATGTTCCTTGGCACGTGTGGGTCCTGTTTGGTCACAAAAAGTAAGAGAATTGGGCAAAAATAACATCTATGTATCACAAATTCTTAAAAAGTGTGATAAATTTTAAATTATTTTAGTAAATATCATTTTAAAAAAGTATTTTAAACATGCACTCACAGAAATAGTTTGGAATTTACCTGAACCGACCGTAATTTTGCCCAATTTTCACAAAAAGGGTTATGAGAATTATTGGCAAGTATTTGGAAGGGGTAGGTAACGTCTGAAAAAACTGAAAGAATCGGCAATCCCTCGGCAGTTTGCTACCTAACCTAACTAGGCGTCAACATTTGGTCAATCGCTGGTTGGTGGGTCAGCTTCGATTTTACCATACTACCCCTAACTGTCGCTTCCTCCTCCTCCTGGACATGTATTTATCAGAGAAATGTTTAGCGAATTAGAAAAAGCCAACATATTTGATCTGGTGTATATCATTCTATGAATTTATATTATGGGCAGGTTTTAAATTAGACACGAATTTGTTAAAAATTGAACCAGTTGCTCAAACTGATAAACTCCCATGACGGATTCTGAATCAAGCCCGAGACAAAAGGAAACAGTATCTAGCTTCATTGGCAGCACCAGTGTTCCCCAACCTGTGCAGTGTGAATTTTCATTCTTTCTGAACAGTACCATGTTTTTTTTTTCACCAACAGTTAATCAAACATAAAGTGTCTTTGAAGAATTGTTAGGAACCTCACCTTCGTCTCAGCTTGTCTCGGGATCGTGTAATTTGGAATCTAACTTCGGTATGCAACCGATTATCTTCGCAGTTGATTAACTGAGCAATATAGGTTCTTTCAAGTTCGAGAGACCGGTGAGTACTGAGCCGACTTCCAGGATGGGGATGCAGCTCAAATGGTACATGTGCTTGCAGGCTCGGGTTTGATGGTAACACCCTGTATCTCAAACTCGAATTTGATCTGCCTGTCCGGTATGAGCAAAGGACTTTGCCAGGGTATTACTTTACCTAAGCTTTATGAGGAAGCTGTGATGGGTAAACAGTACAGAGATGCAGCAGAATTCACAGCCATACGAAGAGTTCTTGGAAATTTTATGTAGCCGGATGCTTGAGTGCGATGAAGGGTACTGTCTGTCATCAAGGTTTTCCTTTGGGCGACTTGTGAGCAAGAACAGTTAATCGGATGATGCGTAATCCATGGAAACGAGCTCAGCAGAAGAGGCCCTTTGTTTTCTTGGATGAGTTGTATGAGATTCTCGATGCCTTTGGACAGAAGTTCAGGAACAGTCATCGTAAAGTTTTTTGGTACGGTACAATCACTGACACAGCTTCCCTTACATAACGACAAAATCGAATACTTTCCTAGCTGTAATGAGAGACGGTTAATGTTTTCCTGAGTTCGAATATACGTATTCGTTCTGTGCTAACCGATTCCCTTCTATGCGTGCTTCTCCATGAGTTCCCGGAACAGTTCTTCGGGCGCTGGAATAGAGAATCAGGGTGGGACAAGATCAGCCATAGCAAGTAAATGCAAGAATCAGTAATTTTAGAAATAGATGATTTTTATCATACCAGGCAGACCGGTGAAGTTCTCGTACTGCACAAAGCCTTGCCGGATCAACATCTCTGTCCCGTAAACGATGACAGCTCCGGTCTCTCTCGCTTCCTTCAAAAGACGGGTCTCCTTTGGGGTGTAAATGGCATCGAACACAAGGCAGTAGTGTTTCAAAGCATGCTGCAAGACATATAGAAGCAAGAACTGTATCAGACAGTTAAATTCGTGTTTCGATTTCAGACTTTTGCAAATGGATTTTTGTGGGATAAAATTATCGTTGTTGACAACCTTGGCTAGGGGGGTTTCATCGATGTTTGGTTTTATTCCGACCGAAGTCGTGTTTGCAAGAACCATCCCTTCTTCCGGGTGGAAGTCCTGAACTTCCTCCAGAGTTAATGCCTTTCCACCGACCTTTTCGGCTAACTCCTTTGCTCTCTCTGCATCATTAAGCAAGAAAGAGTGCACATCGTAATCCAGAGTTGGAAAAAAATTGCCAAAGAAAACTCCTGCATTTTTCCATCATGAGAAAATATCAGAGATTTTGTAAGTAACTACCAAATGTACGATTGGCGACAACTACCCGTGCCCCTTTCTGGGCAGCTCCATAAGCCAGTGATTTTCCAGCCCCGCCGGCACCAAGGACAACAAACAGTTTTCCGGACAAAGGAGAAACAGTCGCCGGAGTTGCCCCATTCAGTCCTATGCATATAGAACAAAATTTCCAAGTCAATCGTATCGAAAGACAATAACAATAGTCATAGTTCCAACTTTGCTATGACTGTTGCACTTGTAATCTCATTCGATTAGATCATCACCAACCTCTCAGGCCATCCTCGATAGCAGTTATGGCACCAATGTAATCGGTGTTGAATGCAGTCAACGACCCGTCTGGTCTTCTTACGATGTTGTTGATGGCACCGATTTTCTGACAACAATTTTACAAATACGAACAGTTTATGAAACTTGTTATCTGCTTAGAACCGAAACAAACTCCGGGTCTTAGACCAGTGATGAGAGATCAGATTACCTTGGCAATTGGATCGATCTCGTCCATGTACTTAAGTGCGACCTCCTTATGCGGCATCGTGCAGCTGCATTTTGTGCAATCCCAAGGTGGAAGTCAGTATCTCAGGAAAAAGATAGGAAGAAGTTACTCATTAAGTATACCCGCATCCTGAAGCAAAGTCCACTGCCGAGTAGGTCCTGAAGAACTTCTCGACATCGTCCACGAGAAAATGCAGGTAGACCGCATTAAGACCGGCCGACTTGAACGCTGCATTGAACAGGAGAGGGCTCTTGGTATGGCCCACCGGATTCCCGACGATGCCGTAAACCTTGGTGTCAGGCCTAATGAATCTGAAGTTGTAGAGTTCCAGCAAGTCCTTTGCGGTCGGTTGACCAGGAGCCGATGCTGCACCTCCCTCAAGCGCGCCGTAAGTGAGGTACCCGCCGAATTTGGGGCCCAGGATATGAGAAATCAGGCCTCTCTCACCCATAGCTATCCCGATGATCGGAATCTACACAGAGCCATGCCAAGGCAAGTTTTTTAGTTTTCCACTCTTTTCTGTCCTAGCGATTTGACAGACATGTAGTGTTTACCTTGGAGTGGACGGTTATCTGGAAAATTCGTGCGCAGTCAGTGATGTCCAGTGCTGTGGTTGCGATCTTTGCGATATCAGCGCCCGTGGCTTGGATCCTCGCCACGATATTCCCAATGGCCTCGGCTGAGGGAGTGTCCCGGAAGTTGTGGTGGGAGACAATGACTTTAAAGTCGTCCGGCTTCTTTCCCTGAATAGAATTGTTGAAGTCTTGGGCAACCTGTCAGCAGCAAGAACAAACGAGATAGCTTCTTCATTTACTAAGTTTCCTTCAATGTTCGCACAGTAAGAAGATGTCTGAAAGCTACTAAGCTACCTCGAGCTCGACGTCCACGTAGTTAGCTCCGAGCTGCATTGCCAACCGAAGAGCATCCAGCCGCTTGGCTTCATCTCCTTCGTACTTGCCACCTTCCCGGACAGGTCTGAAATGTCCATCAGAACGTCAAAATCAGTGAAGGGCTCGACCGGCTAGTAGTGTAATCCGATGACTACAATCAACGATTTAAATTAGAAAAAGACTCCAACTGCTTATAATCATTTTCTTCATCAACTTAACAGTCAAGCGACTAGACCATAATAAAGCTTCCCTAAAAATCTGAGACACGATACGAGGAAGAGCAGCGGAATGGAAGAGGTTCAGTTTTATGAGGTGTTCCATGCCTGTAACTGAAAAGAGTTGGCAGAGGGCACTGCTTGATGAGGATGTCAAGATCCTGTCGAGGTTTGAAGTCTCTGAGCTGGTCCAAGCCGATCTCGACAAGGTCAGCTCCGATCTGCTTCCCCTTCTTCATCTCGACCAGCATCTGGTCCACCGTCGTCCCCATCAGCGGAGTGCAGAGCAGGGTCGGGCTGCCCCTCACTCCGCTGCTGCTTGTTTGCGGGTCGGAGACAGTGAACTGAAACATCAAAAACAGAACGATAAGCAGCGAAACTCGAAAACAAATAACTGGGAACTCAATGGGAATTCAATCTACGTACAGGAGCAGTGAACATTGTTAACCGTAGGGCAATCTGTTGAAGTCTGATGTTATGAGCCTAAAGTGATGGCATATGAGTAGCATATATACTGAAAGATTGATTAACTACTTGTCCAAGAATTGAAGTCGGGTTTTTCTTCGTTAGCTAGTTCAAACCGTCGATCACAGATTACGTTCGAGACGAAAGGAAGCTCAGGTGGAAGGTTGGGTAGCTAGTACACGGCAGAGGCAGTACTCCTTGTCTTACAGTTCTTGTCACACCGGGAACAACCTATGTCAGAATACTGCGAAATGAGGACAGTTTTCTTAGCGTACGTCCAAAAATGAGGACAGTTTTTTTAGTGGTGTTCGGTGTCCCACGCCACCGTTCAATATTTGCCCTCTCCGGTCTCAACCCCTTACATGACGTGGAATAATCTATACATTTTCTAATTCACTATATAACATTTAAAAATTGAACTTATTAATTCAGTTTTGAGATGAGACAGATGTTAATAAGAATGACTCAGTATATCGTGATGCTTAAGTTTCTGTAGCATAGAAAAGCGGCTTGTAAAAAATAACATCCTTTGCTTTGGATGTGACACACACGATTTTATCATTGAAAAGCACCCGATACTTAATGGATGAATGTGGTCATGCGACTTCAAAATGGACAGTTTATGCAGCATTGCTCTTCAATGAAGTTAAATGCTCTAAGAAGATAAAACGAAAAAATCAAATGAAATCAATGCTTCCCTCCCCACACCTAACTCTCCACTATCTTCTGTTAGGGTTGCTATCATTGAGCCCTTTGCGGGATGAGAGAGTCGCATGTCTTGCGACATTCGTCTGGATGTTGTTAGATGCGGCTCCAAGGTGTAGGTCGGAAAACTAAGCATAGAAAGTTTGCACTTTTCACATTCCAGAGCAGCACAAAATGTCATCCCTCATTGGAAGTCTCGAGTACCCAAGAGAGTTGAAGCTTGAAAGTGAAAGTATTTCATGCCCTTAATATAGGATATCCCAACCAACGAGGAACTCTAATATCACCTTTATTGGGGTTGGAGCCAATCCAATTACTTTATTTATTAAAGTAATTACACTAAGCACTGCTTGGATTTATACAGCCAAGACTCACACTCGTAGAAGACCACAAGACACCACACAACACACTTATTTTCTCACACATACACAACTCACGGAAACCTTACACACACACGGACACCACACACACTCACACTCCAATCTTCTCCAATCAACTCTCTCACCTCACACTCTCAAGCAGCTTTTGCTTGCTTACACGCACACACACGCTAAGCCCACAGTCCTATTTATACATGTCTTATGTCAGTGAAGCCACCAACTTTGTCCCCTCCAAAGACTTCTATGTGTTACTTACATGGGAAGTCTGTAGATTCATCTAGGTTAGCTTGCTGAGAAATATTCTTTAAAATTCTAGAAAATTTTAAAATAATCTATGAATGAAGCGATGATGATTTCTTCACTTAATTGCACTATAAGGATCAGAGATTGAACTTCACAAACCTACTCTCCTGTCTGTAGAGGGCATGTGACGAAAAATGCCAGTGCTAGGACAAGTCGGGTGTTGGACCGGGCTATGAACCTGGGCCCATTCTTCTAGGCCGGCCCTTAAGGACTCGTGTTAGGGCCCAGTGTGCACTGCAAGCCAAGGAGAAGTCCTATTTGTTGCAGGAAGGGCTGAGATCAGCCAATTCTCTTGAATCTTCTCGTCCTCTTTCGCCTGGCACATCTCTCATCCCCAACATTGGCACCGTTTGTGGGAAACGATCGAAAAGCCATGGCTGGGGTTAGCAGTTAATTGAAGAGTTTCGCTCAAAGATCACAAATTCAGTTGCAACGAAAGAAAGGCTTGTAAGATCTTATTCCTAAATTATCAAGGAAGGATAGACTCTATGTGTGTTAATCCAGATCTTCAGGAAGAGCAACGGTTGTGCTATCACTTAAAAGCTGACCAACTATAAGGATCCACTCTTTAGCACTTTAATTGGTGGCAACTCAATGCATAACGAAGAACTGGCGGATCAATCGGAAGTCAGCGCATCCAGCAAGTTTAAGAAGCAACAAGGAGCGGTGAATAAAGGATTCCAATTCAATCTTTCTCAACGAAGAGGTAAATTGTTCTATCAAACTTCTTCAAAACAAAGTTATTTTATTTGTAAACATGTGGCAACATAGAGCTAAAAGATATCAACAGCATCTCTGGCTCAAGCGGAGGCTCAAGCGGAAGCTCAAGCTATACTGCTGGGCATAATAATTGCACAAAAGCATCAATGAAGGAAGCTGATTTTATATTCTGATGCATAGGACGTGATCTTGTCAGCCTAGAAAAGTGTTAAAAGACCCCTGCGACCCAGGGGCATGCTAAAAGCGTTAAAGACCTCGGCAATCCCGAGGCAAGATTTGTAAGACCTCTGCGACCTAGGGGCACGCTAAAAGCGTAAAAAAAAAAATTCAAGACCCCTGCTACCCAACGGCACGCTAAAAGAGTTAAAGACCTCGGCAATCCTGGGGCAAGACTTCTAGGACCACTACGACCCAGGGGCATGCTAAAATCATTAGCAAAAAAAAAAAAAAATTCAATACCCTTGCGACCAGGGGCACGCTAAATGTGTTAAAGACCTCGGTAGTCTCGGGGCAAGACTTCAAGACCCCTACAACTCAAGGGCAAGCCAAAAAAGTCAAAGACCTCGGCAATCCCGGGGCAAGACTTCAAGACCCCTACGACTCAGGGGCACGCTAAAAGCGTCAAAGGTCTCGGCAATCCCGGGGCAAGACTTCTAAGACCTCTGCGACCCAGGGGCACGCTAAAAGGGTAAAAGACCTTGGTAATCCTGGGGCAAGACATCCAAGACTTCTGCGACTTAGGGGCATGCTAAAAGCGTTAAGGCCCCAGTATCTATGGCCCAAACCCTAAGTTAAAAACCTCTCCAATCCAGAGGCATGCTAAAGCGTTAAAGATGACATTTGACAGAAATCCCTAGGGGTAAAGAAAGTGTTTAACGCCTAGACTTGGCCGTATTTGAAGTTATTTTGTGCGAGTGTTAATCGATGGCTTGGGTCACTGAAGAAAAAGAAAAGGTCTCATTCACAAAAAAAAAAAAAGATAGTTCCATTCCAGTTCAATGTATACAATCTTTTACATAGGAGTCCCTTGGCTTTTTGATGGAAATACGGATGAGTGCGCCTCTTCGAGCACCAGCAGATACCCGAAGCTAGAGATTCGATTTGGACTGGCGTCGGGATACAGACGCTTCAAGTCATCTCTCACAGCTCTAAGCATCGGGATACAGATGCTTCAGGTCATCTCTCACAGCTCTAAGTGATTCCTCCAGTGCCTTGCCGCTGCGCCTCGTCGGTTACTCCGTAAAAGCACCGCTTGCCTTAACAACTCCACAGCTTCATGCTTAGCGTGCTTAATCTCCACCGCTCTCTCAACTACAATGCTTTAAAGGATTCTTGAACCTAGCCTTGAAAGACCTCCTCCTTAGCATTCCACTAAACTTGAAGCCTCTCTCTCTGCCCTTTCCGTGGCTAGTTGCTCCTTTAGCATCTTGACTTCGCCACGAGCATCACCAATTTCCTCCTCCTGGGCCTCTACCTAGAGTTTTAGATCCTGGATGCTTGCACGCATACCCCGATGCTCCTTCTCCCAGTCACGCTTCTTCCTGATCTTCCTCTCAAGCTCAGGTATACGAGAACGGTCTTGGCCCCATGCCCCCATGAGTATGCTAGGAATCATAGCTCCCTACATGTGCCAGAGGTCAGTACTTTCCATAATCAAGCAAGAGACAGCTGAATAAATACTTACCATCAGGGAGTGATAGTGTGTGGAAGAGAACAACTCTTTCCAGGACTCTATAGGGGGTAGCTCACCTCTGAAGCATTACAAATCTTCAGTAAAGCACCGTTGAGTTTCAATATCATTAAGAAGGCCTCTTCTTTTGGTGGAGGTGCCCCCCAAGGAATTGACCACCTGCGCTGCACGGAGAATGTTAGCAAATATCCAGTTAACACATAAACGAGTAGAGTTGCAACACCTACCTCCGTAGCACGGCCCATGCACTACTCTTCAGGTGGCACGCTAGAAGCCTCTATCCGCTTTGTCATCTCCAAAGAAGCCTCTAGCGCCAATGGTCTAAGCATTGCTGAAGCACTTGCCTCCTCTGACGCTTTTGGACTGGAAACCCTAGTCAAGACCCTACACAGTCTTCGGATCGGTGTCTCTAGTTCCTACACTTCGAATTCACGCTCAGCAAGCATCTCTCTCCTTGCCAAAATAGCGCCACTTCGGTTCTCAAGTGGCGAAGAAAGCACAACATCGTCATCCTAGGGGACGCCCAATGCCTTCGAAATTAAAATCAGTTTCCTGCGCTGAGTCCCGTGAGAAACTCAGGGGCAAGTGTTGGGCCGGGCTATGAACCCAGGCCCATTCTTCTAGGCCGGCCCTTAAGGACTCATGATAGGGCCCAGTGTGCACTGCAAGTCAAGGAGAAGCCCTATTTGTTGCAGGAGGGGCTGAGATCAGCCAATTCTCTTCAATCTTCTCGTCCTCTTCCGCCTGGTACACCTCTCATCCCCAACATTGAGGAACCCTTAACTATTAGCATCTGCTATGGAGATCAGCTGAGCATTAGACTCATGAATTTTCCAGCCAGCGGCATGTTACACGGATTGGGAACTTGGAGAAGGTATATCCCTGGTATGCTAGGTCTGACTTCAATCAACTCCCAAGCTCCTTCTTCTAGAGACTGTAGCAGTAAGCCACTTTTGTTGTTTATTAAAAAAAAAAAACAACTCATGCTTGATTGGCATGCAAGGTGGGGCCCACAATTACTATCCCACATCGAAACTGCCAAGCTTAAAGCTGATGGAAATTGCCTGTATAAGAGCATGGAGAGGTCACACAACTGAAGGCTGACGAGGAGAGTCGAGAGCAAGAGCTCTAGTTTGAGAAAGAGAGGGAGTTTTAGAGGGAGAAAAATATATGTGAGCCCCTAAATTTTTTACTCTTTCCTTTCTTAAATTGAGAGTAGTTTTTCCTGTGGTAAGAGTCATAGAGAGAAGGTATTGTAAACCTTTATTAGAATGAATCCTTCCATACTTTGCCGGTGATTTTACTCCGATTCGTTTAGAGATTTTCCCCCTGCAAATCTCGGTGTTTATCTTTTTCGCTATTAGATCCTCTTTCTCGACTTCAGTTGTAAGCAAGTGCCAGGTTCCGCAATGGACGATCCTCAACATAGACCGGTATATCAGGCCTTGATGCGAATAAAAATTGAACCTGATAGATAGTAATAAATCAATTATGCACTGAAATATATCACTTTAGCAGGAAGATGGTCGAGCACACGAACAAAAGATGGAGGTATAACATGGAGCACGGGTTAGATATGATTCTATTTCGCAAAATAAAAATATAGGCATGTAAAGATTAAAGACCACAGCAAGAACTATGTAGAAGACATGAACATCCATGTAGAAGACTTCGGCAACAACAGGAGAAAGCAACGAGAAATTGCTTCTCAGTGCCATTAACTACTGAGAAAAACAAAATCCAGTCCCATTCACCAATTTTCAACATGTCTATTATAGTAATAGTCAGAACCAACATCAATTATCAAGCCACAATTGTCCCTAAGCATTAGATTACGAAATCCATTTTCCACATATGATAACTTCGGAATTTGAGTAAGAGTGTTAACATATGTGACCTTCTGTGCATCAACAGTGGATGGCGTCACGGGAAAATAGTTCACAAGAAACAACCAGCAGGTTTTCAAGCCGAAACAACCAAATGAATAGTCTGAAATACGATATTGACCGAAGTGTAGAATGACTGGATCAGCATGAAACCCTCTTCCAACACCGTGCCCAACAAACTGCCGAACAACACCATAACGATGCTTATCAGCATCATCACTTAACTGTTAGTCACAGAAGAAATGCTTGATAGGCCAATAATCAATCCTTTATTCGATTACAAAGTTAAACATGGCCAAAATATAGGAGAAAGTCTTTTATGTCATGGTGTTGCCACGTGACATTGTCCACGTGATGAAATCAACCAATTAGAACAAGTTATTTTTATGATTTTTTTTATAAAATCTAAAAAATAAAAAGATAACTTTAAAAATAATTAGCTGTAATTGACTAATTTCACTGTTACATGATAATGCAGCGGCAGAAAAGACTTTCCCAGAATATAAGGGTGATTTTAGAGTACAAAGTCAATTTCAATTATGACAGAGTTAGCTCAGTTGGGAGAGCGTCAGTTTAAAGAGTAGTAGATGGAGTGACCGATGTTCACCGCATCCCTCTAATTTATAACTTTTCTTTTTATTTTTTACAAAATTATGTTAATTTCACACTTTTACGGGAAAAAAAAAAGAAATTAAGTTCTTTTTAACTTATTCAGTTTTTCTCAGCCGTCGGATCTATCTATAGATTGACGGCACAGATCTTGACGGTTACCACCGCCAACCGTGTATAAAAGCTTCCGTCTCAGGTTCCATCCCCATTGTCGTCTCTGTCTCTCTCTCACTCTCACTCTCACTCTAACGCTCTCTCTCTAAGAAGACGCCATTAGGGAAGCTCTAGGGCTCGCTGATCATGTCGCTGGCGCTCTTATATCGACAATTTCACGGTAAGTTTTCACCTCACTGTTTAATCTGAGTTCTCCATGATCGATCGAGATACTTTGTCTTCATCGGAACCTCGAAGCAGTGCTGGTGGTATACAGTTAGATTATGAGCCTTCTCTCTCGTCTCCCTTCAACTGCACAGATCACTTACTTCTAGGACAAGAAACAAGGTCGAACTTCTCCCGTTTCGTTGCCAAGAAATCAAACGGCTCGATTTGAGATCTTAGTCTTATGCATAGAATAAGAACATTAAGATGTTTAGACTTAAGGAATCATGCGTGATTACTCCCAATCGTTTGGAGGATTTTGACTACTTAGCGATTGCTTTATATTTTGTTTCTCAGTCTGTGACGGAGTGGTCTCATGGATGATTTTCCTGAACAATCGTGAAATCACTTATTTCTTCCGTCGGATTTGTTTTGTTGAATTCTTCGGCATGGCAAATCCTTGTCGAATTGAATTCTTTCAAGATACTTTCACAATGTTACTTGTTTCATCTCTGCTAGTTTCCTTGATATGCCTTAAATTTCCTAGTAGTCACGGCCTTAAACAGAGCAGAGAAAACTAGAGAGAGAAGGGGGGTTATTTAATTAGAGAAAACGAGAGAGAGAGAGAGAGAGAGAGGGCAATGGCCGAGGTTGCCCAAAGTGGCTCTCGTAAAGGAGGAAGCAGTGCAAAGGCATCTTCAAAGGTGATATTATGCAGATTGTTCTATTCTCTTAATTTGATTATTCTCATGCTTGATAGATTGATCTCCAGTAACTCTTGCACCTTGAACATTTATAGCAGATGTCTTTAGTAAATTTTGTGGCATACTTAAATAGTCAAATACGTTTATTAAACTATTGATTTTATGTTATGTGTGGCTTTGTATTGATTGATAAATAAAAAGATAGAAATTGGTCAATCTGAAATCTTTTATCCTAGAGGGATTATATGTTTCACTTTAGAGATGGATCTACTTCAGGAGCAGCAACTGCCAGTTGCCACCTGAATTTTGAAGTTAGTTTAGTAATGGTGATGAATGAAAGTCCCAGTATGTGAATCTGAATATACAATTTCTCTTTGGCAGGGTTCACTTGATCAATTACAGCCCTTTGGAAAGAATTACCTACTAAGTATGGCACTCACCAAACTTTTATCTCCGATAGAATACTCCTTCTGATGCTAAGGTGATGTCATGGTGGGACTATTGGTACCAGATATCTGCCATGGGAAACACAATTGCTATTGTTGACAATAACACATGGACTAATACTCATATTGCTACTGTGGGACGTGCCTTGTCATCCTACGAGGATGAAGCATATAAGATAATGAGAATCACTTGATGTGCACTATGTGTTGGCTGTTTTTGGTGGTGTTACTGGTTATTCTTTCGATGATATCAACTATTAAGACTAGATGCTTTTTGAACTTTATCTTATCTTTGCACGTTGAATTTGTCTTCATCTACCATCCTGAAGTTCTTACTCACCCTCCTCGATGAAGGGGTCCTCGGAAAATTAAGAAATAACTGGTATATTCTAACTATGTTGAAATTCAGATTGTTTATAACTGAATTTGTTTTTGTCCACATTCCTGAACTGGTAGATTTATATTAGTTCTGATTTACCTGCTTTCATCAGTATGTAAGTCATCCAACTCTCTTATGCATTAGATTTCTATGGATGCTGAGAATTGGTGGGGGAGTTTTTCCTGTAATCAAGGAACCTGACTACTTTGTTAATGGCAAATATCACATCGACAAACGTGCTGCTCCAAAGATGTTGAACTGTCTCATGTAAGATTGTAAGTTTCCTACACCCTCTAGATATTCCATTGTTGTTAAGAATCCCGAAAAAGATAGAAGTTTGAAGTGATAATTCACTTTTTCATCTTTGGTATGTTGCTTATGATTGAACGATCTCTGTTACATCACGTGATTAGGTACTTTATGTTAAATAATCTTTTTTCTTGTTTTTCTTGGTTAGGTACAAACTTTCTTATTATCTATTTGGAGAGCTGACGACAGAATATGGCAAAGCTCGACGGTATTCATTATTCTCCCTTCGTATTTCTTGTGCTAAAGCTTCCTCTTTGGCACTGGTGAATTCAATGTGCGAAAATTGGTAAAGAAAATGCAGCAAAATGCACTCGAGATGACAACTTTGAAAAAAAATGCACTAGTATTTTTATTATACCTCTGTTTTTAATATTCTCCTAATTCAGTAAAATGAGGAATAATAGGTTACAACGAAAATTGCAACTGTAAGAATTTTTTGTAAATTACAGGCAAGAATGTGATATTGTCATATATAGTATGTATATTGGATTAGTTGTAATATTTGATAAGCACAATGATAATGAGTATAAAGTTTATTGTAACATAAGAATTCTAGTATTTCGAACGTAGTAATCTAACCAATGATATATTAATTCTTGCAATCTCATGCTGTAAAAACTAACAACTACATATTATAATTTATAGTGAAAATTGCAAAATGACATGAATCCTTGAAGATTGCAGTGATCAAAACACTCAAATGTGAAAGTGTTTTGAAGGAAAAAAATCTTAAGTAGTACTATTTCACAATAATATAATGAGAAAGAATTAATTAAATTATTTTATAATAATAGTAATTGTTTAGGTGATTACGCTAATTTACTCGTTTATTTGTCATATTTTGATTAGTATTTCTTCACGTTACGTAATAAGAGTTCAAAAATCAGTATTTAAATACATGCTTTGAAGCAAAGAGACAAGCTCACAGGAAAAAAAAACCTTGGCGTTTTTACCTCACATATGGTAAAAAAGAATCAATTAAATTGTTAATGGTAATTGTTCGGGTGATTAACGCTAATTTTCATGTTTGTCACATTTTAATTAATGTTTTTTTACAATATATGATAAGATAGGGTGACCTAAGAATTTTGGAGCTCACATGGTTCTATTTGCTTGGATTAGAATCTGGATATGACTTTAGATAACTGATTGGTTTTAAACAATAATAAATAGAGACATGCTGCTCTTTAAATATGTATTTATAACATATTACTTCAATCAAATAAATAAAGATATTTTACTCTTTAAAATAATATACTTAAAACGTTCTCCCAGACAAAATAAATATCCTTGCACATGAATAATGTTTGCACCGGAATCCCGAGTGTTATGAAGAATTCTAGGCATCCCTATAAATACTAAGTCGTAGACCCACCAGCATTCCTTTATACGACAGTGAATTGTCCTTTGTCTAATGCTATTCAATCCACCCAAGTCATCAATTAGATAGCATTTTGGCACGGGAGAAAAGTTAGCCCGCAATTCTTTAGCATTTTTGTCTTGGAACCTTTTCGGATAGACCTAATACACTCTCTCTTTTATTATTTTAATATTAAAAATAAATGATATATAATTGAAAAGGGGAGGGGTGCCTCCCAGCCACCCCAATTGACGGTCCTCAATTTGAAGGGGAGGGGAGGTTGCCAACTTCAATTATTTTATTGTTTTATTACATGTTATAAGATTTTAAATATTAGAATAATAACATGACAAAAAGAAGACATGTGACACTGGTTTCCAACCGTAGCTGTAGTTGCTGCTAAACTTCTAATTAGCCGTGGGGTAGAAATCTCCAGGGAGTCTGCAAGCAAAATGTCCGGCACCCCTTTAGGGTGACCGAGAAACCGAAACTATTCTCGCCATCACATATGCCACTTAGTTTCCTTCACGATAGATGGTAGATGTGTCTCATCCAAATTTGCTGAGCTTTTCAGCACAGCATCCTTCAATCAAAAATAAAAATCTCCATTAGTTTGTTCACCTTATCTAGTCGTAAACTATGTTGGCATCCAATTCCACTTTAATGGTGTGAAATCCAAGATTTTTTATCGGAATTTTGTGATGGAATTTAAGGTAACCTGAAATTTGCAAATTATGGGCAATTTTCCTTGGTAGTAGAAGAGGTTCTAGAAATTATAAGCAAATTCACCATCCCCTCACCTCTCTGCCAGGAGTGCAAGACACATCTAGGGTGGATATGAAAATCCAATATTAATGTGCCACGTGTAATTAGCTCTGAATTTCAAACTATTCCAAAAGGTGATGGAAGAGAGAGGATCTCATTAAGTATATATGACTCTTATAAATAAGCGGATGATTGTGCACGTTATCAATTCAACCAACTCCCATATCTCTCTTGATTTTAAATTTTATATGAGCCAAACAACCCTACATTTTTATCGATGTCACAAACTTTTCTCCTTGTAAGGAAAAACCTCCTGAGAACTTCACCATGGTAGACAAATATACACGTTCATAATTTCCTTTTTCTACTGTAAAATATGTCCCCCTTCGAATTCCAAATCCTGGTGCATTATATTAATTGAAACATCTAAATCCAAAATCATGCATGATTGAACCCATCGTTTAATGTCAAATCGGCCACATCTAGACGAATTTCTACATATAACATTAAATCTGCAATAAAAATAACAGGTCTATAATTACGGCACAACTACTATAAATCGATGGTAGTAACAGTAAAGAAACAAACTACATTATCTTATGGAATTTTCCGGCATTGGGTAAAACGTATGGGCTCCATTATTATTGTATGTATTCTGTACCCCTTTATGTTATTACTCCTATTTCATAAAGTGTTAATAGGTAGATTTACCCCATCCCTTTTCATGTATAGCACCACTTTATATTAAATTTTAATAATAGAACTAATTTGTGTAAAATATCATCTGTACCCTTATCTAAAATATAAACTCATTCTCCCTCCTATCCAATTTAAAATAATTCATATTTCCCTCTCCTCCTCTCTGTTTTCCTAGTTTCTCTCTCCTTCAAATCTCCAGTGCACTATCTCTAGCAACTCTTTCTTCAGCGATAGATCCCTTATCGCTTTCTCCAACGACTTTGCCTCTCCCTTTCTCTAACTACTTTGCCTCTCCCTTTCTTCTGCAACTTCCCCTATCTCGATTCTCTAATATCTCTTGTTCTGTAATTTATTGAATATGGAGGGAGTTCGTCTAAATTATTGGGACCTATTAATAACATACCGAGATCTATTTAAAACATATTGGGACCTATTCAATCTAACGATCTGTATTGGGACCTATTTATCAAGCACTGGAACTTATTTATAATGTCATCGAGTGTATTTATAACAAATCAGGCCCTACTGATTGATGTATATTGTGTCAGAACCTAATTATAATTGCACTAGGACTTGTTCATATCACGCCGAGACTTATTTGCATTGTACCAAGATCTATTGGGACATATGTTTGTGCTGAGAAAGCACAATCCCAAAGTTGAGATGTTGCAGAGAACGGAAGGACAGGAGAGAGCAATCGTGACAATGATTGAGACCGTCAACGGCATCCGAGATCGCATAGGCAACAACAATCGAGATGACGGCTACGACTGCAATGAACAGATGACTCGCGAGTAGGGAAGGGGTCATGACAAGGGAGGTGGTGACAGTGGTGACAGCAAAAGTGGTAGTTGCGACCACAACGATGATAGTGAGCAAGGAAGGGGGTAAGGAAAGGAAGGAGGAGAGAATAGAGAGGAATTAGGGTAAAAGTTTTGACATTGATATATGTAGAATTTTGAAAAACAAAAAAAAAGTTGACAACCCATTTTAAACTAGTGATACTAGTCATTTTTAAAATGTATTATAAAGTGATACTAGTCATAAAAATAACCTTTCCATTGGTGCTATAAAAATTTTCTATCTCTTTCTTAAACTCATATTATGTCTTGTGGACAGGGTCTCAAGTTCTCCATATAGATTCGTGCATCAACACTTCAGTCCTAAACATGTATTATCAATCATCTATGGCTACTTCATGAGTTCACAGATATTAATGAGAAGATAGAACCGCTGGTTAACCCTGAACAAGATACTACAGGGGAGACTTTCGTTCAATGAGCCGAGTCATACTACCAAAAGCGGCCTTAGCTTCTAGCCTTTCTTCAGGACCTTCACAGGGCAGGGCATGCATGTTGCTCTCTGATCGACACGTTTAGTTGCAGAGGTGGGAGCTTGAGGTTAAAGAGAGGTATATCTACTAACTAAGCTATAGGATCGAGGATCTCCAAGAGCAGATAGATCTATAGACTGGAGAAGAAGAATATGGAGTACTCCAAGCAACATGTAAGGTAGGAGCCCGGGGTTACAGAGAGGTATGGGAAGAACAAGAGAAGAAGGGATATGGGTCTGGAAGACAAGATAATAGACATCCTTCAAATGTAGAGATTCAAGTAGAGGCCTAGTGTTAGGATGGAAAGGGTAGTGGGAAAGGGTCAACAGGACGGGCCTGTTCATGTGTGGGATTAAGTATGCAGATCACAACTATTAACAAGTTATGGATTCACTAAAATGTAACAAGTTATGGATTCACTAAAATGTAACAAGCATTATATAAAAGTTCTCTCTCCCCCCAGAAATACCTACACCCCAGTCGAATAGGGTACCAAGTCTACAACCAAGATCTGTATTTCAACAACATTGCCCTCAATTTACATTAGAAACTCTGTATCTCTCTCTTCCTCATATTATAAAAAAAAAATCCTATTCCTAACTTGTGAACTATTTTTCTTTTTAAAAAAATGCATATGACATGATTCTGGGCAAGGCTATATATTGCTTGAATTTAACGGAGAACTTAAAAAGCTTATCATTTAGTATGAGGTGAAATGAGATGGTTTGCCAGACCTGAAAAAATCAACTGCAGCACCGGAGGATTGCTCTTTCATGTTCCATTCCATCACTGAGTAGCACAGAATAAATGAATTCCTCATTAACTACAAGCATTTTAATCAATCGATAAGCGAAGGCATGCATGGATGGTAAGGCTCACCGTTGGGAGACGGCTCTGCCATTAGTAGTCCTCCGAAGTTGTTGACTACATAAGGTTCGGCCCCGACAACACGGCCTTCTCAGTCCACCGAAGAAAAAGACTAGAGGCCAGTCTTCTGGGCCTTAGGCCCATTAACAACTAGACCATATATGATTGGCAGAAATGGAACGGGCCATAACATGTTAAACCTACGACCTGATGCCCCTTGGCCCTGCGTGTGTCAAAGGACAGGTCCCAATCGTGGGACCCAGTCACATAATGGAGTCTTAGGCTAGATCGACGTAATAATACTGAGCACATTCGTTGAAAAAAAAAAAGGGGGTAATGCAGGAAGCTCATTTCCCAAGGGCTACCGACCCAGCAGAATGGGCCGTGCAAGCCCGCCAGTGGTAAGGACTGAGACCCACCCGAGTCTAGACGAAGAGAAACAAGTCATCCATTCAAAACCAACCCAAGAGTGGAAGACTTGCAAACCAAAAGCTAAGCAGCACTCTTTTTCCCGAAAATAGCTGCGAGAGGGCTGATGGAAGACTTCACTAAATGTGAAGAAAGGAAAAGGATAATATAAAATTGAAAAGAGAGGGGTATGATTATGAGTGAATAAAGAGAAACCTGAAAAGAAATGGCACAAGCAAGTCTAAGCGGCCGGGTTAGCCTCTACGGTGGCTTCAAAAGGTATTAACTGTCAACAAGCTCGGGAACTTCATTGTCATCCTCATCCTCAGCACCAACCCCACCAGGACATTGCTTCTGGAATTGCTTTACCAGCTTCTCCAAGTTCTCCATTCCTGGAAGTTTTAAATTCAGGATCAGAACAGGTTCCCTTAATTGAGCATGGGCAATGGAACCAGGACAGCAACTCCGAGGAGATAGCTACTTACAGAATTCCATAGATTTAACCCATCCAAACAATCATAGTACAGTGGTAAAACCTTTCCTAGTTGATTGATGATTCCTGGGAGTATTTCTCAGTTCTGCACCACACAACAAAACTCCATGTAGGAATGAAGTGAACAGGACATGCTCTGTGACACGTAAATTGGCTTCATCAGGAAACTTAAAATAACAAGATATGAACATGCACGGCCATTCCCCATTCACGGATACTCGAATGATACAATTCAAATATTATCCAAATTCAAGCTTTATGTCTCTCTGACCAAAGATTCTCTAAGTTAACATATGCATATACTAAGTATATATTCCCAGATACCTAGGCCAGGTTCAACAAAAGTAATTTTTCCTGGAGTTAAGGGACAGTATTAGAAACTAGTTAAATTTTCTCTGTAATAAGAAAGAAAGTTACCAGGCAGCAACTAGAATGAATAATTGACAAATAGAAGATACAAAGATATACAAACAAAGTTGCTATAAATGCAAAGTTATTTCAGAAACAGAAGATACATCCATCTGACAACCTATATATTTCCTGCAATAGAGGATTGAACTGCTGGACACGAGAGAAATCATTAATTACTATATTACCGCAAGTCCAGGAAAAAAAATAAAAAGTACCTGACTTTAGATCTACCTTTGGGATTCATAACTGGATGACTAATTCATCCTTAAATATGTTCACCTCCTCAGCAACTGAAATTGCATTTACATCAATTCTCTTCAGGATACTGTGAAGCCTTTGTCATCTGTGGTGATTGCCTTGTTAACAGCTTTCTTATTTCTGCATTTTAAGAGAAAACTCTGGACAATGGAGATATAAAGCAACATGACATACAAAATATGCACCCAAACAATCTATAAAAAGGAACTTTACTAACATGATTGTCCTTGCATGGAGAGAAGTTCTTCAATTAGAATTATATTTGGTATTTTATTACTTGTATGGTTAGCATAGAATACATGACTTACGAAGAAAGTAAAATACTCAGAATTGAATTATCTTACTGGGTAGATCATAATTAAAAAAAATTCAATGTTATTAAGGAATTCCCAGGTCTGCAGCTGAAGCAACTCGTTTAGAGGAAGGACAGTAAACAGATATGTAAATATTGCAAAACATTAGCAATCACATTTCAAGGGGCATGCCAGAACAATAAACTCATTTTCAAGCATGCAGTTGTTAGCCACAGATTGTGTAATCAAACAATTCATGTCTGGAGATTACATTGATTGCAGAGCACATCCTACCAGATCACTTTCAAGAGCTAAGATTGCCAGCTATTACAGTTGTAAGATTTTCAAGAATTTTACCTTAATCCACTAACTATGCCCGAAGGAAAGAAATAGAAGTAGGAGGCATGGAATTTGGTTAAAAACCCGTCATTGCATGAAATCACATGAAACAGATGGAGTTCTTCGCTTTGAACTAAATCAAATTGTCATTGCTAACAATACATTGGGAAAGATTAGTCACAATCTTAGGTTTACATAGAAATTCTCACCCCTCCTCATAGTACCTTTTTCCACCGGTACAGATGAAACCCACCATCTTCATAAGCTTCTTCGTATTCATCTGAAATGCAATTGAGGATAGAAAGAGAAAGATTAACAAATCCCAAGTCTGGAGAAACAGGAGGATGCTCTGCTGACCAAAATTACAGACTGAAACACTTTGCAATTGATAACATGAAGCCAACAGCCACATCTAAATATCCACGGGAAAATAGACAAGCGGTATGTAGATTTCAGCAAATGTTCAAAAATGACTCTGCTAAATGGATGTAAATCTCAGATTAAGTTCTTTCATGTTTGCATCTTCTACTCAATCCATTTTTAGAATAATAAGTGCACATAGTGGATGATTATAATATCATGGATGAAAATATATTAACTATCACCGTTAAACTAAATCCAGCATTAATTAAACAAAACCCTCTCTCTCTAATTAAATAAACCATCTCTCTCTCTCTCTAGTTTTCTCTGCTCTGTTTAAGACGGCGACTACTAGCAAACATAAGGCATGTCAAGGAAACTAGCAGAGATGAAACAAGTAACATGGTGAAAGTATCTCGATAGACATTCATCAACAAGGATTCGCATGCCCAAGAGTTTACTGAAACAAATCTGACGGATAAGTCTGTTGCAGGGCAGATTAGGTCGAGAAATACGGAAGTGATTTCCCGATTGGTCAGGAAAATCATCCAAAAGACCTCTCGATCATAGACTGCGAAATAAAATATATAGCAATCGCCAAGTAGTAAAAATCCTCCGAACGGTTGGGAGTAATCACGCATGATTCTTCTAGTTTAAACATCTTAATGCCTTATTCTATGCGTAAGACTGCTCAAATCGAGCCGTTTGATTTCTTGGCAACCAAACGGGAGAAGTTCGACCTCGTTTCTTGTCCCAGAAGTAAGTGATCTGTGCAGGTGAGGGTAGACGAGAGAGAAGGCTCATAATCTAACTGTATACCACCTGCACTGCTTCGAGGTTCCGATGAAGACAAAGTATCTCGATCGATCATGGAGAACTCAGATTAAACAGTGAGATGAAAACTTACCGTGAAATTGTCGATGTAAGAGCGCCAGCGACATGATCAGCGAGCCCTAGAGCTTCCCTAATGGCGTCTTCTTAGAGACAGAGAGCGTAGGAGCGAGAGTGAAAGAGAGATGACAACGGGGATTGAACTTGGGACGGAAGCTTTTATACACGGTTGGGGTTGGTAACCGTCAAGATCTGTGACGTCAATCTTTAGATAGAT
The DNA here is from genome assembly GCA_037672795.1 of Lagerstroemia speciosa. Lineage (NCBI taxonomy): Eukaryota > Viridiplantae > Streptophyta > Magnoliopsida > Myrtales > Lythraceae > Lagerstroemia > Lagerstroemia speciosa. The sequence goes on along the minus strand of CM075304.1, from coordinate 984,209 downwards.
CGGACGGCTAAGAAAGACAGAAGTTCAAAAGAATTTAGATCGAGGGATATGAGGTTTTCCTTCGGATGATGTGAAATCCACGAAACGAGCTCAACAGAAAAGGCCCTTTATTTTGAGGGGGAAAAAAAGAAAACAAAAGGCCCTTTATTTTCTTGGTCTGAGTTCTATGAAATTCTTAATGCCTTTGATCAGAACTTCAGGTTTTCATTGGACAGTCATTGTAAAGATTTTTCGTAGAATACAATAACTTACACAGCTTCCCTTCCATAATGCGAAAATTGAATCCATTCCTAGCTGTAACGAGAGAGACGGTTCATGTTTTGCTGAGTTCTAGCATACGTGTTCATTCTCTGCTAACCGGTTCCCTTCTATGCATGCTTCTCCATGAGTTCCCGGAACAGTTCTTCGGGCGCTGGAGTAGAAAATCCGGGTGGGACAAGATCAGCCACAGCAAGTAAATGCAGGAACCAGTGATTTTAGAAATAGAAAATGAAACATTGCTAGTGTTCCGTCTGTTGATTTTATCGTACCGGGCAGACCAGTGAAGTTCTTGTACTGCTCGAAGCCTTGCCGGATCAACATCTCCGTCCCATAAACAATGACAGCTCCGGTCTCCTTTGCTTCCTTCAAAAGACGGGTGTCCTTCGGGGTGTAAATGGCATCGAACACAAGGCAGTAGTGTTTCAAAGCATGCTGTAAGACATGTACAAGAAATCAGTGTTTCAATTTTGACTTTTGCAATTGGATTGTTACAGGGTGAAACTATTATTGTCAGACAACCTTGGCTAGGGGAGTTTCGTCGATGTTAGGTTTCATTCCGACTGAAGTCGTGTTTGCAAGAACCATCCCTTCTTCCGGGTGGAAGTCCTGGACTTCCTCCAGAGTTAAAGCCTTTCCACCGACCTTTTTGGCTAACTCCTTTGCTCTCTCTGCATCATCAAGCAAGAAAGAGTGCACATCATAATCCAGAGTTGGTAAAAAAAATTGCCAAGGAACTCTGCATATTTCCATCATTAGACTATCGGAGATTTTGTAAGCAACTACCAAATGTACGATTGGCGACGACTACTCGTGCCCCTTTCTGGGCAGCTCCATAAGCCAGTGATTTTCCAGCCCCACCGGCGCCAAGGACAACGAACAATTTCCCGGCCAAGGGAGAGACAGTCGCCGGAGTTGCCACATTCAGTCCTATGCACATAGACCAAAATTTCCAAGTCAATCGCATCGAAAGACAATAACAATGGTCAAAGTTCCAACTTTGCCATGACAGTTGCATCTGTAATCTCCTTCGATTAGATTATCACCGACCTCTCAGCCCATCCTCGATGGCAGTTATGGCACCGATGTAATCGGTGTTGAATGCAGTCAATGACCCATCCGGTCTTCTCACAATGTTGTTTATGGCACCAATTTTCTGCCCAACGATTTTACGAATAACAGTTTAGGAAGCTTGTTATTTGCTGACGAACCGAAACAAGCTCTGGGTCTTAGACCAGTGATCAAGAGATCAAATCACCTTGGCAATTGGATCAATCTCGTCCATGCACTTAAGTGCAACCTCCTTATGCGGGATCGTGCAGCTGCATTTTGTGAAATGCCATCAGCAAACTCCCAAGCTGAGATCAATATCTCGGGAAAAATATGGGAAGAAGTTACTCGTAGGTGTACCTGCATCCTGAAGCAAAGTCCACCGCCGAGTAGGTCCTGAAGAACTTCTGGACATCATCCACAAGAAAATGCAGGTAGACCGCATTAAGACCGACTGACTTGAATGCTGCATTGAACAGGAGAGGGCTCTTGCTGTGGCCCACTGGCTTCCCGATGATGCCGTAAACCTTGGTGTCAGGCCTAATGAGTTTGAAGTTGTAGAGTTCCAGCAAGTCCTTTGCGGTCGGTTGACCAGGAGCCGATGCTGCACCTCCCTCGAGTGCACCATAAGTGAGGTACCCGCCGAATTTGGGGCCGAGAATACGGGAGATCAGGCCTCTCTCACCCATAGCTATTCCAATGATCGGAATCTGCACCGACCCAAAATGGAAAGGATCAGTTCCATAGCATTCCCAGGGCAGGTTTTCCACTCTATTCTGTCCTGATGACTTCGCAGACGTGTAGTGTTTACCTCAGAGTGGACGATTATCTGGAAAATACGTGCGCAGTCGGTGATGTCCAATGCTGTGGTCGCGATTTTCACGATATCAGCGCCCATGGCTTGGATCCTTGCCACGATATTCCCGATGGCCTCTGCTGAGGGAGTGTCGTGGAAGTTGTGGTAGGAGACAATGAGTTTGAAGTTGTCTGGCTTCTTTCCCTGAATAGAATGGTTGAAGTCTTGGGCAACCTGGCAACAGCAAGACCAAATGGCACAGCTTCCTCATTTAGATAATTTCCTTCAAAGTTCGTATTGTAAGAAGATATCTGGAAGCTACTAAGCTACCTCGAGCTCGACATCCACGTAGTTAGCGCCAAGCTGCATTGCCAAACGGAGAGCATCCAGCCGCTTGGCTTCATCTCCTTCGTACTTGCCACCTTCCCGGACAGGTCTGAAATGTCCATCAGAACGTCAGAATCAGTGAAGCTCTCGACTAGTCAGCAATTTAATCCGATAACTCATAATTAACAATTCAAATAAAAAAAAAAAAAAGGAATCTAATTGCACATACTCATTTCCTTTATCAACCTAAAGGTCAAGTAACGGACCAGAAAATTTCCCCAAAATCAGAGACAAGATACGAGGAAGAGTAGTGGAATGGAAGAGGTTAGGTTTTATCAGGTGTTCCATGCCTGTAACTGACAAGAGTGGGCAGAGGGGACTGCTTGATGAGGATGTCAAGGTCTCGTTGAGGTTCGAAGTCCCTGAGCCGGTCCAAGCCGATCCCGACAAGGTCCGCTCCGACTTCCTTCGCCTTCTTCATCTCGATCAGCATCTGGTCCACCGTAGTCCCCATCAGCGGAGTGCACAGCAGGGTCGAGCTGCCCCGCACTCCGATGCTGCTTGTTTGCAGGTCGGAGACAGTGAACTGAAACATCCAAAACAGAACCGATCATCAGTGAAACCTGCAAACAAATAACTGGGAACTCAATACGAAACCGATCTACATACAGGAGCGGTGGCCATTGTTAACTGTGGAGTAATCTGTTGGAGTCTGATTTTATGGGCCTACAATGTATGAAAAGTGATGGCATATGAGTACCATATATACTCAGACATTGATTAGACGAGGTCCGGGAATTGAAATCGGGCTTTTCTTTGTTAGCTAGCTCAAACTGTCGATCATAGATTATGTCCGAGAAGAAAGGCAGCTCAGGTGGAAGGTTGGGTGGCTACTACTCAGAAGAGGCAGTGCTTCATCGTTCACTGGGTAATTAATTAGTTTGTCTTGCAGTTCTTGACACACTGCGAATATTAGTTAGGATTCAGAAACCCATTGGGCACACACATTCACATTATAACACGAGCATCATTCTTATTAAGATAACATGTCAAAATACGGCGAAATGATGCTGCCCAATGATTCGAAAAGGTCTGAGATACGTCGGGATTGGCCATGTTTAATGATAAGATGTAAAAATAGCATATTTTTAACTTTTAAATTAAATAATTATAAAAGTGTTTGTATGAATGAAATTGGATTTCGAGATTTTCATGTACGATTCGCTAATAAAAAAGGAGAATGAAATGTGACAATTAAAAATAAATCTATTAGAAAGAAAAAAGGAAGGTAGAGAAAGAAGAAAATAGGAATTTCAAGTGCGAGAGAAAAGAGGATGGGATGTAGGTAGTTGTATATGTTGAAGTGACGACCATTCCCTTATTTTATTCCAATCTAAGGATTAGTAATTTTTTCAATTTATATGTATAATGGTATTTTTAAAAAGGAAAGAATGATACCAAAATATTATATCTCCCCTTAAAGTAATAAATATAAATAATCGATAATATATATATATATATAATAGGTTAAAAAAGGAAGGACAGTTTTTCTTAGCGATGTTTGGTGTCCCGCGCCACCTTTCAGCATTTGCCCTCTCCGGTCGCTGCGCTTTTTTTGAATAAGTCGCCGATAAATTGCCACTGAATCTTCCAACGGTATACAATTGGCACGTGGGCAGAGCCGCAGGATGGCAGTGTCCCAACAAACTCAGCGACGGCTGCCGCGCGCCCCCTCGTCTCACCATCCCAATCTCAAACCCTTACACGACGGGGAACAATTTATACATTTTCTAATGCACTTTATAACGCTTAATAATTAACTAAACTAATTAATTCAATCTTGAGATGAGGAGAAGTTAATAAGAATGACTCAGCATGATATGATGACTGAAGTGACTGTAACATTGAAAGGGACGTTGGAAACATTGTTTGCTATGGATCTAACTAACACGATTTTTTCATTGAAAAGCACCCGTTACTTAATGGATGAATGTGATCATGCACCTTCAAAATTGTCAGTGTTTGCAGCATTGCTCTTCAATCAAGTTAAATGCTCTAAGAAGATATAACGAAATAATCAAATGAAACCAATGCTTCCCTCCCCATACCTAACTCTTTACCATCTTCTGCTAGGGTTGCTCTCATTCAACCTTTGTGGGGTGAGAGAACTACACGTCTTGTGACATCCGTGTGGACGTACTAACATACTGTCGTTAGAAGCTGCTCCAAGGTGTAGGTCGAAAGAACTGAGCATAGAAAGTTCACATTTTTCACATTCCAGAACAGCACAAATTGTCATCCCTCATTGCAAGTCTTGAGTACCCAAAAGAGTTGAAACTTGAAAGTTAAAAAGTATTTCATGCCCTTAATTCCATTAAAGCATCACAGATTGAACTTCGCAAACCTAGTGTCTTGTCAGCAGAGGGCATATGAGGGAAAATGTCGGTGCTGCGACAAGTTGAGGAACCCTTAACCATTAGCATCTGCTATGGAGATCAGCTGAGTATCAGACTCGTGAATTTTCCCGCCAATGGCATGTTGTACGTATTGGGAACTTAGAGAAGGTATATCCCTGGTATGCTAGGTCTGACTTCAATTGACTCCCAAGCTCCCTCTTCCAGGGACCGGTGTATCAGGCCTTGATGCGAATCACAAATGAACCTGGTGGATGTAAATATATCAGTTTAGCAGGAAGATGGTCGAGCAAATAAACGAAAGATGGAGGTACACATGGAGCAAACGTTAGATATGATTCTATTTCCCAAAATAAAAATATTGGCATGTAAAGATTAAAAACCACAACAAGAACTATATGGAAGACATGAACATCCATGTAGAAGACTTCAGCAACACACGGAGAAAGCAAAGAGAAAGTGCTTCTCAGTGCCATTAACTACTGAGAAAACAAAATCCAGTTCCATGCACCAATTTCCAACGTGTCTATCATAGTAATAGTCAGAACCAACATGAATGATCAAGCCACAGTTGTCACAAAGCATTAGAGTATGGAGTCCTCTTTCCACACACAATAACCTTGCAGTTTGAAGAAGAGTGTTAACAGATGTGACCTTCTGTGCATCAACAGTGGATGGAGTCATGGCAAAACAGTTCACTAGAAAATTGACAATGGTTTGAACTTATATCCAATGAAGATCAGGGTAATGCTCCAAAATTTAACTTGGATTGAACTGATCGATCCCCAGGACTGTCCCAAAACAAGGGACAGACTAGAAAGCAGCCAATTCGCTTATGCGATTTCTATCCAAGATTTCCCAACAAATGAAAACATATGAAAGAAAGGAGAAAAAAGGCCGAATACTTGGTTGCTTACAAGCAGGAAGCTGTGATATATCTGCAGAAACAGCGCAAGGAATCCCCAGGTTTGAAAGGGCTCCCCTTATGATTCCGCATGGAAAATAGAGATGCATGCTCATTGCCTGTGATGCCTTTTCCTCACCATCTTGAGATGAAACCATCATCTCAGGTGATGACTTAGTCGACATGAGTGAAAACCAGCGGAACTGATTATCTTGCAGCACAAAGGTTCCCTGTAATACAAAGTGTGAGAACGAAAGCATGAAAACCTATTTCCCATGCCTAGGAAATGCTACACATTTTTTATGTTCATATCATTAGAGAATGTTGAAGATTTCTATACTCTGTGGTTGGTCTTCAGATTGTCTATCTGCTTCTTGAAAATCTCTGACCAGAAGTCCTTGCATATGAACTTGATTGCTTCTAAGTGATCGCCGAACCGAGGGCGTTCCATTGTATATCTAATGCAAAGACCGACATTCATGGAGTTAAATCCTTAATGAAGCACTGAATTTGCCAATCACTGCACAGAAGTTTAATTGATTGTATGACTTCCAAACAATTCGGCAAAAATCTCGATACTCAGTCAAGGAATAACCACTGAGATACCAGATGGGGAAAAAGACTCGAATCCAAAAGGAAACAGGCAAGTCATCGTGGATCTGGCCATATAGCAGAATCCCAAAAAAAAACCTTCACATTTTCCGACCACCATACCGACGATCGAGCATCGCAACAAAATCGGATGGTCGGATAAGAAATAGCTAATTGACTTCAGAATCATAAATCGAGATTGCTACAATAGAAGAAACAACCAATTCGAGCTGAGCACTAACCATTACTCGAAGCGACAAGTACACCAGAGGCAAATCTGGAATTAGCTTGCGTCAGAACTGTATTGTACAAGATGTGCTCTATTGAATCGTGCAAGATCCACATTGATAGCGGTTGAAGGAACGGAAGAATTCAGAAACAAATTGAGGCGTCATGCGACGGAAGGAGATATACCGCTCGGAAGCTGGTGGCCGACCTGAAACCCGATGGCCTCGATTCTCCGAGCAGCGAGCTCCGGCTTGTCCGCGTAGAAGCGGTTGCAGTGCGAAGAAACCATCTCGATGAGAAGGCTCTCCATGCAGCTCTCTGATACCTCCCTCCCCACTGTCCCCATGTCCCATCAGCTGGTCCGTTCCGCTTCAGTCATGTGCCATTTAGCCGAAGAGCTCCCAAGCGCCAAGGCTCGTACCTCGCAGTCGCAGTGGCAGGTCCGTAATTCCAAGCAAAATAATGGATAAATGCCAGAGGAAAACGACGTCGTATTTGTCAGGTGGACTGCGGCGTAACATGGGCCTTTATTGGGCTTCACATGGGCTGATCGTGGGCTTACATAATAAAAATTCCTTGAATTATAAATTAAAATAACAAATTTTATATTCACTAAATATATTGCATTATTGGAAAAATGAGTGTTAATTCAGGTTTACCGAGGTGTATTAATTATAAAATTTATGATAACTCAAGAATTTTACGTATTTCAGATCAGATTTTACCAACAATTATATAATCTTAACTCATATAATATCACAACATAATAGATTTTATAATAAAACACAAATTTAGTGTGTAAATTGAGATTTCAAGGAGAAATCTCAATTCTACATAAACCAAATGCCACACCTTAAACACTTAATGGATTATGGATAACCATTGGTGTTCGAGTTATCCCAACTTATCTAGTCACATCGTATCGAAATTCCTGTACTCCAAAAACAATGGCACCAAAGGTAGTCCTCATACATGTAAAATTTTCTGAGAGAAGCGAACAATATCTTGAGTAATAAACTTACAATGGTAGTATATACATGCATTGACATGCTTATCTCAACTAGTATCATGCTTATCGAGATTCATCCATCAAGAAAGAACATCAACTGCTCATCATTGCATGTATGGATACAAGGAAACAGTTATGAGGCGACTCTCCCTTTGTCTGCCGAGAGTAAGCCTGCTAAGAATCATGGCACAAGCATCAGAAGCCTCGCCAGGAATTGTGAAAATCCGGTACTTGCTTAACACCGGGTCAGTATTTCAGCTCCGTCCTCGGTTATCAAGATCGTGTGTTCGAACTGTGCAGAGAGGCTTCCGTCTGCTGTCACAACCGTCCAGTTATCGTCCCACATAACGGGGCTGATGCTGCCTACCGTCAGCATCGGTTCTGTCAATAACAGAAGTTCCAAAAGCATGGAAATTATCAGTTATATCGAGATGTGATATGAAACCATCCTGCTAATCACAACTTGACAACCTCAGTCCTGCCAAAATTTGTAGAGGTTTTGTCGGCATCCCAAAGAGTATCTACTTCCGCAAGCCACTCAATTTACATATGCTTCCCCACAAGTAACAGCTAAACCAAGATTCTCCTCGAGCAGCAGTTGTGAGATGTTTTAGCTCTCTTACAAGTGACTATGAATGGACTACTCGTACTCTAAGGGTGTTCAAATTACATAGCTTGCCAGAAAAAACCAGATAATTGAGCCCGATTCAATTTCACCCAAGTTCTCAGTGTTCTCTCAGTTTGTTAAAGAGCACTTGAGTTCAGCCTGGGACCTGTCGTTCAGGTCAAAACTGATCCCGACGTAACCAACCATCAACATACCCACCAAGCACAGTGCAGGATTCTGGTAATTCGCAAAGTCTTAATTAAAAAGAAGGAATAGATACCTATAGTGAAGGTCTGATTTAACCTCATACGACCACCATCATTATTCCCTGAAAAATGTAGGAAGCGATTCACAAAAGTACCAGCCAGCATGTTTTCAAGCTGAAATAAAAAAACAATTCATAAATAGCCTGAAATTAGATGATTACTGAAGTGTAGAATGACTGGATCAGCATGAAACACTCTTCCAACACCATGCCCAACAAACTGCTGAACAACACCATAACGATGTTTATCTGCATGATCACTTATGAAACACATTAATTATTAGTCACAGAAGAAATGCTTGATAGATCAATTATCAATTCTTTATTCAATTACAAAGTTAAACATGGTCAGAACATAGGGGTGATTTTGGAGTTCAAAATCAATTTCAATTATGACAGAGTTTATAAGTTGAAGTTGTGCTGACGCAAATGGCTGCTGCAAAGATAGCTGGTTTCATCTGCTGCCTTGCCTATTCAAAGAAATAGATAGAAACAAATAGGAGATTGAAGTTCTGTAACAGACACTACAACTAAATCCTTCATCGCATGCTAAGCACTCGTAAAATGGTTCATTGATAAAGTATGGCTTAACAGATATTAAAATTACTAGGACAATCAAGATAAGACTGATATATGGCCAGATGCCAAACAATGCCTTACTGGATAGTTCTGCCAATTTTCTTGAACTCCACTCTAGGTGCACATATGGATATTGCCTTGTCCAGACACTCTTTTGTAACCTAAAAAACATCAGTTGGAAACTCATCCTTGTCAGCGTATCAAAATGAAGATTCAGCTAACAAAACAAAGAAATATCAGATACAGTCAGAAATCCGAAGTCTAAAAATTAGATAGCTTATTGGCAATTAGCTGATTCGAGTACAAAAAGGGGAATCTTACAGTAATTTCAATACTTAAGGGCTCTAGCTTCTATAACTCATCCTATACATTTCACTGACTGAAAGATAGGTTTGCTATAGAGGGTTCAGGTCCAGCGATAATAATTTTACACTGGGATGTGATAAGATGACTACTATTGAAGGTTGTTTTTGGTTATTTTCTCCCAACCAACCAAAGGTCGAAATTCGAATCATTTCCAAGAATGTTTTCCACAACTAAAAGGTTCCAAAAAAGAAAAGCTCGAGTGCTTGACCATGTGACAGAAGCAAATTGGGACACTTGAACATTAGATTACCAGTCAAATACCTGAACTAGGTTTTTCGCTTCCTCATCCACTTCCCCACAAAAGAAAGTTGCAGATGTATCACCATGATATCCCTACATGTACAACATATATTCCTTAGACAAAATTCACCTCAAAGCTAGGACTACCTAGAATGTAAAATAGCAATACAACAATGATAACCAGTGCAATCACACAGTAAAATCAGCATATCGGCATGTTCTTCCTGGTCCAAAAGAAAGGATCCAAGATCTTACATTCAAGTACACTGTAACATCAATGTTTATTATATCCCCATCCTGAAAAAGAGCAATCAGGTTAGAGCAACTCAATAAAAGGAGTAAGTGAAAAGGCCCGGAGGCTTTGGACCTCGAGTGGACGGGAATCAGGTATTCCATGGCATATGCATTCATTCACCGAAGTGCAAACACTTTTTGGAAATCCACCATAACCGAGAGGTGAAGGATAAGCCCCATTGTCAACAATCATTTGGTGAACAGCTTCGTCAATTTCATCTGTCCTAATGCCGGGCTGCCAATGTAAGAGACAACTGAAATCTTAAAAATGTGATAGAGAAGGGACAGTTTAAATGTTGAAAGTGCGACAGGGACCTGACTCAACACACAACACCCAAAATCCATGTCTGGATAAAAAGGAACATCAAACTGCAAAAATCAGAGATCTACTATAATTAAGATTCATGTAGGGTAAAAGTAATTTTCTAAATATTAACACATGATTTCCTGCTAACCCCTAAGATATGGCTCAACCTACAGAGAAATGGGAAGGAAAACAAAAGAATGAAAGAAAGCCAGGCAAATAGAATGTGAGACCTTCTTATTAAGAACAATTTTTTAAATGGTTTTCTTGTTAAAAACTAACAATGGCATTCCTACGAATGAACAGATTAATTCATTTAAGCACAGTCACATCACTTCAGTATGCAACCACAGCTTGACTTCCACTTAAAGATAAAATGCTGCTACCTCTCTTAATATGGCATAAGAACAAATCATAAGAAACCGGTTTGTTTCTGTCATCCCAGAGATACAATCTAATAAGACAATATCCAAGTAGAGACCAAAAAACAACCAATTAAGAAATTAAGATGTACCAAAACCATGGATATTCAATCTGATCGAGTTGCAGAGAAGGAACATGACTTCTGTAAAGCCAGGTCATTTTCAACTGTATAACTAACCACAGAATGAAAACTAATGATTAAATAAAGAGTAAGGCTGATTATCTAAAAAGGAAAGAAAACTAGTGATTAATTTTGCAAACATAAGGTTGCAGTGTACCTGCACTAAAGTCCCAGCAAATTCAAGGACCTGTGCAGCTAGCTTTCCAGAAGCCCTCATGCGCTCGATTCCTTCCTTGTTATGCACTTCAGGTCCACTAGCAATTCCTGGTGCTTGTCGGGAATTTACATACGGAGGTCTCTTTATGTGATCTGGAACTGGACGAAGAGGAGATACTTTCCCAGGCTGAAGGCGTTTACGCTTACTGTTTGGCAATTCATCCAGGGCCCTGCTGGTTTCAGTGAGAGCTGTCAAATACACTACATGCTTCGTGATCCTTTATAGGCATGTAGCATCCACAATGAGGACCAAAAAAATTTTGAATGGGGGGTAAATGCACGCATGGTTACTTGAATCATTGACATTAAAGGAATAGCCTTAGCATGAAATCCTTGAATTTTAAAATCACACATCTAATTGTAACATCTTCAGGTGCCAACGAGTGCCAAAAATAAATATGCAATAACAGCAATATCCGTCTGTAATATTAATGAAATACTGAATTATATACCTCCTGTTGAATAACAAATTTGTAATGCTAGAAAATGTTCTTGATAGTTGCATCGACACATGCTTGTGACCTGTGAAAATGAGTTGAGAAGAAAGATCCATATCAGGGTACTCTTGGACTTGAACAGGTCATGCAACCAAACCACATGTATAATAACAAGAAACACAACTTCAAATGCAATACACTGTTACGAGCTCTCTATGGCTCACTTATTCCTTAAGAATCACAACTAAGTTGACATGGTAGATTCATCTTTTGTACTGGACTTTCATAAACTAAAGAGGATTCACCGACAGCTCTGCCTCCACAAAAGCAATCCTTTCGGTTCAGCCAAGTTGCCTGGAATGTTAGATCAGGCTAAATGGCAAGGAAATTTTTTTTTTTTTGACATACATTGTTCAACTTCAGCTATCTATTGGGCTCCGCAAGACGGGTCTTTTATTGAGCCTCCTAGTGGAACATTAGTCCTACTCTAGATGGCGTCTTAATGGCAAAAAGGAAGGGCACCTCACCGAACTTAAGAAGTGTCAAACTAGCAATTACTCAAAGCCAAAAGATTCAATATTTTTTTTTTCACTAATCTCTCCACTCTACAAGCTTATTTCACAAAATTCAAAGCCCCTTCATTTCTGGGCCAACATAAGAAGTTGGAAAGGGTCAAGATAGCACAATTGGAGACCAATCCTGAACACCACAGACAGAGGAGCGACAAATGGTATTCATATAACCGAGGAAAAATACGAGGAGATGATGAATGGGGACCTGGGTTATAGCGAAAGAGGCTGTGTAGCGGCCGACAGGAGCCAACGAGGCCATCGCCCACGAAGGATGCGAGGATTCTCGGCCGCAGGGATGAGCCGCCCGCCATTTCTCTCTCCCACTGCTGCCTCGATGCTTCTCGCTATCCGTTAAATTTTGGGGGCAACCCTCCTCCTGTTTCACTTGAGAATTGCATGAAAGTAGTGTAAATTTTAAAAGTATTTTACGAAATAAGGTTCGTTCTAAAATAATTATTAAAATAGGATTTTCTAAACCGTATGCGGTTTAAGCTTTTAATGAAGATGCAGTTTAGTTCGATTTTTTTTTTTGCAAATAAAAAGGAAGGGCATACGGTTCCTTTGTTATTTTTTTTTGGCTTTTGAAAATAAAGTCTCATGTTAGGGAATTTAGATTGAATATTTAGTGTGTAATATATAACGAGTTTATTTTATAAATATCTGATAAATCTTTTATGTGTAAAATTTATATAAAATTTTAAAAGTAAATTTTATAAGTGTAAACACCTGAATAGTGATTTATACAACAAATTCTGATATATCATACATTAAGTATTAAATATGTTAATACCTCGGGGAAGTCTTTCAATTATAACTCAATGTGTGATACATTAGAATTCGTTATATAAATCACTATTCAAGTATTTACATTTATAAAATTTACTCTTAAAATTTTATACGTGTAAAGATTTTACAGAGACTGACAAAACGAGTTCTTTTATAATACACAAACTCAATATGTGACACATTAGAATTTGTTATATAAATCACTATTTAGGTATTCACATTTATAAAATTTACTCTTAAAATTTTGTAAAAATTTTACGCACATTAAGTTATAATTGAAAGACTTCTGCAAGGTATTAACATATTTAGTACTCAATATATGATACATCGAAATTCGTTGTATAAATCACCATTCAGATGTTTACACTTGTAAAATTTACTCTTAAAATTTTATATAAATTTTACACATAAAAGATTTGTCAGATAGCGGTTTAGAAATCCTATTTTAGTAATTACTTTCGAACGAATCCTATTTCGTAAAATACTTTCAAAACTTACACTTCTTTCACCCAATTCTCTGTTTCACTTTGCTTGGTAGCTCACAAATATCTACGGGCTCCGCTGCCTACTCTCAAGAAGAATAACTTCAAACTGATTGATTCTCGATAATATAGAAAACTCTACCATGAAGTCCATACACAGTTTACCATGGGCCTGGTTCGACACTTTCAAGGCCCAGCCCGTTTGTTCAAGCTAGCTTCCTCCTCTCTCTTCACCATTCGCATCTCCTGGTGAAATTCCCCGGCTGCTCCTCATCTTTGTCCCGTAGCTGGGGATCCAGGGTGCCTTGATTGCTTCCGCCTCCCGAAGCTGCTGCGCTGTTGCCCGGGTGAAGTGAAAGAGGTGACCTTTCCATTTTAAGGCTCTGATCTTGTAGATTTGTGGACCAATCAGCTTGAGTGGGTCGATTGCCAATCGCTGCTATTGATTCAGTTAGAGCCGGACATCTGCTTGTATCCCACAATTGTCTTCCTCAAGGAATCCCTAAATCTCGGCGGGGGTCAGTTGCCTCCGTTTCGTGTCCGTGTCCATCCCTTGTAGACGAAGCCGCTACGTCCTTATCACATTCTTTTCGATGAGTCTGAATCCTTACTAGTTCCATGGATAAGAATTCCCTTGAGCTTATTGATCAGCCAAGGCGGGCTAAAAAATTTTTAATGGCCAGGTCAGTCAGGATCAGCCCACATCTTCCTTTTAATAGGTCTCAAGTTTAGGCAACTGTGCTTTGATATGATCGTGCAGCCAGTCAGGAGCAGGTTATGATTTTGAGCTGGTCCCAGCAGACTGAGCTTCTTTCATTTAGATAGCTATATCATCACTCGTGATTCTGCTTTCGGTTCATCTTGTTCATCTTCTTCAGTCCCAACCACCTCGAAGCAATTCGACATTTGTGTAGAGAATGGGGCTGCTCAAGTTTTTCCCTCTGTTTACTTTTGCTTGTGGTGCCTTACCATTGCAGTTGAGTTCTTGAAGATGGCAGGAAGAGCACCAATTGCTACTAAGAGTTCAGCACTCATTGCCATGATTGCTGATGAGGTATGAACTTTTTAGGCGCTATTCTTTTAATACCATCAGAAGATTTTTTCATGTTCAAAAGGGATTTTTCTTTTCCTATTTATATAGAGCATTTTTATGAAAAGCAAAGTTTACTGTGGATCTGTCAGTCATGTTCCTTGAATCGATTGATAGACAGAGGGAAATTTGCAGTTCTTTTCTTTAAATTCCATCTCATGCATTATTGCATTTAAATCATGGTAGATGGATATATAACTGGGAACTGGAGTGCTTAGTGAGCCAATGAAGCTGTTGCCTTCATCTGTTTTACTAGATATGCAGTCTTAATTTGTTGCTTGTTGGAATATCATTTTTTGTCTGAAACATCTAACGTTTCCCTTTTGTAATCTAGGACACGGTAACTGGTTTTCTGCTTGCTGGTGTTGGTAATGTTGACCTCAGGAGAAAAACAAATTATCTCGTTGTCGATTCAAGTATGCTCTCTGTACCTTACAGTTTGACCTCATGTAGCACGTACAGTTGAATGCTATTGATCCATTTTACATGTTCATTTTACTTGAATCTTATGACTTTTACTTCTCCATCTTCTCAATAGAAGTCAAATAGTATAATATTCTAATCACAGCATTGCTTGTTTTGTCTAGAAACAACGGTGAAAACCATCGAAGATGCTTTCAAGGAGTTCACAACCAGGGAAGATATTGCTATAGTGCTGATAAGTCAATATGTAAGTTATCTGTCTGTTTATGCTCACCCTAAATGAGAGCTCTAAATAAGTTTAATATGATTTTTGCACCTTAACATATGCCACAAGAGGAATGGAATGGATGAGTTTTAGAATAAAATGCAATAACACAGAGAGAAGATTAGTGATCTTTGTGTTCATCTTGAAATGTGAGGGAATGTAATTATGAGAAGTGATGGAGTAAGTATTCTCTTAAAAGTGTGACCTAGTAAGTTATGGGATGGAATGCTAAATACTCATTCCACTCTATTCTATTTGACTCGAGTGTACCAAACGTAATCTTAGAGTAGAAGTTGAGGATCAACATTATGAAGTGACTAAATTTATATTAGCGAAGTGTTCCAACTTTTACTGGTATAAGGGTGTACTCCTGTGCCCTGAAAATGAAGAGAGGGGAAGTCTTTGGTGACACCATCTTACATAAGGTTGAGCTTTTCTGCAACCAAATCTTAGTGAGGAAAGGTGTTGAGCAGTAAAAGAATAAGCACGTGCAATTCTAGCTAGTTAGATGCAACGGCAATTGCTCAACCTTATATTAGTTGGAGTTTACAATAGACTTTCAGGATGGGAACGTTGAACTGGGTGTTATCTATAGCTGAAAATACATCTTCTTAACCCACGTGCTCAGACATTCTACCCATTACTTTTGGGCTGTCCTAAGTTGATCTATTGAGGAAAACTTATCTTATTCTCTACTTGCTGGTCAGGTTGCAAACATGATAAGGTTTCTAGTGGATAGCTATAACAAGCCTGTTCCAGCAATCTTGGAGATTCCCTCAAAGGATCACCCATATGATCCAGCTCACGATTCTGTGCTTTCTCGAGTGAAATATCTCTTCTCTGCTGAATCTGTGGCATCAGGAAGGCGGTGATATGCATCCAACAAACTCATTTAGTGGATTCAATAGCTGTTTTTATGGTGACGATGCTATCCTTAGCTATTCCTCCAGACAACCCCTCTGCTTTATGCTCTGTGTGAACTTGTTTATGCATATTTTTCATGTACATGGCGCTGGCCATTAAAATTTACTTACCTGGACATAGCGGACGTCCATTCCCCCCCGGAACTGCAAAAACATATCCGTTTTGTTGCTTTTCGAAATTTATTTCTCTCTCTTCTGATTCAGATTGCTTCGATAAGTCTTGGGACTTCTTCTTCCTCCTGCCATTGTAAACACTGAACCCGCCACACTGGCTGAAGCAGGCTTGCCCATCTCAGGCGGCTCAGCAACGTTCCGGCCGTAGTCCCGAGAATTCAATGGGGAGACGATCTCCAAGTAGTCTACCCAGAAGTTGAGGGGTCTGAACAAATCAGTTCAAACTGAGTCAATTCATTAAGGCATAAGGTTTTTTCAAAATGAAATATTTTCACTTATAAAAACTTGAACTCGAGATTTTTTTGCTTAAATTTCTTAAATTTCTGATTATGAACTCCAACAATGGCTGCCTTTGTGGGGTCATGCAATTTTATGTTTTGGGCCAAGCAATTGAAATGTAGGGCCCGGCCCTCCCCAACGGGTAGTTTCTCACTTTTATAGGAACTCCAAGAAAATGGAAAGGAAAAAAAAAAGAAGAAAGAACAAAAAAAGGCAAATGGAAAGCGCAACCCAATTAACTAACACGGTCGTGATTATATTTCCTTCTGCACCGGGTCCATGTAATCCCGAATAAATTATTGGGAGCCGTCCAGCCCTAGCATCGCATTGGGCCTATATGCTCCCGGGTGCACAGTGAAATTCACCTCCTACCGGTTTCAAATCTCTTGAAATGAGTACCGATCTCCGCTTTACTTCTCCTTTCCAACGGCTCTTTGTTTCTCTTGGAAAACAGCAACCCTTCTCTCTCTTCTTTCTCTCGAAGCAGTCATCAATACCTGATTCTAACGTTCCAGAGAGAAAGTCCCTTCCTTTGCGATTGATCATCCATGAGCCCTCAAACAGTTTACATTGTTTAATGTTCCAACCTCGTATTTTGTCACCAATCACGGAGACTTTGACAAGGATTTCGAGCAGAAGACAAGGAGAATTTCGATCATCGCTTCCCCTGTCGCTCATTTCGTCACGTTTTCAGGAGAATCTGTTCGCTGATAGAGTATGTGTTATCGTTCTTTTCGTTCCTGTAAACAGAATGGTCAGGGTATATCCAGAAATGGGTTTGATTGGATCGTAAAGGGATAGTTGATTTCTTTTTCTTCTCTCTCATGTTCTTCTCGAAATTTCTTTGTAGGGAAGTTTTCTAATTTGTCTTCTTTCGATTCAGTTTCTTATTTCAATGCATTTGCTTCCCCGTTCCCACTCTGCAGTGGCTCGATTATGGGAATGCTCCGAGTAATCGATTTCTCTCATGCTTCAATGTTCTCTCTATCTGAGCGGAGCAATGTTCTTGAGTTTATCTCTGAGAATCAGTAAAAAAACCTGTTCAGGGCAATTAATTTGTGTTCTTCAACTACATTCGTTAAAGATTATTGCTTATCAGTCCAATCCATGCCAATTTTCATTTAATATAGCCCTGAATTGAGTCACGAGATGATGTGTCTGATCAAAATCTGATCTTCACTCAACTGAATATCGATGAGAAATTATGCTGCTGAAAAAGTTTGCTTCTTGGCATCTCTTGTATTTACATTATAGCAGGGTTTCAATGGGTTTTTTCATCTTATTTTCTGGTTTGTATTCAATCAGGCGTTCACTTGAAAGTGCGCTGACCAAGTATGGAAAACATGGATCGAGTTTTTCAAGAGCTAGATGAAGCAAAGATCGAGATTGAAAAGCTCAAGGCAGCGTACAAAAGTAAGGCTGAACAGCATGACAACTTAAAGATAATCTATAGTGAGCATGTTAATAAACTTCATGAAGCAAACATGAGGTTAGAGAATAAGGAGAGGGAGCTAAACGAGAGGGAAGAGGAAATTTCTTTGCTGAAGCAAATGTACGGAGAAGTGCAGCACAACTTAGCTGAAAAAGAGTCCGTAGTCAAGCAATTGAGCGCCGCTAATGACAAGCTTCGAGCTGATTTTGCTGCCAGGTCGCAGAAACTAGATGAGGAAAACAGATCTCTGAGTTTAGCTGTTGAAGAAGCTAACTTGAAGAGCGAGGACCAAGAGGGGAAGATCAAAGCCCTTCAAGAGGAGAATAACAACTTGAAGGGTCTTTTGGATTTGACCAGTAGAAAGTGTTCAGAGGCAGAGCAGAGAGGAAGGGCACCAAAAGAGTTGAGAGACAGAGATGATGTTATTTTCAGTCTAGAGGAAGAGGTCAGGAAGCTCGAGGATGGGCTGAAATGGAAGAAGGAGCAGTTTAAGCATCTCGAGGAAGCACATGTGAAGCTCCGGGACCAGTATTGTACTGAAAAGAAAGAGTGGGAGTCAGAAGAGTCTACACTTCTAAACGAGATTGGTTTACTGCAGGAAAGCTTGAATTCTCAGACCCAAATCTCTGAAGATCTCAGGAAAAAGTTGGAAATGTGTAATCAAGCACTAGCTCATGAAGAAGGAAGGAGGAAGGCTCTGGAAATTCAACTTTCAGACTTTAAGAAGCAGTTTGAAAATGTTTTTACAGAATGCGATGATGCAAAGTTGCAGTTAGAGAGAGTGATGGGTGAGGGGAATGAGGAAGTTGCGTGTCTGAGGCATTCCTTGGGCATGAGAGAGATGGATTATAAAGAGTTACAGCACCGAGCAAGCCAATTGGAAGCAGAAAATAGGGAATTGTTGGCAATGCTGAAGGAGCTCCGTGAGGCACAACTTCATGAAGGACGGAATTCACTGGTGAAGCTAAAGAACAGGCTCAAGACAGTCGAGCAGATGCACAGAGATTGTTCATCAAATCTTCAAGCCAAAGAAGTTGAGTGGAGTTCTAAAGTGGAGAAAATGATGAACGATCTCAATAAGTGCAGGTCCGAGTTGGAATGTAAGGAGAGTAAACTGGACGAGGCTAAGAAGGAACTTTACCATCTGGAGTCCCTGTTGATGCAACTTATGGTGCAGAATGAGGAGGCCTATGTGATGCAATTGGTGCTAAAGTCGGGAATTGTTGAAGCTCAGATGAAGATGCAGGGGCAAATAATGGAGGAAAAGGTTTCTCTACTGGCAAAGCAACTTGAGATAAAGAATGAGAATTTGGCAGATGCCCGGATAGAGATCATCGAGGAGCATGAGAGGCATAAGGAAATTCTCAAGGAGGCAATACTGATGGACAGTGTTGCAGAAGAAAGAATTCAAGAAGCGTACGATGCCTTAGACAGGACGAACGCCGAGCTGGCAGAGAAGATTTGTGAAGCTAATGAGACAGAGTTCGAGTTGCAGATTTGGAAATCAACTGCTGGGCGTCTCAAGATCGACCTTGAGGAGAGCCAGTGCCTCCGCAAGGAAATGGAGGCTTCGCTTCTTGCTCAGGCGGAGATCGAGGATGCGATGAAGCAGGAGAAGGCCAACCTCACTGTGATGTTGGAAGAAAGAGACAGGAGGATAGGTTGGCTAGAGCAGCAGATTGTCCTGATTGATCGAGAAATGAATGCAAGAGCATCAGAAGAAAACTCAGAGGATTTAAGCTTTGAGGATATACTGAGGGAAGCATTTGGAAGAGAGCTAGAAGGTACATTGGTGGCACAGATAAGTGCCGAGAAGACATTTGAGCTTGAGAGGAAGGAACTTGTGGAGCTCATAGAAGTGAAGGACCAGAGAATAGAAGACCTGCTGCATGTGATGAGCTCCCTAGAGCAGAAGTTCAATAGATCATCACTCTCATTCTCCTCACAGCTAGCCGAGAAGCAGGCAGAGATCGATTTGCTCCATGAAGCCTGGGACAGGATCACTGCAGCAGAGATTCTCGCAGAGCTGGAAATTGAGGAGAAAAAGATGATGGTTGGCGAGTTAGAAAATGAGGTGAATGCCCTCATAAGCAAGTTGGAATCTCAAGGAGAGTACTTATGGGGCTTGAAGCTGAGGGCCGAGGAAGTTGAAGCAGCTCTGGATGCAAAAGAGTTGGAAATGAAGAAGCTTGCTCATGAGGCGGAGATGCGGCTACAAAGCTCAAGCGCATTGGTTGATGAGCTCAAGAGGGAAAGGGCCGATCTTCTTGGAGAAAGGGATTGCTTGTTGGGTCTTGTTAGAAGGATTGACGAGACAATTGGAGAGTGCTGCGACGAGGACATGATACTGATGGAAAGCTTGAGGAATTGCTTGAAGGGCAATGAGACTACACTGCCTCTCAAGGAGAACTCAGATGGCCATTATTTGGGAGCCATAAAGAGATATGAGGTCACCTCGAATGGGAGATCTCCCTTCCGGGAACTTAACAGTTAGTCTCTCTGGTTGAATTTGTGATTGGCTTTGTGTGAAGTTTTTTCTTTGGAAATCTGTAACTCCCAACAGTTTGTTTTACCACACTGGCTAATTGTTCCATGGTTAGATTTGCACTTTAATGGTGAATGCCACATTCATTCTATTCTCGTAGGACTACCCCGTCCATTTATTCCATTGGTCCTAAACTTAGGGTGATGCTATTACACCAAGCTCCTTGTTCTCAGCTCACATGCTTTAATGCGTTGAGTTTTTGTCCTCTTCCTCCAGAACCCAAAATTGTCGGTGGGTCCAACACTGTTAACCAGTAGGTGAAGAATGTATTATTAAATAAGCACAATCATGGATCATCTAGGGCGGCAGCAAAAGGCTCAACGTAATTGTTGAGCCCAAACTCTTGTCCTTTCCCATAGAAAAGATAATGCAGAAAAGCTCGAGCTCACCATCAAGAAACAGGCTACTGTCCGAGCTTATTAGATCCTTGGAATCGGCATAGGGAACAAGTCATTTTTCATCAAGCCGATCAGGAAAAAAAATAGTTGTTGTTGACAGTAAAATTGCTCAGCACGAAGGATTAAAAGGACAGGCCCAAAAGTCAAATTCACATGAGTTAAAAAAATGAATTTCCAATGACTGGACTTATCACTGGCTGTTGTGATGTGGTATACAGCAGAAGTCGCAGAATCATGAATACAAATATTTTTTGATCGTGAATCATGAATACAAACATTAAAATATGCTTCCTGTATGAACACCAACTACTCAGAAGAATATGATGAAATTATATTGAGCCATTGTTCGTATAAAACCATGGGGGACATTCTCCTGCTTCAATGGATGTGCGTACAAATTGCTGTCTTCTACATTGGTTCCCATCATGACATCCTCGGATGGTATAAACATTACTTTCAGGGCTATTGTTCTGCTCAGGTGGCATTTTTCAAGCTTTTTCCTTGTCGTGGAACAGAAAATCTGTCGGTCCTGTTAGGAGAATACTACTCCAGGAGGGGCTCCACTAGAGGCTTCGATGCATATGGGGGAAACTCACTTGTGTATGTAGTGGCCACCCCAAGAAGTGAGCAAAAGGCTGGAACAAGTCCCAAGCCGAACCTTGTAACTGAAATGAAAACGTTACTCTTAAGGTTTTCGTGTGTTCATGGTGCGGTGCCTACATCAAAATGCAAACAGATCAGCATAATTAGCTTTCTAACTGGAAAAGAAAAAAGGAAAACAGGAACTAAAGATTTCTCAAATGGGTGATGAGATGATGAGAACACCTGTAACAGGAGATACCATCAGAAGTCAGAACCAGAAAGTAGCTAATGAAATGTTTGAGAAATGATAAACTTGTCATTTTTGCACTTGTTTATGACAGTTCTTATTTGCTTATTCAATAGTAATGGCCTCACAACAAATGAAATGAAAATTAATAAACATAAATTTGTTTGTAAAGGCCTATGATGTGTGATGGAAATGGAAATTCTGAAAAAGACCGAGTGCTGTGAACCACCTACTTTGATATGATTGGAGTATGTATAGAGCAATCCCGCAGGATATTTTGTCCAAAAAGCTCAAGGACCCGCAGACAAATGCACATCCATTAAGATTTTCACCAACAAGAACACTTTGCATGCTTACGCCCGTTGCCATAGTGCAATGAAAAAGAAATGGTGAATCAGCAAAACAGATCTATAATCAGGGATTGTAATTTCAAAAGTTATCAATAAATTTGATAGACGTAAATATAGGCTTGTGCAAATGCTTCATGGAACATTTTGTAGCTAGAACAATAGGCATGGGTGTCACACCATAAAAAGATGAACATGAGATATTGAGATCGTATGATATATTCATGAACCATTTAAACAAGCCAAGAGATATGAGGACTTCATTCTTTGTTAAAAGGCATACTCTACTTCAGATGTTAAAGAGGACAACAGCAGGAAGAGGTAATATTTACCATCATCAGAGCATTTGCTATGCCGATAAAAATTGCTATATTGTACATGAATCCGCTCAAATTACTTGGTAAAAGAAAGATCCCAGCCCCACAGAACACCCGAACAATGGCTCCAGCAGAATAACAGGCCTTCAGACGCCGACTAGTCCACGCAATTTCCTATTTGGAATATACACTTTTGTCATCCCCAAGCTAAAGAAGAATCAATCACTAAAATAAATGAGTTCCGTGACAAATACCTGCAGGATGATAGATATAATGAAGCTGCAAATATATATAATGACAGGCACCTATAAGTCAAACAGATCGGACTGAGACTCGAAGAGTTTATAAATTTTTAACAATGAAGGTCAACTAATTAGATTCGAGAAAGATAACTTTTAATGTTCAGATGTACCAAAGCTTTTGTTGATTGAGCCATCCTCAGATCATTGATAACATAGAAAGCAAGATATGCCTGAACATCAAGACAAATCCACTTCAGCACCGTACTATTAAGAAATAAATTTCTAATATTTCTCATGAAGAGGAAAGTTTTGAATTGTCTAACAGGGTCATTTTCCTACTAATTCTTGGGAAACTGTAAGGCTACACTTGTAAAACAAACATGAGCTCAAACATCTTAGGATAAATTGCATGGACGGTACATTTTCTTTTAAAAATATTTCATATTGGTACATTAAATTTTTTTCATTTCACTTTGATACATTTTCTTTCGAAACCGTTTCTTAATGGTATATTCCGTCAACTCTAATCTGACGCCGTTAAATGTTGCTGACACATGCATAAATTCTGATTTGGCATGCCACATAATATTATAAATGAAATAAACATAAAAAAAATTTAACAATATATAGGAAATAATAAAAAATTGTAAATTTTTTTAAAAAATATATAGAAAATAATAAAAAATATAAAAATATAAAATATATAGGAAATAAAAAACTTTAAAGAATATATAGAAAATAATATAAAATTAAAAATATAGAAAAAAATAAAATTTTTAAAAAAATATAGAAAAAAAATTAAAAAAATATATGGAAAATAAAAAAAAAATTTAAAATATATAGAAAATAATAAAAAGTAGTTGTATGCATCCACGAAAAAGATGGACACTGGTAAAAAAAAAGAGGAGACAAATAAAGAGAAGACGGAATGTATCATTAAGAAACGGCTTCGAAATGAAATGTACCAAAATGAAACGAAAAAAAGTTAGCGTATCAATATGAAATATTTCCAAAAGAAAATGTACCGTCCGTGCAATTTACCTAAACATCTTACAACATGTTGTCCAACAATAAATGCAGCATGACATTCTCATGTACTGGTTTAACTTCAGCGCAATTATAGGTTCCTCCCACATTTGCCTCTGATTTATTCATTACCAATGTACCAAAACAATCACCGCGGGCAATATTAAATGATGAAAACAATATCAAAGCATTGTCTTAATAGCACGGGTTGGAAATGACCCAAAACAGATGTGAAATATTACTCTTCAAAGATGCATGAATATTTAATGACGAGAAGAATATATAGAAACTAACCTGGGAAACATTGACAACTAATCTTGTTAGCACATAAACAAGAGCAACCTGGTAGTACAGAACTCTCTTGAACCAGTAGGTCCATGAAATTCTTGCATTACAGCTCCCATGTGCACTCAATTTTAGCCTGTATTATAAGGATAATAATTAGAAGTTATGCCAGCACAACCAATAAATGATTCCGAAAGATAGGGAACAACTTCAGTTCAAAAACAAATGCTCTAAAATTAACAATCGAAAAATAAAAAGTTCCAAAACCACGAGTACTATTATCACAGGGCACACTAACCTTGGCTCTTTTGTTCCCAAATGAAATAATCCCATAAAGCAGCAGCCAATTAATATTGACAAATATGCAATCCATCGATACTGCTTGTAAAGATACAGATGCCTTAGACAGGACAGGGAGAACTCATAAATGCTCAAAATGGAATCTCGACACAAACCTGATTTTTCAATGTCTCTTGAAGTGTATGCCCTTGGTGACAGTAAATACTACAATAGCCACAGCATACAAGCTGAGGTTGGCAACCTTTGATATTTACGTAGGCCAAAAGGAAAAAGGGAGAAAAAGGTCAACATAAAGGTTACGGAAGTAACATGTTCTGAGGAAATAGCAGGAGAAAGGCTAACCACTGTGAAAGCATTGCAGCAACTAGCAAGACCTACCCTGCTTGTTGAGTTCAGTGTGATGCAATTTATCATCGACCTTCATCAAGAAAATTTGGTTTTTCATCTAAGATAATTTTGAATGAGAAAATTCAATATAAAAAACCATTGAGAATACGCAGTACTTGAAGTAATGACTTGGCCTACTTTTAACTAGGAGAAAACAAATCCCAGGAAGTTAATTAAAAAAGATATCATTACATGTGTGACACTTGTGTAGCAGCCCAACCAACATTGAAAACTGCTGCAAAGATGCTATAACCGATTGTCTCCATACCCAGTGAATTGCTGGCAAAGGCTTTGCAAGGGAGGCAACCACCAAAGACGGAAGAAAATGACCCTGCAACTAATATTGATCCTGCAGCATGCCATATTATGAAATGTCCAAATCTGTCTATCTACAAAGAGATAAAAGAAAGTTAATATGTATAAAATGATCTAGGAAGATAGCCATCTCGGACAACAAAGAGGCCTGGAGGTGGATGAATTGATGTACCAGTTCACCCGCAAATACTGTAGCGGGTCCACCAGCCATTTGACCAAAGCATAACAACAACAACATCTCTATTTGAGAAATTGAACCACATGAATTCAGAAGTGCAGACATCAAGTAAAGTCGACAGTTATGTGCATTGATGAAATATCTCGTAAATCCAAAGCTAAACCAACTAAGCACCACACATGCAAAGCAGAGAAAACAAGACTATCATGCCTCTGGTTCCAAGTTTAAGGCTTCTCTTATAATATGCGGAGTCCATATCTAGGCTCATTGCCATGCACGGTGCCAATTGTGAGTTCCACAAAGGACAATATTCCCAAAGTGCTCATTGGCAAGTATTCCTAATCCAGAAGTCAACAGTAGTATAGCATTGGGCATCAGTGAACAGGACAATATTTTCTTTACCCTTAAATTAGGTCTTGGCACCGTGGAACTGATCCCACAAAATGCAAGGCAACACATATTTTTCAATTTCTAGACAGCAGTCCTGACTAACAAGAACAAGTTCAAATGTGGTCGTGGGAACCACAGGTAGTGGTTGATACATACCTATGAGACAGCCCAATGTCTGTCAAAAACAGTAGGAGGTAAGTGAACCAACATGCTGCAGTAATGTCATTAAGCATATGTCCAGCACCATAACAGAACAAAGACCATCTTTCGGTAGGTTTGGAGTGAGATTCATCATCTCCCATGCCAATCATGTAGTGGTAGATCAAAACCCTCTAAAACAAAGCTTCAGAGTAAGTAAACCAAATCCTCACTAAATCACATTCTTGGAAGTATCTACTTCCCCGATCCCTAAAGGGACAAAAAAGAAGCCCAAGAGGTTTTCATTTAAGCATGTGACAATCTGATAAATGAACCAGTGACCATCCTAATGCATGACCCAACGCCAATACCACTCCAATCCCATTTTGTTTATCCATTCAATGATCTTATGAGGGAAAATAACCTCACGACAGAACAAAACCACCAATCGAGAAATCAAGGACAAGACTTACTGGACCAGTATCCAGAAATGAGCATTTTGCTCTTCGAGACATTAGTCAGTGGAACGAAAATCACGACCTTCTCTATTTGCTCCACTTTAACCCCATAAAACTCCAGCTTCTAAACCCTCTTTCTCTTTCTGGGACCTAGCTAGAATCCACAACCTTGTAGCATCAAGCTGCTTAAAAATCCAAACAACCCATTGCCCATTCCGAATCCATAATCCAAGTTGGAACTAAACAAGATCAGAATCAAAGAAGAAAGTGATGAAACAGAGTGCACAAAAACTTCAGACCCAGATAGAGCCTCCCATCATGTCGGCTACAAAGACAACCCAACCTGGTCCTTCCATTTTTAGACCTAGGTTCTCGGACGACAAGGGAGAAAAATTTATCTTAAGCATGAAATTAATTCAAGCCGATAAAATGCTAACCTCCCGACCAATGTTTGAATAGTTGCGACCAACAGGATCCCGAATGAAGCTCCTCCTCTCTCCCCCTCTCTCTTTCTCTCACTCTCTGTGGCTCTCTTTGCTTTTAACTGAAGGAAATGAAAGAAAGCTTTGAACTTTCATGACGGTGGATCGTATTCCAAGGAAAGGTTATCCCCTCAATACAGAGTCATTAATTACCTCGCAGATGAAATGAGAATGAGAGAGGAGTCTTCCTTGATCTGGCTTTGCTTCCCTCCCCTATTCAACTTCGTTGTACGATCTCCATTACTCCTGTGCTCATTTTTATATTGGTTTCTTTTGTTACCTTCCGACCGTTTTTCTGCGGTCGGTACGCCACAGATAAGCGAAGGAAATCCTCGTCGTGATGGACATTTTTTGTCCCTTCTGCTGATCAGAGAAATTTATGATTTTGATGAATAGAACTTATGCAGTGGTCAAATTCACATTCCCATTGGGACTTGAGGAGAGAAGGACCTCTGAGCGGTTACCAGTTCTTGTCTCCGCCGCTATAACTGCCCTCGTTCTCAATTACCGGTATTGCCCGGATGACTTCTGAACGAGCTCTTCTAAGGATGATCCCAAGACACTTAACATTTTCCTAATGAAAGTCATTCCTGAGTCTCCGGACATTGTTTACAACATAATAATAGATCATTGATTGTGCTACAAGATATGTGGTTTTTCAAGGTTATTGCTATGCTCTCCGAGCCAGCCCCGATTTAGTAATCCAGTGCTGGAGTCAAATGTACTAGAACTGGAACAAGCAAATCTCAGAATCTGGGAGTTGTCCATTGATGTACTTCAATTTCGGGAAGGACAGGAGACTTGCAGCACCCGACTCATGGACTGTTGGGGACCACATTGTTGTCAACTCAAGCAGGCTCTGGCAAATAAGATTGCAAGTCGTGGTCATGGATCAGCTATTGTTTCATTTCATCATTATTGTTGCATGAACTGATCCAATCTGTTAAATGAATGAAATTAATATTATGTGTGTGGTGAAAAGAATGGCCAGGCTGGTCGATGGTAGGGATAATCCAGCAAGCAACCCAACCCTGAACTTGGTTTATAGGCAGCTTCTCTTTTGGCCCAGCCTCAAACTCAATTCATCAAGAAAGAAAAGAAATGAGAGCCTCAAACTTGATGTATACTGGAAGGGCTGCAACACCACACCATTTTCCAAAGCCTGCTACAAACGGAACAGCCGAACCAAAGACAGGTTTTCGAGGAAGAACGTGGAAAAAATCAGCATTAACAACCATAGGATACTCCACAAATGACAGAACAGTACATAATGTTTCCTTTACAACTGCAGGGCTAAGACTCTGAAAGCATAATCTAGAGAACAGGGTCCTTTGTATCTCGGCCACACACGCCAGGCGCTGAAACTAATAATATTTACAACAGAATCCCATACACCTTATGATGCCATCCAAAAAAGCGCCGGATTTGGAAATCCTACATGTTGCTATATCCCGGTAGTTGAGCTGCTCAACTAGGTCTCATCATTGGCGATGAAAGACCATCCTTTGTTTTCTTCAATTCCAGCAGATCTCCCTCTTCTTGTATTCACAGACCGAGCTTCGCTTCCCTTCGGTTTATTCCCTCCTCTTCTCCATTTTGTCTCAGATCTCTCTGTTCACTTGGCCTTTCCATGGTGGGATTCCTCTCTCTTCTGAGGCGCCTCTACCTCTCCATCTACAACTGAGCTGTCTTCATCAGATGGTGAAGCTAATAATCCTCTGCATTTTCCTCGGATCTCCTCATTCTCTGCATTCTCTCGTATACTTATAGCTCCCTGAACTACTCTTTTATCCTGTCATTATGTTCATTATGCTCATTATGCGCAGGTTTCAGATGCTGGTCCTGGCTATTAAGTCCCTCAAGGAATCAGGCCATGCAAGTCTATGGTGCTGTCGAACAGCCGCTCCAGCTCACTCGGACCAGGTTCTTTGCGAGTTGCAAAATCACTTGATTCATTTCTAGTTGAATTGTATTTATGAGTTTGATAATAACAAAGCTATTTGGTTATCCATCTCTTCAACACTCGGAGATCATTCATGGCCTTGTTGGTTACCTCACTCTCACCTCTCCCCCTTCCTCCTCTCTTGTTGATGCAAACAAGAGGCCAGGTGATTGTAACTGTTACTAATCCTACTTGAGAGTCATGACCATCCATATAACAGCTTAATCTTGAAGGCTTGGGTGTGCTGTAAACGCAGTTACAGGTTGTTGATCTCTGATCAAATGTATTCAAAAATAGTTGTTCCTCTGAATACTTCCACTTTGGTGTTTATAAATATTATTACAGGTTTGGTAGATCTCCTGTAACTGCCACACTACCCCAGATTGACTTGAATTTGTACTTAACGTGGGGTATCTGTTAGGAATATGCCCTAAATCCAATCGCATATGATGTAATTGGTTCGATCTTTATTTATGAAATATAATTTGAGGCAATTTCATTCATCATGTGCTGTGTATATTTATTGTTATGATGAAACCCATAAATTGAGGTTCATTTTAGGGCTATGATGAGATCATACTAGTGAGACCTAAAATCTTAGAAACCTTAATTTAAAAACGTTCCTAGTCATAGGGTCACTGAATAGGGGATTAGTGATCCGGTAAGACTAGTATACTCGTTACATACTCTAAAGTAGAGGATAACTGATCTCACAGTTATTTGTGAATAGTCACTAATGTAAGAGTGTAAGTGCTCATTATGGAATGAGTTCACTGAACTGACTCGATAGAAGAAAGCCTAATGGATTCTAAAATAAATGTCAATAGGCTAATCCTCAGGTGATAGTAGGTATAAATAATCCTTAGACCTGAGATTACCATGGCATCTTATAATTGTTAAATTGAAGTTTTGGTCTATTCCTTAACATGACTCTCTGAGACATGTGTAGGGTATTCTGAACCCAATGAGACTTTTATGGAGGTGGTGAGTAATCAATAAGGAATCAGTTACTCCTAATAGGAGAGAATATCCTATGTATTCTTCTTAGTATTGACTTGAAAAATCTCTGGCCAGAGTACAATGAAAATTGGAAAGGAGTTTCCAATGTTTCATAATTGAGTCAAATACTTGAGAATTGGAAACATATGAATAAGTATTTGGGTTTGACATTTTATCTATACCCTAACTTATTCGGGATATTGTATAACTGAAGGATTTAATTATACGGTAACTAATCACCAAAGGGTGTTCGATCCTTCGATTGAAATCCTCACTATCCGGGTAGTCATGACACGTTGCTAGACGTCAATCTTGACTTGTGGGTCTATACGATTAAGAGTTAATCGAATAATTTTATTAAAGAGTTTAATGAGATTATTTAGAATATAATTGGACCTGCTGCTGGCTTAGTGTGGAACCCAATGGGTCACACACAATACAGGTTTTTCTCGTAACCAAAATTTAATAGTTTAAATTTTGGACAAGGCAATTAAATGTTCGCTAGCACGAGTTAGCCAGTAACGGTCACACACCTTATTGGATAAGGTTATTACGGAATTAAATAATTGATCTTAAGAAATCCGATTGATATTCTCGGTTAAAAGTTCCGATTTGGATTAAACCGAATCAGCATTTTCGTGTGCATGAAAATTTTAAACAAATACCGGTTGTATTTGAATCGGCTAACTTCTTCCGTTTCAAATCATTACGTTGGCATTGATTGAAAGTCAATCAATTCTCCTTAATATTTCATTAAATTGATGTTCGTGGCCGAAAGTCATAAAAGAAGAAACAAATAGTTTTTCTCCGTGTGTGGCCGGGAGTCGACGAGAAAAAGAAAATCAAACAAGTTCCGGTGTGACCGTTCGAGAAACAGTTTCTCGATTTCTACGAGGAGGCCTGGTGTGGATACCGTGGAGGGCGTGCATTTGTGCGTCTAGTCAAAGGATCGACTCAGGAGGCTCGTGATCGGACACGGTTGTTTGTGTCATCGGCGTCGAACAGCATCAACACGAGGAATACAACACAAGGACCAAGTCAGAGTCCTTGTAGGTATAATTCTAAACACCCTCGTTAATAATAATTCCGATTCCGAATTACCTCGAAGTGATCGCTGCGATTGGGAATAAAAATTTTTGAAAATCTAGTTTCCGCTGCGCCACGATTCCTAACAGTGGTATCAGAGCCATCTTCGAGCGTAATTTAGAATTTGATGTTATTTTCATTGCAGTATCGAATAGTTCGATGTCTGATTAGTGTTGTGATCTTAATTTGGGATTTCGAATTTTAAATATACTACAACAGTTGTAGTGTTTGCGATATATACGATTCTGTTTGAGAAATGTTTTTCTTGAATAGATATTCTTAATTTGCTGAATATATGGATATATATGCAAGTTATCACGCAATGGTTGTCTGTTGTCTGTATATATGAATATATATATATATATATATGCAAGTAGACATGCAATGGTTGTTTGTTGAAAATTTTATTTAAAAAAAAAAAATTAACACCTAGTTGGCCGTTGCTTGCATCAGAAGGGATTTGATCCCTTAGCCTCCATTTTGCCAATCAAACTACGTAAACAATTGCATTGGTTTGGCTTTCTGTTGTTGAGTGCAGAAAATATCATTTTTGAATGTATTTACAGAACACTGAAAGGAAGCGAAACATTTTCCTTTTAAGATTAGTTCATACCAACTAAGTGGAATACTAATCAATCTCAAATTTTAGAAACCTAGTTTCAGTCCTGAAATTAATTAGTGGCTAATTAATTTAATTTTATAATTAAGAGTTAATTATAATTTTTATACCTAATTATGAATGTTTGGGTATAAGTTAAATTTAGAATTTTGGTAATTCTAAATTTTTAATGATTAGATTAATTAAGTTGTTAATTAATTAATGATTAATAGTTAATCGTCAATATTATCTTTATTCATATTTATTGGGTATGAATAAATTTAGGGTTTTTGAAACTCTTATTTATATGATTCAATTAATTAATAGTTAATTGGTTTATGTCAAGATCAATCGTTGATCTTAATTCAAAATCCCAAATATATATGAGATATATATACCGAAAAATGGTTTTTCGGATCAATTGAAATTTTTCGATCACAACATTACTTGGACTGTATTGCAATTTTTTATAACAATGTACTTAAATTTCTTATGCTTATGTATGACATGCATGAAGGGTGATTATGGACTAGATTCATGTGATGAATGGATGAATGAATGAATGAATATTTATGGGAAAAATAGGGCCTGCGTACCCCTGCCTTGTCTCAATTTTACTCCATGGATGTTTTTCTCTTCTCCCTCCCAATGTACCTCCCCCCAACTGCTGATTGGGGTTTCTTCATAATTGTTATGTAATTATAGAATAGTTCTATAAGATCTAGGAGAAGGAGATACAGGTACCGGAGTTGCAAGACAAAGTCCATGGAGATGGTTACTTGAAGGCAATGCAGGCTCCAAGTGGCGAGCCCATACTGATGGGCTATATAGATTAGGATGAATTTTAGTGACGCACCCTATGGCTCGGGTGAATCACTCATAGGAATGTCCATAATCATCCTTATTTATATGCTTTTTATTATTATATTATGCATGTGATGTCGATTATATAATAATTACACAAAGACCCTCCGAAAATATTAAGTTGAAATGGCTACGGTATTAAGAACACCAGTCATGCCTTCCATCATTATGAGATGCAGAGTGTGTCAACGAGCGTGGTGGGTTTGTTGTGTACACACAAGACCCGTCACGTGAGTTGGTACGATGCTCCCTCATCCAATATATGTGATATATAAATACTATACACCTAAACGTCGCTACCTTGTTGAGCTACACTCAAGGGTGGTTTCATTTTCGTGTAGGTATATGAATGGTGGGTTAACTTAACTAAGATTTTATGGTTTGTTGTGCACACACAAGGCCATACTAATCTTAGAGGCAAAATGAAATGGAAGTTACATAAGATGTAATTGGTTAAGAGTTACCTACCCACGGACTTATTCGAGATTTGTCGTGTTACATGCGAGACCTCGGTAAGATAACTGGGATTCCATTTTACCCACTAGGAGACCTTTCAACGGGGTCTCCCGTCTTCCTTATGGAGGGCAATGGAATTCGCAAAATTTAGTGGGAGTCGTGATTTATTCAAAAAGACCTCGATAATCATGCATCATATTTCATGAAAATCTGCTCATGCATGTTGTTCTTCTATTGTAGATATAATCTGCATCATGTCTACGTCACTGTCGCTTCGAAGCATTCTAGATGCTAACAAACTCACCGGACCGAATTACGTGGACTGGCTAAGAAATCTGAGGATCGTCCTCACTCAGGAGAAAGTCTCCTATATCCTTGATTCTTCCGATCTTGCTAAACCGGCAGAAGATGCCACACAGGAAGAGAAAGCTACTTATCAGAAGTGGCAAGATGATAGCACTCTAGTGCAGTGCATCATGCTGGCATCTATGAGTAACGAGCTGCAAAAGCAGCACGAAAAAATGGATGCCAAGTCTATTCTGGTTCGCCTAAAAGAGTTGTACGGCGAACAGAGTAGAACTGCTAGATATGAGATATCTAAGCAGCTCTTCCAAGCTAGGATGGCAGAAGGTACTCCTGTTGAAACACACGTCCTTAAATTGATCAATTTGATTGATGAATTAGGGAAGTTGGGCTTCACAATGGATGGAGAGTTATGTCAAGACTTAATTCTCCAATCTCTGCCACAATCATTTTCACAGTTTATCGTAAACTTCCACATGAACAAGCTGGATGTCTCGCTGCCCGAGCTCCTTAATATGCTGAAGACCGCTGAATCCCACCTTGTGAAGGATAAGGGAAAGGTCTTGTTAGTGGAAGGCGCCTCTAAGAAGAAGGCAAAGAAAACCCCTAAAAAAGGGAAATCATTTAATAAAGCTGTGAAACCCAAAAAGCAGATCAAGAAGAAAGGAAAGGGAAAGGAGAAAGTCTCCGAAAAAGGCACCTGTTTCCATTGTGGGAAGGATGGCCATTGGAAAAGAAACTGTAAGAAATATCTTGCAGAGCTGAAGCAGAAGAAGGCTTCAGAAGCCACTTCTTCAGGTTTGTTTGTAA
Organism: Lagerstroemia speciosa; assembly: GCA_037672795.1. NCBI lineage: Eukaryota > Viridiplantae > Streptophyta > Magnoliopsida > Myrtales > Lythraceae > Lagerstroemia > Lagerstroemia speciosa. The sequence goes on along the minus strand of CM075304.1, from coordinate 950,659 downwards.
TTGAGGTTTATATGTCATTAACAAACTCTACTTCATGGGTATTAGATACCGGATGCGGTTCTCATATCTGCAATTCGTTGCAGGGACTGAGAAGAAGTAGACGACTGGGCAAAGGGGAGTACAGCCTACGTGTTGGCAATGGCGCAAGAGTTGCAGCTTTAGCAGTAGGAACCTTTTGCTTGCATTTGCCTTCTGGAAAGACTATTGAGCTGAATAACTGTTATTACATTCCAGTTATAATAAGGAATATTATTTCTGTCCCATTGTTACTTGAACAAGGATATGAAATAAATTTCAAAGGCAATGGTTGCTCCATTTTTCATTCTGATGAATTTTATGGAACTGGAAAAGTCGCCAATGGCTTGGTATTCTTGGATGTTGATGATAATTTACTTCATATCGAACAGACAAACAAAAGGAAAAGAGATGATCTTAACTTCACCTATCTTTGGCACTTAAGGCTTGGCCATATCAATGAGAATCGGATTAACAAGTTGTACAAGGATGGGTATTTTGGCTCATACGATTATGAATCGATTCCGACTTGTGAATCTTGTCTCAAAGGAAAAATGGCTAAGTCTCCATTTACTGGACATGGAGAAAGGGCGACACAGTTGTTAGAGTTGGTTCATAGCGATGTTTGTGGACCGATGACAACTCAAGCCAGAGGTGGATATTCCTACTTCATTACATTTACAGATGATTTGTCCAGGTATGGATATGTGTATTTGATGAAATACAAATCCGAGGCCTTTGACAAATTCAAGGAATATCGAGCTGAAGTTGAGAAACAATCTGGAAAAAGTATTAAGTCCCTTCGATCAGATCGAGGTGGGAGTATTTGACCAGAGAGTTTTTGGATTATCTAAAAGAGAATGGAATAGTTTCTGAATGGACTCCTCCCGGCACTCCACAACATAACGGGATTGCAGAGAGGAGAAATCGCACTCTATTAGATATGATGCGATCCATGTTATGCTTCACAGATCTTCCCATTTCATTCTGGGGATATGCTTTACAAACAGCCATCTATCTTTTAAATAAGGTTCCCAGTAAATCTGTGTCTAGTACGCCATATGAGATATGGAAGGGTAAGAAACCAAGTCTCAAGCACCTTAAGGTGTGGGGCTGCCCATCTTATGTAAAGATACAAGATGCAGACAAACTTGGTGCGAGATCGGAAAAGTGTAGATTTGTGGGTTATCCTAAAGAAAGTTTAGGATATTATTTTTACTCTTCTGCTGAACAAAAGTATTTGTTAGCAGACATGCCACATTCTTGGAGAAAGAGTTTATTCAGGATAGTGGGAGTGGAAGATTCGTGGAACTTGATGAAGTTTCCAACTCACAAACAATTTCGCATCAATTAATGGAAGAGCAACAGGTTGCTGAAGAACCAGTTCATATACCACAACCTTCTGAATCTCCTCGAAAATCCAAAAGGGTGCGTAAAGCACCTCAAAGATTGAATCTGGCCATTGAGAATGACCTAGATTCAAGCGTCATAGATATGGATGATCCACAATCTTATGACCAAGCAGTCAAAAGTGTTGACAGTAATAAATGGCAGGATGCCATGAAATCTGAGATGGACTCAATGTACACCAACAAAGTATGGACTTTGGTGGATGCACCTAATGGGATAACTCCCATTGGATGTAAATGGATCTTTAAGAGAAAGATTGGAGCAGATGGCAATGTTGAAACATACAAGGCCAGATTGGTTGCAAAAGGCTTCAAACAAAAACATGGTATTGACTATGATGAGACCTTTTCACCAGTAGCTATGCTCAAGTCCATCAGAATTTTGCTTGCTATAGCTGCATACTACGATTATGAGATATGGCAAATGGATGTCAAAACCGCTTTCCTTAATGGAAACCTTGAGGAAGATGTCTATATGACTCAACCAGAGGGATTCATCTCTCCTGTTGGGTCAAATAAAGTATGCAAGCTGCAAAAATCCATTTATGGATTAAAGCAAGCTTCGAGGAGCTGGAACATCCGTTTTGATGAGACAATCAAAAAGTTTGATTTTATCAAAAATGAGGATGAACCTTGTGTATACAAGAAGGTTAGTGGGAGCGCTATCGTCTTTCTCGTGTTGTATGTAGATGACATATTACTTATCGGGAATGACATACCGATGCTGCAATCGGTCAAGGTTTGGCTCTCCAAGAACTTCTCCATGAAGGATTTGGGAGAAGCATCCTATATATTAGGAATAAAGATCTATAGAGATAGACCTAATAGGATGCTTGGATTATCTCAATCTAGGTACATAGATACTGTGTTAAAGAGGTTTAACATGGAAGGCAGTAAGCGTGGTTACTTGCCTATGAGTCATGGCATCCATCTTTCCAAAAAGATGTCACCCAAGACACCTGAGGAGAGACATCAGATGAACAGAATTCCATATGCTTCTGCAGTGGGTTCTATTATGTATGCCATGCTTTGTACCAGGCCTGATGTAGCATATGCCCTAGGGGTAACAAGCAGATTTCAGGCTGATCCAGGAGAGGAACATTGGAAAGCAGTGAAAAACATTCTCAAGTACTTGAGAAGGACTAGAGATGTTTTTCTGATATATGGTGGTTCGGATTTGAAACTAGAAGGGTACACTGACTCTAGTTTTCAAACTGATCCAGACGACAGTAAATCAGTTTCAGGGTATGTGTTTACTCTGAATGGTGGTGCTGTAAGTTGGAAAAGTTCCAAACAGGCCACCACAGCTGATTCGGTGACTGAAGCAGAATACATCGCTGCAAGTGAAGCTGCGAAGGAAGGGGTGTGGGTAAAGAAGTTTATCAGTGAGTTGGGAGTTGTTCCTCAAATTGCTAATCCGGTGCCCCTATATTGTGATAACACTGGGGCCGTAGCGCAAGCCAAGGAACCTAGATCCCATCACAAGTCAAAGCACATCCTCAGGAGATATCACCTGGTTCGAGAGATCGTTGGAAGAGGTGATATTAGTGTCGAACGAGTCGACACAAGGAACAACATTGCAGATCCATTCACTAAGCCTCTATCACAGCAACAGTTTGAACGTCACCTAGAAAGTATGGGTATAAGATACCGAGGTGATTGGCTTTAGTGCAAGTGGGAGATTGTTAGGAATATGCCCTAAATCCAATCACATATGATGTAATTGGTTCGATCTTTATTTATGAAATATAATTTGAGGCAATTTCATTCATCATGTGCTGTGTATATTTATTGTTATGATGAAACCCATAAATTGAGGTTCATTTTAGGGCTATGATGAGATCATACTAGTGAGACCTAAAATCTTAGAAACCTTAATTTAAAAACGTTCCTAGTCATAGGGTCACTGAATAGGGGATTAGTGATCCGGTAAGACTAGTATACTCGTTACATGCTCTAAAGTAGAGGATAACTGATCTCACAGTTATTTGTGAATAGTCACTAATGTAAGAGTGTAAGTGCTCATTATGGAATGAGTTCACTGAACTGACTCGCTAGAAGAAAGCCTAATGGATTCTAAAATAAATGTCAATAGGCTAATCCTCAGGTGATAGTAGGTATAAATAATCCTTAGACCTGAGATTACCATGGCATCTTATAATTGTTAAATTGAAGTTTTGGTCTATTCCTTAACATGACTCTCTGAGACATGTGTAGGGTATTCTGAACCCAATGAGACTTTTATGGAGGTGGTGAGTAATCAATAAGGAATCAGTTACTCCTAATAGGAGAGAATATCCTATGTATTCTTCTTAGTATTGACTTGAAAAATCTCTGGCCAGAGTACAATGAAAATTGGAAAGGAGTTTCCAATGTTTCATAATTGAGTCAAATACTTGAGAATTGGAAACATATGAATAAGTATTTGGGTTTGACATTTTATCTATACCCTAACTTATTCGGGATATTGTATAACTGAAGGATTTAATTATACGGTAACTAATCACCAAAGGGTGTTCGATCCTTCGATTGAAATCCTCACTATCCGGGTAGTCATGACACGTTGCTAGACGTCAATCTTGACTTGTGGGTCTATACGATTAAGAGTTAATCGAATAATTTTATTAAAGAGTTTAATGAGATTATTTAGAATATAATTGGACCTGCTGCTGGCTTAGTGTGGAACCCAATGGGTCACACACAATACAGGTTTTTCTCGTAACCAAAATTTAATAGTTTAAATTTTGGACAAGGCAATTAAATGTTCGCTAGCACGAGTTAGCCAGTAACGGTCACACACCTTATTGGATAAGGTTATTACGGAATTAAATAATTGATCTTAAGAAATCCGATTGATATTCTCGGTTAAAAGTTCCGATTTGGATTAAACCGAATCAGCATTTTCGTGTGCATGAAAATTTTAAACAAATACCGGTTGTATTTGAATCGGCTAACTTCTTCCGTTTCAAATCATTACGTTGGCATTGATTGAAAGTCAATCAATTCTCCTTAATATTTCATTAAATTGATGTTCGTGGCCGAAAGTCATAAAAGAAGAAACAAATAGTTTTTCTCCGTGTGTGGCCGGGAGTCGACGAGAAAAAGAAAATCAAACAAGTTCCGGTGTGACCGTTCGAGAAACAGTTTCTCGATTTCTACGAGGAGGCCTGGTGTGGATACCGTGGAGGGCGTGCATTTGTGCGTCTAGTCAAAGGATCGACTCAGGAGGCTCGTGATCGGACACGGTTGTTTGTGTCATCGGCGTCGAACAGCATCAACACGAGGAATACAACACAAGGACCAAGTCAGAGTCCTTGTAGGTATAATTCTAAACACCCTCGTTAATAATAATTCCGATTCCGAATTACCTCGAAGTGATCGCTGCGATTGGGAATAAAAATTTTTGAAAATCTAGTTTCCGCTGCGCCACGATTCCTAACAGTATCCTGTATAGCTTCCCAGGGGTGCTTAGCCAATGCCACTCATAAATTTAGGTCCTATATCATGGATTAAAGCCATGGTTTCCATTATTTTTGAAATATTAATTATGTTTTGACTATGTATGGACAGACTCAAAGCTATATACTAGTAGCTCTTTGGTTATTAGCTGGTCCATCACCGAGGTACATCAACTGTGCCCACTACTTTAATCCAATATGTTTTTTTGTGAACAAAACCATTTGCTCAATCTCTTAAGTTTAGAAATGTACAGATTTCCAGAATTTCCAGCACACTATATATGATTTATGATTCCCTTCACGGAAATGATGGGAAATGTGGTCAGATTCAACCATCTGCTTGCTTTAAGTGTGCTCCTGAGCTGTCATCCTGATCTCTATTCTGGATTTTCTCCCACATAATCTGTTAGAAGGATCAAAGATGTGTAGAACAATCACTTCTTTTGTTTTCTCCCCCTTCCCCACAAATCAGGTTGATGCCCAGGCTTCAGGAATGTGCTGCTTTGCTTGTTGTTGGTACCCTAGACATTCTTCTCTGAACAAAGTAGAACCTCCATCCATGTCTTTATATTGCAGATTATTAGATATTCTTTCTTTGGTTTGAAAGAGGCACTCTGTTTCACGTCTTCATGGCTATTGTGGCTGAAGTGCCAGTCATTCAGTTTTCTGCCTCCTTTGCTGTAATTGGATATATTTGTTTACTTAACTCTCTCAAAATCTGCTAATATTCCATCTTTTGCCTGCAGGTATAGCACATTTTTGCTACCATACTGGCATCACAAGTTAAGTTGGTCTAATATATATTTCTCTGCCTTACATCAAGGTAATGAGATGAGTAATAGAAAACCTCTAGATTCTTAACGAATGGATGCTAGTGGTTTAGAGAATGGTGCTTGCAGAACTCTGAGAAGCACTGCATCCGGATGCCTGATAAATGGAACTTCTCGTTCAACTACTACACTTTAATCCTTGTCCTTGGAATCTACATCCCTGACTAGTTTTGGGCATTCTTTTCCACACTCGTTGATCAAATCTAGCCCCTCCATTTTCATCATGCTAGAACTTTGCTCACAGGAAGTCCTCATACGTACTGATTACATGCTTGTGCAGAGGAAAACAGCACTGTCAAAATCGAAGAAAGAGTAGAAAGGGAGAGCATTCTCAGAATGTCGCCTCCCTTATTTGAAGAACTATGTGCTCCAACATTTTACATTTTAGCCCTTTCAATGTCTCCGAAATGTAAATGCAAAAGAAATCAAGTGAAACTGATTTTGGTAAAATGCTTTGCTTTACTTTGCTGTTTTTTCTCCTACAAGCAGTCTGCGTAGCCCCGACAATGGTAATCTCCATTAATCAATTGCACATTCTACTTGAATCCATAACGGGAAGAAGAGCCATCCGGTTTTCATCAGAACCTGGATATTACTCGGCACCCAAAAGAATACAGAACAAAAACCAAAGCCATACCATTGGATTGAGGTCGGTATTCTACGTTAACATTGAGACAGGTGCTGAAATGGAACACTGCTGGCACAGATCAAGTTACAGGAGCTTAAATATTGACATGTATGTGACTTGAAATGGTTGAGCAGAAGTCAGAACAAAAGCCATAGACCAGCAAAAGCTCCCCGTCTGGAGAAAACCAAACGGTCTAATTGAACAAATGATGAAAAGTCGGGAACTTCTTCGACGGGAAAATTCAAAGGATTTTACTCACCAGAGCTTAAGAGAAGTGTCTGAGCTGTCATGGTCCGGTGGCAGAAAGCTACTGGAGTTCGACCATCGGCAGTCAACCCCGAAGACTGGCCTGCAACTCGCTTCTTATCATGTACCCGAGCAACCTATGTTTGTGCATTCTATAAATGATAAGATTCAGAAACAGAAAATGCTTCAAGACTAAAACCCGAAAAGGGGAGAAGTAGGGAGATGTCAATACTTGCTGTCTTAGTCTCTCCTTTTCCAGGACCAATTGTGTTTCCTGCACGAGCTTATCAGAACCTGAATCAATGTCCTAACTAGGAAAAAGAACTCGCTTTTGACACTAGTTTGAACACCGGAGATCAAATTTGGTACAGATTCTTAGCGCCCGATACAGATCGAGAAGACAATCCACTGACCTTCTGCTGAAGATCATCTAGTAGCATTGTAATCTTTTCCATCTGAAACAGAAGGAAACAAAAAATAACAATGGTGCATGTTCCATGGGATTATCACTTATTAGTCTCAGGCAATAGAAGAAAAGTTCTAAATGGAACAAATTGCAGATCAGCTCAGGCTGAGGGCCTGTATCTTTTTCACGGTTCTCAGTCAGGAGCTTTACATTTTTGCTGCATTAAGCTTATGGTGCAGTCCAGCTTCGAGCGATTTTTCAATCACCTGATGCAATCCAGTTAGCAGAACTGACCTTTTTCTCAATCACCTGATGCAATCCAGCATCAAGCGATTTTTCAAGCCGCTGAAGTTCCTCTACGGTCAATCCTTGGAGCTCCTCTCCTCTCATCTGCCTTTTGGGATAGTGCATATTACATTCTATATACAGAAGATACGTAGTTCTTTATGGTAAAGGGATCCATACCTCAAATTTTTATTTTCTTCTGCAACTTTCTTGCTCAATCTTGAATGTTGGCCACCCTCAAGCAGCTGCATTTGAGATAAATCCCTTGATATCAGGAAGATGCTCCATCGCTATAGCATCCAGGCTATCAAAGCATTGCTCAAATACAAGCCTAGAGCCATAAATCAATATGCCAAAGGCAGAAGAACAAAACGGTGTTGTTTAATCTTGATCATCAACAATTCTTTTTTATCTCGGTTGTTTTGATTAGTTCCTGTTATCGAGATTGTAGACAAGAGCTTCACGAGCAGCAACGAAGGCTTAAGATCTCTGCACACCTCCTGGAGATTAGAAGAAAAGCCTGCCTAACAACCAATATTCTACATTGAATCAAGATCCTGATATCATTTTTATTTGATGCAACTATTAACAGCGGACCAGTGCCATCAGGAGACAAGTATCCAGCACCAAGGGAAACACTCCGTGAAGGACATGATGCAAAGACTACCTGCAATGCCTGAGGGGGGCTCCTCCGACTTCTGAAGATCCTTTGACAGCACAAGGTACCTTTTGAGGATCTCCGACATGCTTCAGAAGGCAGAAGGCACCCAAAATCAGATCACAGAGAACATACATTGTTCAAGACTCAAGTATAAGACAGACAAGCCAAGAGAGTGATCTGATTGACAAAGAGAGAGGAAGACCTCGAGCTGGAGAACTCAAAGAGCTTCCCTGCCGAGGAGAAGATGATGGTGGCAACATCAGCATCGCAGAGTACGGACAGCTCCTCGGCCTTCTTGAAGAGCCCCCTCCTCCGCTTCGAGAAAGTCACTTGCCTCGCCGTCGCATTCTCAATCCTGCGAATGCAGATCTTCTCCTTCGCCATTTTCTCGACTTGTCCCCCTCAATCACAGAACAGCAGCAGCAGCAGCAGCAGCAGCAAGAATTTTCTCTTTCCCTTCTGTCTTTCAGGGCAGAGGATCAGAAGTGGAAGAAGATGCCGCCATTAATATTAGCAGGACACCCATTAATGAAGCGAGAGAGAGAGAGAGAGAGAGGAGAGGCCTCCAAGTCCTAACTTCTAAAGCCCTCCACCACTAGCCGCATCCACAGCAGAAAGCACAGACAAAGCGGTGGGGAAAAGGATCTGGTCCTGTTGGGAAACTTTGTTTCACCCCAAACCATGAAACAAGTGTCTGTTTTACCAGTTCAGGTAATTTACTGTTCTACCATACTGGAGACTTCAGTAATTACTGGATGGTGCATGATCCATCGCTGAGGGTAACTCTGCAGTGGATCAGCTGCGCGACAACATTCGACGTGTCTGAACACGGCTTCTCGTAACAACCTTACCAAAGCTGGGGTCAAATCTAGAAACAGCCTGTACTACGAGACTCCTGGTGAGGAAGAAGAGCTTGGAGGTAAACTGTTAAGTTCTCTTTGCCATGTACCTGGGGAAAATGGAATTTTCAGGATCTCAACATCGTTTTACTGATTGACGGAGGGGAACAAGACAGACAGCAACAGGAAATATTTTATCTTTTCCCTGTTGGGAAAGGAAAGTAAGTGGGACTGAGGCACAAACAAACAATATTTTGTTTATTTTTAGAAAGCTGAGAGAGTAGAGGTTCTTCATGATCTTCTGCGAGCGTGTTATGCGGCCAGTTGAAGTTTACTATATTTAGCATTTCCTGGGACAAATCCGATCTAAGATGTATACGTATACAATGAGCATTAACAATTGACCGACCCGGAAATTTACCGGTAGGGTGAAACTCGAGAGAGTAGTAAAAGTACAAATCTAAGAAGCGAAATAAAATAATTAAATAAGAAAAAAGATTAAAAAATTAAGTGAAATTCATATAGTATTTTCTAGTTTTTGTCAAGTTCACTGTTCATATGCACACAATAAGTGTTCGGAGTCATGAGATACTCAGGTATGACCCAATCCTCCCTGTACAGCATCTATTTTAGGATAAAAGGTTGATCACAAGTGCATGTGTCGGAACAAGTGATAAAATATAGATTAGTGTGTTATATAAATCAACTATTTTTTCGGTCTAAATCATTGATATGCAAGAACTTAATGGGCTGCAACTAATCCAGTTCGAACCGCGAACGTACATTAAAAGTCAAACTCTTTTAAGGTGAATTTTCTCTATTCATAAAATTCAAATCCGAAACCTCACTTAAGAGAAAAGAGTATTTGACCACCTCAATTAATGCACTTCGGTAACCCAAGTGATTTTCCGTTCAGTCGGACTCAACCGAGTAAATTTCAATTGGCTGTTGATTGTTCAATGTTTAATTGAGAACTGGACCAATGGGCTCTGGGCCGAACTCTCTGTCCAGGATTTTCACGACCTTAACCGACCCGATTCCATGGAAACCGGAACCGAAATTTTTGAAGGCTTCATTCGCTGTACCGTTCCGTGATCATTTCACAACGGTCGCTGGAATTAAATTTGAACATAACATAGACTCGGGAAAAGCTCAGCATACCATAAGGGCTTGTTTGGATTGAGGGGCGAGGAGGTTTATGGAGGGGAGGGTTATGGAGGGTTATGGAGGTAGGGGTTATGGAGGTTTATGGAGGTGGAGGGTTATGGAGGGTTATGAAGGGTTATGGAGGTGTAAGGTTACTGAGATTTTTAAAGGTAGACATCACGGAGAATTTCGTAACCCTCCGTAACCCTCCAAATTGGGGGTTGAAAATTTAGCTTGGAGGAGGTTTATGGAGGGTTGAAAACAACCCTCCATAAACCTCCATAACCCTCCATAACCATCCTATTTTAATTCCCAAACGATGGCTGAACTTACACCTCCATAAACCTCCTGTTTGCCAAACAAGGGTTAGACTTAACCCTCCATAAACCTCCTGTTTGCCAAACAACCACCCCCCTTCCCGAATTCATTCCGTTCATTCCCATGGAACAGATGGAGTCAGGCCCAGTCGGGGATTGCAAGCCTGGGAAATTTATGCCATTCGTTCCCATGGAAGATATGGAGTCTGGCCCAATTAGAGATTGCGAGTCCGACAAGTTGGAAGCGGCTTTCCGAGAAAGCCAAGATCCCAAAAGTGAAACTGAGGGCATTATGAGCTCTCCGGAAGATTTCATGCTCTGTGATACGGGCTCGACGCTGGTTCCTCACGGGTTTACAAGACCGACTTCCTCGGGTGGGTAAAGCCTCTTGATCTTCAGCTGTTTATGTGGCCTGAGTGTCGTGGGGATTAAGTAACTTGGCTCAATATTTTACCTTTGGCTTGGTGTTTCTCCTTCATAGATTGAACGCAGATTAGGTGATTTCAAAGTTGTAAGGGTTGATCTTTTTAGTCTGAAATTTATAGTCATTCTCAAGCATAAAATCTATGCAGACCAAATCTTGGTAATAATTTGGAAAGATTGCAATGAGTCAGGGGTGAAGTGTATATCTCCTAGCGAGATCAGTACTATGAATCGAGCCAAATGCTGTTGCTGATTCATCATGAAGGAAATCGGGTGTCCCTGGCTGTTCTAGGAGGAAAGTTGCATTTTTTTCTCTGTTGTTTATGATTGATGACGGATTGATTTTTCTTGTGTGTTTCCACCAATAGAGGACTACATAATGTTCATAAATGCTGGAGGCAAGGCCCCAAATCAAGAGGATTCCATCTTGAAGTTTCAAGGAGACACCTTTTACAGCGGAGGGGATGTTCTAAGCACAAATGAGTGCATAATTGATAGTGGTGACTATCCCTTTATCTATGAATCGGCACGGTTTGGGAATTTCTCCTATTCCTTCAACAACATTCAGCCCGGTGAATATTTTGTTGATCTTCACTTTGTGGAAATTATTTTCACAAATGGGCCGAAAGGAATGAGGGTTTTCAATGTGTTCATCCAGGAAGAGAAGGCAAGTTGAATTTTTGAATGTACAAATACCACACTATATTTCTCTTGAAGAATCATCCTATTACTAAGAAGCTCTATTATTGCTGAAGTTGCAGGTTTTGTCTGATTTTGATATCTTTCTTGTGGCTGGGGCAAATAAACCTCTTCAATTAGTTGACTCGAGGGTCTGTGTGAAGGAAGATGGTATTCTTACTGTAAGATTTGAAGGAGTCAGTGGCAGTCCAGTGGTTAGTGGGATTTGTATGAGGAGAGCACCACTAAGAGTGGACGGTATATCTTTTGCTCCATTTTATTCATCTTGATCTTGAATGTGGTTATTAATTTTGTATCTCTCTAATGGATAGTCTTTATAGCCAAACTGGACAGGCTGGAGCTTGTAGGTCTAACTGAACCTGTTTCCAAATTGACCCCCATGGAACTGGTTCAAACTGGCCCATCTTAAGTGAATGTGAATGACTTGGATCGGCTGATTTTGATATATTTAATTATTCTTTAAATTAAATTTTTTTTTTTTTTTTTAAGTTTGTCTACATGATCGGTTAGCTTAAGATGAATGCTCCTCTTCTGCTTGTGCTGAAATAATCTACTTGTATGAACTATACTATCATTATAACAGACTCCAAAACTTCTTTTGCAGGTTCTCAAGAGGCAGATGAATATGTCAAATGTAATGCTTGCATGGCTCAAATAAAAGTTCCTGCAGATCAGGTAAGTACTGCCTTAGAGAATAATGGGTCTTTAAGTTTTTGGAAATAGTCTTCACCAGTTTTCTGTGCTTGCAGAAGAAACTTACGCAAAGAAAATTTACAGCCAAGTATGAGAAGGACATTGAGGAGCTTTCAATGATGTGCAAGCAGAAGACAGATGAATGCTATGAGGCTTGGATGTCACTTGGTGCAGCTAATGAGAAATTAGAGAAGGTTAGAATGGACCTCGACAACAGAACATTCGAGAAGTGTAATTTAGGTGAGTTTTCATAATTTCTTACTACATTTTGAATGAGTATAAAAAGCTGATTTTGTCGATTCTAGTATTATGGCTTGTTTGGAAAACCGCACCAGTATTCTGCAGTAACATTACCTTTCCTTCCTTGGCTATTATATAGGTCATTAAAGTTGTGCATAATAGCCATTAAAGTTGTGCACTTTGACGAGTTAGAATGTAACTTGAGCTCAGATGTTTAATCTCTGGATGGAAGTTAAATCTCAATGGTCATTTGTTTGTATATACATTTTTAGTTTTCTACCTCGCAACCTCTACTGTAACGAATAAGAATGTACAAGATCTGAAGTCATTTATCAACTTGTCACTTCTGCCACTGAAAATGTTGATGGTTGTAAATACTAATAGAGAAAGCCCTGGAAGAACAAGGCCACAATCTGGAGAGGGTGTCAACCAAATATGAGCATTATAAACAGTTCTGGGCAACCAAAATCAAAGAGTTGGACAAAAAAGTGAAGGTAGGAATTTATCAAGTTTGATGAAAATTTTTATTGCCTTAATTTGTATATGATATAATTTGTGTTTCTCAAAAGATAACTTTCTATATCATGTAGACACTGAAAAGGGAGCATTCTCAGCTTTCTCATGAAGCACATGAATGTGCTGATTCAATTCCAGAGTTAAATAACATGGTTTCTGGAGTCGAAGCATTAGGTATATTTGAGAAATGTTTTATGTTGAACACATATTCATGGCTATATTGTTGGTGCTACACAGTCTAATAAATTCATAAATGCCCTTTACAGTTGTCCAGTGTGAAGATCTCAAAATGAAGTACAGTGAAGAGCAAACAAAGAGAAGGAAGCTCTTCAACCAACTTCAAGAGACAAAAGGCATATCCTCTCTGAAACTTGTGGTTCATGTATGCATTGAGTAGGTGGAATGAAATGTGATTCACTATACCATGTTTTCTTAGCTTTTCTGTTACATGATGAGTAACAGATATACTTGAAGAAGCATTTCTGCCATTTGTGGTCATCGTTTCCTACTTCACAAGATCTGTTTGGTTCTAGACTAAAATCCATTTGAATATTTTTTTTTTCCTTCTGTGCATGCTGTAAAGTAAATCCCGTTGCCTACTGTTTTGGTGGAAACCTAATATTGAATTGAATCATCAGGAAACATTCGGGTATTTTGTCGTTGCCGTCCGTTGAGCAAGGAAGAAGCATCAGCTGGTTGTTCAGTAATTGCAGACTTTGAAGCAGCAAAAGATGGAGATCTTGGGATTCTTGTGGGTGGCTCCACCAAGAAGACCTTTAAATTTGACAGAGTTTTCACGCCCAAAGATGATCAAGGTTTGTTTCATCCACAACATCAACATTCAATTTCATTGCTTAAGTTATATATGAGTCTCGTATACTCATTCTTATTTTTTCTTTTCTTGCAGTTGATGTGTTTGCAGATGCTTCACCACTGGTAGTCTCTGTGTTGGATGGTTACAATGTCTGCATATTTGCTTATGGCCAGACAGGAACTGGGAAGACATTCACGATGGAGGGCACAGAGCAGAATCGAGGAGTCAACTACAGGACAGTGGAGCAACTCTTCCGAACAGCTAAGGAAAGGAGCGAAACATTCGCTCATAGCATTTCAGTTAGCGTTCTTGAAGTCTATAATGAGCAGATTCGAGACCTCTTGGCCACGTCACCAACATCCAAAAAGTAAATATATCTTATATACTATCCTTTATTTGATTTCCAGAACCATTTGATTCTGATATAATGAGGCTTTATGATTGTTGTTCCTAGGTTGGAGATTAAAAAAGCATCCGAAGGACTTCACAACGTCCCAGGGATTGTGGAGGCCAGGGTCGAGAATATCACGGAAGTGTGGAATGTACTTCAGGCAGGAAGTAATGCTAGGGCGGTTGGATCAAATAATGTGAATGAGCATAGTAGTCGATCTCATTGGTACAAAAGTTTGATTCCAATGTGCTTTCTCATTTTGATCTTTGCTGACAACTAACTCGCATGGTATTTCTTTGTATCCTTCAGTATGCTCTGTATCATGGTGAGATCAAGAAACTTGATCACAGGAGAGTGTACGAGGAGCAAGCTATGGCTCGTGGACTTGGCAGGAAGTGAGAGGCTTGCAAAAACAGATGTGCAGGGAGAGAGACTGAAAGAAGCTCAGAACATTAATAGATCTCTTTCAGCCCTGGGAGATGTAATCTCTGCTCTAGCCAATAAAAGTAGTCACATCCCATACAGAAACTCGAAACTGACTCATTTACTTCAAGATTCACTAGGTAAATCAAATTACCTTCCTCATCTTCTTAGTTCTTTTGCCGGATAAAACGAAGACTGTAAGTAGCATAATTTGCTGAGATTTATTGATCTTACAGGTGGTGACTCAAAAACTCTAATGTTTGTGCAAATGAGCCCCTCAGACAAGGATTTGGGTGAGACATTGAGTTCGCTGAATTTTGCCACACGGGTTCGAGGGGTTGAATTGGGTCCTGCAAGGAAGCAAATCGATCCCAGTGAACTTCAGAAGATGAAAGCAATGGTCTGTAGAGGAAAGCTTCACATAATTAATCATTGGGAAACTCTTTTATGTGAGACAACTAGCGTCACTATGTCTAAATTATAATATCACTGTGCCCTGGCCCTGTGTAGCTTGAGAAAGCAAGGCAGGAGTCAAGATCAAAGGATGATTCTCTAAGGAAATTAGAAGAGAACATGCAAACCTTGGAGAGTAAGGCGAAAAATCGGGACCAAGTGGGCAAAAACTTGCAAGAGAAGGTCAAAGAACTAGAAGGTCAGCTTGATGGAAAGGCCTCCTTGCACAACCAGTTAGAGAGACAGGTCTTCCAACTTTCTAACAAATTAAAGGGAAAGGAAGAAATTTGTTCCTTTCTTCAAGAAAAGGTCAGGGATCATTACTTCTGTTATGGCAAACATTATTTCTTTTTCATTTTGCTTGATAGCCACCTGCTATTTCTCTTTAAGGTGAAAGAACTGGAGAGTAAAATTAGAGGTCATGATCAAGAGCTTTCAGAGTCTGTCACATTGCAGCAGAAGGTTAGCAAAAATTTTCATGACTTACTGTGATACTGAAAACAGAAGCTTGGTTAAATTACTTATTTTGTTGTTAAGCAGGCGAAGATTCTTGAAAGCAAGATTAAGGAGCAAGTCCAAGAAGCCGCGAGTCACTCCCATTTCCTTCAAGAAAAGGTCTTTTATGGCTAATTTTACATTTTGACAGTGAAGCACTTAGGCACTCTCTCAGAAAATCTTATTCTGTTCACTGCAACTTCTAGATAAGGGAGCTCGAGAAAAGACTAGTAGGGAGGGAAGAGATGTCCGAGTCAGTATCTCTTTATCAAAAGGTAATTCCGTATTCTTTATCTCAATAGACGTCCTTTGCATTCCCTTTTACCTTTCAGAAATATCAGAGGTTCCATAACTTACAATATTGTCTAGAGACTTTATTCCTTTCCCTTTTGTGATTGTTACCTATAAAGTATAGTCTCTATGAAGTAGCCATTGTAACATTATGGTTACTCTTTTTTAATCTGGTTTAATTTGGTACCAACACGATTGAAGGTTTTAATCATCTTTACATTAGCTTGTTGCCTGTAAATTCGAGATGAAGTTATTACATCACAGGATATCTACTTCTTCAACTGGACAATCTATCAGATGGCATAAATCTCCTTTCTAGAATAAACATTGAAAATCTTTTGGCAGATTAAGGGGCTTGAGGATAAGCTGAGGCAGCAGGAGCAGCAGTTGCAGTGCCAGGGAGCCCATAATTGTGGTGGGACAAGAATAGCAACACCAAGCTTGAGCAAAGGCTTTGCACACGACATGGTTGTGACTGACATGGAGTCTCGTATCCTAAGGAGCTCAAACTCCATAACCTGCCCGGCAAGTCATAGCTCTGTTTTGTCTGGGCGCACTGGTGAAGCTCTTCTTCACGAGCAGAGGAGGAAACGGAACTCAAGAACTGGTGAAACGGAGAACTTGTGTGTGCTGCCGTGCTCTATCAGTGATAAGAGGAGCAGGAAGTCTGATCCGCCGAGAGTGGCAAAGATGGTCAGAACAGTAACTAAGCCCATCACAACCGCTCTAGGGACCACGCTGAACACAAGGAGGGTCAGCAGAGGTCAAGTTCAAGGGATGAACGAGAGGGATAATAAGAAGATATGGTCAAGATAATAGAAACTTCAAAAATGAATATGCCTGAGCAGTAACCTTCCTTGGGTTGAACTCTTGGTTTGATCGAATATGAAACCTCTATGTATCAGTGCACCATTGTTTATGTACGAAAGTCTGATTGTATGTGGTGGTGTTGGACTTAGCAACAAATGCCTTGTCGGTTGGAAAATGCAGTAGAATACTGCCAGTTTACCGACATTTGTGCTGAGGAAGAGGAAAGCAGAAGCCACTTATGTTTGTCTTTTGACATGCAGGGAAGCCAGTAATTTGTGCAGAAACTGCTTGTAACAAGGGAGGTGGGATCATGGGAAGAAGAGCTGCGTGCATCTGAACTGGGAGAGAGAAAACTTGACAGCATCATATGGCGAGCTAGCCTGGAACTGCTATATTTACACATTATGGACCAAGAGGAATAACATTGATTTTGCAGCAAATAACAAACCGGAAATCATACAGGTAATATGGGCAACTGGATTGGTTCATTGGGTGCCCGACAATGATGTTCTTTCCATGTGCTAGTTTAGGTGCGGAGCCTTACAAGTATACTCTAGACCTCTCTGCATCACTGATGGGATCATGGGGCATGACAGTTTCTAGTAAACTCAACTCAGGAGTGTGTGGTTTAGCTTGCACAAGTTAGCTTCCTCCTAAGTATCTGACTATTACATATTAAATGGGAGCAATGAGTGCCTTGGCATTGTTTTCTTCTCGTATGCAACACTTGATAGCTTCCTCCCAATGTTCTGTCTTTAATTTGTCATGCACATTGAGTACGAGGATGAGATGCCCTCCTACGGTTTTCTTTGAATATTTACATCGGCAATTGAAGTCAGAATCTATACAGTGTTTCCTAGAAATTCAAATTTCCGGAGGCCCTTCTAGACGAATGTAATCGTACATGATTCCCTGGAAGGCACCCTTGGCTTGGGCCTGAGTGAGGAAGATCGTGTTGTTTCCGGAACAAAGTAGGGAGCTAGGCACCTGGATACTGAACAACCAGTACAGCCCGTGAATTCCATGCCTTGCAATTGCATTGTCGTTCCCAATTGGGATTGGTCCTGTTGAGAAGTGAGCAGGATTAACACTTGGATCATTGAATCGCACCTGGAAAGCAATGGAACGACATGAGCTGGGTCCAAGTAAGACCAAACAGAATTGCTCGAGTTGAGAATCAGTCGATACGGTGCTATAGTAATGATCAAGTTTCAAACTTGAGTTCTGGAATCGAGCTGATACTGACTAAGTAATCTCTTACTTGCAGTTCTGCTTGATTGGCAGATGCCAGAGTGAGTTGCAGACAATAGTTACGACCCTGACTTACTTCCTCGAGTTCGAAAATGATCTGCCAAGTAGTGGCTGTGTATGTCAGATTATATGCATTCCTAGTAACAAGCAGTGAAAAAATGTTAGAGCCCTTAAAAATAGAAAATGTTCGAGGCAAAGTTTAAGGAGAAATGAAACAGCCATCTCATACCTTGTAACATGAGCAAAAAACCAGTCTGTACGATAATCGCTTACCCCAACAGTGTAAACAAGATCACTCTCGGGGTAGAGATCAATGTAGCGTTCCCACAATCCATATTGCCTGAACCTGGTCAGAACATTCGAGGAAGCTTGATTATCTGCAGAGGTAGCCGAAGAAATTAAACTGAGGAGTGCCAGTAGAGCTAACTTGTCTTGTGTACTCGTGGTGTACAGGAAGTTCATGAGAGTTGGGTATGGCTGTGGCACGGAAAACTCGGAGGCTGTCCGGTCAGGGATGCCAATCTCCCACAGGGTTGAACCTTGTCTTGGTGGCTCGTAGACTAGAGCACCCAACTCGATTGCACACCCTGCATTCGAAGCGCTGCTGCTAAGTCGTGTTATATCAGTTGACAATCTTATAATCCTCTCCTTTTCGATGCAAGATTTGAACCGACAGGGTCCGTACCTGGGGTGATTGTAATATTGACATCGCTTCTGTAATCCCCAATGATTCCAGGCACCCAAGAATAAAGATTATAGTCTCCTGCTCGAATCTTTTCGATCACAAAACTGCCCTTCTTGTCAGCCTGAGTCCAAAATTGGTAGCCCTGAAGAAAACAGAACAGAAAGAATTGGAAAACATATTCCAGAGCTAGCTAGTTTCTGTTGATCCGGAAATCGACCTTATTCTCTCTTTGCCATGACCCGGCCTCTCCCGGTGATGCCAATCCGACATAGGCAGACTCCCCCCACATGTAGTCCTCACTCAAATATCTGATGGATAGAACAGGCAACATGGATGACATAAACAAAACATGCTGTCAACAAGTTTAGATATGAAAAGCTGTTGTGATTAATTGATCCGTAGTCTTATAAGTCCTCTAATTCGTGCTTGCTTGACACACGGGATAATTCGTGATTCTTTTTTCCATAAAGGAATTCTTGGTCCACATATTTCTTAACATTCAAATTGTTTTGTAGCTATACAAACAGCACAAAATGAGTTGCTAGGTGAAAATTACCTGTCAGCTACCAGTAACTGTCCTGCAACGGATCCTCGTTCATTGGACGAAGGGAAAGCCTCGAATGCAACAAATTCGTACGGCCAACTCTCAACTTCATATGCCATCTAACTGACATCAGATCCATCAGCCCTAAGCTTCCACAACTAAAAGATTGCCAATGCTACAACAATCTAAGGTTTTTTGGAACTTTAATGATACCTGTTCTTTAGCATCTTCCCAGAGACTTCCAACGCCTTCTTCTGAAGCGACCGAGTTGAGATAAACCAGAACCGGCCCAAAGACCTTCTCCCATGGCTCACCGTCACGAAATTTCATGCCGACTTCTTTCCCGGCATAGTGGGTGCTGACAAACATCTGGATGAAATTATCAGAGTAAGAAGCCAACAGGAAATAAACATGCTGAAGGGTATCTTTAAGGGATGGGATGGTGGCATACAGAGAGAGTGATGGGGCCAACATGGGAGGTGAGGTCCTGCTTGATCGGCCCGGCTGTACGGAACTCGTTGCTGGGCGTGATCATCCAGAATCCTGTTGGCGGGTCCCCACATATCCAACCATGTACTATGTTGTCCTTGTTCTCACAGGAATACTGATACTTATCATCCACCTATGCCATTCACCACAGAAATCATGGACAGTGTTAGGCTCAACTGATGGGTTATAGATTGTTAATTGAGAGGATGAAGATTATTCTGGTCCTGGTGTCAAAACATACACCAATTGTTATTCAACAGATTGATTATACCTCTCCTCTTAGATCTGGATTGATCGGATTTGTCAGCAGGACTGCTTCAGGGTAGGCAAGGGGTATGCCGGTCTCACGGTCTTCCGGCATTGGCATGATCCTCTGCCTCTCATCTGATATAGCCATGTAGTGAAACCTTATAATTGATTTTAGTCAATACATCAGCATCCGCCAGCTTCATTCAGGAGCATGACCGTAGTTTTCTCCAAGGTCTTAAGTGAGGAGTTCAAGAATGTTTCCTCCCCAGATGTATACCTAAAAACAGAATTCGATCATTACTTACAGATCTTTTTGAAGCTTAAACACGATCCTCACTTGATCCATGTCGATGTCTGGCCACCCTTCAGGACGATCAAGAATGCCATATGCATAAAATCCCGAAATCCCGCTCTGAATAATATACCTGCAAGCACATCAGAAGGGGATTATACGAGGCCTCTTTGAAGCTACCGGAGAGTGGGAAGATCCGAGCTTGCTTTTACCATACCGCTTGTCTATGTTCATCGGAGCAAAAGTCTCGTTGACAGAAACATTCCAAGTCCGGACAAATGACAGCTCTAACTGGTCCTCAGTTTCTGTTACCACCTCAAATGTTGTACCATGAACCCTGCAGTGCCAGAAGTTTCTTGAGTTCGATTATTTCAAGACAAAGCCAATGTAGGCCATGGAAATGTAACGGTTTGCGGATAGAAACATGACATATATCCGTTATACTATGTTCGATGTCAAAAGGGGCACTTTACCTGTCAAAGGTGATCGGTTTATCGGGCCAGTTCCATACCACGTCCCAATACCTGAGCTCGACTCGGATTTACGATGTTCACTGCACTTGTTAGAGATGCTTATCGAAGCTCTAGGAATCTCGGTATGAACAAACGAATGTGTTGGCAAATAGTTTGCAGGCATACCCTCTGTCGATGTCATCGTGGAGAGTTTCAAGTAAATTATCGATGCCATTGTATCGAATGCCGGTGACATCCCCTCCGGGTATAGACAAGGTGAGTTGGACCAGCCCGTTGTCGATCACCACCACCTAAAACACAGAACATATTCCATTCGTTTCGTCATAGTTACACACATGTAATGGAAATAAGAACTGAAAAACATTTAAAAGAAACGATCAATCTGACTAAAAAACCAATTTTTTATAATCATACACGAACTCGGGTTAATTTTTAAGTTAGGGAAAAACTGGCGCGAGATATCAGGTCCTGACCCTAGAAACAACTGCAGGACTTGAAACTGACCGAAATCACACAATAATAAAATATAACATTTATTGACGCATCTTACTGTTGAATTTTGACAGAGAAAACGATATATTTGCCATTTAGGCTCAAAGTAGTCTCGTTTAATATATCGAATTTCTTATGATGTTTTATACCTAGTTTATTGTTGTGTTAAAAATTCCGGCTAATAAAATCATATGATAAAGCATACCCATAGCAATCCATTATCATTGAGCAAAAAGCTTTTGATATGGTTTTTTAATACGTAAAAAGCCTACCTGAATAACTCGGGGCTCGATTATGATCTCGATCTCGATTCTTGATCTGGGACGTAAAATTTTCTATTTACCTTTGTATATTTGAAAGGAGGTAAGGAGAAGAGCAGTGTGCGCAGTTACTTTTTACCTGCTCCGAGCTGTGCACCCGCAGCTGGACCCCAACGAGACCCGTTGAATTGCTTTTCCCCAAAACTTTCCTGCAAAATTAACCAAAAAGGGCGACGTTCACGGATTCCAATTTGTCGCTTTGCATTCTACCAAGTAACTGCGTTTAATGTTTATCACAAGATAAAGAATTTAATTCCATGGACAGATTAAAAAGTTGGTTATATTAATTTCCCAATTGTTTAATCCCTTAATTTTTTTTACCAGTTATTGAGTTTCGAAATTTGAAACCGCTGCATCGAAATCTTTTTTTTTTTTTTTTCATAATGATTTAAATCGAATCCGAGTTTATGATCGTACTCAATGACCCTTCAATGGTCTTGAAATTATACCCATTATCATGTGCAACTAGTGGAGAATCTCATTTAGAAAAAGTTAAAAGATACTTTGGAGATGTATAATAACAAAAATAATAACAATAATAGTAATAACTACGACATTGACGATGATTTTACTGTTTTCACGGAACATTGCAAATTTCTCTTTAAGAATAAAAACTAGCTTTTTACTATTTTCATTTTTCAAAGACAAATTTGGAGAAGCTAGAAAATTCTCTAAATAATAAATTTATTCAAGAGGAAAATACGATCATTCCAAATAAGAAAAACAATCTTCTAGAAAACATTTTTGTCCGCCCAGAAAAGCCATGCCCTTGTTGCTCCATCAATCGAGAACCATCTGTCCTTTTTCTTTTCCCCAAGTTATACCGTCAACCTAAAAAATGTAGGAAAGATAAAAGAGTAATGGAAGTCCATTGACGAGAATCAGGCCAAGGTCTATTAGTTTCCGGCCAACTACGATATCAACTTGCCAGTTTCCGGTTTCCAGGACCATATCGATATCAACTTTTCACTTTCCAGTACCATATAACAACGGATATCGGGTTCGGTAAGGGAGATGAGGTAAGAACCTTGGAGGGCTCTTCACAGAAGAGGCAGGCATCATCACCATCAGCAGCAGCAAATGCAGGCATAGCAGCACTGGTCCTACTGGTCCCCATTGTCTCCAGTAACCCATTTTACCTTCTAAAAACACAGAAGAAGAAGAAAGGTGAAGGTTTCATATTAATTACTTGATCTGTGAAATGAGCATCAGGGAAACGAGAATGTACTCAAGGTGCCTGAGAGAGACCTCTTCTTGTTCAGCTTAGAGAAAAATGAGACTGCAGAAGAAGAAGGAGAAGGAGAAGCAGATATATATATAGTGAGCTGCTCGAGTTCAAAGGGAGAAAAGGAAAATGCAAAGATGTTGAAGGGCTCTTCCCTTCCCTTAAGCTTGCTGGGTTAGGGGACTCTTTATAGAAGGGCAGTTGCACTTGGGACTTGGAAGTCAACTTGAAAACTTGACTTCTTTTCCTGATTAGGTCAACAATTCTTATTGATTGATTTGGAGTTCATGTGATCTCACTCCCAGTAATGGTAGCCATCACTGTGAACATTAATATACCGAATAATGCCAAGTTTCCCTCATTGGCTCAGTGAATGTGTCCTTTTGATCTCCCTCCACCAGACTTCCTCCTGGTAAATCGTCAGTCTACCACTTTCAATTATCAATGATTTTTTTGCTTGGATTAGTCGGAAATCGTCATATTTCTAAATGTCAGAGCGTTCACGCTGGAAAAGATGCAAAACCTTTTAAAGAAACGGAGAAATGTTTACGGCTTATTACATTTGATGAGATGGGAAGGAAGCAGCAAAAGAGGTCGAAAATGCTGTGGCGGGACCCGTGGGTGAAGAATGTGATGAAATGGCAAGGTGTGAGAGCCTCGATTTTTCCTTTTTCACTTTCATGTGACTCTCTGTTGTCGTATGACTCAAGCAAAGCAGACAAACAGCAGTACAAAACTCATTCCTTTTCCTCCTGTGATTCATAGGCTTGCACATAGTCCTCCCGTGACTGTCTTGCTTACCTTCCCTTGCTTCTTTTCTGAAATTCTTTTCCCTTTTGCTCTTCTTCTTCTAAAGAATGAAGAACGTGCTGGCTGCAGTCGTGTTGTATCATTGCATTTGAGACTGTTGGAAATTGGCCGATTAAACGGAAGTGTACAGGGGTAGAAAGAAAATAGTGGACACCAAATATACATGGTTCGAGACAGTGAAATGCCGTCCGTACGTTCACGGACAAAGGAGCAACAATAATCTTCACTATGAGTAACGAACGACAACGGAGTACAAAGTGAAACCCGAACCCTAACCCTAACCTCACAATTACAATGAAGAGCTCTTCTATTCTTAAAACCCGAAAATACATATGGGTTCCGCCCCAAATTTGCGTAGGTATCCATAATTCGGATCTCGCAAAATTTGAATCGGATTTGAGTTTCGCATCGGATTGCGTCACAAAAAAATTCAAGACATATCTAACAGAGATCCCGGAACTGGAGGATTCCGCTCCGTTCCCGAGCAACAGTGGACTGACTGATCGCTCTTCAGATTTGGCTGCATCAACATTCAACGAATGGACTCAGACGTAAGGGTGATAGAAGCCAGACACGTAACAAAGGAAAAGACCACGTCTTCTACAATTGTGGCCTAGACGTCAGGCCTAGAAATGACAGAGAGAGAGCCCATCAGTCCAATAAGAGGTCCGAACCTCTGTCTACGGAAGTATTTTGATGGCCCATCACCAGATGAAATTCGTGGTATGACTGTCAACAACCTGAACTGATGCCACCTATGAATCTGTAGGAATTTTCTCAGTTAAATTGTTTTCGTTAATCTTTACTCTGGTGCTTAGGTGGACATGGTGTCAACGTTGCTAATACTTTGATGTAACTGTAGTGTTCGGGTGGTGTCCCAAGCGAGAAATGAGTGAAAGTAGGGTTATTTTTAAAAGTAACTCGTGAAAAATGGTTCATTTGAAAGTAATTAAAAAACTAGTGTTTTAGAACTGCACATTGGAAATACGGTTTTAATTGTTAATGAACCGCATGTACAAGATGTGGTTCTATTTTTATTTTGCAGGGAACCGCATATTCAAGATGCGGTTACCTTTGTTTTTTTTTTAAACACTTTTTTTTTAAAACACAAGGGGAAAGTTAAATTAAATATTTAATGTGTAATATGCAACGAGTTAGTTTTAAAAATTTCTATTAGATCTTTATATAAATAAAATTTTTACAAAATTTTAAGAGTAAATTTTATAATGTGAATAATTAAATGATAATTTATACAACGAATTCTTATGTATCATAATACGTACAGAAGATTTCAATACGCCTAATGTTTTTACGTAACTTCTCAGCGTATAACATATAAGAATTCATTATATAAATTACTATTTACATATTCATACTTATACAATTTACTTTTAAAATTTTTAAAAAAATTTTACACATGTAAAAATCTGATAAAAATTTATAAAACGAGCTCATTATATATTACATATTAATTTTACTATGAGCTTATTTTGTAAATCTTTGTCAAATATTTACATCTGTAAAATCTTTATAAAAATTTTAAGAGTAATTTTATAAGTATTAATATGTAAAGAGTAATTTATACAATAAATTCTTATGTGTTATACGTTGAGAAGTTACTTGAAAACTTAGGGATATTGAAATCTTCGGCATGTATTATGATACATAAGAACTTATAAAATTTACTCTTAAAATTTTGTTAAAATTTTATTTATATAAAGATCCAACAGAAATTTTTAAATCAAACTCGTTATATATTACACATTAAATATTTAACTTAACTTTCCCCTTCTTGTCGGTGTTTTTTTAAAAAAAGTGTTGTCAGTGTTTTAAAAAAAAGTGTTTAAAAAAAATAGGGAACCGCATTCAAAACAAAAATAGAACCGCATCTTGTAGATGCTGTTCATTAACAATTAAAACTGCATTCCCAAGATGCGGTTCTAAAACACTAACTTCGTAATTACTTTCAAACGAACCACTTTTCACGAATTACTTTTAAAAGTAACGCTACTTTCACTCATTTTCCTGTCCCAAGCACTAGAAAATGTATAAAGCCATTAAATTATCAAGTTTAACGCAGACCACACGTGAACGTGACTCAGAAGCAGATAATGAACTCATCCTCGGACCATTTGTTGGAAAAGACAGAGAGATCAGAAGCATACAGATGTATTAGATCCATAACATGTCTACAGAGACAGAAACCGGGCAAGTGGTTAACTTCGGGAAGTCGATCATAGTCCCGAGTGTCCAAGAGCTGTCCAAGCAGCCTGTTCTCGGCCTCCCGCCTCGCTATGTCCATGCAGATGATGGCAAGGGGCAGCTCTCACCTGCTGTCTATGGTGATTCTTCTCCGCATCTCCTGGTCCCTGTTATCGATGTCCTGAGCTTAGGCGGCGGAGACTCGGCCGAGCTCGGGAAGCTGCACTCTGCTTGCAAGGACTGGGGATTCTTCCAGGTACTAAATTTGTGGATACACTGGCTATGTCCTGTATTGATGGCCCCAACACAACTTTGCTACTGATTAGCTTTTCTTGAAAAGAGACATGAGACTGAGAATATAATCGAAGTGCATATCATGTTGATTCAGTAATATGCATCCTGTCAGCCGTATAGATTGACCTGCTTACTGGATAATGGAAGTTCATCAAAGTTTTGAAATTTCATCTGATGGGAAGGAACGGAATGTTGATATGAATTGGGATAATACTGGTCAAAACATGGATTGCAATTGGCAAAAAAAATTAGGACATCGATTTGTTCCCGATCTCATGATTTTTTGCATAGGTTGTGAACCACGGAGTCAGCACTTCACTGCTGGAGGAATTCAAGGTGGAAGTGGAGAGTTTCTTTGGCCTCCCATATGAGGAGAAGAAGACGCTCTGGCAAACCCCCGATAACCACGAAGGGTTCGGGCAGCTCTTTGTGGTGTCGAATGAACAGAAACTGGACTGGTCCGACATGTTCTACATCACCACATTGCCCCTCGGTCTCAGGAAGACCGATATGTTTGATAAACTTCCTCCGAAGCTCAGGTACATCATTACGCACATCTTCATGTGTTGTCTGTACTTCTTGTGATTTAAGCAATTCTTTGTCCAGAAAGGATCTACTTCTCTGGTGCTACTGGGTATCTGCAAAGGTTCATTTAATTAAGAGTTTCATTGTAACTGTTTATAGGCCATTTCTGGGGATTTCTTGACCATCCAGTTGTGCTCTGCCTGGAATTTTTTAGGGATATTTCCCCAGCGAACTTACTAGCAGCTTATGTGTTACAGAACGAGGGGAAAAAAAGACTTGTTCTTTGGGTATTGTCCCCAAAATTTGTCTTAGCAATCTGCGTTGAAACGCATTTCTGAAAGCAAGTTCCAGGAAACCTGCTTTTCTTGTTCTTATCCAATCTCCTGTTGTCAGCACCGCTTGCTGGATTCTAGGAACTGGTTTTTGGGTTTCAAACAGATTATGAAAAAGTAAGCAAAACAATTTACCAAAAACCGATACCAAGGGCTGCAGTTCCTGGAAGATTTCAGTGTGCTGCAGGTGGCTTTTTCAGTTTTTTGGGCATAAGGTATACAACATATAGAATTGTGTATGTTTGCAATAGCGCTAGGAGATTTTCCACTGAAGTGTGGTCTGAACTGAAATGATCTCTCTTTGATTCCAGGGGAAAGATGGAAAACTATTCCCATGAAGTGAAGAAACTGGCTATGATGATACTAGGATACATGGCAAAGGCTCTGAAAATTGATGCTGCAGAGATGAGTGAGATGTTCGGAGACGGTGTTCAGTCCATGAGAATGAACTACTACCCTCCATGTCCGGAGCCCAATAAGGCAATTGGTTTCTCTCCTCATTCTGATGCTGATGCTCTTACGATTCTCTTCCAGCTCAATGACACAGAAGGCCTTCAGATACGTAAGGACGGTAGATGGGTGCCCGTTAAGCCACTCCCCAATGCTTTCGTTGTCAATGTCGGGGACATTATTGAGGTACCAAATATGTTGCTCATGCTTTCGCTTCCCATCCCTCGTCTGCTCCTAATTGTTCTTGAAGTTCTGGAATTGTCATTTGAGGCTGAGGTGTCAACAGTTCATAACAGGAACATAGTAGCAAACATATTAACACAAAAAAACCCTTCTGGTATAATTTGATGACATAATTTTGTGGCACGAAAATAAATTAACCTATCTGTTATTCTGACACTGCAGATTTTCAGCAACGGGATTTACCGGAGCATTGAACATAGGGCGACAGTGAACTCGACAAAGGAGAGGCTCTCTGTCGCCACTTTCTACAGTTGCAAGCTCAATACTGATCTAGGTCCAGCTCCCAGCCTAATTACTAGTGACAACCCTGCAGTTTTCCGCACTGTTCCAGTCAAAAAGTACTTCAAAGACTTCTTCGCTCAGAGGCTGAATGGGAAATCTTATGTGGACTTCATGAGAATATGAGTCATGTAGGGCATTGGGAAGTCTGGAGAGCAGAGCTAGTGAGAGCTGGTGGACCTTATTTCATGAATGACATTGGTGTTGGGCAACAGAGATATAGAGCCTTTGAGATTGTATTGCCTGCTACTCGTGTAAAAGTGATTGACCAAATCATGAATCCTTTTTCCAGTAATACAAATTGCAAATCTTTTTTGAGAAATAACTATCAAAGCTTGTTTAGATTATTTCATGCATATGAATGCGACTCTGACCAAAAAATTTAGCATAATGGACACATTAGGATACTAAACCAGATGAACAGGGAAGCCAGTGGGAATGTTCCTGTAAACTTGGAACTGGAATTGATCTAACTAGACTTGCTGAGGATATCGACTTTTGAATATGTGAGGAAAAATGACAAGAAGACTCTGATTAGGCTCTGTCACAAGACTATCTGGAAGAAGTTCTGTTTTTTCTATGAACACAACAAATAGCAGAGGAAAAAATATATAATTTGATCAGCTTAGAATAGCAGGAGAATCTACCAGTATGCACTCTCGATCTGTTCTTTCATCTATCAAAATCTGTTCTGATTAGTCCATTGAACTTCTCTGCCAGGAGATATGAGTTACTATATGGTTCTCACTGGAAAAAGTACTGCAGCCATATTATCAAGACCAGAGAGCAGCCTGAGCTGGATCATGAAGTCGTGATTCGTTTTTCTGCTCGGATTTGCTCTTGGTGGTCCTCTTAGAGAATGTTTGCTGTCAAAATATGCTTCAATCAGAGAGACTTTGTGGGACGGGTCTTCAACATTCCATCTCTTGCTCTTTTCTTTTTATTTTTCCCTTCTTTTCTGGGTACAGTTTCCAATTCAGTGATCCGTTTTCTTAATCTTTCCTTTCAGTCGACTAGTAATTTTTCCAATATCTCATTTCACATCTCATAACCTGCTTTATCAGCAATGTTTCCTTTACACGGAATCAGAAGAAAAAGCATCCTGGACGCCTGATGGGGTACAGAAAAAACTTGGAATTTCTGATCTTTGGAGTATTCTAAATGGAAACTTTATCCAGTTCAATCTCTCGGATTTTGTAGCCACAGTCCTCAACTCAGATCCTGGAGTCCAGACTGAACTAAAACCTGAAGTGGACTAGTTGCGGAGAAATTAGTGTACGTAGTGGCAGTTCCAACATTTTGAACAAGCTCATGGAAATAACAAGCCTCAACAAGAGGCTCCCAGTGAATGGAGATCTTAATGTCCCTTTTTCATGTTATGGAAAGGACAGCATTTTCCGACCACTGCATTAACCATTTATGTTTACCTCAATGCATGTTGATTGAGGGGACCTCCGTATAAGCAAATACCAAACAGAAAACGAGGGCTTGTACTCTCACTGAAGAAAGTTAATTGAACGAACATCCATAAAAAATGATAAGTCATTTACCAATACCAAGCATAGGAATAGGAACAGATTCCATATCTCCAAGGTCTAGCTGGCGCTACACGACCCAATTATGACCCGTCTTCGAAATTCCGTGAGTAACTAACGGCATCGTAGTGGAAGGAAACCGGCTTTGTCTGCTTGTAAATGCACCTGTTGTCTCTAACTATCCATCTGATGAAATTCCGCCATCTCCGGCTTCTCCTGTCGGTATTGCTGCTCTCTCTGTAAGGAAGGCGGGAGTTCTGGAGATTTTCCTTCACAGGGCAGCAAGAAGGGGACATACAGCTCAAGTATGCAGATGAAGATGATGATGGGCAATGTGATTGATCCTCCATATCCATGTAGTTTTCGATCGAGGCTGATAAGAAATGAGAGATCTCTCTCTGAAGGAACTAGCCGTGACACAGATACAGAAGATATATCTCTTACTCCACTCTCAAGGAACGATGAATTATCAGTAATGGACTGAGTTTGGACTTTACTCTTTCCATTCGTTAAAAGATAAACCAACTTTCCTGTCCACTGCCCCTCCTGAAACATCTAATGTAACCTTCATCCGAACCGCAGGCAAATGCATCGTCTAATGACATTTTCCTTTTCCCGATTTCTCGTTGGGTGTGAAGTCATCAGTTTCGAGGCCTCTAATTCGTCAAAATTGTCCAATCGATGCCCTGGTGAAAGTAAAGGTAGCTTAAATAACCGGAATCGTTCTCCTTAAGCTGTCTTGGTTGTAGGCGTGGATATTAATGAATTCCCAACCGGCATCGAGAAGCTCTACTGGACAAGGGGTTGTGTGCTCGTGTCAAGAGTTTGTCGGCTCATAATAGTACGGAAGTTCATATTATATGTGCATGTATATGGAGAGATACGAGAAAGGGTCCTTTTGAGATTGGGAGATTCTAAATTCGATTTTTATTGATAGGAGTTTCCATGTCCTCTTGCTCTCATGTTCCTTCCACCCTTCTAGATTCGAGACTTATTCGTAATCGAAAATTATCAACTTATGAGTCTGACCACTCTCGATTAGATGAAATGGTCCGGTGTCTCTTCTCCTGAAACTGAGTGTCTGATTCGAGTCTTGTAAAAGAGGAAAAAATTATCAAGTTGTCCTTTTTAATGCTCCAGCTCATATTTCCATTTGAACAGCAGGATTCCAGCAAGGATTTTGATTAGTGAACGAAGGGGCTAACAATTTCTGGGGCCGCTTCATCTGTCATCAGCTCGTCTTTTGGCGGACCCTTTGATATATTTTCGTTCCATGTTGGGATCGTAATGTCGTTCTACCAACTCTTTATCACGATCTGGGAGTAAGAGTCGACTTCACAAAAATGAACAAACCTCATCCGAGCTGCAGTAGAAACCGAAAATGCAGTTCACATCGTTATACTGTAATTTGTGCATCATTCTACAGCTATATATCCTGCCAAGATCGGACCATACTACATAGTTTTTTGTTTTTGATCGAAAAAACTTCCTGTTTGGACGGATTGCTGGAGACTTGAAAAATTGTCGGCATCCACTGGAAACAGAGAGTGAATCCAAGGATGGGTTATCTGGGCGCGTTCAGATACAATGGATAAATTAATCACTTTCCAGCATATTCACCAAAGCTGGAGTAGCTCAGTTGGTTAGAGCGTGTGGCTGTTAACCACAAGGTCGGAGGTTCAAGCCCTCCCTCTAGCGGATTTGTAATATTTATACTTTTGCTCCGGCTGACCTTTTTCCCTGCTGTTTAGCACTTCATTCATTAGTTTCAAACTTTGAATGATAAACCCAACTAAGAAGAAGAAGAAGAATAGGCAATCATGTTGGCAGTTGCAACCACTTCCCACAATGACATTACTATTTGTTCATATTATGTTATATACTTTTTAACTGACAGAGCAATGGCGAAGATTGTAGTTTTTACACTTTTGCTCCGGCTGACCTTTTTCTCTGTTGTTCAGCACTTCATTCATTAGTTTCAAACTTTGAATGATAAAACCCAACTAAGAAGAAGACAAGGCAATCATGTTGGCAGTGCAGTTGCAACCGCTTCCCACAATGACATTACTATTTGTTCATATTATGTTATACTTTTTAACTGACAGAGCAATCGCGGAGATCTGGACAACATAGTATTGATATGAAAACATTCACTACCACAGGCCACACTACCCTAAGAATTCACAGCAGCATATGTGGAGCAAGTTCTCAGTAACTGTGACAAATCTGCTCAGGCATTTGCCTTCCTGACGATGCCTGGGATAACTCAACCAAAACAATCCCGTCTTTTCCTTCATTTCCATCGAACAATATTCTCCTGTGCGTTGTAGTATAGCTTCCAAAAATGAGGTACACTAGCTTGTAAAGGATATGAACTTTTGTTTCAGGTGGAACTGAAAAGTGAAAACGGTAATGATGTTGTGGTGGACTTTGGAAAACATGGCGATCAAGCAACTCCTTATGTTCCTCATGGCTTGGTTTGACTTCTTAGCCACCTATCCGGGATGGAATGGGATGGAATGGAAAGAACCCAAAGTGCCGGAGCCATGTGGTCATGGAAAATCACTGCTAAAGAGTTGGGTTCCACAGAAGTCATTGATGGTTTTGATTACTGGTAACCAGTGACCATATAGATGGAAGAAGACACCGAACAAAAGCTTAAGCAAGACCATTCGAACTTTACTGTCAAGCAAGAGAGAGAAACCTTCATACTGATGAACAATGCAGGGAGTGGCCACAAGTGAAAGATAAGAAGAGTTTCCTGAAAACAATGATGTCGTTTATTAGTTTGCTGCAGTGCATTGAGAAAATTAAGACTGTCAAGAGTTCATAGTAAAGCCCCCTGGCTTCATTCTTCAGGAACTTAACAAAGCATCCTCCCCCCTTGTCCAGTAAATGGGACCGACACCACGTAACTATCCTAAGCTGCGGCTGGCAACAGCCCATTATGTCTCAGCAGTGCCTCTGGTGACGGTTCACGTCCCCGGAATTGTACAAACACCTGCACGCACCATGACGATGATAGATTAAACTAAAGAATCCTCCAAGCAACATAGAAACTAAAGAAGGATAAATAGGCTCTTCTTCAAGTTCTCGATTCTCGATTGTGCACTGGACTGAATCGGAACACTACTTGTCAGTTGCTACCAGATGTTTCCTAGCACTATCTTTGCCATTCAAAAGACAAAAGTGAAAAACTGAAACATGTGCAGTATCGGAAATGAAATGGTAAGAGTGGTTCTTACATCATGGGGAGCTTTACCACCTCCAAGAGCCAGAATGGTCTCTCGGAACCTTTTTCCCGTTTCTACAACAGCCTGCAAAGCCACACAAACGAAATTGCTTACCGTTTCTGCATCAAGCTCTGAGTATTATGGAATACAAGAGCCAAGTTCAGGAAATGAAATTTGACAGTGGATATCATAATCTTCTCCTACACCTCCTGAGTTCACTTTGTGCTGAAAGTGAAGTTGCATAAAATGATTAAATACCTTGCTGTCATTCAGGCCAGCGTCCTCGAAAGCCGAGAAAGCATCTGCGGAAAGCACCTCTGCCCACTGCAGAACAATATATTTTTTTTCAGAAACACTAGAAAGATGATTGTAAGATCAAACTTGAGCATCCCAACATAAAACACGAGTTGGCAAGCTGATCCAGATGAATTTTCAGACCCTGCCTACTGCCTAAAGACAGAACAATGTTTCAAAATATACTGGCCCCGTGAAAATGATAATGGTGTACCTTGTAACTGTAGTATCCAGCAGCATATCCACCTGATATTGTAAGAAAGAATGTACATATGGAAAGATAAGATTGAGATTGTAGCATAAATATTAGAAATGGTTGTGAGCCAGTTGGGTGCGAGACAAACCTGCAAAAATGTGACTGAAACTACAGAGGAATCTGTCTTCAGGAAGAGGTGGAAGCACCTGTGTTCTGTCACAAACCCTTCTGTCCACATCATATATTGTTTCTGCTCTACCAGGGACGTACTTCGTGTGCAGCTGCAGGTCCACATTTGCAAATCTTATCTGAAAGAGAAAGATGTTACAAGTACTACGCTAAGTCATATCCAAGTGTTGGGATAAAGTAGGAGTTGCGTGTTAGATGATTTGGCCTGTAAAGGAGGCAAAAGATTAGGATGCTGACCTGGCGAAGGCTTAAGCTGCCAGCTCGGAAAGTCCTTGCAGCCAGGAGTTTCAGATAAACATCTTCAGGAAGACACTCCCCTGTTTCATAGTGCTTTGCTATTCCCATCAAGGTATCCCTGCATGAGATAGCAATTTATGCAATGCACTTGGCAATTGCTTGTTGTCCAACATGATGAAGTAAATTGAATAGAAAGGAGAAATGATGATGATGATGATATAAGAGGGTATCTGGGCTCCACCCGAACAAAGAAAGGATGACAATGGCTGCTTCTGTAGTAACAATGTTACCTGTGGTAACACCAATTCTCCATAAACTGGGAGGGCAACTCAACAGCATCCCACTCTATTCCCCTGATACCAGAAACAAGACCCTCATCCTGCTTTGTGAGCATATGCTGAAGAGCATGACCAAATTCATGGAAAACAGTTTCAACCTGCAATAGGATAATCAGCCATTCATATTTCACTAAAATTGATATATTTGACAAAAGGCACAACTGAAGCGGAGATATGTTTATCAAGGGCACTGTATCATTGCAATTGCCATTGTTCACATAACAACAATAAGATGTCAACCACAATATCCTTTTCTAATGATTGACAAGATTTTTTGAAAACCAAGGAAAGCAGTGAAAAATCAAAGGACTTCACAATAGTTTGAAGCACTATACCAACCCGTGGACCCAATTAAGAAAAGGCTCTCATTCAAGAGAAAGAAAGAAAGTTAACCTCACGGAAAGTCATAAGACTAGGCTTGTCCCCAACAGGTGGTGTTTGATTGCACACCATGTGTGCAACAGGTAACCTAGCACTGCTACCATCTCGTGAAAGAATGCGACTCCGAGCAACAACCTCATCCATCCATGCACCTCCCCTCTTCTCAGATGGTCGGGAATAAGGATCAAAGTAGAAGTACGCTATTGGTTGGCCTGACGAGTCCTTGACGCAATAGAATCTTACATCTTTGTTCCAGACCTGGAAGACATAAACATTATCAGAACACTATGTCAACAAGAAACCTCCAGAAGCAAACCAAACCAAACATGTATTTGCATAAAGAAACTCTCCGGTTCTTGTATCTTAGCAGAGGAACAGAATAGATGTCTTCGTTATTTTATTTGTTAGGTTGATCAACTAAACTAAATAGCTATGAGAGCATGGAAACAAAACAACTTTACCGGTGCAAGGCCATCTGCAGGTTCAATCTCAATGTCAAAGAGGATCTTTGCAAGGTTGAAAAGTCCATCCATAACCTTTGGTAATGAGAAATATGGGCGCAGTTCTTCCTGGAAATGGAGCAAAATCAGGAGTCATGTCTCAACAAAGCAGTGGAAATGCCTAATTTAAGGCTAAGAGACCAAGGAGAGCAAATTTCAGATTTACTGATACCATTATAACCCATCACAACTTTTGTTGAGACAAACAGGCTCAATACCACCAATGCTCATTGCCAGATGTAATTATGTGAAATTTGTTCAGCCCATGTAAGAAGGAAGGATTGCATACAGCATTTAACTAATAATAAAATAAAAACAGTGTAAAACAGTAAATGCACGTCAAGAAATTACTAGAGACTTGAAGTTCTTGTAGACTGATCGGTTTATGTGTGTTGAGGGAGAAAGAAAGAGAGACAACCTCATTGATGTCATACTTCGATTCACGGAGCCTCTCACTCCAGAAACTGAGGTCCCAGTGATTTAAATCGCCGGCTTCGGCAGCACCTTGACTCTTGGAGAAATTTTTGAGGTCCTCCATGTCTGTACATAAAAGAACAAGCAGTTGATTTGACAACTGTATCATGTTCTTCACTGAAGTTCAGATCTGTTCTGAGGAATAAAACTAAATCTTATATAGAACATCTGTACAAGATTCCTCCCTTTTTTTTCCAATAGAACATACAAGAGCCTAAACGTTAATATCTTAACTCTGTCCACAACTCAGTTGCAAGATCAGTTTAAGTTCAAGCAACCTCTGATAATCAATGTTTTAGTAGGAAAATATAACTGAAGAACAACCTTGAACTGCAGCATTCCAGGAGGCACTACGGAGCTTCTCAAGCAGTTCTTCTGCTTTCTCAACAGTGGCCATTTTCATTGCCATGCTAACCTACAATTCAATTTTTGGTATGAATATGCATGCGGAATAGAATTACTATCAGCATTCAATTGAACCACTTACCAAAGTAAGCGTCCATTTAAAGCATTCACAGAATATTTCTAGGAGAATGTATATCATATGAAAAAGAAAATTCAAAGGGGTATCATATAAAAGGGAAACTTATTGCAGATGGATAGCATTTTCTTTGCTTGTCAAAGAAATTTTATAAGAAATCAGATGGAAAAAAAAAAATCCTCAGGGGCCTTCAAAAGCAGGGAAAACATGTACATCCTCAGAGATAGGACCCAAGCATAGTCTTCATATCTCCAATATTTGATCCATCAAAGAGAATCATAGTGCTTATCAGAATGATTAAACAGATCTGAAGCAAACTTTTGTACCTCGGCATAATTTTTATAACCAAGTAACTGAGCCTTCTCTAATCTAAGCTTCAGTATTTGGTCAATAATTGGAGTGTTATTTATATCTCCAGTTGAAGCACGAGAGACGTAAGCACGGTAGACTTCTTCTCGAAGAGCTCTGTTTCGAGCATGTTGCATGACAGACATAAAACTTGGAGCATCCAGGCTAATTATCCACGGCCCATTCTCAGGAGTTGCATTCTCATGTCCCTAGGTAGTAGGATACTTGAAAATCAATTAGAGGTACTGAAATAACTGAAACACCCATTAACTATAGACAAGTACAGAACAACCATCATAAGGAAAAATCCAATTCGTTTAAATAGATAAGCAGTACCTTAGAAACTGCCGTTTGTGCAGCCAGTCCTAGAGCAGTAGCAGGCAATCCTTCTATCTCCTTCTTATCAGTAATCAATTTTTCATACTTCTTTGTAGCATCTAAGACATTCTCATCAAACTTCTTAGATAGCTTTTCAAGTTCCTGCAGTTTTTACTAATATTAGAAAGAATAAAGAGCAAAAAGACACTGCTAAAAAATACAAAAGTCGGTCAAAAGGAAAGCTAGCATTAAAGGCCAGTGATAGAACTCTCAAATCATATTATAACCTAAAGGTACCTGGAAGCTACTAGGAGATGACACAAGATGGCTTCTTAAACTAAATCCCAACTAACCATGTTTCATGTTTTTATGGTGCTAAGGATGGAAATAGGAAGACTGAGGAGTAAGTTACATGCTTTTTATGGACTCAAAGCAACAACTGGGATCATCCCGTACAATTACATGAACAGTTTATGAAGATGAAAGTGGTTTAGTAAAAAATATAAAGGACCAGAATATAAAAGAAGACCATGAAACTAGGTTTTCAGCCACCAAAACAAGATACTATATTCACGGAGAAACAACCAAAGGCACATAAAATCAACAACATGAGAGCAGGAATTCAAGGATGCATGGATTATGCTGTCTCAATACACTGTTCCATCTCCAATTTCCAAAATTAGTTTATTTACTGCGATTGTGACAAGCATATGAATATGATCACCAGAAGATTTATGAATCCTTGAGGCAATCAGCAAGCACTGGCGATCTAGTGTTACCTCTGACAGTCCCATGACCCTTTCTATGAGTTATAGCGCTTTTCCAATTGCAAACCCAAGGTGCAAATCAATTAATACAAAATATTAAAAGATAGAATATCTACCTGCTCAACTTTGTTAAACTGGTCTCTTTTATCATCTTCCAAGGAGACACCATTGAGAACCGCTTCCTTTATTTGGTCTGATCATTGATTCATTACAAGTTCACTAAGTGGTCAAGTTCTATCAATTTGCTTCAAATGAAAATAATTTCAGCCGAGTTAACACAAAAGTTACATGCCATGATTGCCTTGTACAGAAAGATGACTCACTTTCAACAATACGTTTACGGGCATCGCTCAGAGTGTGCCAATCAGGAGAGTCTTGAATAGCCTTAAATGCATTGTAAATTGGTTTACTTTGCCCCAGTCTAAGCTGAAATTTCACTTTCTCTTGCTGCAGTGGAAGCCACAGTACAGTAAACAATAAGCATCAGAAGCAAGAAGAGACTACAGATTCTGGTGCAAACAGAAAATAGTTGCCAATCGACTTACAATAAGATAGGTCAAGAGCATCCATATGACTAGTGATGCAAGTTTACCTGGACATCTTCAATAGCAGACCGAAGCTCAGCCGAATCCTTAACAGCCTTCAGATGATTGACCATTCCCCAAACAACGGCCAATCGATCAACAATCTTCTCCAGTGGCTCCACCAGCTTGGGCCATGACGGTTCCACCGTCTTCTCCAGTTCCTCCAGATCGTTCTCCTGTGAACCCATAAATAACACATACATAATTGAGGTGAATGACTCGCGTATATGACTTCAAATACAGGTCATACGAAAACCATAAAGCACGTTAGATCTGCAAGAGGATAGGAATAACCCGGGGATTCCAGAGATAAACAGCACATCAACTCCAGTCAGCATCTGCCAACAAAAACTAACCAAAGCTGGGCTGGGTCTATACCAACTGTAGCACTTAGTGAACAGAAGGGAAAACCCAATTCGGCAGTGACCGATTCATATAATCTGGAGGAGATTCGGCCGAACACAGCTAAATCAAGCCAGAAAACGAAATCACGACACGTACGAGCTTCTTCAGGAGGGCACGAATCCCCGGTCGGACGTGCTGGGGCTCGACTGCGTCGAATGGAGGGAAGTCAAAGTCCAGCAAGAGTGGGTTCTGGTCGATGCTAGGATCATCCATCGGGGCGGCCACAGAAGCAAAGGAAGCAGTGGAGATGGAGGTGGATCTGGACTTGTGGGGGGCCAGCGGGTGGAGGCAGAAGGAGAAGAAAGAGGACCAGAGGGGACAAGGATAGGACTTATTGGGCAGTGAACAAGAAGAACGCCTTGTGGCGCTGAGACAAGAACAAGGAGCAGCAGCAGCTAAAAGACGGAGACGGCTGTGGTATGAGTGAGAAATGGAGCCCTGTTTTCGGAGGAGGGAGCGGGAGAGAGCGAGGCGAGTGGTGGAAGAAGTGACCGTGAGCATGGTGGTGGCGACTATAAGTAGGAGGGGAGGTATGAGATGATGATGATGATGAAGCGGGGACCTGGCGCTTCCTTGTCGGGGCCGCTGCTTCATTTTCCCTATCAAATTTTCTCCTAAATCCAATCAATCCAAATATGAAATATCTACCCTCTCTCCTTTGGATCTTATTGGCTGCCATTCCTGGCCTCCGATCTAAGCCCACATAGAGTTTCCAAAGTGTTCCAACTTGCAAGAACTTATCTAGCGTAAATCCCGCGGGTTGACCAAAAAACCCTTAAATATTCTCACCTAATAATTTACTCACATCTCATATTTTCTCAATCACATAATAAAATAAAGTCATCTTAAAAATTTATCATTAAAATATATTGATCAAAATCACTTTTCTTCAATTTGAATAGGTCATTGTGTGTCATTGAAATAAAATATTTGACAATCCATTATAAAAATTTTCAAACAATGAAAGCAAGTGGTAATGTTTTGATTTTTTGACAAGTTTTGACCCAAAGAGAGAACCTATGCAGAAAGAGCGGACTTAAAAATGCGTCAAAATCGAGCTGATGCAATGCAAGTGTTCCCATTTCTGTTTATTAACTGCCATCTGCAAAATAGCCGGATGAATGATGCTACCTCGTGGGAGAATTGCAGCTGGTATATAGACACGCACACACACCCACACACACTCAATTCAAAATCAGACATAGGAGAATTGCAACTGGTATATACACACACACACACACACACACTCAATTAAAAATCAGACATATGCTTGCGCTCGTTTTCAAGGTTTGTCGGTCTGTGTTGCTTCCAAAACCAAAACCTCCCTCTGTCGATGCGGCAAGTAAGTGCTCATCCTCAACCTGGAACTGGAAGCTCCGCTTCCTAGCCATCACTTGGGCAGGTTTTCAGATAGATCTTCTTCTGGCGTCTAAGAGACTGGTAGCAGTCGAACTCGATACTCTTCAGGAACCGCCCCTGCATTTACGCCCAGCCCATCCACTGGTTCTTCCTCCAAGGCTCTTTCATCTTTCAAGCTGATCAAATTGTTTAATTTATCCCCTGCTCTTTGTTGTGTTCATAGATAGCATAAAACTTCTACAGTATATTCTGCTAACAGAGCCTCTTCAGAGTCTTCTGGTAACTTTTCCTTGCATATTTGATCCCCAGATATCCTCAGCAGGTCTAGTTAGATCAGATTCAGTTCCAAAGCTTGACAGGAAGATAGTGATCTAATGTAAAAGGAGGGTACACTCTGCTAAATTTCTCAGACGAAGTAGAATTCATATCCGGAAAATAATCTAAACAAACTTTGATATTCATTTCTCAACAAAGATGAACAATTCCTACCACTGGAAGGGGAAAAAAAAGATTGATGATTCAGTCAATCACTACTTTTACACGAGAAGAAAGCAATATGATCTCCAAGATTCTATACCTCTGTTACCCAACACCACGGTCATTCATGGAATAAGGTCCATCCGCTCTCATTGGCTCCCCTTTACAAACCTTCCTATGCCCTACAAGCAA
Source organism: Lagerstroemia speciosa (assembly GCA_037672795.1). Classification (NCBI taxonomy): domain Eukaryota; kingdom Viridiplantae; phylum Streptophyta; class Magnoliopsida; order Myrtales; family Lythraceae; genus Lagerstroemia; species Lagerstroemia speciosa. Next base: position 910,708 of record CM075304.1, on the reverse strand, counting down.
GTTCAGAGAACCTGCAGACCAATTCAAAGCAAGCTCCTGGAGTTGGATTGGCATCACCATTTCAACTAAAACGTTCATCTAAATCCCAGGGGCTCCTTTCGATCCAACAAAGGGTGACTGGACACTGTCTGCATCCGAGTCACTCCCGGAACTCCCAGAATCGGAATCTGCAGCAGAAATTAAAGTCACATCCACAATTAATTCCACTCCCATTTCCATTTCCACTGGTAGGCAATTAAGAGCTACCAGAGGAGCCCACAAAGGGATCAAACTGCTTACCGCTAGAAGAAGATGAATCGCTACTAGAGCTCGAGCTGCTTGATGTGTTCGACCTTGCATCATCCCTCTCTATCTCAACAGGGGAGTAGCTCCCCATCGGCATCTCATCCCCAATATCTACATCCTCCTCACCGCCTCCAGTCTCTGCCCTCTTCCCTTTATGAGGAAGCATTGCAACTTCGGGGGCTTCTCTCACAGGTGACTATTACAAAACAAAAACCAAACCCCTTAGCACTTACCAAAAACATCAAAAGCAGCAAATTAATATAATTTGCCATCATAATCAATATGCTTTTACCTTGTGGGTGATTTCCGAGGCTGAAACCTGGTTGTGGATAAGGCCTTGCCGCTTGATCTTGCTGACCAACTTCTTATAGTTGCAGATAAAGCGATCAAGCTCCCACAGGGTCTCGGTGTCCAAAGCCTCAATGTCTAACTCTATCTCATCACCATCCTCTGCAAAGTTCTTGTTCCTCTTCCTAATAATGTTCACAAGCTGTCCCATTTTTTCTGGTGGCAAGTTCTGCAAGTTCATCCCCAGCTTCGCCTTCTCCTCCAGCGTCATGTCTCTTTTGTTTGGGTCCTTTGCCTTGGGCTTAGGCTGCTTTCCCACCTTCACCCGTTTCCCTCCTGAAGGTACTGATACGGGCTCTGCTGCCGGTTCGTGACTGGACAATGCAGGTGGCTGGATCTGCTTTGGACTTTGATTTGTGTTTGTGTTCACACTAGGATTCTCAACCGGGATAGAGTCATGATCCCCTCTAACACTCTCCATAACAGACTCCTCAGCCAAAATTACAGGCTGCTTCGACTCTGCAGCGGCTTCCTCAGCTAAAACCCTCTGCCGCTCCTTCTCAAACTTCTTGTACACCGGATCAAACATCTGGTTGAATTGCAACAGCAGAGACTCTGCCATAACGTGTACATCCGTCCCCTTAGGGTTATACAGCAAGGCATTGTTGAAAGTCAATCTCACATCGGCAGCAAAATCCTGCGGTGTCCGGTACAAGTCTCTGTCAAGTTTCGACTTCACAGTACCAAGATCCATCGGATTCTTGATAATCTGGTGGTAGTCATGTAGCCCCAAGCCCACAGCATCGACAGGTGTGTTGAAGACCCATCCATGCTTGTGCTTCATCAGCTTCCCCAAAATGTGACTACACCTCTTCATTATGCTCGGGAGAAGCTGCTCTGTTATGCGGTCCAGTGTAGGAGTGGCCACAGCTGGAATGGGCTTCTTAGAGCCTTTATCAGAATCAACAGGGTTAGCCCTTTTCACGCCCTTCTTATTGGTACCGACCTTCCCCGCGAGCTCTTTGTGCTTGGGGTTAGGAGACTCCGCCACCGCATCTGGAGAGGGCCCGGTCGTGGCGGAGAACTGAGATGTTGGGTACGCTGCCCTGCTCTCATACACGGCATTCTCCAGCCGGGATCTGAGGATGCGGACCTGATCGAGCTCCATCATCAGGCGCATCTTGAGGTCCCTGAGCTCCGATCTGGAGAAATCACAGAGGCTGAAGGTGACATACTCGGAGGCGTCGAACCTGGACGAACGGGAGGGTCTGAACGAGGCTGCCTCGTCGTCGATGGTGGCAGCGTTGTCATCCTCATGCCTGAAGCGGGAGGAGTGATCATGGATCTGCTGCCTGGCGGCGGCGGTTGATCTAGGGTTAGGGTCGGAAATGAAGGGAGGGTTGTTGTGGTCGGTGGCAGAATTGGTGTATTTCCTCATATACACCTCGCGGTCACCCCAAGAAGGTTCGATTCGACTGGCCAGTAGGGTTGATGCCATAAGAAATCGTCACCAGGGATCAGATCCGTCTCGTCCGGGCCTAGTCGCCGCCGATCGAGGAACGGCAAGGCATCACCGGACCTTCTATCAACCGGCTGATAAGAGGCCGTTCACCGAGAGCGTCGACGAGGCCGCGGACGAAGACGGAGGATCGAGGGTTTCGACTCGAACACCCTCATCAGCGCCTGCCTCTCTCTCTCTCTCTCTCAGCTTGAACGAAGAACGAGGGCAGGGCACCACCCTTCTTAAAGGCGTTCCAGATCTATTCGGGCAGCTTTTAAGCCGTCGATCACTTCACGGACGGTTTAGATCATTACCCTCTCTGCCCGCTGTGGGACACCTGCCCTTTCACCCAAGCACGGCTCAGATCTGATTGGGTCAACACGTGGCAGTCCTTATCCGTCCGATGGTGAGAGAGTTTTTTCCTCTGCTGCTCTCTTTGGTGGCAATTTCAAATTTTTTCGAGATGGTGATTTTGGAGGGCAGAGGTTTTAGAAAACCTCGTAGCTTTTCATTTTCCTTTTTTTTTTTTTTCAGTTATGAAAAGCAATTGTAATCTTGTTCAATTATTGAATTACTCAATAATTTAATTTAATAGCTCATATACAATTTGATATTTTATGATTTATTTATTTATTTAACAGTTTGATGATTAGATAGTAAAATTTTTATTATATTTATTATCAATCTACCGGTAAAAATTGGTATTTACGATCGCTAAATGATATCAAAATCATGCCAAAAAAGAGTTTCTGCCAATTAGTAAAATTCATCGATCAAAAGAAGAGATTTACTTGAAAATGGCAAAAAAAATAGAACCTTACAACCATTCCACGGAAGAATTTTTATAAAGTATTAGAATTTTTTTGTTATTTTTAAAATTGTATATAAAATTTTAAAAATAATTGAATTTCTTTAATTAGTATCGATGTCATAATACATGGTATCTTCTTTGCAGTAGCAAATCCCATTTCTTATCAACCATTTTTCAAGTTGTTTTTTAATGGAATCAGTTAGAAATGTACGCGGTAAGTCATTAAAGATCGAATGGGGAAAAAATGATAGGAGGGAAGCATTAAAGAAGTAATTCACCAAGAGGGGTTGGGCCGAGTGGTAAGCAGCTCGGTGCCGCTTAAGGAGGTCTCAGGTTCGAGACCTCACGTACGCAGACACCCCTCTTGGGAGCCTCACCCGCCATTGCCAGGCGTGCGACCCGGGGCGACCAACGGATTAGTCAAGTATGGTTGGCTGAAAGATGCCATCTCACCGCTGGTGGGGCCTGCTTGGATACCGTGGCTGGCGACCAAAAAAAAAAAAGAAAAAGAAGTAATTCACTGTAGAGAAATATGACTGATATGATTGGGGAAAAATCTTACATATTCTAATATCATAATAATACGATAAAAATTTAATTAAATTATCTTAATTAGTATTAATTATAATAATTGTATAGGTGATTAATATTGATTTACCTATTGGTGTTTCTTCACGTCATATGATCAGGTAAGATCATCTAAGAGTTTCTCGATTATTGATATTGCTCTTGAAAATTCTAACTTCAATTTTTAGCGGCGAGACTTACTGTACCTTTTATTTCTTCTCTATTTAAAATCACTTTTACATCTAAATATCTCATTTATATACTGAAAAATTATCGTTAGCAGGTAATTTTTCGACGATAAAACCGCAATGTCTGCTCCATTTTCGTCATTGCATTATCCATCAATTTTTACGTTATAACGCTGTCAATACTACATATGTTATATCTCACATAGCACTATAAGACACATGATGATACAGATAGTTGCTATGCAACAGTTAGTCTGATTGTGAGGAAAAATATTAGTATCTCCATTATTCAAAATTTAAATTTCCTTAAAAGCCATCTTACATATCTAAATTTATTCTATCTGGAATGCTTATAGGCATGTATATGAAGGTGTCAGAATTGATCAAGTGAAATTCGAGTTTCCTATTGTACAAAAGAATTTAAATTAATAAAGCCTAAATAAAAGCAAAAAAGTCCTGCCGGACCACAAACACGTCATGACACCCAGCGGGCCCCACTCACAGCAAATGACTTCATTAATGCTTCCTTCTACATTTTTTTTTTCTCAATCGGTCTTAAATGACTTTCCTTCCAACTGATACCTTTAAAAAATTACTTCAAAAATGATGATAATAATAAAATTATAAAATTTCAAAATCTCTACCCTTTTATTTTTTTACGTTTTCCAAATAAATTCCTTCTTACCATGATTTTGATATAATTTAGCGAACCTTTTTCTGGTATAGACTGGTAATAACTGCATTGATTCAGTCAGCAAATTATTAAGTATATGAGAAACATAAAAACAAAAAATTACAAGAAATTTTACTAATAAGAATGAAGCCGAATGTTGGAGGTCGAAAAAAAAAAATATATATATATATATATATATATATACACACGCGGATGCTTTTTTGCGTTTTTCAATGAAAAAGCGCCACATCAGCATGCCATATATATTAATTAATAATAAAGGTCGAGAAAAAATCTATCTATGAATAAGAAAGAGGAGCAAAGGAGGGAAAACGCTGTTGGCATCGGACGGCCAGGAGAGTGCCACGTTTTGGAACGATCAGATCCGAGCCGTGCTTGGGTGAAAGGGCAGGTGCCCCACAACGGGCAGGGACGGAAATAATCTAAACCGTCCGTGGGGAGATCGACGGCTGAGAAGCTGCCCGGGCAGATCTGGAGCGCCTTTAAGAAGGGTGGTGCCCCTCCCCTTCTTCCTCGCTCAAGCTCACAGAAAGATAAGAAGAGCTGACGAGGGTGTTCGAATTCGAAACCCTCGATCCTCCGTCTTCGTCTTCGTCAACGCCTGGGGTGAACGGCCTCTTATCGGCCGCTTCGTGGAAGCTCCAGTGATGCCTTGCCGTCCCTCCATCGGTGGCGACCAGGCTTCGACTAGACGGATCTGATCCCCGGTGGCGATATCTTATGGCATCAACCTTACAGGCCAGTCGAATCGAACCCTCTTGGGGTGACCGAGAGGTGTATATGAGGAAGTACACCAATTCTGCCACCGACCGTAACAACCCTGCCTTCAATTCTGACCCTAACCCTAGATCAGCCGCCGCCGCCAGGCAGCAGATCCATGACAACTCCTCCCGCTTCAGGCATGAAGGGGACAGCACCGCGGCCATCCACGGAGAGGCAGCCTCGTTCAGACCCTCCCTTCCGTCCAGGTTCGACGCCTCCGAGTATGTCACGTTTAGTCTCTGTGATTTCTCCAGATCGGAGCTCAGGGACCTCAAGAGGCGCCTGATGATGGAGCTAGATGAGGTCCGCATCCTCAGATCCCGACTAGAGAATGCGGCCTGTGAGAGCAGGCCAGCATACCCGACATCTCAGTTCTCCGCCACGACAAGGCCCTCTCCGGATGCGGTGGCGGAGTCTCCAAACCCCAAGCACAAAGAGGTCGCGGGGAAGGTCGGTACCAATAAGAAGGGCGTGAAAAGGGCCAACCCCGTTGACTCTGATAAAGGGTCTAAGAAGCCTATTCCAGCTGTGGCCCCTCCTCTGTTGGACGGCATAACAGAGCGGCTTCTCCCGAGCATAATGAAGAGGTGTAGTCACATGTTGGCCAAGCTGATGAAGCACAAACACGGATGGGTCTTCAACACACCTGTGGATGTTGTGGGCTTGGGGCTACACGACTACCACCAGATTATCAAGAATCCGATGGATCTTGGAACCGTGAAGTCGAAACTTGACAGAGACTTGTACCGGACACTGCAGGATTTTGCTGCCGATGTGAGATTGACTTTCAACAATGCCTTGCTGTATAATCCTAAAGGAACCGATGTACACGTTATGGCAGAGACTCTACTGTTGCAATTCAACCAGATGTTTGATCCGGTGTGCAAGAAGTTTGAGAAGGAGCGGCAGAGGGTTTTGGTTGAGGAAGCCGCTGCAGAGTCGAAGCAGCCGGTAATTTTGGCCGAGGAGTCTGTAATGGAGAGTGTTAGAGGGGATCATGACACTATCCCGGTTGAAAATCCCAGAGTGAACACAAACAAAAATCCAAGTCCAAAGCAGATCCCTCTACCTGCATTGTCCAGTCAGGAACCGGCAGCAGATCCCGTATCAGCCCCCTCAGGAGGGAAACGGGTGAAGGTGGGAAAGCAGCCCAAGCCCAAGGCGAAGGACCCAGACAAGAGAGACATGACGCTAGAGGAGAAGGCGAAGCTGGGGATGAACTTGCAGAACTTGCCACCAGAAAAAATGGGACAGCTTGTGAACATTATTAGGAAGAGGAACAAGAACTTTGCTGAAGATGGGGATGAGATAGAGTTAGACATTGAAGCTTTGGACAACGAGACCCTATGGGAGCTTGATCGCTTTATCTGCAACTATAAGAAGTTGGTCAGCAAGATCAAGCGACAAGGCCTTATCCACAACCAGGTTTCAGCCTCGGAAATCACCCACAAGGTAAAAAGCGTGTTGATTATGATGGTACATTATATTGATTTGCTGCTTGTGATGTTTTTGGTAAGTTTTAAGGGTTTGATTTTTGTTTTGTAATAGTCACCTGTAAGAGAAGCTCCTGAAGTTGCAATGCTCCCTCATAAAGGGAAGAGGGGAGATACTGGAGCCGGTGAGGAGGATGTAGATATTGGGGATGAGATGCCGATGGGGAGTTACTCACCTGTTGAGATAGAGAGGGATGATGCAAGGTCGAACACATCAAGCAGTTCAAGCTCCAGTAGCGATTCGTCTTCGTGTAGTGGTAAGCAGTTTGATCCCTTTATGGGCCTTCTGGTAGCTCTTAATTAATTGGCCTAGCAGTGGAAATGGAAATGGAAGTGGAATTAATTGTGGATATGTCTGTGATTTATGTTGCAGGTTCGGATTCTCGGAGTTCTGGGAGCGACTCAGATGCAGACAGTGTCCAATCACCATTTGTGGGGTCAAAAGGAGCTCATGGGAGTTAGATGAGCGTTTTCACGGAAATGTTGATGCCAATCCAACTCCAGGAGCTTCCTTTGAATTCCCAGGGTGCACTGCAGGTCCTCTGTACTTGCTTGGTGGTGATGGAAGAGAACGGGCTTAAAGGGGATTTGGTTTGGAGAGCGAGGTGGTGGGTGGTGATGGTGAAAGTCGCGTAGCATATCTGCAAAGAGATAACGAGCGACTAGAAGGACAAGAACAAGTAAGTTTTCTGATTTCTGTTTTCTAATCATCAGGACAAGGGTTTTTTTCCTGGTATTTTTTGGAGGAAACCAGTGGTAGAAGTAGAATTTAGATTGAGGATGAGGGTTTTTCTTTTCTTTTCTTTTCTTTTTTTTTTTTGGCCTGTTCTTACTTTTTACCCCCATTTTTTTGGGTTAGGTGTAGTGAAGACCAAAGCTGGAGATGAAGATGGATGGTGATGGAGATAGGGGTTTGGTGGTTCAAAATTTTATTGTATCATAACATAGCAGAAGGAGGCCACAGTGGTCTTCAAAACACTGGTCTCGTGAAGAAGTTAGCACAGACAGCTTAAAGGTTAGGTTAGGCTTGGGAAAAAAAAAAGAATTATTGTACATGCAGAGACGGAGACAGCCGACAGAGAGTTGATCATGAAATGTAATAGAAATTTCCTTGCTTGCTCTGTCGTACGATTCCAGAATAGTTTAACCTTATTATACCCTTGTTCGAGTCAATAAAATGTGTTATGGTAACAGTGTGTCAATATGGATTAAACATGACCTCTTTGATCTTGTTAAGAAACGATAATGATGCCCTTGTTTTTTGTTCAGACTTCATCAGAGGTCTTATCTTCTTGTCTTCTTCTGAACAGGATGATGAGTTAAATACCAAATCATAAAATTCAATAATGGTAAGCTGACTGGGTCTCCTCCCACTTCCATGTCGCTTTCTTATGGGGGAAACTTCTGGGAAGGAAGCCATGCTCTTTTTAACAAAATGGGGACCAAGCATACATTTAATATCGCAGACTGACTGCACCATTGCGAGTGACTCTGGCTCTGGGGCTTTTTAGTGGTAGAAGTACGGTGTAAGTGTCCAGAGCAGAGTCCTGTTCTTAAGTTGATGGATGGATGGATGGATCCCTTCCTCCCCGAGCTACCCAAAATTCGCAAGTTCTTGGGTACGTACGGTTGAGCTTTCAGTGATTTAAGAGGAACGATGAAATAGAGCTTGAAATGACTCCACGGGGACTCCAGAGTAAAGAATGCCACTGCGGGGAAACGTAATTGATCGGTTGTCATTGTGAGGAAGATCATGCCAGTAATATTCCATCACAGATTCGTCGGGATGTTTGCCCCATTCGTCCCGGCAATGTTCAGAGCTCAATCAAGAGGGGAGAGGCCCGTAGCAGACGAAGCCGCCATTGAAAGCCCAAACCTCAGGAAGGAGGCTCGCCTGAATCTCCACTCAGCTCTGTAAGCCCTCCCGAAGTATGGCGGAATTCAGCGTATCAGTGAGTCGATTGTCTCACCGACAACACAGATCTTCACGGAATGTCTCGATCACTGGACCATAGAATATTCCAGATCCAACTCGAGAATTCACGGGCCCAAGTCCAACACCGCAAAATTGAAAAGGCGACCTCTCCTTCGGAAACTGCCCTCTCTCCATTGGGCCTTCCGGCCAATTATCCTTGGGGTTCTTACTAATCGAAATCCAGGGATCAGAACTTCATTATCCAATGAGTATATATACATATATGGGCCCCAACCCAACTGTGCTTAAGAAGATCGAACCAGCCATCCAATCGTAGGGTAGACTGTTATTAATCAGGATGGTCAGGATGGGTTGATCAGAGAAGGAAGGTTTGGCCTATTCACTTTAGTGATGTTACCCTCAACTTGAGACTAACAAATCTTAGTTCAATAAAATCTCTCATGCCCCTTCACATTCACCCTTCCTTGTATCAAATCCAGACACCGTGGTTCACAGCCATGTTAATTGACCGTGTTATAGGAAAAGGCAAAGTCAAATGTATTCACTTAGCCAACCAATCGTTCTTCATGTGGCAGCAGCAGCGGATTGACTTGCCATTTCATCATCACATTATGCTTGTCTAGTTGACACAAATCATTATGTGCTTCAAATCAAATCAAGACCGGCGATCCCACTATTTGGGCATTAGCCATAATTAAAAAGCTCCACTATCAAAGCCCACCCCGATTGGCCTGAAAACACTTCTCAGGGTACTCGTCAGTCATCACAATAAAAGAGTCTCATTAGATGTTGACTAATATCGTATTTCTACCAAAAGGAAAACACCATAGTCTGATAAGTTAAAGAATATATATGATAATTTTTAACTGGACAAATTTATGTAATATCATAAAATACCGATGTTTTTTTTCAAGAAAAAATATGACAGCGATTCAACCATGTACGACCATTTGACCGGAAACTCTCTCCTCCTCCACCACCACCACCACCCCCAAGTGAATCCTGAGGCTTATACCACTGCTTTCTTTCCTCTCATCTGCACTGCAGTGCAGTTGTTTGTCGGGAACAGATCAAGGCGCAGTAACATAGGGATCCGCCCATTGTCAGTGCCCACTTTAATTTCCTCAAAACACTTCATACTGTCGTAGGGGCTTCTGGGCGCTGTGCATGAGATCCCTTCTCGCGGGTGCCCAATTGCGATCGGGTATGGAGCCACTTGACGGGTATAAATTATAGAATAGACACACAAATCTAGAATGGGATAAAAAAAAGTAAGATATAAGGAGAGTTCATTCTTGATCTCAGATCAATGATGTGATGATACCGATTGAACCAAATTCCCTCTCTCCACATGAAGTGTACACTTGGTGTAGTGTAATAGAATAGAGTTAAAAGAAATTAGCTCAATGTAATAAAATGGAATACCATAGAAAGAAAATTAGCATTTTTGTTGCCATAATAAAAATATAATACATAGGATGTATTTTAAAGAAGCAATGAACTAACCAAGTTGAACCGGTTAAGGTGACATAGTACTTCTTCCTATTAAGTAAGGTCTCATGAAAAACATTCACTTTGAGAGAGATTTAACCTTTAATGGACTCTCTTGACTCGAACTGATTAGTAAATACCCGCTGGACTTCTAAATACGAATGGTTCGGATCGAAAAAAAAGTAATTGAATATATATTCCTTGATTTTTTAAAAGAAAGTTAGAAGATTTGTCAAATAAAATGTATAAAGCTCTATAAAAAGAATTGTTAAATAAGAGAATAAAATATTCTTGATTACATACATTCCATTTCATTAACTGTGATTCAAGCTTACAGTTTACAATTCATCTCGAACATCATCGTCAGGAATCCTCACGAATCTACTAGAACCCAATAATTTCCTAAATTTACACGATAATCTTTATATTACAGAGATTGAATTTCTGCTACTACAGAGGGAGAGCTAGCTATTCGAGGAAGCTTGGGGGGCGGCTGCTGCACCGCCGGGACAAACTTTGTCTTCTCCTCCCTCAGAGGCTCGCACGGACATGGCAGCGCTATGAATCTCGGGATCTCGTCCCCCGGCATCAGCACCGGCATGCTCCGGCTCCGATTCCTCTTCAAATCCTGCACAGTTCGGAGCAAAAATCAATAAAGTTAACGGATTTGAAGTTCACCGACAGCAGCCGGAGCGAGCGGACGGATTGTTTACATTGCACGAGGGTTTAGATTTCGAGGGAGGCTGCTCGGGATCGGACACGGCGTCGGAGCGGGGCCGACGGAGGGACCGGAGCTTGTCCCAGCGGTAGTAGCAGGAGATGATGGCGCTGAGGCTGAAGAGGAAGATGAGGAGCAGGGCGGTGGCCAGTGGGAACCCGATCGACGGACGACGGGACGTGTCCGCGTGCTGCACCGGCGGAAGATCGGGGCTCTCCATCGTCGTCGTCGTCGTCGTCTGGTCGGCAGCCTCTTCTTGATCCCGCTCTCGACACCGGAATTACCAGTCCTCCTCCTCCTCCTCTCATGGATTAAGAGAAGGTAGAGACAGGGAAAGAGATGGGTTGGGCGAGCACACTGATGAGTCCATTTTATAAATGAAAATGAAATATAGTAATTATAAAAATGTATATAATTACATCATTTAAGAGAACAAATAAAATAACTAATTAATTTTTTTTATATGAACAACTTCTTAGTATTAAGAAACTCAATAAATTTTAATTAATATAAATTCGAATTATGTCAGTCCGTCGAAGGATTTAACTCTATCAAGCCTTACATATGAACTTCCTTCACTTACAAATATTCAACTCGAACCTTACTTGTTTCAGTGATAATGGAGGTCAGTGGGCGTAGCATACGAGAGGAAATAACAAGAAAATTAAGGGACACGTAATTCCTACATTGATGATCGAGTTCAGAACCTCTGAATTATGAGTCAGAATCTTATACTACTATACTAAGAACATGGTACTAGTTTAACTACTTTAACTACCACAACTTATTAACGATTGAGTCAGTCAGTCTATCGACTATAATAATCATAAATTTTATATAGTTAATAGATAAGATTTGAGCTCAATGCCGCATTTGAGATGAGAGAAAGTTGAACTGATGGAATCAACTTGGTAACGAGAATCCTTTTACATTGGTGCGGAGAGGAGAGGGGTGTATGATGATCTAATAGGACAGGAAAGGGACGGGGTACAGCCAAATTGTCCCGGACAGAGTACGGTAAGTTGGTGAAGTGGGTCGGGGAGTGGGCTGATGAGACATCACCACTTTAAAAAAAAAGGCGATTGATAGCTTTAGCTTTCTCCAATGGAAATTTAAATTAATAAACAAAATTAGTGAGAAAAGGATGATAAGATAATATATTAATATTCTATATTAAAAAAGAAAAGATAAGAAAATGGATTATAGAGAGAGAGAGCGAGAAATTTCAGTGGAGTTAGTGGGACAGGAAACGAAGAAACCTGGTACCAATGCCCATACATACACATATATATATATATATATATATATATTTTTTATACCAACGAAAGTTGGCGCAAGTGGAAGCGGCTTGTGTTGCTTAAGTAGAGGTGCCCGGGTTCGAGTCCCTGTGAATGCAGCAGACCTTCTTGAGAGGGATTCCTGAGAAACCGTCCGACAGTACCCCGAATCCGGATTAGTCAGCTACTCTTCCGGTACCGGACACCGGATGGACAACCAAAAAATATTTTTTTTTTTATTTTATACATTAGATGTTTACTTTCCTCACCATGCAGCGCGCCCGGCACCCCTCTCTCTCAACTGTGTTATCTTCGGTAGGACACTTTAACTAGATAGTTTGATATCTCTTTTCTTATTTTAAAAGTCTCGACTTTTAAGTATTTTTAAAGGATAAATTTGTAAAATCATCATTGGAATTATAACAACTCCCAAAACTTTCTTTTTTTAATTATACATTTTATTTTTATGTATTCACAATTTATTCTACAAAATTCAATAATATTATAAAAATTAATACTCTAGTAAAATTGTTTAAAACATTATTATAAAATAAAAAATAATATGATTTTATAATCGAATATATGATCGATAATACTTGTAACATCGAGTCATTAAACATAATCATCTGCAAAATCATAAAACCTGCAGATGTTTGTGTTTTATGTGCTTGTTCCTTTTTACATTAAGAGCAGCCCATCCATCTTCAAGAAGTTGCCTTTTTCTTCTAAAAGATCACAGAGATTCTGCAAACTGAGGAGCTTCCAAGTCAAGCTCCTGTCTCATGATGCAGCCCAGGAGCCAGTCACTCCCAAAAGTCCACACCCCTTTCCTCACAGCCACCAAGGCCTGCTCCATGTCTTCCTCACATGCTATGAAGATCATCTTCGATGGATCTTTCACCCTGTCCAGCGCTCGGACGGTCTGGCTCATCCCGAAGCAAAAGAAAAAGGATTTCAGTTGTTTTTCCGTTGTGATAAGAGGATGAGCACAAGGGACAATCATCACTCACATTTCCACCAGCAGCACTTATAATTGCTGCCAGAGTTTTCGCCGGGGGACGAATGCGGGGCGATATGCACACATGGTAACCATCAAGAAGCGCCCGAGGCCTCGTTCTTGCTCTGAGGACTGCACTTTTCAGATCAGATCTGTACTTTAATGTATAATCTTGATCTTCTAATATATAGGGCACCTCATCTGCGCACGTTTGGTGTAAGAGAATGAGATGATGAGGGTGTTGTATGATTCATTTAGGTGGATAATATTAGAATAACTGTTTGTTAGACTTACCGACAAATTTGCCTTCACAGAAGCTTTGTTTCAACCATGCAGACGACACTATCCAAGCTCTGCAGAAATGGTAAAATGTTCAGAAACTTATCCTTAATTGTGAGACCAACAGCAAGATATGATACGAGGAGAAAGGTGTGGCATCTCGAATCAAACATAAGTAATCGGAGCAGGTTCTCATAACTTTAAAGAAAATGAACTCATGGAGATCAGTGGCATAATTTTCATATTTGACCATTACTTACCCTGAGCAGAGACCAGTGCAGAAATTCAGAGTTGTTCTCGCTTTTCCACTAACAATATGTGTGCTTTCATTTCCATCTGACGCTACCACACCTCCAAGGTTTTCGATTACCTGTACTAAGAGCATTTTCAGTAAGAGAACTGTGAAAGATGGCAAAGTAAAAAATCCCAAAAAATGTAGGCAAACCTTTGTGAGTTGAGTCTTCTTGGAATCATCAGCAATGTTCATTAACATGATCTTGAAGCATCCTCCCATTGTTTGAAGCTCATTGATATGGAGAGCTTCTGAAGGTCTAGTTAAAGCAACACAGATGCCGAGACACTTCTCTGCGTCAGTACCAGTGATCGGATTCTTAGAAATAGTCTCATCCCAATGATCGTCTCTTGAGACGCCTAGGGAACATTGAGCCAAGTAAAAATCTTCCTCAGCACTTGCCATAGTCAGGCTTCCATCAGAATGAAGTTGGCAATCAGTTGAATGGCTTCCCTTCACTTTTTTCGATTTTAGAGAGGATAAGGTTGCTTCCCAGATCCTCTTCTTTCCTACTCCAGAGCACTGGCACAGATTTAAATCTGTATTGGCTGCATTTGCAAGATATCCACCGCCAACAACTATATCATGATCAACTTTCTTGGCATCAATAGAGTCCTCTCCACCTCCATGACTGTGTGAAACATCTGATAACAATACATGTATTAACCCTGAATGTAACTAAGATACGTGTTTCAAAACCAAATAAGAGTCTTGAATTTACAACTCAAAAATTTAGCGGTACTTCAGAAACTGTAATCCTCAATTTCCTCTTCTGATTAACAATAATATCTTGTCAATGTCATCATCTATCCTATCTGTTTAAGGAGCATCTTGAAAGTGAAAGAGAAGGGATTTCAGCAAATTCAGTGCTGAAAAAACTGAACTTGATCCACAAATAAGCCACATTCCAGTACAACGTACCGCCTATTCTGTTTTCTTCTGTTTGAAATCCACCAGCCACGGACATATCGGGTCGAGAATCCTTTGCCTGACTAGTCATATCTAGACCACTGACATGAACTCCAGCATGTCTAAAACCTTGAATCTTAGCAGAAGAATGTGATGAAAGCATTTTGCACTGCCAATTTAGTGAATCTGAAGGATCAGCAGAAACACTCCTATTGAGATGAGAAACCATGAGAGTTGAGCTGCCAGGAAAGCATAAAGCTCTTCTGATGTCAGCCCTGATTGGGACCCTCCGAGCCCTACCTTTCGTGTCTATCTCAGCTATTGACATGAAACCCTGCATTCACACCAGGCCCTTACTTGACTGCAGGTTAACAACTTGAAGCTGAAGCCCAAAGATGTAGGATTGCAAATTCAACTTTCCCCGAGAAATCGAACTCCGCTCTTTTATGATTGAGGATATTATCGGACAAAAAGATAAACTAAATCAGCAAAAGTTACATGATGAATACCTGTTTAGACCAAAATCCTTCAGAATCCCCATCTCCCCAGCATAATATTGTGCAGATTCCAACACTCTTAAGCCTATTTTTCAGTTCCAAGAACAAAAGCTGGCCAATGCCCTGCAAATGCTAAAGTCTAAGTTAACTGAAGTGACAATAATTTGCTACAGTTTAGAAATATTAAAACGACATGACAGGGCCCCAGTATATGGGGACAGTTACTAGAAGATAACCTTTCGTTGGTAGGTTGAACTGACAGCAGCGATAGGAATCTCAGCATATTGTGTGTCAACAGGTACTATTTGATAAGTGATCGCTGCCAAAACCTGTAAAAGAATTTAGTTCCAATTTGGTGTGAAGATTGATTCCAACTTCAAGTGCAAGCTATACTAGAGACAATTTCATGAATATACTGCTGCTCTGAAGTTCATGACCTCCTCAGCAGAGCCATTGAAACTTAGAGTAAACCTTAAGCAGCAGAACTTACCCCTTCAAGACCATCTGAGGATTTAGATTTCAAAATCAATGTACGGTACTTCCTGCAGGAATTGCAAGTGTGCTCCGTTTAGATGGTTCTAAGCTGATGATTTGGTACCATGTGAATTTAACCGCTTCATTTTTACAGCAAAAATTGAGTTCGGAAGAGAATTTCTACCCATTTGATATGCATCTCTCAAGGAACATTGATTCCTTTCCAGTATTTGCAGCAAACCTCATATCTGGCAGCTCTTCCTTGTACAATTTCAGTACTTCCTAGAAACATGAGCATTCCCACATCCGTTCTATTACTAAGTCCAAGAAGAATATACCTCACAGCAAGAATTCGGATAGACATAGCTTGAAGAGATAAAGAATGAGATCAATCAGGAGAAATGCACCTTAATCAATAATGTACTACGGCTGTCTGCATCTTTAGGATTGACGAGAGCAAAACAGTATTCATCCCCAAGGGCAATATCTCTCTGGCCCTTTCCTGAACAAAACCCAACTATCAGATGATAACTTATGCAGTGTTTAGTAGCAAGGACATCCTATCACAGCAAGATCTTCCATTTCAATTTTCAAGATCCTGACTAGCCTCCACATTCGAGTCAGTTTCCGTGCATCATAAGGCAGAACGTGAGACAACAGACATGATATGACACCTTCAGTTAAAATGCAGCTAAGTACACTAATACATGTCCATTCCAATTTTTATCATTTCTGATATGAAATAGACATGCCCGAATATCAACTGAACGACTGGATAAATAGCAAGAAAACAAAGGACCTTTTCCTCCAGACTCTGAAAGCCCCGCTTCATCGCTCTTATTTGGGTCCCCGTTCCCATCTCGTTTCACTGCAAAATCACAGTATCCCATAAACACAAACATTATTGGTATCACGAGCAGATTCGAAAAACAAAGATCAAGATATCATTTTTAGCTCCAGAGTGAGAGACTTGAAGACAGTACCAGCAATGTTGATCTTCGCTTTTCTGGACACGTTGATCTGAAGGCCACTGGGGACAGATTCACAAGTGAAGTTGGCGCATTCGATTGTAACTTCACAGTCACCTGTTTTTAAACGGCAAAAAGTTGAAAATGAGGACAGAAAAGGGAGGAAGGTGCAGATGAGAAGTTGACTTTTTTGAAACCGGAGTTGTATTAATGGCCTGCTGGGACTACCAAGGTGCACCGCCGAGCATGGCGGAAGAGTCTTCTTCTTGGGCGCCATTGGACGTGTCTGCGCTTCTCTCTCGGTTCCGACGCCGGATTCCACTTTCGAGCTGGAATTTATATCCGCGGGAAATGGCATTCGTGTAAATTCAATCTTCCCTCCCGCAATTTCCTTTTCATGTGAACTTCCCAAAGTAAGCGAAAGAAACAAATTGATGTTTTCGGCCCTGGGCTTGATTTAAGCCGGGCCAGCCCAATGGCTCCTGAAGGCCATGGTTGACACTATTGGCAGCCAAACTAAGCTTGAGGCTTGGAAAAGGAAGGAACTCGAAGAGGAGAGAGATGACCTTCTCTCTGAAGTTCCACTGTGAAGAAGTTGAACATGAAAGTCCGAGGGAAGATTAGTAATCATTGGCAAGCCTCTGTGATTAGCATTTGGTGGTTATATTCTGGTAGGCCCAATGCTGTGATCCAACAGTACTTACCGAAGAATTATGCTGGGAGAGTGAAGCATTTAGGTTGGGAATGTGGCATCCAAGGGTGTATGAATAGTAGTACACAAGCATGATCCCGATGGTGCAATCTCGGCCAAATTAATTATTTAAAACCGTTGATGTTGTGAAGGGATTCAGAGTTAAAGCCCAGAATTTCAGTTTACCTGGCACTTAGCAGAGAAACACTGCTGTGCCTTGCCACATAAAATGTTTATTACCACAATGGGCAACAAATATAGAAGCGATAGAGAAGCACAATGATAATGTCTCAACAACATTCAGTAGCATCAATAAGCAACAATTCACAAAAGAACATTTGTCCTTCATTTTCTTGTTAAATTGCACGAGTTTGAATGCCGCCCCCCACCCCGCTTTACATTTTCTGAGGTTTACCTGGTTTCTAACGGACAATACAAAAGGATGAACTTGAGGGCTGCAGTGTGCCACCTAGCTCTATACAGAAATGACAGGAAACTGACTAAACGCAGGGAGGTATTCACTAGCTAAACCTTCAAGACTTCTACAATGACATAGAGAACCTTCAAGCAGAGCTACTGGACACATCGGGGACCATTGTTGTCCACGGTTTTTGGCACATTCATGTTCTTGATTGCATCAATGCCGTTAATAACTGCAAATTTCATGAGAAAAGGGTCGTAAGAGTTCCAAATCAGGAAAAGTTCTGTTGGATATGGTTCTAAAGCCATTTCCCTTGAATCATCATCACTTAACTTCATTTTTTATATAGCTAAAATAGTGCGAGCAAATATGTTAGAGGCACTCCTGAATTCCCAAGAGAAATATGAATTCAACATTTTATACCTTTCCCATCCACTCCAAGGGATGACGACTCGATCCCTTCAGCCTCAGTGGATCGAAAGAACTCTTCATACTGCCCCTCCATTGATGTAAAATCATCACCATCATTGAAATCAATAGAATCAGGTAACAGATCAACTACATCGTCACAGTCAAGCTCATTCTCGGCTTGGTCAGAGAAGCCCTCTGGGTGCTGGCCAAGCCAGTAGTCCCGATACCATGTTGAGGTAGTGATCAATTGCCACCACGCCGGAGAGAAATCTTCTATCTGGCGAAAAGCAGCTGGAATGAATAGGGGGGCATCGGGGTTCAGCGTTGATCCACCTCCTGAAACAAGTGCCATATCTGCAACGACTTCGGTCTCAACGTCTTCGTATCTGCTAAGCATACCAAGAAAATAGGGTTAATACACTTATGAAGAGTAATTCACTCCATCACGCATCTAATGGGTTTTGTATATGAATTTCCGCCCTGATACCGGTTCATCAGATGAGATAGCCACTAAGAAGTTCTTTAGACACAAAGAACGAAACAAGGGTTGGAGCTAAACTTGCAAGATTTGAAAACTCTCGGGAAAGGAAGAGCTTTAAGAAGGTTGTCAATTCAGATGAAGCCTCACCACCGAACATAAGATTGAGCATTGTTAATAGTTAACTTCGCGCTACCAAACTAATCAAGAACAGCTGGAAACCCGCATGATCACATGCAGGGGGACAAAAAATGCCATCTTTCAATCGTCGGACTTAAGTCTTTAAGACATCGTCAAAGATACTGAAAAGAATCGACTTGATTTTGTGGAGATACATTTAAAGATCAAAAGAACGAAGCTCCTCGACAATCTTTGGTGAATCAAAGCCCATCAATCATTTACAAAAATTTGCTACGGTAATTGCTTCGGATGAGCAATAGAAATCCTCCAATTTCAGAGCAGTTTTTGTGATCGAACCTAAAAACAGCATCTCGAGGTCAAAACAGGTCATCGCAAGATATTTAACTGCTGCGAAGATAATTCAGTCACGCCGCAACAAGATCTCGCTCCATAACTGATCGAGAGATCAAATTTTCGCCTTGCGAGATAAATCATCGCTGGGATCGTCAGATAAAGCAATTTCTCAAAGTTCATTACAATTGCCACCAGCAGACTTCCTCGAGCACCAGCTCAGACAGATCATCGCGCGAAAGCTATCACGACTAAGTCTCGTCCGATTAGCAAAGCCACCATCGCTCAACGACGTGGGAGAGAGAGAGAGAGAGAGAGAGAGAGAGAGAGAGAGATCGCTATCCTCCTCTTACCTCGAACTTCAGAGTGGTCTTCGATGGATGACTCCTGCACGTTTGGTTCGGACCGTAGAGCGGAAGATACGTGTCTGTTCGGGAGAGGCGAGGGGTATTTATAGAAAGCAGCCTCTGGAGACCCCCGAACCTGCTGGTCCGGAGGATATAACCTTACCCCCTGACTGGAATTCATTTAAGGAGATTACCGTACGGCCAGGGCAAGCGGAGTGCCGGTCGGGTGCCGGTTGCAGGTTAAAACCGAGTGACGTTGGCGCTACATTGTTGACTTTTGACTTTGGGCGGCGAGGATACAATAAATAAGGTAAGCACAGCTCGTTCGGTCACCGACCAAAGCACGCCTTGTCGGAGAATGATGAAAATTTTAAAATATTTAAGTAAAAAAAACTTGGAATTCGATTGGACTTTAAAAGATAATTCAATTAAAATATTGAAAAAATAATAAAATATACGGTTTGTTTTTAGAGTAAACCATCAAAATGGTCCTCAAAGTTTTGACGAGCCATCAATTTGGTCCCCAAAGTTTATAACCCATCAATTTGGTCCTCACTATTCACTTCCGTCCATCAGTTTGGTCCAGACGTTAAACTGTTGTAACGGAAATCCACGTGACATCCAGTTGGCAGCTGACATGTACTAATGAAGTCAAATTTTATTCTGAAAATATTTAAAAATACCGAAAAAAGGAAAAAATATCGTTTAGAGCATTTTGGTGTCCTTTTTCATATTTTAACGGCACCATTTAGTTGCCTTTTGGATTCTTTCAACCTCTTCTTCCTACTGTTGAGATGCAATACTGCTAACACATATACTCCCAATCCTCCAAAATGGTATCGTTAGAATATGAAAGAGGCACCAAAATACTCTAAACGGTGTTGTTTCTTTTTTTTGGTATTTTTAAATATTTTCAAAATAAAATTTGACTCTATTAGTACATGTCAGCTGCCAACTAGATGCCACGTGGATTTCCGTCACAGCAATTTAACGTCTGGACCAAATTGATGGACGGAAGTGAATAGTGAGGACCAAATTGATGGGTTGTAAACTTTGGGGACCAAATTGATGGCTCGTCAAAACTTTGAGGACCATTTTGATGGTTTACTCTTGTTTTTAGTTTAAGAAAGTCACTTTCGATCAACACTCAACCTTGATTCATCATCGATACAGGTGATGTAAATTTCATGAGTCGGGTATTTAGACAATACAATTTTTCTCTCGGTAAGTCAATTGAAGCAAAATTGATGTCTCCTGAACACAATTGTTAGTTTGCTCAACTTGATCGACTACAGAATTCTTCAATTGATGCGGGGTTGACTATGATTACGTTTGGTTCAAAGGGCTACAAAACCTCATAATGAAGATAATGACAGCTTGTGTACAAGGACTAAGATCATTTGATTAAAAAGGTTAATGGTGAATAATCAGGTGGAGTCCTGTTTTCACACACGTGTTCTTTTAAAAAAAATATCATCAATTCAAATATTGTAAATAAAAATTTTCGATTAGAAAAGTTTCTTCTATAACTAATTGATATAGTTTTAATCTGGACAAATTAATATTCATTATTTTTTTTTCAAGTTGTGTGTGTCGATGGTACGACATTGTATAGCCCCAGGTATATTAATTATATCCCAGACTGTCTCCCGTATCCACACATGGGATGTTGGTCGGTCAGCTTGAAAAAATGGCCACTTAAGTTAATCGTCTCCCAAGAGAAAAAGAAATCCCTTTTTTTTTTTTCAGTATAATGTCGAACCCTTTTGGGGATTATTAGTGCTAATTACCAAAATTAAATAACATTAGAACGGGAACAGCTTCTTTCTAGTCTTTTTTTTCCTCTCTGGGGGCCAACAATTTCTTTAAAATCACTGCCATTTTCGATTAATATATCATGCGATTTCTTATTATTTATATAGTGAATTAGTAATATTATTTTAAATTTAAAACTAAGAGGGTTCGATCCTCATTTGTGAGCTTCTTTTAACATACTTGCTATCAGTAATAGTTATTTTGATTATTAAAACTAATTTTTTTCTGGTAATTTGACTGATACTTTCTTGTATTACGTACTGAAATATGATCGCCTCAAAAAAAAAAAAAACAAAAACCAAAGGTAACAACTTACAAAAAGAAAGGAAGAGGCATAGAATTCCTTTTTTGTTATTTTTTGCAGCAAGATTGCGGTTTGAAGGAAAGGAAACGTTTATCACGAAGGACTTGGTTTTTTTCCCTGCAATATCAAGGTTGTCGTTTGAACTTGAGATTTTTATTTCTCGATCAATAAATCTGAGATTTTATTTAAATAAATATTGAAATACTGAATTACACCAACTAATTCACATCGGAATCACTTTTGGACCTTCGCTTCGCCTATCATCTGAACTCGTTAAAAATATGCAACATTTCGCTCTCAAACTCCCTTTTTTTTTTTCATAATAATCATCTCTAAGCAACACGACAAAATACAAAATACAAAAAGAAGCACACATCAATAAAGGCAAATTGCATAATGCACGAGCTCCCATCAGCAACTTGGGTACATGCATGCACCAAATGCTGCTTGCATATATATATATATATTCTCTGATGGCCCAGTGATGCTGCCTATTGTACTCATTTGTTTTAGGTACTTCTCCAATCATGTTCTGCTGGAAACCAACTTGTAGCTCTATTTCTATGATGCCACCAGACGGAGAGATCGGCATCTTCTTTGACGACAGTACCGAGGATTATCGGGTCGTGTTCTGCTGGAAACCAACTTGTAGCTCTATTTCTATGATGCCACCAGACGGAGAGATCGGCATCTTCTCCGAGGATAGTACTGAGGATTATCGGGTCAAGCTCGAGCAGCTCAGAGATATTCTCCGATGATGATTCGAAACGACACGGAGTACGTAGCATCAAGATGTCGCGAGCAACTCTGGTGAAGATGGACGTGATGTGGTGGTGGTGATATAATTTGTTGAATTGCTCGAGAATGAATGAATGCTCTGCCTTGGGCTTCAGCAGTAGCAGCTAGCCCATGGCCGACAGTTTCCGACAGATCGATGGTGACAAGTGTATGGGCCCATTAATTACGAATGTGGACACTGTAAAGGGCTAATTCTCGACATATACCAACTAGGCCTGCCAATTCGTGTCAATGTTTTCGTCCCGGCGACTATGGCACGAGCCAGTGCTCTCGTCCACAGCCTAGCCATCAATGGACTCCGTGACCTGGCTCGGAGTCACCTGATTTTAGTTCTTGTATCAATTCCGGGTACTTTACAACTATAAATGAAACCGTGAAACTTCAAAGTTTCTCAAGAAAATGAGAACAAGGTGGTATCGGGAATTGTAATGATGATAATGGAGTCAGCCACCCAGGAAACTATTAAAACTGCATCAAAGTCTCTGTATATATATATTATCATTACACGATATTATAAATTAATAAGATTAATGAATGACCCATTGAGCAATTGAATTTTATTAACCTGTAAAATTACCTAATTACTATCACGTGTTATAATAATTATATGAATGGGTTTTGTCGATTGGTTAGGTTATTGACCAAAAACTGGTTTTTGCCACAAGAGATTTGTCGTATCCGACAGGAGAACTTTCCGCAGCTGTCATTGGTTTCATCATTTCAATTGGCAACTAAAATTAAAACCCAGCCAACCTGATTGTCCTTCCTGATGACCATGGTAATTTGCTTAGTTGGCGTTCGCTTTTTCTTTTCTTTTTCTTTTTAGATGGCAGTTTTATTTTCGTTTTTTTTTTTTTCCTTTTGAGCCCGATAGTCAGGTGGATTCTTCAAAAATAATAGAACACCTGCAGGTAAGGGTGCAAAATTCCAGTCTCACCGGGGCTCTGGCCAGGGAACCCGGACAGACAGGGCGCTCGGGGAGAATTCGTATCCGGGGAGTCCACGAACCGATCGCTCTGTATCTATGTAGCCGATTGCAACCGTTGATCACGCGTATTCGGAAGAGTTTCAGTTGACATGACATTGAACGACATGCGTGTAATGTGATCGCCCAACCAACAGAGAAAACACAGGAAGACAAAACAGAAAAGGATTTTAAAAAAAAATTATATATGAAGGATGATGGCAGAACAAAAGGGCAAGGTCACGGGATTCTGGAAAAGGAATCTGGTAAGGGCTCCCTTGTCTGTTAGCTTAACGCTTGGTCGAGAGAAAGGCCTCGGGAAAGCAATGATTCTCGTCTACACAAACAGCAGCATATGGCATGTATACAGCAACTCGTGTGAATGCTCGAACGCTTCTTGGGCATGCAATTAGTAACACCTAACATCACGTACCGAGTTAGCTAACCTGCATTTTCTCGAGTGGCATTCTGGAGGAGATCCATCATTGGTCGAAGGTCTGATGCTATATGAAGAGGTGGAAAATTTGCAGTTGATCTTGCTTGGATGAATTGGTGCATGGGAAGTAGAGAAAACAAAGGCAGGCCAGTGAGGATGCATGGCTCTGGGCAGATACAGTCTTTCCTGTTCCTCCTCAAATGTCTAATGTTTACTATTGTTGATATGCACTGCTATATTCTAGACTTGAATTGAGTCGGTATATTAAAAGGATAAAACTCTCTTAATTATAAACTTTCTTTATTTACGAGATTTAGACTTGAAATATATGGAGAAAGACTCGTCGAACTATCACAGTCAAACTAATGATAGTATTTCCTTGAGTTTTCCTGGTTACAGAGGAACCCGTATGCCAACACTGGAAGAGGAGAAAGATGGAAACAAGAAATCATAACCGACTTTTCTTTTATTGTAAAGGAGATATGCACCGAGATAAGAGAAAGATGGAAGGATAAAGAGGTAAGAAAGATCATACTAACAAAATCGAGTCCAGGGATAATTCTTGATTCGAGTGTCTGTCCTCTGTCGTGTTGGGTTTTGGTTGGTTCGGTTTTGTGCTAGTTTGTGTCTGTTGGGTGTGTGTGGGACCCATCATCGCAGACCTCATCCTCCATATACACATACAGACAGATGGAAGGGGAGAGCAACAGCAGCAACAGCAGACATAGGTGCAAACGATGGATGACACCAGGAATGAATGCATGTGATTAGTGGTTTGGATGCACATGTGACCGAGCTGGGCCCACTCCTGCATCGTTGTCACCTTCACCTTTAGCCGCAGCTTCACGTGGACCAGAATCCTCCATCCATAAACCATAATCCGAACAGCTCTCTTGCCCCCACCTGCGAATTCCAGCCCCTCATTCAACTCCCTCTGCCCATCGTCCGACCAATCTAGTCCTCTCGCAAAATCTCCTAGCAGGGTTCGGATGCGATGGCCCGGTTTGATCTCCCATGCTTATATCAGATAGAGGATTGAAGGACAGTACCCACCTTACTCCTAAGGATGTAAGGGTACTTACAGAATTTACCTGGGCAAGAGCTTATGCGACAGTTCTCCTGAGAACTATTTCTGGGAGTCGGAGTCGGTGAGTCAATCATCAATGTGACTAAGGACATTGGTCGGGACACCGGAAGACGGGTTAGGTCATATAAGTAATTCGAGTTGAAATGGTCAATTTTTAAGTACCTTTATTGGTGGGGACAGATTGCCCAGGAATTGTTTTTGTTCTAACTGTCGCAGAAAATAGCAATTCCACATATATATACACACACACACATATTAATGCAAAAGGAAAACACAAATTATTGCTCATTTCTCGCTAAGTTCGTTCAGGTGGCTTCATATCTCATCTTTAAGTAAGATCTTTAATTTGAATCTTATAAACGAAATGAGCAGTTCCAACTCAACCTTGAATTAGTTCAATCTAATAGATTTTTGAATATCAAGTAAGCCGCCTGTAAAGAAATACAATAAATGTTCACCCTCAGTTACTGCATGCTTATAAAAAGCCTGCATAGGTTTCTCATTCCACATACTGTATTCTCAGAAACATTCCTCCATCCTTCCTTCTTGATCTTCAGCATCTTCATCTTCTTCTTCTTCAACATCCCTGACCTCTCTCTCCCTCTCTCTCTTTACAGTTTCAGAGACCATAACTTTCTTTAACTCGACCAGACCAAACTTTGGCCATGGCGAGAGTGAACAGCATTTTGATCTTTTCCCTTCTGTTAACGATGCTGCTCCTGGTGGTAGATAACCATGTAAGCATCACCATCAGCTGCTTCCATACATATCATCGTGACGATACCATTTCCGGGCTCCCTGGCATTAACTGCTGCACTGTGACACGGAACTCACATCACTGCTAGAAAAAGAAACAAGCAACCTTTTTCAAATTACTGTGTTTAATTTGTTTGTCTGTCTCCAGAGACAGTACTTATAATTATCGTTTTCTCAGGCGGCGACGAGCAGCGAGATGGCTCCTTCCCCACAACCCCAAAACACAGGCAATCTTCCCATGGTGAGAAAGATTGAATCAAGAAACTTGATCATCGCTACACTCGCTGAATTATGTCTTCGATACTGATCTTCTAATTACAAATACGCCTTTTCGATTGCTTTCAGTATGGAGTTACCCAGGGCAGCCTGAAGCCGCAAGGTACGTGCATGCCGGTTACACTACCTGCATGAATTGGCCAGTTTATTATCCCGATAATTAACAATGCTCGTCGCCGTTACGTGCAATGAACCATCGATTGATCTTTTGGTTGGTATCAATCAGAGTGCGCACCCCGCTGTTCGGAGAGATGCTCGAAGACGCAGTACAAGAAGCCGTGCTTGTTCTTCTGCCAGAAGTGCTGTGCCAAGTGCCTTTGTGTGCCTCCGGGAACTTACGGGAACAAGCAATTCTGCCCTTGCTACAATAACTGGAAGACCAAGAGAGGAGGCCCCAAATGCCCTTAAAAAATTATATATGTGTATATATATATGTGTGTGTGCGTGTGTGTATAATTAGCTCAATTAGGGCCCAATTACATATATATGTCTATTTATTTGTACCAGGTTGCTTTATCGATCTCTCCATCTATGGCATCTCTCCCTATCAGTCGTATTATTGTATATGCTTTGTTATTATTACAAGGAGTTAAGCTCATATCCGATCCAAAAGTTTAAGGGGATATGTGGTGTTATCCATTTTTCTTATGTTCTGATATTTTCTTTTTATTTTTCCAATGCAAGATTATTAACGCTGCTGTTAAATGGATATATTTGAGAATTAACTATTAACGCTCGAACTTAAATTGGTAAGTTAATTGGGTTTCTGGATTCTATATCTGGAAAAGAGAGTTTCACGAAAGAAAAGAAAAGAAAAGAAAAAGGGCTTTTAGCGTGAGAAAGAATATTGAGAATTGAATCTTGCAAGAAAATTGATTAAAAAATTCTAAAATACGAGAGAATTTAGTATGGCCAATCTTTTTTTTAATATATATTTTTAAGTGTACATGAGCCCTCTTTTTTTTTTATAGGTATATCAGAAATAGAGGAAAGCCTGATGGATCCGATGGGCCTTATTTGGGCCGATAATGGGCCTAGCGAATTATGAAATTTGAGATAATAATTTATTCAGGCCCAGTGAAAATGCTTACGGGCTTTATTCAGTCCGGTTTAATTAGCCACTTCACTTCAGAAGCCCATGGATTCGTGGTAACCTTTCCAAATTAAACCGACACTTATCTTGTGGGTAAGCACTTCTAGGTTTGAATAGATCTGTACATGAGCACTGTCGAAAGCTCCTCGTATTGGGGAGAGTCTTGTGCATAACGGCTATATTATATGACAGCGCTTACATGACGTTACAAATCCATATGATTCAACTATTTACATTTTTTTTTTTAATTTTTTAGGTTTATAAAAAAATTTAAAAAGATTAAATTTTATTAGTTTTCGAAGACTCTTTTTCATATTAGGAGAAGAAAAGAAGAAAATGTGACATCTAAGAATGGGAATTGAACACTTTGGAGTGGCAGAGGAATTTCGATCGATCATAAAGTAATGTCAGAATCTTTTTTTACCAAAATAAGTTAATTAAATCAGTTACAGAAATTTACCAATACCATGAGAATTTATTATTTTTTGCTAATTTGTTACCATGGTAATTTGTTAAATATTATGTAAGCAATTCTAATCAACTGTATTTTTTGTTAGAATTAATTTAAGTGAACATATGTGAGACTGTCTTGTAATATCAACCCCTCTCTTAAATCGTTTTTACAATTTCACTTGAGTATTAGCTGTCCAGCTGTGGTTAAATATTTATTTATTTATTTATATATTTGGAGGAGAGGATGTCTAATCAAATAAAGGTGATGGTGTTAAAAAAAAAAGGATAAAAAAGATTAATTAAACAAAGAAGAATCTAATCTATATATCTTTTGAGTGAAAGCGAAATGACGAACAGGGGCTTCATTGGATGCTGATTTTACTGTTGGGAGGTAACCTTTCCATTATTAATGCTTCTCTTGACTTCCTTTAAAGATTAATTACTAGTGGAAAAAATCTAATCAATAAGCAAATATAACTGTGTGTGTACGTGAGGAAATATCAACATAAATTACGATAATTAGCAATAATTATGATAATTATTCGAATAATTGAAATCCATTTACTGATTTGCTGAAACTTAAGTAGTACTTCCTCCGCATATTCGCATGATAATATAGAATTATGAAAAATTTAATTGCACTGAGTTGGTTACATGATTATTTTTTTTTTCAATCTCATCTCGTGAAAATAATATATGGTTAAAAAAATTTTAAACCGAACATAGATATTCTTTTATTAAAAAATATTGGTCAGGACAGTTGTATCCAATTAATTATAATTAGATTTTCTCATTCGATTAGCCAAAAGGAAAATCTCCTAATTTCCTCAAATTTGAATTATCATGACTCACAGTAAGCTTTGTTAACCCACCCTGAATTATTGATAATTTATTATAAATAAGATAAAAAATTAAAAAATGTTTGCTTTATTGTTTATAATATATATAAGTAAAGACATAGCAAAGCAAAGCAAAGTTCACATATGGTAAATTTGTAGCAGATTAACAGGAGACTGAGTTGATGTGCAACCTAATAATTTAAAATTTATTATATATATATATATATATATATTGGAAAGGGATGTAATAAATATATAATCTTTAATATTCCTAACGATCAAATTAATTTCTTGGAGCCCTATCTCTCCCTCTTTTAGCACATGTGGTTTCACTCATGTCACTTTTGTCGTTGTAAAGTAAAACAAGATCACGTTTTTTATTTTGAAAATTTCGACATATATCATGACAGTGGAAAAAAAGAAAATATTTTTAAAAAAAAAGTCCAACTTGCTATTATTGTAAATTACCCTAGTAGAACATGGAGCTATTATTTAATTGCAAAGATTAACATATTAAGCTCCCATTTTGGAGTACAATCCAAAAACTTTCCTTTTAAAGCCCGTTTGGGAGGCCCCAATTAGTGTCCAATTTTTGAAAAAGAAATCTTGCATGATCCTGCCTCACACAGGACTGAGTCCTAAACTGTAAATCCATATCTTATTATGTTAAATTTAGGAACAGATAAATTATATATAAAATTTAAATTATACGATAAATTTTAGATACGTGTATAAAACTTATTCTTTTTTCCTTCCCATCGGATCACCTAAATATATCTATTTCCACCTTGAAACTATGAAAATAAAGCTATTCCTACTTTTTTATATGTTTAATTACTAAAAAAAAACTAGGTTCATTGTACATTTTTATCAATTTATCATAATTGTATAAAATTAATTTATGTTTAATTGCTTTTCGCTATTGATTTCTAAACTTTACTAATATTTTGAATAATATAAATCCATCGAATATGCGTCAAATATGTATCATCACTATGTCAAATTATATATGTCTTACAAAAATTTTATTAGAATCCTGCCCTAACTCACTCCCGTCAGATAATCGTACTCCCTCGATCAATACCGGGAAGTCTTGTATATAGATAGATATGCACTTAATAGTACTTACATGATATTATAGAGTAATAAAATTCAGCAAATTTTTTTAAATAATTAAATTTAATTAATTTATAATATTATATAATTACTACAGTATGATATAACGTTACACAAAAATACCCTTTCCAATCCATAAATACTCCCTCGTCTGCTTGGAAATTTATGGAGTCTCGAATCGGACACAGATGGTCAGAGACGACAGTGGAGAGATCAAATCAAAATGCTTACCTCTTTGACTATTCAAAGCCCTATGGAATATGAGCCTCCCCTTTTAAGGTACAGTGAGTACCCATCTACTTTTTATGCAAATAATAATAATAACAGTTGTGAACATTTCAAATGAATTTGACAGTTAATGCTCCGTATTAGTGAGTTCACGAACATGACATAATTTAAGAAGTTGAAATCTTTGAAAGATGGATAATTTTTTTTTTCTTTTGAAAGAAGGAATTGGATAAATTCAGGCATTAATCAGGGGCCATGAGACAGATCAGAAAGAGTTTAATGCGAGCGTGGGAATCAGTGAACACTCATGCATGCATACACGCACCTTACCTTATTACATATTATGTGTATGTATTCATGTACGTGAAAACTTTTACGTTCAATAGTTTAATTTGATAAAATATTAATCACTCAATTTTTTAAAATAAAAAATTCAATGATTCATAATTACTTCCCACACCTGCTCAATCATAAAATGACTGGGTTATAGAATTTATGTTAATGTATTTATGTGAACTGAGGTGGTTGGCTGTTTACTGTGACTGTGCCCACATCACTGTTGTTGGATGATGAAGAGACTTCAGTTCAGCTTCATCGAATTAGGCCAGCAAAACAGTAGTCACCAATTTTCATTTCCTGTTCTCCCAGGGAGAGTGAGTCCGCATAATGACGACATCATTTCCAATTTAAAATTAGATGATTTTGAATTTTAGTTTTAATTAGTGAAATTTCTCCCGCCCATTAACCACTTATTCATCTTTCTCTTTCTAGACCAAACATGCACGTGCTAATTTCAGACTGCATGAAAAGTAATCTGAATTTTTACGTGAAATCATATGAGCTAATTAACAAAAAATTCACAAGTCTAACACCTAAAGGAAAATTCTCCCAAACATGAATCTTTTTTATTTACAAGATTTGAACTTAAAATATTATTTAAGAGAAAGAAATATTGAATCATGTGCTGGTATAATTTGTGTCAAAATGCTCATTATAAATGTACTCTTTGGATCCGAGTACAGAGGACACAAAATTCTACGAACTATATTAGTCCTTTGTTTTGATAATATTATTTATATAAATAAATTAGTGCATATACTAATCGTTCAGCTCATATGATGCAGTTACGACTGAATTGTTGATTAAAAAGAGGAGGAGGTGGAAGAAAGTGCAGAGGGATCGAAGGGGCGGAGATGTGTTGTGCTGGGACGAAGTTAGGTCAGGTCAGATGTCGACACGACATCAGCATCACCACCTGGGGTCAGTGTTTCCTTCCCATCCCAACAGTGTTCTCTGGTCTTGTCAAATCAAAGCAATTTTCAGACATTTTAATTCGTATTTTTGTTCTGTCCAATTAATTATATTCATATTATTGTTGTCTACTATTAAGATGGACCGTTCATCGACCGAGAGGACATGGGAACGACGTGGAAATAAAACTGACATAAAAAATTTCAATTACGAAAACTAAATTTATAACCTATTAATTTTTGGCCAAGAATGATAGATTCCTTAATGTAAGGAGAAACAATAGGCATTAACGACCAGATGCTTTACCTGCACGAGCAGTAGGCAAACCAAATTAGAACAACAGCTAGATTTTTTAGCTGGCCGGAAAGTGAACCGAAAAATTACGTCCCTTACCATCGGCCATATCACATGGCATGAAAATATGTATATCTATCCCCGTTTAAAGGACTCGGGCTTTGATTTTGCCGATAACGTGGACTAACTCGACTCGAAGTGGGACCGTTAAATTAGGTTCCTTTAGTTTTCTGTCCCTCAAATTCATCCATCTAGCTACTAGCTAGCTAGCTAGCTTATATTGGAGCTTTTTATAGCATCATGAGTGTCTTTTTGGGAAGACTGCAACCCCAACTTGTTAGTCACATGATCTTAGGAAGTATCAAATTAAATTTGTAATATAAGAATAAGTTAACGTTAATTACATGAGCAACTGTTATAGATATTATTAGTAAGGGTAATTTAATTAGTATTTCCTCGCCATGTTACCGTATCTTTGGATCATTCCAAGTTGTTTTTTTTTTTTTTCCCCATATACCTCTTTCGTTTTCCTTCCCAACATATCGAATATTGAGGGAGAACATGTCATTCTCAGAAGAAAATTAGCTTAAGTAGCAAGCAAACTTATCTGTTTGAGTTTGAAACTTTTTTAAGGAAAATGTGAAATTCTGTCTGTTTTTGATAAAACATACAAAATGTGAAACTTTGTCACATATATATATACACACACACATACACGCGCACAATATATTCCTACTAAAAGTTGTATTATATAAGGAATTATATGTACTCATGTTTCTGTACTCAATGTTGATAAAGTGTTTTTTTTCCCCCAGAAAGTCGATGGGACACGCAATCCTGAAAAAAAAATTATAAATGGCTATCACACACTTTTCTCAAATTTATTTCAAATAAATTCCTCTTAATTTTATTGCATTTTACTCTGTCAAACCAATCTATTTCTATTTGTGTAATATGTTCGATGAAATTGCATTTTACTAGTTAATTATTATTAAATCCTTGATTTTCATTACTTTGTTTGAATGAAAGTAAAAAAAAGAGGTGAAGAGAAGGGGGTGTATTTTATTTTTAAGGAAATGGGGGTAAAATATTTTTTTATTCCAAAATCCATTTTCTTTCAAACATTTAAAGAATTCGATTACATGAAATGATCAACTCATCATCCTCTCTTTTCTAAAATATTTCTATAAAAAGATGATATAATTAATTAACATAATATTTTCCCTTGCTATTAAATATTCTCCAACAATTAATTATTAAATAAATCTGAATAAAATTGTCTTTCCTTCGATTCCCTACTATCAGTCGTAATAGAAGAAATTTTTATGTATAACAGATATATCATGTGATATGTATTACAATTTAATGAGCCCTTTAACACTTCAACACAATGTACATAATTTGTAAGACATTTATAATCTTTTTTTAACATTCTATTGATTTGTATTATATGTTACGTAATGTGCTTATTACGTGTAAGACATTTTGGCCAGAGATAATTGACAGAACAATGGGCAAGCGACAAGGAAAATATTCTCAAGATAACAAACCTCGTCCACACGAATATGTCAAAGGGCCAATTATTTTTTTTACGGGAATAATTTGACCCATGTACGAACAACGTATACATGTATTAGCCTTTTTAAGTCCCTTTTTTAGTAAGGAAAACAATTTTTATTCAAGATTGCGTAATTACAGGAAATTTTCGAGATAGAGACAGAGTGAGACAACAGTTACCTCCTCCATTCGAAATAAATTGAGAAAATTTGAGTTGGTCATATTTCATAATGATGTGATACAATTAAATTGCTCTAATTGATAAATGATTATAATATTACTCGTGTGACTAATATTAATTTACTTATTTATTATATTTAATTCATATTTACTCACGTCACGTGACGATGAATTATGATCACCTAAAAATACGTATATCAAACCAGACATAAACATCACTTCATCGAGTCAAAACTTGCCAACCTTCCCATCCGAAAAGATAGAGCTGTCCCCTCCTCCACATCGATCCAGTTCCAAACTCCATTAAGGTTTGCTCCATGGAATTTAGATTTAATAGAGGAAAAAAAAAGAAAAATATATTCCATCACTTGATCGGGAGATCATGGATCTAACCCTTGTCAAAATCTATACACGTTTATGAATCTCTTATGTCGTTCTTATGACATAACTATTATTTCCTTATGAACCGAGAAAAGCTAGAGGAGTGTTTTAATATCTTCCCGACTTGCAAACACCCATTAAGGTTTGTCGATTTGAGAGAGGGTGGGATGGATGAGAGCCTTAATTGGTGGGATGTCCATCAGCACATGCGCAGATCATATGATCCATTGCTGAATGGCGCAGAAGGGGTTTGAGTTGACTCCATATCCCATCCTACGCCGCACCACCACAAATGGAAACTTTTTCCTTGTGGTGGACTCACCCTGCAATCTCCCACATAAAACAAAACGTAAAGATACAAATGCAAAATGAGAAAATATCGATCGAACTGCAACAGCTGGGTGACATGACTTGTTTGTATGTATACGAGTTGTCGGTCACTGTGAAATCGTGAAAGAAAAGAATTTAATCGGTTCTTTTTTGCCACTGTACGGCACCCGAAGAATTCTATTTCCCCATTGGAGGCAGTTTACTACGTAATTGACAGGCAATGGCATGAGATTTTATACAATTACTTTTCGTGTAAGAGATCTTCTCACACACACATCCACACAATGGTTTTCCCTTGTCGCACAGACTCTCCTCCACTAAAAGGTTCACAAAACTTCTAATTAAATCATTCAACCCATGTCATAAAAAATATGATTTTGATGTTGTAGTATTACCATCGGTTCAGAACTAATAGATTTTGAATCTAATTCTCTATAATAATATTTTCCTTACCCATTTTATCTCGTACTCCTCTCACCACTTTCTGTGTATGTGGATTCTTTATGGCCAGAGTGAAGACTCAGTGAGTCATTAAATTTAGGAGTGAAATAAGGAGGGGGGCTCGGTCGGGGTTGCCCTAACACCCATGCGGTGCCCACCACAACACCCAACGTCAAAGCTCAACCAACCCAGACATATCTTACAAGATCTGATGGGATCGCCATTCAATGGACAACATCAAATCTTCGGTCGGGAAATCACACCTAACTATATCAATTTTGATCCCTCCGATGCCTAGTGCCCTAGAAGTGACAAAGGTATATATTGTTGAACATTAGTCTTTCTTAGTGATCCTTGGAAGATGAGAAAATGAGCATTGATCGCACGAGTAATTATTAATAATTACAACAATCTTATCCAATTCAACAATTGAAAATGAAATCTAGCCATTGGTTTCTGACACTATTGTTTGAAGGGCAATAGTAATTGTCTAACAGTGCTAAGGTTAATTGCACCTAGTAAATTTTTCTATTCACTATTTGATAATCAAACATTTAATAAGTCCGAATCAAGTTGACTCACTAATGAGTAAAATTTTTCTAGTTTTAGATTTCCTTATTTATAACATATGAACTCAAGCTTTAATTAACAAGAAAAGATGTCAAATAATTTTAATATTTTCTATCATAAAATGACAAATTAGATGATAGTACAGGACTGATTGAAAAAAAAGGAAACAAAATATGATCGTAGTGGAACAGCAACGTTTGACTTACTGAGTTTTTATCACTTAGATTGTTTTTTCTTGTTTTAAATAATTATAGCTTAAAATTATCTTCTAGCGGAGTTTGAAGTGAATTTGCGAATTGTTACACTCTAATTTCCTATTAGCTCTGGCCACAAAAAAAAAAATTCCCTATTAACTGCATGAGTAAAAATCTCCTCGATGTCCATAATAACTATTACACAATTTAAAATATGAATCAGCATCAGAGAATTTGGTAAAATCAAAAACTGAAGTTGCACATAGCGCTTTCAATTTTTAATCAATTCTCTACAAAAATAGTATGAAATATTGGTTGACCCGTCCATAATGCAAGAAATAAAATTTTGAATGTTTATATCAAAATAAATTAGTCGAAATAATTTAATATCCTTTTTTCAGATGAAATGATGAATTCAATTTTTTTAAATGGGGAATCCAACTCCTACAAATAATGTCGGAAAAACTTCATTTGATCTCTTTCTTCTCTTTATTGACTAGCCTTTATGGGTTGTTTGGCTTAACATATTCCCTAATTACCAGAAATTAATAATTTGATGGAATATTACTAACGAGGATTACTTTTTAAAAAAAAAACTAATTTAAGATTTAACCACACGTGTTTTTTTTTGGGTGTTTAATATCGTTACACTACTATTTAAGCATCACCCATACATAAACAGAATTCTTTTTTTATTTTTTGCACCACGTAACATCATGAATCAACCGAAGCGCATCTTAAGATTAATATGTGATTGGGTTGAGATTTATGAGAAAATTGCTGTCGATCCTTCCAATCAGAGGATCGATTCCAAGACCATACATTTAGAGGCATAGTGACAGTTAGATCAACTTTAAATTGGTAAATAAATAGAATCCTTTACAGCTGTATGGCTTCATTTGTCGTACATCAAAAGGGGAAGATCGAGATCTACTGTGCTGGGAAAGCCAATTGTGAGGTACACCTAGAGCTATTATTATGATTTTCGACAGCAATTGATTTCAAGAGTTTTATTTACGCTCAAAACTTATTTTAACCTTATAAAAGGGGTTATATCAATGTATTTATAGTGTGAATTTAATGTATCACAACTATTAAATAAAATAGACATATACATTAACATAGATTGACTGAATTATAAGATATTTTTCAGATTTTGGTAAATTTAAGTATTCAGATCTTTCAAGATGTAATTTTGCGGATATATTATAATCCAAATAATAATTTCATAACGCACTCGTCATATATCTTTCAATGAGCAAGTACAAGGAAGGTGAGTAAATATTCAGTGTACAATACATAATAAATTTATTATATAAATTATCATTTAAAATTTTACATTTATAAAGTTAATATTTGAATATTGTAAAATTTTTTTGAAGAGTTTTATATAATAAATCTATTATGTATTTATACATAGAATATTTACTGAGAGAGTAGAAGGGAGTGAAAAGACAAGTCAAACGTCAAATCGGAGGTCTTGAAATCATAAGACAGACAGTGGGATGTGTTGTCAATCCATCAGATTTCTCACCTTCCTTTTCCCTTCCCTTTCTATTTCTTCATCTCAATTCTGATCGATTAATATATACGCATACAGGAAGCTTCTACCATGCTGTTAGTGAATTATTTAGCAGTTAAATTATATAGTTTATAATTAATAAATTAAATTAAAAAGTTAAATGACCTGTACTTTTTTTTTTTACATTTTTAGTCTAACTTTGTTAAATTTTTAAATACTAATAGTACTGGTAAACTTTGCTATGTCAAGAGAAGTGGTCACATAACTATACCGTATGATATGGACGGAAACACAACGAGTTTGCAATATGATTCAACATTTATCCTTTTTAAATATGATCTTGAGGTTTTGAAAGCATACTCATCCTTTCAAACTTTAAAAATACTACAACGAGAAAACAGAATAAAGGAGGATGAGAAGGAAAGTACAAACATGAAAATGGTTGAGATTATTCATGACTTTTTCTTCCCTAGCTAAAACACCGAGTTTGAGCTTCGTAAATAAAAAAGAATCCGTAGTCATGATACTAATTTTACCCCTTGCGATCGATCGCATAACTCGATCATTCATTTGTCATACTCATGAGAACTTTTCGAGGTCGGATGGTATGCACTAACGTGTAAAATAGAGGGATAGTAAGGGTTATGGAGTGGAAGGAGAAGCGAGAGAAAATATTAATTCGTATAAATTACCGTTCAGATATCATAACTTGTATAAAATACATCTTTGAAAATTGTAAAGAACTTATAAGCATCAATATCTAAGAAAAATTCACATAACAAAGTAATTATATTTATATATATATATATATTATACATTAGATATTTACCCGAAGTAGAGAGGTTTATGGAGGAAAGGAGGACATATGAGAGGAGAAGCTTATTGGTGGATTTTCATAAAGTTTGCAGCCACTTATTCATATGTTGAATACTAGTCTTGAATTCGTAGTGGTTGAATACTACGACCGGATTCCCCTATTTAACGAATGTACATATATAAATCTAATAAAATCTCCTTATACATAAATTAATATTTAAATTTTAACACATATAATATTAACTCTAAAAAATTATAAAAAATTTTAGTCTTAGTTAAAAAAACATTTACTTGTTCAACTCTGGAGGAACAGCAAAATGGCAGAACCCCGATCATCAGAAACAGTACAAAGCCTTGGGGGCTGAGTCCGGCCAGGCCGCACGTGCCGAGCCGTCATACAGCTAGGCGGGCCGCACGAGGGCGGGGCCAGGCTGGGACTGAGACATGCCGACGACTCAGCCACGGGTCGGTTCTGTTGGGCAGTGACCGTGTCCCACTCCAATCCCTGCTCTCTCTAGGCCGACACGCTTTCCTTTTATCGGCTTTTGACTCCAACAACACATGCACACAGTACGTACTAACTTAGCTAGTCACCGCCAATTAATGCCAGCCACCGATTTCCCTTATTTATCTCTCTAATATCGGATGACGATTCATGTATCAGTTATTGCTGCCATTAGTTCCACTTTACTTAATCTTATTTTATTAAGTACCGTGAGAAAATATTTATTAAAATATAATAAATAAGTAAATTAATATTAATTATTTAAATATTTATCATAACTATTTTTAAATAAAATAATCCGATTGGTTCTTGCCCACTACATTATGATGAGACGAGATCATTTAAGAGTTTTTTTTTCATGATATACGCATCTCAATTCAATAAAAAAATTTATTATCAACTCATGTAGATTGATTGGGATAATTCGAGAGATTTTTTCATTAAACAATGTCTCGGCTCGAGTCTAGCAGATGAAAATAAAATTCACGATTAGATCAGTTAAAATATATTAAATTCTTTGATAACATATGGTTTACCGTTAAAATCACTTTCATTGGTCCACATATGATCCACGTATTTATCTATAATGGCGACTTACTTAAATATAAATGTACGGAAAATTCTACTGATATCTTAAATTAAATTATATCTTTACTTCGTTCTGTTGAAATGATTTTACATTTTCTTCTCTTAACCTAAATTTGGATCTTGTGAGCATAGAAAAATTTGTTATTGGAAGACTTTTTTTAGTTAATAGGTCGATCAGACTCGAATCGAAATCAGTCAAAACAATTTTCAAAAAAAAGTATAGGTTGAGTCAATAAATAATACAACCACCCCTACCCTTACTATCGCCTGGCTTGGCTTATATTGTACAGAAGCAGTTGGAGAATGAGAAACAGTTTTCTTATGTATGACAAATAAAAAGTATAAATATTACCCATTAATTCATAACCTCCTGTGTATTTTTGGGTATATAAAAGATGCATATAGATTTGAAGATGAAGAAGAAATAGGAGATAAAAAATATGCAGAAGAAGTCCTCCTGGTAAAATAGAATATAAAATCTTTATAACTCAGAATAAGAACAGTACTAACTGTATCAAATATGCTGTACTTGACCTCTCCTGTATTTAAATTACATATCAGCCGCCCGAACAGCCACTTAATATTTATGGATGTCGCAACACCCTCCCCCCAAAGAAGAGAGAAAAAAAGAATATCTAAAAGCCGCTCCACCAGCCACTCACTACCAACACCACGACGAATCATCATCGGCGCAAGAATCTCGCCGGATAGCACCGCCGTGCGAGGTGAACAGTGACGACCCGGGCAGGCCAGCCCCGGTGACAGCGTTGCTGAGAACGAAAGCTCTAGGCTCGACTCAGCTCCTCCCTTGCTGAAAACCCTAATTGAATCGGAACAGTATCGGAGAAGCAGAAACTGAGCAGCCTCTCCTCGGAGAAGATGTCCCTTGAAGATTCCTTAAGATCCCTGTCGTTGGACTACCTCAACCTCCTCATCAACGGCCAGGCCTTCAGCGACGTCACCTTCAGCGTCGAGGGCCGCCACGTCCACGCTCACCGCTGCATCCTCGCCGCCCGCAGCCCCTTCTTCCGCAAGTTCTTCTGCGGGCCCGACTCTCCCCCGGCCGCCGGGGTGGTGATACCGGTGAACTCGGTCGGGTACGAGGTGTTCTTGCTGGTGCTGCAGTTCCTGTACAGCGGCCAGGTGTCCATCGTGCCGCAGAAGTACGAGCCCCGCCCCGACTGCGGAGAGAGGGGTTGCTGGCATGCTCATTGCTCCTCCGCCATCGATCTCGCTCTCGATACCCTCTCCGCCGCCCGATCCTTCGGCATCGAGCAGCTCGTTCTCCTCGCTCAGGTTCATCCATCACGTTCTTGGTTCCGTACATAACTATCTTCTCTCTATTTTTTCCCCTCCTTTTTCTGTGAAACTATTGATACTATCGGGCTAGTGGTTGAGACTAACCTCGTGGTCAAGGAGTACAATATTTGTACAGTCCAGTCCGGCAGCTACCGTTATCAGATACTCGTAGCCAATCGTACTGCGATCTTTTTCGCACCCTTGAAGTGCATATGGAGATGAGATCTCTGGGGTTTTGAATTTTGATGATGTGGTGCAGCAAGAGCACGTAACTGTTGAAGCTCAATTGTTGCAAGATTGGCAATCAATTCTCATTCGTATGACTTATGAGTCCTAAGTCGGTGAATAGCCAGCGTCGATCCGATATCCATGGTTTCTTTATCAATGTGTTTTGGCTTGAAATACTTGAAAATTGATCGTCTGGCCTCATTCTTCGATTTCTTAGCAGAGTCCTTTCAGCTTGATTTCATGTGGGAGACCGGAGTTACTTGAAATTTGGGTTCCTCAGACTTGATGTGTTTGACAATGGAGGCTTTCAAGCTTTTGGTCTTTTGTGGTAAAATCCACAAGTCTTGTCTCTCCACAGTGAACACTCCAAATCTGTCCTAAGCATTCACTTTCCCCATTGGGCTTAATTTAGATTGTAAAAGACGAAAGCAAAACCACTCCACAGACAAAAGCCAAACTCATCTGGGACAACATGAATTACATATCCATCATTTGTCTAGGGTAAAATTCCAAGGAAAATTCACGGTTGTTAACTGTGTACGCTTTTCCATTTACAGTGTGTTTGTTAACTAACGTAAAAATTTTCGGGGTAAATTATGTTCTTTTGAATCATTGCAGAAACAATTGGCAAGCATGGTAGAGAAGGCTTCGATCGAGGATGTGATGAAGGTGCTCATAGCATCAAGAAAGCAGGAGATGCACCAACTATGGACCACCTGCTCCCACTTGGTTGCAAAATCGGGCCTTCCCCCGGAGATCCTTGCCAAGCACCTCCCGATTGATGTGGTGACGAAGATCGAGGAGCTCCGCCTTAAATCCTCCAACTTTAAAAGGTCGACCTTCTTGCCACATCACCACCACGATCTCGGGTCCGCCGTGGCTGCTGCTGCTGCTGCAGCTGATCTAGAGGATCAGAAGATCCGGCAGATGAGGCGGGCCCTTGATTCCTCTGATGTCGAACTTGTCAAGCTCATGGTTATGGGCGAGGGGCTTAATTTGGATGAAGCGTTGGGCCTACATTACGCGGTTGAGAATTGTAGCCGAGAGGTGGTGAAGGCCCTGCTGGAGCTTGGGGCGGCCGATGTGAATTACCCGGCTGGCCCGTTGAGGAAGACCCCGCTCCACATTGCGGCTGAGATAGTTTCTCCGGACATGGTGGCGGTCCTACTCGACCACCACGCCGACCCCAATGCCCGAACTGTGGATGGTATTACCCCCATCGATGTCCTCCGAACCCTAACCTCAGATTTCTTATTCAAGGGGGCTGTTCCGGGATTGAACAACATTGAGCCCAACAAGCTCCGCCTCTGCCTCGAGCTCGTCCAGTCGGCCGCCCTTGTGATCTCACGAGAAGAAGGGAATGCTTCCGCCGCAGGCACAGCTTCAGCCACCACCAGCACCACCACTTCAATGTATCCGTCGATAAGTGATGGACACAGTAGTAGCGGGAGCAGTAATCTCAACCTAGAGCCGAGATCGATGGTTTATATGAACCTCGGGGCTGATCAAATGGGACCGAGGAGGATCCATCGCGACGGCGCAGGTGCAAGCCGACAAAGGACTCATCAAAGAGGATGCAACCCTCCATTGTATACCCAGCACCATCAACCTCAAGACTTCTAGCTAGCTCCAATCTTGCAAACACAAAACTAAATCTACAAGGGTTGGCGATCACAGAGACAAGGGAAGAGTATTGCGTTATCAAAACTCATTGATCAAGAGATCCTAGAATCATATTATATATATATATATATATCTATGTATGTATATCTTTTTCCCCCTGAATTTCTTTAATTCGTATATCCTCTCTTATTTTATCATTTCCCCCCAAAAGAATCAGTATTATCTAAATTCAGTTTAACACAACATACAACAAGAAATTAATGCTATCATCTCATATGAACATTCGAGGTGTGATTAATGATAAAAATGCATGAGCTCTTGTGCAGTTTTGATTTGACAGATCGATGGAATTTCCCTAACGGAGATTGGACAAGGAGAATCGTAGTTTGACATCGGGTGGCCGTGGGTTGGAGTCGATTGAGAAGACTCGAGGGCAAAAGGTTAATGTTTTCAAACTCTTGGCCCTACCAATACTTCTCTTGTAGTTGTTGATGTCATCTAGAATTCATGCCCTTATTAATTGCGATGTTCTATTTTCTTGACTCAACTCTCATCTCTTTTCCAACCTTTAATATTTTCTGTGTAAGGACACAAAACTTTAATGTTAATGGCATGACGATTTATTAGGGCAAATGGATGGAGAAATGCGGTTGCTTCATTTGTAGGAAGTAAATGTAAACAAATGTATTGTGGGAAACAATATTTAGTGCAATGGTATTATTCTTGAATGGAGATTGATAGATTGTAAGTTCAATTCACAGTCAAAAACTTTTATAACCCTTAATTTCCCTATTTTTTTTATTCCTCTAGATTCACATTTCTCCTTTAGAATGAAAAGTCGATCCAATTTATATTTTGTTCTAAGTAAGGAGGAATCTGACCGAGGTGTCTCTTCTTTCTCACTTTTTATTTTTTTTACATTGCTTTTCTTCCATATACTGCTATTTTTTCCCTCTTGAATTCATGGGGGTGTGTGTATATATACATGGAAAACTTGATTGGTTATGGGAACGGATCTAGAAAATCAATGGTGAAATTCAATATAAAAGGAAATATTAAATTTTAAGGAGACGAAATAATATAACTTAATAAAGATATGAACAAAATTAGTAAAATTTTTATAAATTTTTACATGTTTTGTCAAGTTTAAGGGGAGTGATTGTACCTCGCAACACTAAATTCATCCCTGGTTGTCTTTCCATGAGTGCACCAAATCCTCCTGAGTTTTGTGCTTCTTTCTCAATTTATTCTTCGGATTCAAACTTTTTAAGTAAAGAATATTTATAAGCTGGGAACACTATTGTTTAACAAATCAATCCAATTTTAAGTTAGATTAAACTGGGTCTAAAAAATTTTCAGATAATATCGGTTGCGCATAAATTTTTTTTTTTAAGTTTCCAGATAACATGGATTGCACATAAAAATAGTTTATTTTTTCATTTTGTGAAAGTCTCGTGTGAATTAAATTTAAATTTGACCATTAGTTGATAAAGTTCCGTAATCATAAAATTTTTTTCGCAACATATAAATTTAGAATATTACTTGAAGGGATATAGAGAGGCTAAATGCATGGTCTGATTCAATTGGATTTAATCCACGATGCAATTTTTAGCTTAATTTGTATGAACAATATCTAATTTATTTGCTTTGTTTTTTCTTTTTCCCGATTTGGTGCCCTTTGATCTATTTGTCTCCTTAGTGCATCCATCCTTTCTCTTACCGCCAACCCCTGGCACCCTTCATTGCCACATTTGAGAAACCTAGCCTCCCTAACTATACGAGACCCTCCTTGCTTCAGCTGCTGATATGTTCTTGATCGATCTGTACATACATAGATACGTACAGTATAATGTATTATGTATGGAATTACTGTACGTAAAACATATGTATACATCTACGTACAAAAAGCACGATTTTTTGCCGTGGAATGCAATCCACCATGTCCTAGTTGCACTTGACTCATGTACAAAAAAGGGTATCGTCCCTATATCTATTAAATATATATATATATATATATAACAAGTATATGTATCATTTTCCTTAGGTAAATCGGTTCCGTCTTGAAATGCTAGTTCGCATAAGCTTCTGAATCGTTACCATCTCGGAATGCTAGTTCACTTTGTAATTTGATTTGGATGAAATCATAAGTTTGCATGGTGTGCATCATTGGCTGTAAATCTGTAAAATCCACAAAATCTGATATATGGGGCTGATAGATTCTAATTAGTACGTAATTCATTCTCATTTTAAACTTTATTCATTTTTAAAGATTCGAAATTAAAATCTTAAAAAAAAAATGGAGTTGAAAAATTTCAATAGACTAATATAAGTACTTCTGTATGTATACCAAGGAAGCACATACTCGTAGAATGAGAATTATGAAAAAAAAAAAAAACCATACACATGAAATGAGTAAATGGAACAGGAAATAGATCACACTGATAAAACAGAACTCAAGACCTCTAGGTTGGAGGGTGAGAAAAGTATTGACAGTACTAATACACCTTTCTCAATTTTTATAGATCTTCTTAAGGATCAAAATAATTGCAAAAAAAGAAAAGAAAAACGTCACCATCAGCTTCTTTTAGTAGAAAAAGGGAAAAGATCCCCAAAGAAGCGAACAAGATCTCCGCATTACAAGGAGTCTTTCTCGGTCAGCCAAGCTCATGTTATCCTCTTCAATCATCCTCTTCCCCACACGGCCTGGCCTTTCCTTTCCTTTCCCTTCCTTTCCTTCCCTTCCATTAGCTGTTGTAC
This sequence comes from Lagerstroemia speciosa, assembly GCA_037672795.1. Classification (NCBI taxonomy): domain Eukaryota; kingdom Viridiplantae; phylum Streptophyta; class Magnoliopsida; order Myrtales; family Lythraceae; genus Lagerstroemia; species Lagerstroemia speciosa. The sequence continues at coordinate 866,761 of CM075304.1, read as the reverse complement.
TGTTCTAATTGCTTGCTGTAAGTGCAGCCCCGAGCCCCACATATCCACATATACATACACACATATATGTATAATACATACTGCGACCGACTGAATCTTGTCAGCCAATCATCTGGAAATTGATCGAGCATCATGGATATTTCCTGTGAACGGTCATATCCTATGTATACTCATGCACGCGATCGGTGCGTATCTGGCAAAAACGGATTTCCATCAACCCCATAGTAGAAATTAAAAGGGGGTTCGAAAAGAAAATCCATTTCGACGATGATATCGCATTCGATCGTGACAATTAATGGAAGAAGAGGAGGAGGCAAAAAATGGGCACCATATCATGTTGGAGACACACAAAGTCATGAACGGCATTAGTTTGGTAGCCTAGTCAGCATCACTATCAATAATGGATGGCGGGCCGATCTCATCACCTCTCTGGTGAATTCGATTTCGTTGTCGTTTCAAGATCTTAGATTCGATTTTCTATCAGCACTTCATTTGGCCTTTTCTGGTTAAATGCATGGTGATTGTTAACCCTCAAGGATTTGTAGCATAATGCATGTATAGGAGGGCCATCTACTCGGGCACTTAGAAACCATATGTGTATATGTACCCAAGGTTGGACCTACTGGTAAGAAAGAGCACAAGTGTTCTCTCCAAACTGATTCGGTTACCAGCCAACACCTACGGATTTATCTTGTCATGTGTGTTTGTTGACATACGTACTGAATTGTGAGAATTAGTATAGTGAAATTCGGATTTTTCTCGATATCAATAAAACAGAAACAATATTTATGTGGGCAGGGGCCTATACTACATTATGATAGCTTGTGGGTCTTGTAGTTATGGGGTCTTGCAAATACAAAGGAGATCACTAGTTGTCAAATTCCTTTTTTTTTTTAAGGTACAACTTAACATCTAGAAAATAGTCTGTTCTCACTAATATAAAGGAAAATAGTACTTGCCATTGAAGTAAATTTCATGAATAATACCCCCTTAATTTACAATAAATTTAATTTCAGAAACTTTATATAAAAATTTTTTTGTCACCATCAAGTGTTAAAGAGGAATAATACAATATTTAAATATTTTTTTGCTCGGTCGGTGCTGGGGTCCCCCTACTGGGCATCGGGTATCGATCAATAATAATAATCCGTTTATCATGTCGCTTTAATTGCAAATCTGCCTATTTGCAGAGCAAGATGCCTTTTAATGCAAAACCTAGGGGGACCTCTCTACAAGGGGGAGACAATTTATTTGTCTAGGCAGGATTGAATTTCAATCCAAGCACACTAACTGAAACCCTAATTTTTTTTTTCAAAATAATTTCAACGAAACTCTATCTGTATTATAAATAAACCATTTTACTGTGGACATCTGCGGGGGTGTGGTTTATTTATCTCGTCCTATTAAACTTCTTATAATCTAAAAGAAGAATCTAGGAATACAAAGGACTTAAACGCCAGAACCATAAGAAAATCGATCCACCCATCTGGAACCCGACTAATTTAACCTAAAATCAAACCCGAGTTCGAACAGAATCGGTTTTCTCTAGCTGCGAGAGAGAGAAAATAAAGGGAGAATAGTGCATTCGGGATAAGCCGCAAGTCTCCGCTCCTTGTCATGGTGAGTTATGGCCAAGAATGAATCTCGAGAGTCTATGGAGTGACGGTCGACGAGCCATGATCTAATGTGCACTGCGAGAGCTGTTGATTTTTCAAGAGTATCATCAAAATCCATCTAAGGTATTGGGCCTGTAGTAAAGGGTTCGACGAGGCCCGTTAAAACTGTAAGATGGGCTGGGCCATCTGAAAATTGGTGTCTTGGGCCCAATGGCCCTTCAAATATTCATCAATATGAAATTGTCTAACAAATTGTGGACGCACCACCTGGCATTACTAAATTTTATCTGTTCTAACCAATTCTGAGTTGGACCAACCTCATCCACTATAACGTGAAGTTCTCTCAAAATATCGTTTTTACCATTCACAAAACTCGAGTCAGGTATCTATTATTACCTTAACACTATATTTGGATTGAGAGATTTGGAGGGATTTGGAGGGATAATTTATTCATTCAAATTAATCATTTGGATATTATTATTAGACAGTGATTTAGAGGGATAAAAATATTAATTTGACTATTTTACCCTTCTAATTAGGAAGACCAATCGAACGGGAAAAGGTCGTAAGAGAGGCATAATAATTTCATGATGATCTCAAAACTCGAACAAAATTGTAGTTTTGTGGTGGTCCTAGGAGGCTCAGTGGTTGCGACGTGGTAGTGGTCGAGTAAGGAAAAACAATGTTGTGGTTGTGATTTGGTGATAATCGAGCAGGGGAATACATCTGTGATTATGTAATTATATGATGCAGATTTATAGTGTGCCTAGGTTTTCTTTTAAGAAATTACGATGCATATTTTGTCTAAAAATTTAATATTCCTCCAAATTTCCCAAATTGGAGGAAATAAAAAAGTGAGATTTGGAGGGATTTTGAATCCCTTCTAATAATTTACCCAAATAATGTATTATACTATGTTTCCGAATCCCTCAATCCAAACAAAGTATAAGGGAAGACATCCCTTCTGGTGTCACTTTTTCCTTTCACAAAATACCCTTAATTGAAATTTTACTGGCCCTGTGACACGGGTAAACCTCCATCTTATGTAACAGGGAGATTCCGAATTATCTCGGCCAATCTAACAATATAATTGACTAACAATCCCTAAGCTTTATTTATACTCAACAATTGTTGAATGCTCTACGTGTTATGTTGCACTTCCACTTACACGTATCATGTTCTTGGGATCTCTTGATAGAATACATCATTATCCGAGGGTCGAATCTCATGATCGGTCTTCTAACCTAACGTACATGACTAAGGGTACCCCGAACATGTTACGTCACGTTCACATGTTTGATCCATGGAGAGGAAGTGCACGTGTAAGCCTGGTCTTAATAAGAATTAATCCCCTTTTTTTGGCTTTCAAAGTGTTAAGATGACAGCCGACTTGCAATCTCCCTGAAAGAAAGATTATCTTAATCAATTGCTTATCTAATAAGCAATCATTATATCTGTGACACCCACTTAATCCCAATTGAAAACGATGTCCTAGCTGTACAAACGTCCAGTAATATTGCTACACGTGCCCAATTCATCAGGGCTACTTTGGTCTATTCAGTCTAGTGTGTTTTCCGTAACTTCCTTCGACTTGAAACTGGGAGATTGTATATTCAATTTTTTCAATAATTTTTTTTGTTTATCCTTTATTCTCTATTATTTTTATCACTGTGAATTTTCTTTACAACCGAGAAACAAGTGGCAGCACTTCCAGAAGTGGCACTTCCAGAATTCTAACTGAGAATCATTAGAAACAGTATTCTAACTGAGAATCATTAGTAGCACTTCCAGAAGTGGCAGAACCCCCCAAAGGGACATATTCCTCTTTTGAAGATGCCTGCAACTTTTCTGTTTTCAGAGCTTGATTCATCACAACAATGACTTTCCATGATATAGAACATGCGGATACGCGGTTTTCTGTTGAAAAAGGACCTTTTTTTCTCGCTTTTTCGATGCTATCATGTTCACATACGAGAGATTTGCAAAACCAGAAGGGTATACTTTTCTCGGTCGTTCTTCCGGGTTTCTTCCTCTTTTGTTTATTGGAATTTCCATTACGTCTTTGCTAAGGAATGGATCTCTAACCAAAGCTGAGCAATCCAATTGTGAATATCTAATGAACCGTGTGAAAACAGTATCAGGATGCAAAATTTCTGTCAAAAGTAAAGCTCCCAAGTCGCGCCCACCAGTACACGCAGAAAGCTGCCTTGTCCAGGCTCTACAAGGACCATAAGACAACTGAGGGAGACAGTAAAACAGACTGTATATATAGAAACCCATCTGAGAGGGAGAGTACGACATCAAACCTCAAGGTTTGCCTTCCTGTTCTCTGTTTCGGTTCCAAAGATGGCCGACTCTGAAAAACAGCAGAGCCAAACTCACCCCCCTCCAGGTTTGTTCTCCCCTCTTCCTCTAATTTGATTTTCGATTCTGTCTTGAGACAAAACTCAATTGTCACTGGTCTTCTTGTTTAAGGGTACCCGACCGAGAATCCACCTGCTAAGGGCCGGAAGAAGTGCTTCAGTCGCTCAAAGCCAAAGGGGGAGAGGGGCTTCATTGAAGGATGGTATGATCTATCATCTCATCTCCTTCTTTAACATTTATGAACACACTTGGATTCTTCTTCTCCTCTCTCCCGCTTCTTCTTGAGTTATCATATCCTTAGGATTCTGATACACAGTTGTTTTCGTGATTTTTGTGATGGTGCAGCCTCTTTGCTCTGTGTTGTTGCTGGCTCTGTGAAGAATGCTGCCTCTAAGTGACCAATAAATAGTATGAATTTCATGTTTATGTCGATGGTTTCGGTCTAGATCTCATGAAAAATATCTGTGGTTAGGTACCATAGTAACCTGTGACGCTTGTGTTATTACATATATTTTCAGTTTGTGGTTAGAAATTCAGATAATATATCACCAGCTTCTGCTTCCTTTCTTAATATCCCAACAACTTTTTCCATTCTCTAAATTTCATGGAGGAGTGACCCTTTAATTTACAGTCCACCAGCTTATTCGTGAACTCAAATCACCAAAGCAATCAAGAAGATTATATTCCTTGAAAGTGAACGAATAGCATCAGCATGAGGCACAAATGAATAACTAACCAAAGCAAGGCACTTTCTCAGACAGAAATCGATGATGGAAGCAGCTTATTGAGCTTGTTACCCGAGAGGATCTTGTTGTGGTCCAACTCAATCAATTCCATGTTATATGCATCCACTGGGGAAGTGCTTCCTCGGCCTTTATTGCAGAGCAACAAGCTTGTCAAGATCCTTTGGAACCTGCAGACAACGATGAGACCAGACTTTCATGACATAGAGGCAAGATTTTCCAGGAAACACACTTTGTTCTGAGGCATCCTGTTCTATCTCAGCTCAGCAGAAAGTAGATGTATAATAGTATAACCTTGCAAAGTCGATCATAAGGTGACAGCACTAGCTCAATTTGACCCTGCAAGAAATTGGAATAGGACCCAGAAATTGAACAGCACATCAATCTTAGCGCAGTGTTTGTATGCAGAATACTGATCCCACAGCTACGAACAGACATCATGAGATTTGAGAGGGTGAAAAAATGCACCATCAAGATAAAGGCTGCCTTGGTTAATTCAGCTTTAACTGATTAAGTCGCTATAGTTCGGAGGTTTAAGGCTGATTGAAGCTAATGAAGAACCTTCAGAACATTAAATTTTCGGATTTCATTTTTCATCTTCATAGGGAAGGATCAGATGATTGATTCTTTTGGGGCCAAGCAGTAAACGAAATAGCTTCACTTCTCAAACGCAACTTTACAAAGTTTTTGACACCATCCAGCAAGCCTGGCCTAAAATAAAGCTACAGGACTCCAAGATCATGGAGTAGCATGTCATCGGAATTATAACACACGAGAGTCAGGTGGCACAAGTTTAGCTGCTAGTAAAGAAGGTTCGTCCAGTGCAAATGCCATATTTAAGACGTGTACTCCCTCGATGCCCATCGATCTTCATGCCTACCGAGCGAAAAGGCTGTCATGGGCACCTCAGTCAGGTGGTGCGAGTCCGGCTCGATTCCATAATCAGTGAGAGGTCTATGCTCAAGAACTTCATCATGCTTCTGCACAAACTCAGGAATTTCTACCTCTCCCTTTTTTATATCCTCCCACAGATACTGAAGACGGCTCACATATTTGATTTTCCAATATAAGCTGAAACAAGGCAAAATCAGAAGATGAGAAAGTATATATAATGATGGAACAGGGGAAAAGCAGAGAGATAAAATGTTGAAAATTGTATCCACTGATTAAAATGCTTGATTTCCCAGTGCCCAGAAATGTTTCACTTTAATCCTACAAATGAAGGTACACATTCATTTGATGTCAGTCTTCTTGTACCACTAACACTTCCAATAGGACAGTTGTATTGCACAGGAAGCCAAGGATGAAAAGGTATTAAAATGAAATCAACAGAAAGAATGACCAAGTTTGCAATTCGTGGTTCTTCATCTTTTGTCTCTGTTTAAACTTTCAAGCGTGGCTACACAGTCAAAAGGGTACTTTGACACGCTCTTATGCCCCAAGTAATTTGACTCTATGAAGAATCACAATCCACAAATAACTCTTAACATGTTTTGAATGAAACAATGAGTCAGGAATCAAACACAATTTCCTATAAAATGGGATACTTTTGAATGACAATTCCATTTCCATCCCATTCCCTTTCCTCTTCCCTTTTTAGGTCACATTCACAAAACTCAATCTACAACTACTCAGCATGCCTAGACAATTGTCTAAACTACTTACCCGCCACTAAGGAAAAAACGACCGAGGGTGGCAAATGCGAGCCTGGAACGGATCCCTGGGTGTATAAAGTACACGATTTGGAGCCTGTCTTTAATCACAGAAGGGAGATCCTCATAGATCCACCTCAAAATAGACAAGCCAGGGGAGTTGTCCTCCTTCTGGACAGTAGAATGCATATAAACAATAGAAAACGGTCCCTCAGGAAGCTCACTGCATATCTTGTGGAAAACATACTTCTTGAGGCGCTCCCCGCTAACGACTGGAGCTGTAAGCCACCAAATATAAACTTTCGCTTTTGAGTATATATTTGCTATAAAATTCATTCGCCAATCACCTAATATGTGAGTCAAGTCCATGAAAGCTTACAGGGAACAAAATTGACTCTTTATGATATGCACGATTCAGTACGAAGAAGTCTATGCAAAAGTTTGAGCGAGCTTGTCCCATCATGAATTCGCTTGCTCAATCTACTAATTCTCTTAACAACTGACTTAACCAGGTGATACAAGAAAAACTATAGCATCAACAATACGTAAAGTTGTGCCTATCCACAATCATTAAAAATTCCATCTGTCAATCAAATTTCATAGAAAATTCCAACAAATATGCCACAGTGAACTAGCTACTACCTTTTTTCATGCTCACAAGCCCCAAATCGCAAACCTCGGAAGATTTCCGATTACAATTGCTTGCGGAAGTTGTGATTTATTTTGGGGAATGAAATAGTATGCGTTCGAACATCGACTGTCCTATCTCCTCATCAAGTGAACAAAGTCTGTTCACGAAAGAGCCCAGCTTTGTGCTCTTTCTGCTTCACCCCCAAAAAAAAGGAGCCAAAAGCACAAACTTTCGGTAGAAAAAAAGGAAATTTTGGCGAAATAAATAGCGCAAATTGATTTCTAAAACGAAGGATTACCAGGGAAGTATTTCCCGACAACACGGAAGATGCGGCTGCCGGCTCGGTCAGTCCCTTGGAGACGAAAGAACTGCAGGAATTCAAGGTCGGAGAAGTCTTCGTCTGGATAGAGGTAATGAGAGCAATCGTGCCAATCATCTGCTTCTTCTTCTATCTCCACCACTTCCGATTGTGATTCCTCTCTCTGCTGGCTCGATAGAAAGGGACGGGCGTCGATGCCCAGATCCGATGCCAGCACGAAGACCGAGAAATCATCAGATGACGGAGAAGAAGAGCTCGCCATCTCTCTCTCTCTCTCTCTCTGTCTCCCGCGGGCAGAGAAGGTGGACTCCAAAAAGTTCCCCTTTTCCTTCCCCGGAATGCTTTTGCCCTTATCTTTCCCCTTTCTTCTGGGTTCTGTCGTTTCTTACGTTTTAGAATAGCATGCAATAAACTAGTTTCAGGCAGACTCCATGGTGCTTCCAGGCTGTATAATATTCTGTTCTCTAGAGAGTGATCACTGCTTATTAATAACATATAATAGATTAGTTTCAAATTTTTTTTTATTTGCACCACGCAGTATCCCCGAATCAGCTGAATCACATCTCGAGACTAATCTACAATTAGGCCGGGATCCCTGAGAAAATTCTCGTCGACCCTTTCAATCTGGAATTCGATCCTGATATCATCCATTTGGGAGCCCAGTGAGGGAACTATCAGGCCAACCCCAAGTTGGTGATTAGTTTCAGATTTCACTCTTCAGAATCGGTATCTTAAGATTAATAGTGGCCTCATGCTTTATAATAATATACTATTTCATAAATCAGTCAATTATTACGATGATGGACACCATCAATATATTAAAAACTCAGTTGTTTCTTTTCCTCGTTGCTGACTCCATTTACTTTTTTATATTTACAAGAAAGGGGAAACTCAATTCCCCAACTTCCAAGTGTAATTACAATCTTATCCGCACATAGAAGTGACGCAGAGTCGGTTGTCATTTGTAATCCTCCAGCTCGAAGGTCGTTTACTGGTGGAAAGCCGCTCGTGGAGTTGATTGAGCGATGGTCTAGGAGCCCCGGTTGATCCATCAGAGGAGTTGGTCTTTGATGCAGGTCGGGTTCGAATACTCTATTTAATCGTTTAATGAAGGGTAATATTGATTAAATTACAATAAATCAGTAAATCTAAATAATTGTGACAATTTATTGTTAAATAGAGCGCCTTGTCCACGAAAGAATGACATCCATAGAAACGCCTCCAAGGGACAGCCCAACTAGTAAGATGACACTAAACAGTACGCTAGCAAACGGATTCGAACCTCTAGGAGGACGGTATCTGGGGATTAATGACGGGTCACAGGTCGTACAATACACCGTCCGGTGGATTAGTCGGGAATCGTTGTCGCTCCGGTAGCCGGCCCGGACACCACCGATATCCAAAAAAAAAAAAAGACATCCACAGAACTGCTACTGTTGAGAGAGCAATATGAGGATGACATAGTGATTTTCACACCATATCTTAAAATGGGTAATTTTATAATCAATTTTTAGTTTGGGAGGATTAACATGAATTTTTTAAAAAATTTTAACTCGACTGTAAATTAATATCAAAATATACTTTAATTGGTTTGGAGATAAAGTACCATAGAAAAACCTGTTGAGCGAGAAAATGATGGTGGTGTTTTTCTTCTTCATGTCTTTCCTGAATTTCTGTAATATCTTCTCAATAATCGGACAGACCCATCTCTGTTTGTCGTGGGGGTGAGCGGACCACACACGCTTTACCTCTGCAATTCGAACTCCGCTTGTGCCCCCGCAACTCAGCCTGCCAGAGGGCAATGGCTTCCCTTCTTCGTACTGCGTTCTGGTACGTCATGATTCTCGGCTCTTCTCTGAGATTTACTCAAGATCTCGGGTTCTTCGTCTTGTTTTCTTGCTTTCCTTGAACCCGCACATCTTGGTTTGCTGAGTTTTCGTGCTGGATTCGTTCACCTTCAGTTCTGTAGCAGTTGTGATTCTTTTCCGCGAATTTTGAGAAAACAAGCATTCAAGAACTGATTCTTGTTGAACCAAAATGAAAAACACAATCTCGTGTGTTGACCCTAGATTTGGTTTTTTGCAGATACTTGAAGCAATCACAGTGCATAATTCGATGGATACTCTCCTCCAAACTCATAACAAACTCGGCTTCTTGCAACCCCTCAATGGATTCTCTGAGAAAGCTGGCATTTTGAGCTCCCCCAGGCTTCCATCTCAACAATACATCGGATTCAACCTGAAGAGGTATCAACTGAGGAGGGCTAAGCAACATGGCTGCTGCATCAAGGCTGGCAGCGGTGCTCTTCTTGAGCTCGTTCCCGAAACCAAGCAGGAAAATCTCGATTTTGAGCTGCCCATGTACGACCCATCCAAGAACCTCGTGGTGGACCTCGCGGTCGTGGGAGGTGGACCGGCAGGGCTTGCAGTGGCCCAGCAAGTATCGGAGGCAGGTCTGTCGGTTTGCTCAATTGACCCATCTCCAAAACTGATTTGGCCCAATAATTATGGCGTTTGGGTGGATGAATTCGAAGCCATGGACATGCTAGACTGCCTGGACACCACATGGTCTGGGGCAGTGGTGTTTATCAATGACAATTCCAAGAAGAACCTCGGTAGGCCTTACGGTAGGGTCAATCGGAAACAGCTAAAGTCGAAGATGCTCCAGAAGTGCATAGCAAACGGGGTTAAGTTCCATCAAGCTAAGGTTATCAAAGTCATCCATGAAGAGTCCAAATCTCTTCTGATATGCAGTGATGGTGTCACGATTCAGGCGTCGGTTATTCTGGATGCTACTGGCTTTGCTCGGTGCCTAGTTCAGTATGATAAGCCCTATAACCCAGGTTACCAGGTCGCCTATGGAATTTTAGCTGAGGTCGAAGAACACCCTTTTGATGTGGATAAGATGGTCTTCATGGACTGGAGGGACTCTCATCTAAATGACAACAAGGAATTGAAAGAGAGAAACGAGAAGATTCCAACCTTTCTGTATGCCATGCCTTTCTCTTCTAATCGCATATTTCTCGAGGAGACCTCTCTTGTTGCAAGACCTGGTCTCTCCATGAAGGATATTCAGGAGAGAATGGTGGCGAGACTAAAACACTTGGGGATTAAGGTGAAGGCCATTGAAGAAGATGAGCATTGTGTTATTCCTATGGGTGGGCCGCTCCCTGTTCTTCCTCAGAGGGTCATCGGTGTCGGTGGCACTGCAGGAATGGTGCACCCTTCAACTGGGTATATGGTAGCAAGAACCCTAGCTGCAGCTCCAATTGTTGCAAAGTCCATTGTAAGCTATCTCGGTACAGATAAAAGCCTTGTGGGGAATGAATTGTCTGCTAAAGTCTGGGGAGATCTATGGCCCATTGAAAGGAGAAGGCAGAGAGAGTTCTTCTGTTTCGGAATGGACATCCTGCTCAAGCTTGATCTACCAGGCACGAGAAGATTCTTTGATGCCTTCTTCGATCTGGAACCCCATTACTGGCACGGGTTCCTATCATCCCGGCTGTTTCTCCCTGAGCTTATATTCTTTGGGCTGTCATTGTTCTCGCATGCCTCCAATACCTCAAGGATCGAGATCATGGCAAAGGGGACTTTACCTCTGGTGAACATGATCGGAAACTTGGTGCAGGACAGAGATTCTTGAGAAGGCTCAGAAGACTCGGCCATTCATTGACAGCTCTACTTCAGGTAATTGTTAATACAAATACAAAAGAACTAGCTGCCCATGTTATCGCTTGCCTTAGACAGTACACGATTCCTTTTGTTCTAACCTTCCAAGTATCTCCACATCATATTGCATATCGGTAAGTTCGATTTTCATGCGTGATGCAAAACCGAATCATGTATCATTTGATTCCAAACACGAATTAGGAGAATTCACTTGGCTCTGCAGTATAACTTGATTCCAACTGCGGTGCAAAAAGGCACTTAGTTGACCCTCTATGGGTAGAGCTGAGAGATTCACTAGGCATCACAGTTGTTCCCAACCCTGCTCGTCCCATGCTGTCTTCTCGACAACCTGAATCTCTTGACGATTCTTAGTTGAGCTTGTTGACAGTTGAGGTTTGGTCAAGCCAAAGGAAAGTTATTTCAGTAAACGAAGAGCATGTACTTCTTGTATGATGATAGGCTATCACCAGAAATCACGGTAGAAAGCACCCATGCTGCATGCAAACCACATTGTCTTCTCCAGTGACAAGGTAAGGGAACCGCTACAACAATGCTCTTTTATCTTCTTTCGACGTCACAAGTGAAGCCTAAATCTGTGCCGGAAGGAACTCAAGGCTGCCCTCGAAGAACTCGGCTCTAAGCGTGGCCAATAAGAGAGCAGAAAGGGGCAAATTAGTTACAGACTGCAGAGGAGATGTTAGATTTGCTTGGATTCTACCCCCTGAAAACAATAACAAAAGGTTATTGTTGTCCAGCCCACAAGGGGTAGCTCAGGTGGTCGGGCTTTGGGACCTCTTGAATTTGAATCCCTAGAGGTGCATTTCCTTGTGGGTGGGGCTTTATAGCTCTTTTGAGCCCGTCAGATTTGCCCTACTTTACCCGGCACAAGTGATTTGCAAGCTATTACGTGTGCCCTGAGAACAAGGTGTCGCAATCCTCACTAGTCCGGTCCGGAAGGCGACCGGATACCTCAGTTATCAAATAATAATAATATAGGTAATTGTTGTCCAGCTGAACTATTACTCTTGGTTTCCCCTCAGTTTATTCCATGGCTGCACGAGAAGCAACTGGGTTGAATGACGAGAGGAACCTTTCGCGGTGCTAATGCATTAAGGGATTGAAGAAACTAATTAGCCTCTTTTGATTAACTTAGTCATAATGTTCGAAGTTTCTGGGATTCCATTGATCAATCGGCCAATGTCGTGACCATGCATCATCAATTGATCCGTGCAGTGCTGAGTTTCAGAGCTGACAGAGAATCTGGATCTTATTCCATGCTGTTTATAGAGGCAATGAACTTAAACATTGCAACCTCTGCAATATCGAACAAAAGAATTTCTCAGACAATAAAAGGAAGCCAAGAAGATTGGCAAAGCCCATGCCAGCATGCCATCTGCAGGCCGCTAGGCTACAGGTTTACTGGAAGACCCTATTCGGATTTCTGTCAGAATTGAGGATGTTAATGATCTTATTTATGACTCAGACAATGCCCCCAGCACAGGGCCCTTATATTTGCGAGGGACCTCTTGTCTTGTCCATGTTCCATAAGAAGTCTCTCATTCATCGGTGTGTTCAGAGTTCAGTTCTCTCTTCTGAATTTGGTTTCCACAACAGATCTTTCAAATAATGATATGTGCGCTTCACAGTAAGGATTTCATTACTAATTAATAATCATATTGATCCAAAAGAACAAAAGAGAATATGAGTCGTTTGAACATCTTATTTTGGAGTTCCCATCTGATCATCCTTCCTCTAGTAAGAACTCGCATAACAAAGTTCACTGCACAAAAGGTATCAGTAACAGAGACAACCACTGACGTAATGAAAAAATCCTACCAACATGTACAATTTCAGCAGGAAATGAACATAAGCTGGAACTTGGATTGCAAGATTAAAATATTTACAAGACATTCTACTGTTGTGAAAACCAAAATGGCCAATCAGGGCCCGGTAAGTTTTGCCCAACAAAGACCACCAGAAACTGAGAGAACTCGGGCAATCTTTGTCATCAAAACCTTTCTTCAAATGAACTGCACAAGCAACATGACAGTACAAGAGTTACCAAAAATAAATAAATAAGGGACGATAGTTTTCACCCTGCATAACATCACATTTATTTGCTCGTCAGGCAATGGTGCCGTTAAGCAGGGTGAGAAGCAACCACAATTACCCAAAATGATCAAGAGGCATAATGCACCACATACCACTAAAAACAATCTATTTTCCGCCAAAATCTTCATAGCACAGCCCTTCAGCTACGGGGTCTAACCTTCTATTTTCTCCTGTCAATTCAGAAAAATTACATACCTCAGGAAAATCATCAGTAAATACTGAACTACAGCAATATGGCTACAAGAATGCCTGCAGGCTATCCTCTCACCTTGCTCTCCTCTTTCGTGAGCATTGAGGAAATTTTCTGCATCTGTTGCCAAGAAAGGTGATCTTGCATAGCTATCCAATATATCTGAAAAAAAATTACAACGAGAAAGGTTTATCCATACTTTGATTTGACATGTCAAGCATCAGGTCCCAACTCTCCAGAGCCATCAAGAGATTTAACTGACGTTAAGTTATACTTTATTTCCTTGAAGGTCAGATAAGAGGAAAGAACACGGTGCAAGTGACTTCATTAATCTCACTCTACTAAGAGAAAACTTGTTCAACAAACAGCTGGCAAATTAAGGAGGTAGAGCATCACAGAAGACAAATTCCAAATACAAGAGAGAATCACAAACCGGAACTTTGAGAGAAATCAGCAGTAAGATCAGATAGACTGAAATTTCGAGGAATCTGGCCCAGAATCCCAAATGAGGGATTGTCCGCATCCAAGAGCGGTTCATTCAGGGGTTGTGAGGTGGACCCAACACTGCTGAAAGATGCAACAGATGCATCTCCTATGGTAGAACGTGCTCCCATGACATTACTCTCAGAACTAAACACATAAGGGAAAGCTCTGGAATAGCCAGTTTCAGTCTTTATTATTCCTCCATTGACTGCTTGTATGAGAGCCCTGTTTGAGTTTTCACTAGACATCATATTTGGTGGAGCATCAATCCTATTAACATGAGCAGACATATCCACAACAGGATGGATACTTGTGTGCAAGGATGACCCGCCATTAACAAATGCATTAGTTAAACTGGGGCCTGCTGGGTGCTGAATCTTTTCTGGTTTCACTGCCAAGCCAGATTGCCCTGGATAACATGCTGAATTCTGGGGCACTGTTTAACAAAACAGAACTAGTAAACATTGAATTTCGCTCAAAACTGATGTAGGCCGCATTTATAAAAAAATTTAATGCACTAGGGGGCCTGAACAAAGATCTATGAGATCTTACATTGCGGAATATGAGTTCCATTGCTAGAGGATAGAGGAGCAACTCCGCTGGGATACACCTGGTGCATCAACTGTACCTGCTGCTCCAGCAGCTTGTTGAATTCAATTATCTGGTGTTTTAACATCAACCTCAAGTAATATCCCTTGAAAAATTCCCTGTTCTCCTCCTCCAGCTTCTGCCAAACTGCAAGGATCCAAATTATGTAAAACCAGAACAGACTCTGACAGGTTGGGACAACTCGGTAAAGACAAGAGACATTTTATAATGTGTTTCATTGGGAGCTGGCAAGAATATCCTTCCAATTCATGACAAAAGGAGTGGATAATTTACCAAGTTCTGTGAAACCTGGGTCTATTTTTGCCTCAACAAGTAAAGTCTCCACAACTTCCTTCTGATTCATGTACAGTTGAAGACATCTTTCTATAAGATTTTGTACCTGAAAGAGTTGAATAGCCAACATTGATAAGTATGGACCATACAGAAAATGGTGACAATAATGATTTTTCTGATATAAATAACTCCTGTAGAAATTTAAAGGAGTGCACCAAATAACAAAGCATCTTACCAACTGAATATCCTGACGAGAAACCCTTCTAACTGTTCCACTTGACATCATTTAGGTTTCACCCACTATCGCCAGAAACAAAACTGATGGCTCCAATGCTAAATGGAATGATCAGATGGATTGACAGCACAGAAAAATCCCATCGCTCTGTTCAGCTCCTCCGTTTGGTAAAACTTCTAATGAATTAAGGACATAAACCTCCCAAAATTTAGAAGATAAGTTACAGAAAAACACAAGCAGTTGATAACTAATAAATTACTAAAAATAATTAAATAATAGCAAATTTAAAAAAAATGATAATTACGCCTGCTAGTATTAGTTTACAGCGGTCTCAACAAATTTATCTTGACTGAAATAAGATAGACCTTCCAGATTAACACTAAACCTTAAGCCACTAGTTAATGAGGGCTGCAGCAAACACGTCTATTTTGTACATATCTGGGATTACCAAACCGTCAAGCCTACCAGAAATGATGCTACAATTTTGAAAAAGAAAGCCTTAGCTTGAAAGTTGAGCAGATGATTACGCCCCACAAAAATATACCCGTATCAAAGTATCCAAGACTTGGTTATGTTCATCTCAACACAGCCGCTACTTCAACAGCTCTACCAAGTCAAATCCAGATAATACTATTAATTAAAAAAAAAAAAAAACTTTCCCGCACTTAAAAGATTATCTGACCCTCGCTATCAAAAAGACGCAGAAAATTTATTCCTTTTTCAGTCTTTCACCTCCAGAAGAGCTGAAGACGTGAGCTAGGGTTTGATAAAACAAGTGAATTCTGTGCGATCCTAGCGCAGAAGTGCGGGATCACCAGAAGCTAAGCCTGGAATCAACCAAGAACCAACTCAAAAATGGAAAATCAATATGAACAGATATCACACCAGAGCCCAAACACAGCAAAAGGATCATTCAGGGGAGTACGTTCTCGACGACAAGAGACGATCAGATAATCCCCAGAACGAGACGAGTTGAGGGAATCGAGCTCGAACAGAGAGGGCTCGCCAGGAGAATTTCCAGAGAATCCACGGAGGTAATATAGGGTTCCGGTTGGATTTGATTCGCCTTTCGATATTAGGATCGGTATGTTGGTTGTCGTCGTTGCTGCTGTTTTTCCTCTTTTTTATTTTTGTTCTTGTTAATAATTTATTGAACCGATCAGAAGACAGAAGGTAAAAACTGGGGGAATTGGAGATTGGGATCGTGCCACGTGGCTGCTAGCGGGGCAGGTGGGACCCGCAATCGGGTCAGTTGCAGTGGGTGTGGTGGGAGATCCGGTGGACTGAGATTGATTAGGACCCTCTTAGGCCTTCTAATCCTTTTGATTGGTCCATTTAGTCAAGTCAACTATATTCTGCATGCAGAGAAGGTCAGCCTCCGAGAGACGGACTCGTTCACGTCGAGTTTAGGATTCGACTTAATAATAGGTCTCATGTCGTCTGATATACTATTTAGTGAATTAGTCAATTACGGCAGTGCTGGATATCATCGATGTCCAAAAAATATGTAAAGAAAGTCACTATTACACATGTATCACACAATAATAATAATAATAATGTATATATAAAAGCTAAAAATGACCTCAAACTACCTAGGGAAACATTCCATAGCATTGAGGCTGTACGGACAACTTAAATTATGATTTTTTTTTTTGGTTTCCCACCCGGTATCCGGTACCCGAAGGCTGGCCGACTAATCCGGATTCGGGGTACTGTCGGGCGATTTCCCGGGGACCCCTCCCAAGAAGGTCTGCTGCGTTCACAGGTGCTCGAACCGGGCACCTCTGCTTAAGCGACACAAGTTCCTTCCACTTGCACCAACTTTCGTTGGTGAATTATGAAATATTCTTCTTTATCTCTGTTAGAATTAATTTTGCCCCAAGCTTTCACTTGATTCTGGGGACGAGTACGTGAAATTTAGTCCGAGCACATTTCAACCAAAAGGGGGCAAAAGGAGCGAGAGATAGGATATGGCGAATTGATTCAAGTGATTTGGTACTTGATTCCTTTAAGTAAAAATCTCGAATTCGATAAAAGTAAATTAGTTAATATGGTAAAATATCTCTTCCCCTTAAGCAAACTCTCGGGGTTCGAGTTTTGTGAATGAAGAAAATTCATATTGGGAGAGTTTTATCCTCTAATAGGTCTTCCTGACTCGAACTAGATTAGTTAGAGTCCATTAGACTTCTGGATACTGATGGTTCAGATCGAAAAAATTTTAAGTTCGGTTCTTTGTTAATGAGAGGAAAGAATTTCATTATTGATCAGTCAAAATTCCTAATGGGCTTGGACAGAGGCCCAACTTTGAGCCCATTAAAGCCCACTGACGAGCTTGGGGTCTGAAGCTGCCCGTATTTTTGGGATAATTGCTCTTTCCTCCCCTAAACTATGAACAAAGAAACCTTTTGTCCCCAAACTCTTCTTCTTCTTCTTCTTTTTTTTTTTTGGGAAAATACTTGGCCACCTCAACTTAGTTGGAGGGGCAAACATCTCTCTCACCACAGTTCTCGGGCAGAGACTTGAACTTCTGAGATCATACAACCCCTCAGAGGTACCAATGTCTCAAATCCTATATGAAACAGCTGGAAGAAAGAGGGAGACAGAAAGATGGCTCGGTCTAGTAATGTTTCCCCCGATCTGGAACTAAAATCTTGAATTTGATTCAGTGTGATTCTTTCCTTTATTCCCATTGCTCTTCCATTCCTCTTCGGGTCGGGCTTCTTCTGCAACTGGAAAAATGGAGGGAAAAAAGGGACACGCAAGAAAGATTAAAATGAAAATCAAATTTTTGTGATTAGGAAAGAATTATCTAATGAAAGATTAATCATCGGACCTCAGATTACAGTGGCTACTCCACTGTATCTGGGTCTAGTTCTGTCAGGTGAAAGGCCTTCTTCCATGGCTTTCCTCTTGGTGCTGTTACTGTTGGTACTTTGCTGCTGTGCCTGGTGATTATTTTGCTGTTGAATCTCAGTTTCTTCTTCTTCTTCTTCCCGATCCTCCTGTCTCTCTTGCTTCTTATGAGTAAATTTGGTCCTCATCATATGGGGTCTAAGCCTTTTCAAATCAGACAACTGGACTGGCTTCAAGAAGAACTCTTCAGCCCCTTCTTCCAAGCATCTGTTCTTTGCCAGAGAGATCAAGAACCCAGAATTAGCAAAATTCAACCCCTCATCACAACTCAAATTCCTATAAATAGTATTTGCTTCCTTGTCTCTAAAGCAATTTTTCACCTGCTGATTCTTGAAGGGACATTCTCCGACGACATGATAACCACTGGTATGTTCCTTAGAGATGAAGACTCCTGCAAAAATCAGAGAGATTCCTATTCATTTCTCACAAATCTGCGGATTCTATGCTGTAACTGTACGTCAATTTGGGAGCTGCAAGGAGGCCATCCAATCAATCTAAGCAGAGGCCTTTCCTTACACTGCAAAGGCATAAATTTTCCAGGAAAGGAAACTGACCCAACTGGGAAGGACAGAGCAAATGATCTGTCCCTACCTTGATTTTCTTCAGCAAGTCGTAGCCTGTCATTCCGGGCATGCAGTAGTCTGTAATGATTAGATTGACCTCAACTTCCTGTCAATTCGACAGGAAAAATCAGGACCCAGAAAGAGAAAAATGAAATCTTTTGAAGATGGAGCTGTAGAAACCTGTGCTGTGGGTACCTGGTGGTTGACTGGGGAGACAGAACGGGATCTGAGCTGCACTGTTCTTCTTCCTCGTGAAATCCGAGGAATTCCAGGGCTTTGCTGCCGGAATCGACCGTCGTCACTGCACGTTTTTCCGGGGACGAAATAACATCAGCGACAAGCTCCATTGCAATAACAAGAAACAGCTAGTCCTAAACCAGACCGTACCTTGATAGGAAGAGGTCTTGAGGAGCTTCTCGATGAGCTTCCGGTCTATGAGGCTGTCGTCCACGGCCAAGACATGGAACTTAGACTCCACCTCCATGGCCATTTCAAGAAATCTCCGAGGCCTCGAAAGGATCGATTCTTTGAGGGGAGAGGGAGCGGCCGTCGCTATCGTTCGGGTTGAATTTGGCTCTAGGAGGCAGAGGCGGAGGTGGTGGAGGAGGCGGATGGGATTTGTATGGAACTGACTTAAGATACCCGACAAAATCTGACCCAACAGAGCAAGGATCCGACCAGATTTCGTTTTCTCATTTCCCCCTCCCGCCCACCTCCCTAAATCTTCCGGAACGAGCTTCACCAGAAGCTGATATTTGAATTAGAGAGCAAGCAATTGGGACAAGAACAGAAGCGCCGAGGGAATGATTGTAATAAAGAAATGGAGTGATGGATCATTTGAGAGAGAGTGTGACGGAGGGAAGTGTGATCAATCTAACGTTAGCTTAGTAGCTCTCCCGCTATATGTCTAAACATATGATTTCATGATTAATTTTTTAAGTTGAGAGGATGGTAAATTTTTTTCAGATACTGTTTTGGTTACTGCATGGTATAAATAAAAAAAAGATTGAGGTCCGGCAAAATCCTTGTAAGAGATGTGGGTGATGTCAGCATCTCCTGGCTTTGGTAAGAGAGAGTCCACGTGGCGCTCGCCGATCTTGTGGCTAGTATAGGCGGAGAATAAAGAAACTAACAACTTACTTAAAATGAGATCTCGATTTTGGGATTGGATTCATAAATAGAAAAAACATTAATATTTCAGAAAATTTAGCTTTTAAAGTTTCAAGTTTAATCATGCTCGAATTTAAATGATTCCAATTTTATAAAATTTTTAAATTCTATATCTTGTACGAGAGTTATAGATAAATCTTACTTTTTGATTTGTTTTACGTAAGGAAATTATTAGAGGACGCCAGTGATACGAAGGCAGCATGCCATGTTGGCCCTCGAAGGCCAGACCGTACCAGAGAAATTTTATGGTCATTCCAGTAATGTCCCGAACAGGTACAATACTTTGTATCTAGGAATCCTAGTTATGTTGATAACGCGAGTTGATTTTGGAATATGAAATGAATGAATGCTTCCTCTCACATGCCCGTGGATTGATGAAATTTGAAGCGATTTGCTATTGATTGCTTATCAGAAGATCCCTTCGTCCATACTTTGAAAATAATGGCAAGCGTCGTCAGGTATGAGAAAAAAGGTAAATGGGAATCGAGATTGTCCGTTGAAACACATCATGGGAGAACATTCTACCCTTTTCTATTCTTCTTCCTTACGAAAAAGCCTTCGGTGCAGCCGTTTGTACTACGTAAGTGATGCTGACGTTACATATCCATCAAATCATGACTTGATATGTAATTAATAAATATACAGTTATAATTATTAAAATTTAAAAAATCATAAATAAATAATGAATTCTAATTTAAAAGATAATAAAATAATAGAAACATGATAAGTAATAAATTTTAATTAAATAAATACATAAATAATAAATTTTAATTAAACTGCGTTGTATGACTATTCTACGGAAGAATTTCCCCTTTTTCACCGTTAGGAGTAGATTTTCCAAAGCGGGGCCCACCACGGAACAAGTAGTCCGGCCGGCACCGTTGTCTTGGATCGACTGGGCAAAGATTCCCCGACACCACTTTTATTGAATCAGTGTACGACGTCGTCACGCCCGATCCGAGTCCCCCCCGGGACTGGACTCCCGCAATCGTGACGTGAGACTTTGCCAGGCAGAAAGAGGCTGGTCTCGCGGGGCCACGTCAGAACGCCCGCATGCCCACGTGATGGATCATGGATGTGCTCCCCTGCGGTCGGCTCTACATCCTTATGATTAGTCTCCTCCGAGATTGGTCTGCCGTATCAATCCATCCATCCTTTTAATTTCCCATGTAATAAAGTTACTGAAAAATTAAAATTCTTTTAATTTATAATTCTCTTTGTTCATGAATTTTGAATTTAAAATCCATAAATCAATTAAAAAAAGGTATTTTCATTTTTTTAATCAAGCTACCCATGAAAGTGAAGACCGAGCATAAATATCAATATGACTTCATTTAAGTGGTTCAATACACAGTTCTCTTAAGTAAAAGTTTAGGATTCGAGTTTTTGTAAATAAAAAAACTTAAGTTTGAAGAGTTTTTATTCTTCAGCGTGTCAAACTAACTTGAAACTGAATTAGTAAGTGAACTACAAGAGTTCTAGGTATTAGCAGTACAGGGGAAAAAGGGACCAAGCGTGGGCCATTTTCTTTGCCAGAAGCACTGGGCTGATTGGAATCCAATTTCATATCAAAATCCACGAGACAACCGAACTGATCACCTTTTTGTCGATGGGCCAGAAATTGAGCCGGAGTAGCCCATAGTTGAGCCCATGAAACATTCCCGGTCTGCCAGCCGGTCTCTGTACTAAACCGACCTCCGGTCCAGGAGCCCGGTTGTCCCTATAACCATAGACTAAAGGGAGGGAACCCCTAATCAAAACCCAACCCTGCCTCAACTGCTGCACCGACGAAGAGGCGGCGCCACCACTGGGAAGTTGTCACTTGCTCCCGCGCCTCTCCCTGTTTTCTATATGAACACGGGCAGGTTACGGATACACAGTCGAGCTTAGTTGTGTCGGGGGATTTGGATATTGCCCGAGAGGAAGCAGAAGCATGGCGTACCAGGGAGGAGACTTGAAGTCCACCTCCATTAATGGAGTCAAGATGTACTCTGTTTCGTCCCAGCACCGCTCTCTTGCCACATGGCTCCCTCCGAAGAAGCTCAGAGCTCTCCGCAAGGACAAGAGTATGCATGCCGCTGTCCCAACTCGCTTCATCTTCTCTTGGTTTTTATCCCGTTTCCTTTTTTTTCCCCCTTTTTTACGTTTCAGTAATAGTGGCTCGGTCTCTAGCGTAGTGCCCTGCCTAGTTGATAATGATGTTTGATGAGCAGGAGAAAATTGGTCTTAAGCATGTTATGTGAGGTATAGATTGCCAAGCAATCATAGAACAGTGTTTTGGTGTTCGTAGGAGAAAGATGTTGCTTTAGTTTGATCAGCGTCAGAACTTGGATGGTCTATATGGAGATTTTAACTTGGTCAGAACAGAGAGATTTGAGAGGAAAAACTAGATAAATTATACCTAGTCATGCTTAGTGGAGCTGAACCCATAACAATGAATTCAGCTGATCCGTTTCCCTTATAATCTACAATTGAGATTGCGCTGAGGATTTCTGTGCCACGCTTCATAGGCACTCAACAGGTATAAACCAGTGGTGGTGATTTTTCATCGTGGTTTATTATGAGAACGTCTCTGCTGCACCACATCTCAACTATTAATTTTCAATCATGTAACCATGATGAACACCTGGGTCGGTCACTTAGTGAGCTGACCCTTTTCCTCTGAGTGGGGAATCGTGATATGCTAAGATATATTGCTATTATTCTGAGCAGATTATATGCAAAGAGTGGAGTTGATCCAGGACTTGAGGTTTGAGACCGCTACTACAAAAATCAAAGCCACTCCTGATGGAGAATTCCTCATTGCATCAGGTCTCATTATCAATATGATTGAAAGATAGACTGCAAAATTATTGCTTGCTTATAATCTAAATCTGTGATGGTCTTGGTGTCAGTAAGTAAAAGCATGGTCACTGAACTTGAAATTCGGTTCTATGCTGTTGTTATACAGGTATATATCCCCCTCAAGTCAAAGTATATGAGCTAAGGGAACTTGCATTGAAGTTTGAAAGACATTTGGATTCAGAGATTGTCAATTTTCAGGTTCTTTCTCTGCATGTAATTAATAATTTTTTGTTAGTATCAATGCAGTAAGCATACATTTGATGTGGCAATTGGATCGTAAACTTGGATCTTGATTTAGTTAGGTGAACACCTGCATGTACAAATGTATATATAAGTTGAGGGAAGGGGTTTCTGATTAAAGTTCTTGTCACCTTCGTTTGCAATCTTTCATGCTTTCTACTGTAGTGATTTTTTGTTTTGTCTTCATTAATAGGTTTTGGCTGATGACTATTCAAAGCTAGCATTTCTCTGTGCCGATCGTTCTGTGTCCTTACATGCAAAATATGGAAAACACTACAGTTTACGAATTCCAAGGTATTTATTTATTGCTTTACTAGTTTGCATGCAAAAGTGGGTTTCCCTTGATTTGATTCTTTCATAATTGGAGCAGGATCGCCTTAGTAGCATTTCTTTTCATTTGGAAAAGCATCATATTGCTTTTGCACCTTTTATATGTTTCAAAAATGGTAGCGCATGAGGGCTGTATCTCGCTCAAAGCAGTGGTGTCTTCTGTTACTCTTTCATAGTTGGCAATGAAGAGTTTATTTTGTCGTATTCCTTGAATCGCTAAATATGGTTGAAGTGGAAAGAGCAAAAAATAGTGACTTCTCATCATGTGTAGCGGAGGATCCATCTTCAATCCATTAATTTCTAACTTAATTGTTGTTGGGTTGTTTTTGTTGTGCGGCCTTCCTTCTATTTTAAAACAGATTATTAAGCTATCTCTGGGAATATGAATGTAATTATTCTGTTTCATTGAAAGTGTCACTTAACATTAATGCTGTTTCACATGGGATCTTTGAAATATATGCATTTGATAATCCATGCTTAGGTTTGTCATTTCCATTAATCTTAAAAGCTGTCATTCAAGTTCTGTGTACGGTTGCATGATTTCAGGATGGGTAGGGACATTGAATATGATTGTTGGACTTGTGACTTGCTTTGTGCTGCCTCTTCTCCTGATTTGTACAGGATTAATTTAGAACAGGTAATATTATTTTTAATGAAATATTTAATCATAACAAATATGATCGCCCAAGTATGTTTCCTTGACAGGAAAAATGGACTCTGTCTCTTGTGCAGGGTCGTTTCTTGTCACCCCTGAGCACTCATTCCCCTGGACTAAATGTGGTAGCCCGAAGGTTATCATCAGTTTGCTGTTTTTACAGCTTTCATTTGCCTTCTATCTCCAAGTAATGTATCTTTGACCTCTTCAAATGATGTACGTATGAGTGACCATGTTTTTCTATATTTTTCAGCAAGCTTCATGGACTTGTGGCTTGTGGTGGTGAGGATGGTGCACTGGAATGTTTTGACATGAGATCCAGATCTTCAGTTGGTAGAATCAATGCTGTTGCACCTTCGGGAGACATCGACCAGGTATTCTTGATGCTTGTCACGTGATCTATTTCTTTATTAGAAGCTTTTTCTTCCTTGAATACTTGGCGAGTCCATTCCAATTGTGCATGATCCTGAGAAAAGAAAGTATTAATTCCATTTTATTTCTTGCTTTACCTGATGCATGCAGATGTTATTATTGCTTAAGCATATAAATTCTCATGAACTATACTCCTCCTTTGCCTTATCGAAGAAATATGTTGAAATATAAGAATGTGCCCCACGAGCAACCGGCTTCATGCATATCTGTAGATTCAAAAGGATGACATGTTTATATTACTTGGATTCCTTTGACGAGACTGGGTACCTTATAGTAGTGCTTGGCTTGTAGGAGGTGAGTGCCATAGAATTTGATGGAGATGGTGGCTTTATGATGGCTGTTGGAAGTACTGGAGGAAAGGTACGTTGCTTTGTAATCCTCCGTGCATTTTGAGAAAGGCTGCATCAGCATCTCTTTTTCCATATTTTTGGAGCTGCTTTTTAATTGTGGAATACAGCTTGTGTATTTTATATATGATTTGATATCTGAAACATGTGGGTAAAATAGGTCCACTGTTGAAAAATGTTCTTAGATGCCATATGGTTGATAAAAGTTTACTTGCTTGAGGTAGTTCCATAAGATGATTGTCTTGATGTGAGCATATTCATATTTTCTGTGGCAACATTCAGGTGTTGCTCTATGATTTGCGCTCTTCCCATCCAGTACGAGTTAAGGATCACATGTGAGACTTCATTAACTTTATGTCTAGATGTTGCTTTCTCCTTTATTTATTTGTGTTCTGTCGGCTGAAACATTCTCTAATTTTAAATATTCAGGTATGGGAGCCCAATATTGGATATTAAATGGCACCGCACTCTTAATTCTGAAAAACCAAAGCTAATATCCACTGATAACCATATTGTCAGAATATGGGACCCGGAGACGGTATGACTTTTTCCTGAGTAGTGGGAAAGAAAGATTCTCTGGGTCTTTTAAGTTGTTCATTGGTATAATCTTTGCATCTGTAAATTCCTTCTCATTGACTGTTTCTTTTGTGGTTTTTATCAGGGTGATGGCATGACCAGCATTGAACCCACAGCTGGATCAATTAACGATATATGTGTGTTCAAGGACAGTGGGCTGATGTTGTTAGCCTTGGATGGCAGTCAGATACCTTCTTACTTTTTACCTGCTCTGGGACCTGCTCCCAAATGGTGTGCTTACCTTGAAAGTTTGACGGTATGTCTATGATATTTGTGTTAGTATTTTTTTCCTTTTTTTTGAGATCTTCGGGTGCTCATATTTCCTTTTGTTCATCAGATGTAATAATAATTAATCTCTTTCTACTTTTACCGTAGGAAGAGCTGGAGGAGGGAGGTCAAACAACTATATATGACGATTTCAAGTTTTTGACCAAAGAGGATCTTGAGAAGCTGAACTTGACCAATCTGATTGGCACAAATCTCTTAAGAGCGTATATGCATGGATTCTTTATCGATTATAGGCTGTATAAAAAGGTGGTCCTGTTATCTCCGTCTAGTCATAGCTGCCCTTTGACTTTCTTGGGTTTGTCTGATTACTTGAGTTCATGGTTAGTTGTATTGTACAGAGTCATTTCTTGGCCCATGGTTTCTTGAGAATGAAAAGGGCCATTTAATATTAAAAGTAATTTCTACTATGTTGACTACTGGAATAACACAACTTCCCGATATGCTTTGTGCCATGTCTTAAACTTGTGTATATTTGTATTCAGGCAAAGGCTCTGGCAGATCCTTTTGCATATGATGCTTATGTAGAGCAGCGGAAGAAAGAGAAGATGGAACTTGAACGTGCTTCTCGGATCACGGTTAGTTATTTAATTTGAAAAAATTAGTTTCATTTTCTTGCTTATCTATATAAATATATAGTTTATATATACACATATGCAAGTTGATGAAAGATGCGGTCTGCCTAATGATGTGAGAATGCACGGACTCAGAGTATAACTTTCTCGTTGTTTTGGTTTTAGACTTTTCATGAATAATTTTGTATAATGTATAACTTGTCATTCATTTTGGACCCACATTTACAATTGGTACTTACACAATTTTCAGTTTGAATCTTGAATTCCTGATTCACATCGAACTGTTGAAAATTTTTATTTTTATATAAGTTAGCTTAATCTAATATAATTAAATATCATTCCTATTTTAATTTATGGTATGATTTTATTTAAATATATCCCAGTTTTGAATTTAACATGAATCTTGTTGAATTGCTTGGTGATTTAATGACTACTTTCGTGCTGATACTCTGCCTTTTTTGAGCTGGTTGCTTGGTTGCAATGCTCACAACTTTGTTGTCTATTCCAAGCAGATCAAGAGAAAATTGCCCAAAGTAAACAGGCTTCTCGCTGCCAATCTCCTTGAAAATGATGAAACTGAAAAGGTTGATGGAGAGGACAATGAGACCAAAAGAAAATCAAAGAAAAAGAAAGGCCTCAGCATCGAACTTCTCAAAGACAAGAGATTCTCTGCTATGTTTGAAAACAAGGTAAGGAAGGGAATAATACTATAAGTTGCTACCATGTTTCAGTCTGCCACAATGAGCTGATTCAGGATTTATACACTGGCTCCTACATGACCACCATTCTATTATTTGCATTAAGCTGCCTTTCTCCTCCTGAAATTTGATGTATGCGTATATGATTTCCAGGACTATGAAATTGATGAGCAATCCCAAGAGTACTGCTCATTACATCCTGTGGCTTCCAAGAAGCAACCAACTTTGGTCGAGGAACATTTTGAGCCAGTCATGGAATGGGCAGAAGATGATGATTCGGGAGATTCTGATGCCTCTGAAGGGGAGTCCGATGATGATGGCAATGTGAAAAAGAAGTCCCGTGTTCCTAGGTTTTATCCCGTCTCTCTTATTTGTTTGAAAATTTATATGTTCCTATGCACATAAAGGCAGCTATTAGTTGGTATACAAGCAAAAAAAATTCATCCGTATGGATCTTCTAGTTTCATGTTGGAGGTTTAGATTCCCTAGAAGATTAGGACGAATATGGGTAGATGTGGATAAATGATGATCTTTTATAGTTGTGGTGTTAAAATTTTTTTCAAGCTGTGCAATAAGGCAATCAACTTGGTTGCTGGGGGGATGGGAAAAGGCTTTGTCATAGTAGATAATAGATTATGAGAATCTCCTTGTTGGGGCTTAGCGGACCATTTGGAGCTCTTTGAAATATTTGGAGGATGCCGTGAAGTTCCTAAGTAATGGGAATAGTGGCATACTGCCCTTTTTACCTGAAAAAGCACACGAGGATTAGAGAAGCAGTAGATGGCCATGCTTGTCTGAATGATTTTCTTAAGTTGATTTGATGAAACTCCCTGGAGGTTTTTGGTCAAGTTTTCTTACTGATACTTGCATTGAATGCTCAGACTTCATGAAGTGAAGGACGAGAGGCACGCAGAGGCATTCTTCAACCACGTGTCGCTGGCTGGAGAGGACTCACTCCCTCTCGGCGAGAGAGTGGCCGCTCTCCAAAACAATCAGCAAGCTGGCGCTATGAATGATGTGAAGGTGGGTCCTGGAGGTTCGAGAGAGATATCATTTATATCCCGAAGCTCGGCTAAGTATGTGGAAGACGAGGAAGATAGAGAGGTGGGACGCAAGAAGAGGAGGGGTGTCCAGTCATTGAAGCTCAAGCCTGACAATTACAGTTCCCGTGGCCGAGGAAGAGGTGGATCCCGTGGTCGTGGTAGAGGAAGAAGAGGCCGAAGGTAACCATACATATTAATCGGAAAAATCTCTCCATTGTATTCTTCAAGAGACTAGTGGATTTCCTTCTGGCAACACATTATCGCGCTGGAAGAAAGATCCTGTTGGAGATAAGTTAATATTACTGGCAAGGCTGCCGCGTTTTTTCGTTGCTGTGATTGCCTTCTGCTTGCTCCACGCAAGTTGCAGCCATATATAACATATATATTACAGTTATGTGAAGTTTCACTTCATCAATTTTGGTCAGTCATGTCAGTTACCAATTGTAAAATTCGAATTTCCAGTAGAAAAGGCTGTCATTATGTAGACTGTCACTTTCTGACTCTCCCAAACTTGAAGAGATTTAGTGCTTTTAACAATATTGTGTTCGTCGTGTTTGATTGATTGGGAAAGAAAGACTGGCGTGTGGAGGGAATCAATTGCCCATTAACACGGAATGACTGTTTCATACCGTTCCATGTCATGTTACCTTTTTCGATTCCTCAGTACCATATGTAGCATGAAAAACCGAGATAGCAGGAATGGTTCCTGTCCCGAGCAGGTGCAAACTGCTCATGTTGCTCCTCCCTAGCTATATAATCTTGGTTTCAGTTTAAGCTTGTCCTCCACGAGTCCTTCAACAGTCTTTTAACTTTCTTCAAAGCCTAAAATTCAACCGCTAATGCTAATCATGTTATGGTACAGTTGAGCTCTGGCTGGTTCTTGAGCTTGGCTAGCAGAACTTCTATTCAATCTCGGGCAGCCCCAGAAAAGATGGTCTGTTTCATTGCAAGGTTTTCAAGCTGAGGTGCTGTGCAGGCTTGACGGTGCTTCCTATCCCGAAATACGGAAAACACTTGCAGACAGATGCATCTGATTCATTACCCTTTTCCAGGTGCAAGCCAACAATAGCTAACACGTACCAGCGCCGCACCGATGACAAGGGAACAACTTACATCTATCAGTGAAGATCCGATCCACATTCTATCATATGAAAGTCCAGTGATCAGGAACTGGTGAGATCGAGGTGTTAGGGAAGAAAACTTTCATTTGTATATCGAGTGCATCGAACACACGTACGTAGTGAACGGTACATGCTCTAATCAAATAGATGCAGGGGCAAAGCATGTTCGTAATGTATGAGACTATGCATCTCCTCAAAATGAAACCTCCCATTTGGTCCATGCTGTTTGTTGACACACAGATATCTTCACGAAATAAATGCACAAGGGCCGGCCGTTGCCACACCTCAACGTGTGTGCGCGTGTGTATGTGAAAATAAATGGGCAGAAAAAGGGGAAAAAACACTTTTGGTACTTAATCTTTTACATTTTCGTCATTTTCGTTTTAAATCTTTATGTTTTGTCATTTAAGTTCTAAAATTTTTGAATTTTTACCACTTTAATCCTACTGTTACTTTTTCCATTCAAAAAAGTATATTCCATCTAAAAAGGAACATTTTATCTAAAAATTACTTTTCAACAAAAATATTTTTTAAAATATTGTCTCAATTAAAGAAATGTTGATTGCTAATATGTGTTTTTTCTAAAGTTAGAACCCATTTTTCTTGAAATGAGTCACGATTTAGTAATGGTAATAGTCATAAATTAATTTTCAATCAGGAATGTGTCTTAATTTTAAAGGGGATGTGCTCACCTGTAAAACTCTACATATATTTTTCGCTTTCGTTGGTTTTTTTTCCTTTTCTTTATTTTTTGAAAAATAGTTTTCTTTGAAAATAATTTTCCAATGAAATACTCTTTTTTGGGATAATATATTTTTTTAAATGGAAAAAATAACGATATGACCAAAGTGGTAAAAACTCAAGAGGTTGAGGACATGAATGACAAAAAAATAAAGGTTTAGGACTAAAATAACAAAAATATAAAAGACTGAGGACTAAAAGTATCATTTATCCATGGAAAAAAGGTCTGCAAAAAGAACAGTCCTGAAACTAAAGTGGATTAGTAAGGCATCTCTTCCCTAAACTTTCGAATTTGAGTTTTGTAAATAAAAAAACTTATAATTATAGTAGTTTTATCTTTAACGAGTTGACATGACTTGAATTTAGAGTAGACAGTGATGATCGGACTTTTATATGTTATGTGGTACACAGGGAACACATAGCTTTCCAGTTCTATGTAGCTGAGGATTAAACTACAGTTTGGGCATCACCAGACCGACCCAATGGGAGGAATTCCATTAACATACTGAATTTGTTAATAAATAGTTCCAAGCGTCGGAAGACTTCTGTGTGTCTCCATGTGAATGGGATGGCAATGGGAATAAAGAGAGGGGGAAAGTCACATGGACAAGAATTAAACTCGGGATATTTCGATTTCGGATCGAGAACAATACAAAAAGTACCTAATCATCATTCTCGAGTATTAAATTCATTAAATCGTGTAGGAAAAAGGGGATGATCATGTCTTGCATCATCATATTCTTCTCATAACTGAACTTTATATTCTCTCGGACCCATTACTTGAAATCGAAATCTTATTTAAGTAGAAAACCCTTATTTAACTGATACTGACATATTCTAATAGAGAATTAGTGGTCTTGGCCAACAGGCTAAGTATACATATGTCGAGAAAGAACAAGCAGAATGGGAGACAAGGGGCCGAGATACTAGGAGTCTTTCACACGCACGCATATATGTATGTCAGATTATCGGAAATTCACCGGGCTAATCTACACGACCTTGCACGCACGCCAACAAACGTGCAAGGCAGGATAAACTCAGAGGTGCAACCGAGATATTAGGATATTATATAACCGGATATCATTAGTAAAAGTATTATTGGAAGCATTAGCGTGCCGATTAATTGAACCGGGACACAGAGTCTCCGCCCGCCCCCATCAAACTTTTCTGTAACAAATGTCACAAAGAAAATGGCACCCCAAAATAAAGAATTAATGAGTGCACAAACGTTTGATTTGAGAGTGATGTTTTCTGTCTCTGGTTCTAATGAGATGCATGCACTGATCAAGACATTGAATGACAATGACAGCATCTGTTTTCGGCAGGTTGCACGAGTACCCTCTTGATCTCTAAAATATTTGTGGATAATCATAAATATTTTACCTAATTTTACCTACTTTTTATTAAATTATTTTATTTTATTCTTCTGAATTTGTTTCGTATGTCCCAATTGAGTTTCACCTCCTGAACTAATCTTTTAGATTAGTACATGGTCTCCCAGCAGTCATTAGTCCATCAGTTGTTAATTGAAATAGCTAGT
This sequence comes from Lagerstroemia speciosa, assembly GCA_037672795.1. NCBI lineage: Eukaryota > Viridiplantae > Streptophyta > Magnoliopsida > Myrtales > Lythraceae > Lagerstroemia > Lagerstroemia speciosa. Next base: position 835,793 of record CM075304.1, on the reverse strand, counting down.
GATCGAGACATCGATTTTTACTGCATGGGAAAACCTTTGTAAGTAGCACACTTGATTGCTTCAACGTGGCATCTATGTATTCGATGAATTTATATGTATAAGAATCGACTGCATGATGCACCCACCTGGATATCTACTCGAAGATATTAAATGGTTTTTGTGCTACAAACCAAATGGATAAAAAGAGAGAGAGAAGTCGACATGAATGGTACCGTTCTCGATCTAAAAGGAAGAAATTTAAGTTTGAATTGTTGTGACAATACTCCTTATTTCCCTCTTCATCTTATTCTCTTCTAGTTTGGTAAAAAAAAAATTGAGTTGGTTGAGATAGTTCTCATACTTTCTTTTCCTAAATAAAATATCGGATTATTCGAGTATCGTGAATGGTGAACAGTCATGATTATAAGAGCTTTACTTCTTATGAACCGATAAATTACCTATCGATTTCTGAATACATTCATATCGAAGATCAACTACAAGTATATATATGTGTGTATGTAAAATTTTCACCGGGGCTTACACTTACATCTCAACAGTCATCCTCACATGGTAACATGTTCACATTTAACACGGATTCTTCCATCATTGGGCTAACATAAGAGTCAGACTTTTTTTATGTACTCGACAAATTAACCACAAGTCAGAAACTTTTTCTACTGGTCTCGGACTTAACAGACCACGAGTTCAACACTCCGACCTGACATGCTGTGAGTCAAGAATCGACCCGCTCTAATATCATGTAAAATTTTCACATAGGCTTACAAGAGTCCTGAGTCCATTTCCGTTCAAAAGTCTAAACTGATAAGTGGTGGTATCTAATTTTCTTATAAACCTAAATTTATTTTTCAATCTAATAAATGTGGAATTTGTATCTCAATATACATAATCTTTCATGATTAGTACAAATAGTAAATTCAATAATATTACCGAATTGTCTCATTTTCCCTCTTCCCGGGCCCCCTCTAGAAGAAGTTCACTCTTTTCTTCCTCCGGTCGTCTCTATCAGTATTATTAATCATCTCCTCCTCCTCCTCCTCCTCCTCCTCCTCCTCTCAAATGCCTCTCTCTGCTCTCTGTGCTAACTCATCACTCCGACGTTAGCAGCAATGGCGGACCGACGTCGGAGACAGTAGCACGCCGGAGCGGGCTGCTTGATGAAGGTCGTCAAAGGTATCTGCAGAAGTCGGCCGATCGGTGAGCATCGATTAGTCTCCGCTGTCTTCAGTTTTCTTGAGCATTATCATCTTCATCATCGTTATACGTATAATATATATGGTGTTGGGACGGCTGGGGTGGATGGTGGTTGTACTCGCCGTCTTGACGCTGTCACTCCTCGTACTGCCGCTCGTCTTACCGCCGCTGCCGCCTCCTCCGCCGCTCCTCCTCCTGGTGCCGGTGCTCATCATGTGCCTACTCCTCCTCTTAGCCCTCTCTTCTCGGGCTAGAGATCCCCTCGTAATCGACTGATGATCGTCATCACCAGCTTCCTTCGATTTCTTTCCCCTCCTTGTTATTTAATTCGGTATTTGCACGCGGAGAGTTAGTTTTAAGTTTCTGAAAGTTCCAAGGTACGAGGATCGTAAACATGTCGAACATATGTATCATTTCTCATGTGTACATTAATATTGAATGTTATCATTTTTGAACGCTTAGGGGACGCGGAAGAATGGGAGGTTCACTGGGTGTGCCCTTCTTCAGTTGTTTTATTCAATTCTTGAAGATTACGTTAATCGCGTAAATAACTCATATGTGATCAAAGTTCATGACACGATACGGCGAAGCGTAACGGAGCTTTCCATGCGCGTTCTGCCGTTCATAAACCCGACGGTCTCCTCTCACTTCCAGCAATTTGTGAGGAATAAAAGATGTAGGGTTTTCATCTACCACGCCGTAGAGAGAGAGAGAGAGAGAGAGAAAACTAAGGGAGAAAGAAAAGAAAGATTAGGTGTTCCATGTTTGGCCAGACGCCGCCAACAATGGAAAACAGATAAGGTCTCTACATTTCTATACATGTTCCGGGGGCTTTACATGAAATTTCTTGCGATGGTTCCCCTCGTCAACATTTGTGTGCAATTGAACGTACGTACACGGTGCATTGAATTTCAACTGCAAACATTAAGGTTCGATGAATTCCGAATGCGGCAAGCTGGGACGAGGTTAAATGGGCATAGATCAAAACGAAGAAACGTAAGAGACGACAGAATTGATGAGCTTGGGTTCTTGGGGAGCTCGCCATGGAAAGGAAAGCAAGCTGGGTTCAACGCACTTGTTTTATTTCTTCGGCTTGAAACAACCCGTCAACTAGGGAACTGCTCTAACTATGAAATTTCTTTGGGTCAGAGCACGCAACGGGGCGGGAAATATTACAAGGGTGGGTGCGATCACGATAAGAGAAAATACTAATCAGATTTTGATAAAAAAGTAATTTAGTGTTAATTTGATAAAGGAGTAATTTTATATTAATTATATAAATAATTATCTTAATTATTATTGATTTACGTAATCTAATTGCTTCATCTTCACCACAATAATATGAGGTGGGATATTTAAGATTTTTTTAAAAGAATGAACAAAACTTCTTTTTTTTAAAAGAAGATGAGAATAAAAAAATAAAAAATCTATTAAAAAGAATCAAATTTAAAACTTATTAATTTTAAATTAAAAATTGTACCAATACATACGTAAATTTTATCTTTTTTTTTAATGGATTTGGATAAGAGTGAGGATGGTTTATAAAGTTTAAAAAAAAAAAAAAAAGGACATTTGGCTAAGAGGGGTTGGGCCGAGTGGTAAGCAGCTCGGTGCCGCTTAAGGAGGTCTCAGGTTCGAGACCTCACGTACGCAGACACCCCTCTTGGGAGCCTCACCCGCCATTGCCAGGCGTGCGACCCGGGGCGACCAACGGATTAGTCAAGTATGGTTGGCTGAAAGATGCCATCTCACCGCTGGTGGGGCCTGCTTGGATACCGTGGCTGGCGACCAAAAAAAAAAAAAAAAAAAAAAAGTATGCAGAGAATTGTAGTTTGATTTGGGAGGTCAGTTGAGTCACTCAGTCAATCAAAACCCTAAGATATGTGGATGAAGAAGATTTAAATATACGCACGTAGGGTATAGGTTTGAGTGGGAATTGGACAGAGTTAATGCATACGTGGGTCGATGTGTACAATGTATCTCGGGTAAAATATTCAATGTGTAATATCGATAACGAGTTGACCGTATAAATTAGAGTTTATACCTTGGCACGCATGTAAACTCGACCCAAAAAAATTGTGAGCATTTTACATGTATTGAGATGTTAAAATGATTTATAAAACGAGCTCGTGGTATATTAAACGTTGAATATTTCCTAAACGTGTCTCATCATTATCCTCCTCTTTGATTTCGTATTTTATAATCTCTTTTCTCACTATAAAGAATATCGTAACCAACACGTAATTGATTTGATACATATTTTAGATTTCGAGTCAGTTTTTATAAACGGTAGGACTTATGGTTATAAAAATTAAATGCATACTTGTTAATGAATAAATTTTACTTAAACTTGAATAAATCATAGAAGAAGTATAAAAGAAATATAGAAATAAATATTGTAGTGTGGGAAAGAAACAGACAAGTGGTGGATTACGTGGTGGGAATTAATTTCCATTCCATGCTTCTGAAGTAAAGGCGAGAAGGGGCTGCCCTTCTGTCTCTGGTTCAGAATTAATACATTTATATTATTCTTAATCTAAAATTAAAAAGTTCTAAATTCAATTATCTTAAAATGTATGTTATTTTCTCATTTTAACATTTTATATATATAGGGATCCTGTAAGCGGGCAGGTTCATCTGTATCTATATATCACATCAATAATCGTTGTGTTTCGGGTGGTGGGGTTGGGGATCGATTGGATTCATGGGTTGGCCTTGATTCTTTCTCACCAGCCACAGCCACAGCCACAGCCACAGCCTCTTGCAATTCCTCTGCTTTGGATGGGTTTCCGGTCACATCTCGGAGTCTGGCAAGGGGGGGCTAATTAATTCTACCGCCGGATCATCACATCCCTTTCCTCTCCGACTTAGCTATAGCTAGCAATAATTAGTAAACAAAGTACGTCCTTGAAATGATGAGCCAGAATAGTTTTCCCACTGTTACATGGTCAGCTCAGCTTCCCGTGCTCCTGGCTACATCATTTCATGAATCATGTTTTTTCTCTCTGGAAGTAAAATAGGTGTAATAGATGGAGGGTCTTGTAACAGCAGCAAGTCTCCGTGGAGGACAGTATTATCCAACCTTTGAATCTTTTTTCTTCGATTATATAGAAAGAATGGGGCTTAAACATGTGTTTATACATACATATATGAATTTCTATATATCTGCATCCTCCGTCGAGTATGTTAAAGCGTAAACCTGAGTTTATATGAGATTTTGGTACGTTTAGATTTTTGAGTAAAAACGGACTCAATCTTTGATAGGTTTAGATAGGTACTTTGTAAGGTACCAGAGTAATTTCTCTTTTGAACTCACACCACGCTAGATTAGAATGTAGAACTCGTGGCCGGCCAAGTTTATCAAGTACCGGCTCCTCGCTCGAGACCTTAAGTAGAATGTCCTGGCCTGTGATCAGTTGTTGGGCGCGGGTGTCTAAGAGCACGGAGTCACGTGGGAGCGGCAGGGGTTGAAAATGAAATCTCACATCAAATCGGGCTGAAGACAAACTTTAATTTATAAGTGAATTTGACGCCACCACCTAATAACTCATATTTTTTGGTAAAAAATAGACTCAACTTTTTATAGGAACACATTGATATTTTACGTACATTTACAATCTCTTAATTTTAAGCTGACTGTAATACAGATTTCACCGATAAATGTTCTGTGTTGTAGGGTTTCACGTTTTCTTAGTCTGTTTTTTCGGTAATGGGTATCAAATTTCCTTTGCTATACGAGTGTGCTTCTAATTGTCACATCTTTCCCCTCCTTGAATCGACAATATATAACAACAATCAACGTGCGACACGTGTTAATAAAACTCTATCCCAATGATTTAATATAAAATGCGGCCGGCTACTGACCGACACAATTCAGCAAACGGAAAGGAAAAATCGGTCCATTTTAGCGAATTGAATTCGGGAACTCGAGATTGATTGATCTTCACAACACAGGACAGTCCTCTCGAAGCCACCAAAAAGGATAAAGTGATCGATCAATCCATCAAAATGGAGTGACATGAAATGATCCTCTCTGAATTATGTTAGTATTGAAGTATTCTGTTCTCTTTCAATCGCTAGGGTTAATGTTGTCGGCTAAAATCGCGATTGTCTTGGGGGGGCGACAAGGATGCCTTTTGACCGTTGACTACTCGTCTCAAAAGATGAAATGGGATGGAAATGTCAACCCTCGGTACCATCGTACAGATTTTAGCGGCTGTCGTCGTTTCAAAAAAAAAAAAAATTATTGCTTTAATTATGTGGTGAGTGCTGAGGTGAAATTTAACTGGTGGTCGTGTTCTAATAGCTGGACAGGTTTGACCGTCGATCGGAGCCATAAAAATCGGATAATGACACTCGTATTCCAACACAGATGCTGGCCGGCAGTCCGACGATCGTGTTCGATCGACCAGACTTAGTCAATTTGCTCCGGCTAACGGCGGCGGGCCACGCTATGCAGGTGTTGCTTGTTTCTGGCTTCCAAGTCGCAATTGGGTCGTGCAAATTCCGACTTGAAAAAGACTTGCCATGAAAGATGGGAAGGGTTCCCGAACCATCCCGGCTTAGGAAGGTGGGGGGCTCACGAGTGGAAACATTGGAGCATATGTGTCAACCCCGTGCAGGATGACTTTCGAACAGCCAAGCTCTGATGTCCAAGGGAGAATCATTACATGATTCACAATTATTGGCCTCTCCCAAAGCAAAGTTCGATAATTAACTTAAATTAACTATTCCAAGTTAAAGGCATGAAACCGATCATCTCGGGGATAGTGCGAGAACGATAATCGCCCAAACCCGAAAAAATCTATAGAATTATATATATACATATATATATTTCACTTAATTACGTATATTTTTTATTAAATTATTTCATTCGACACCCTTGAATTCATTGTATCTGGATCCGTCCCCGATCACCTGTCCGAGAAGAGGACCAATTTTGGGTCTCATATCACCATCAACTTTTTTGACCCTGCCCTGGTCTTCGTGCCAAGTTGTCCTTGCCTGGGTCTCTACAGACAATCTACAAGGAGACCGAGTGTGAGAGAACGTGCAGTTCATCGAAGGATGAGATGTAATCTAACAAACGCATCACTCTTAAGGACTATGAACAGTTTTAAGTTACAGATTCAAGCAAGTGTACGTGCCGTATTCTTTCTGCACAGTTCAATCGATACATATGAATACATAGATCGCCCTAATCCCTCTGGACTTCTTGTAACTAACTAAAGAATGAAATGAAAGAACAATAGAAAAAATGAGTTGCATCCTCTTCCTAGATAGATCACATATTTTTACAGATAATTATGGGGTTGGAAAACTCATCTTCATCTGCAATGGATGGATTGTGGGTGTCAACCGTGCCACGGGTGCAGAGATCAAGCATCCTCGATGAAGATCTTGAAGATGAAATCGCGGAACCGCCTCGAGTACTGCCTTGGGTCGACGGCAGAGATGGAGGTGGGGTCGTACTGGATGGACTTGTAGGCGTGCTCGAGCTTCTTGCTGATGTCGTAGTCTTGCAGGATGTCTATGATCCCCACGAACATCACCACGTCGTAGAATTCCCCGGCGGGCTCTCCCACGAGCTGGAGCTCACATCCGCTCCTCCGCACAGTTCTCTCGACCCGGGCTGGCATGTTCACCCCGAGCCTGATGCTGGCCCACCTAAAAAGGATGGAAACTCTTTCATCTTCCCAAGTGACAAGAAGAATTGCAAATGCTTCGAGCTTCCATTATGATTGTCTGCACATTCATATCGGCTTCAATGTTAACGTCGCCAGAGTTCCGGTTACCTGGACGGATCATTGAGAAGCTGGTCTGCATCTGCTCGTGAGAGACGTGGAGCTCCTTCATCGTCAGGATCACCTGCAATGGAAACAAAAAAAGAAGAACAATAAGCCCTGATAGATCTTGGAGCAAAACTTTAATAGTGCGAGAGGGTAAGTTGAACAGAGCAGGAGGATGGTAACAACCAGTAGGAGTGCGAGCCCCTGATGGTATCAAGTATCCCGCAACTGATGTTTCCCGGAAGTAAAGACCGACCAAGAGACTGTAGTCCATAATCCTCTCCTGTTCAAGAAACTCGCAGTCCCTGTCTATTTGCCTTTGAAAGCATAAAAGGACCATAAAAAGGCCACTGTTAGACCACAACATTAAACTAAAGACAGGTGATCCTTTTTCGTTTTGCCTTCTTTTTGGTTTTACCTGCAAAACTGCTGAAAGAACGGTTTGTGAAGCCGGAATATGAAGTTCAGATCGAGGTCTTTGAGAATCGTGTTTCCATCAATCTCTGACTCGGGTTTCTCGGTTGTGCGCCCCAGGGATGATCCTTTTAGATCGAAACGCCTGTGGATAGTATACTCGGAGCAGAAGAGGTTCCCCATGATGATGAACCGAACCTGACCAAATCTTTGGATTAGTACTTCGCACATCGCTGTCATCAACGAAGTCCACTTTTAGGTGTTTCGGTGACTCCCAAAATGAACCTGATCTAATTGGCGTGTACCTTCTTCTGTGCAGGCCCGGTTAACTTCACGCAGTGCAGTCCATAGAATTTTATTACAAGAGTATTTTCGAAGGCTCGGACATGGTTGTAGTAGGCGGAAAGCATCCTTAGAAGCACCTGGGGAAAAAGAATTTTAACTGGGGTCAACGTCAACTGCTAATTTAGAATTCCCAAGAAAAAGGAACAGAAATGTAATGCTTGCCTTGGCTTCAGACTTCTTCATTGTCTTAATCATATACCGGTCATCGTGGGTCAGGTAGAAGAAGCTCCCACTTTTACCGGGAGAAGAAAGCTCTCGAAGGGCATCGTTCCCGCAGATCGATAGCATGTAATCTGCAGGATCCACCTTGAATAATTTCCTCAGGGTCCTGATAAAGGGATAGTCTCCCAAACTTATTCAAGAACGAAGACTCTAGTGCTTATAAAATGTAAAGGAAAAAAGGCGAACCTGAAAACTTGAGGACAGTAGTCCTTCCATTTGAAGTCGCAGGATTGATGAGGCGGAGTGTACTTGCTTCCTTCCGGAGGAAACCTCGTCCAAACCTTCTCCTTGACATCGAACGCTGAGGCCTTGAGATCAAGATTGTCTGGCGGAGGAGCTCTTCCCACAGAGTGCCTGATCAGAAGTAACACGAATTTCACCAATATCAGTCTTGTTTGTGGACAATTTTCTCGCCGAATGTAGATATCACACAGTGTTCCCGAGCTCCTTAAACGCTTGTTCGAGCCATTCAGTTCTCTAAGGCAGTGTTCATGTTTTCCATGCCTTTCTGGCCACAGCTATACTGATTATATAACAAGTGGAAGCTAGAATTAGTTTGATGTTTACTCATCTCATCATTCATATGTAAGGAACTGAAAAGGTCCCAAGCCAAAAGTCGAACACTAACCATTCAAGGTAGAAGATATGTAACAGTTACCAAACAAAAAATTATCAGGATTCCCAGGAATGTGGTATCCCGGGATCTGCAGATCAATGCAACATTCTCATTTTTCATATTAGTAAGAAACTCGGGCGAGTGTGAGGCAAGAAAACAACGTATACCTGATTCCGAGCTGCAGATTAAGCATTAGCTCGTAATTCTTGTGCCCCTTGTATATGGTCTCCCCCTGTTTCTTCACAGTCTTTGGTATCCTCAGCTGCTGCCCTGCTCCTGGGTTCTGCAAATTCCCGCACTGCTCCATCTCCAACCTCAACAGATCCGCATCCAAGTCCCTGCCAGCTTCCCTGAACCCATATCCACCAAGATCTCCATTGCCCTCGAACATCTTGATCCGATCAACCGTCCTCTCGACCCCGACACTCACCCTCCCATCCACCGACATCCTCCTGGGCTTGTTCCCGTCCCCGCCCTTGCTCGACCTCCACATGGCGAGCTTCTTCTGGGATGGGAGCACGGAGACCTTCTCACCAGTGCAGATCACGTACTCGGACAATTCATCAAACACCTGCTGGGGGTTCCACTCGAGGTTATTTCCATCCATCGGAGACGACCCCGACGGGTAGTAACTCCCGCTCCGTTCCTCAGGGTCCTTGCTCCAGTTCCCCATGTAGAAGCTACCATCGGCCCATAGGAACGTGCCGTTCCCCTTCGGCAGCCCGTCCTCCCAATACCCGTCATATCGGTTCCCCGTCCCGGCCCAGAAGAAGGTCCCCTTTCCGCAGATCACCCCGTTCTTCCATTCTCCAACGTAGTAATCCCCGTTATTCCATTTGTACCGGCCGTTTCCTTCCTGGAGCCCCCTCCTCCAGTCGCCTTCGTACTCGTCCCCATTGGCGTATCGCCTCAGCCCGTGTCCGTGCTTGAGGTTCATGATCCACTGGCCTCGGTATGTGTCCCCGCTCGGCCCTGCATAGGTCCCTTTCCCGTCCATGTAATTGCTCTTGAACTCGCCGTCATAGACCGCACCAGAGGGCCAGCTGAACCGCCCTAGGCCCATCGTCTTTCCCCGGTACCACTCCCCTACGTACATGCACCCATCGGTCCACAGATACTTGCCGTGGCCGTGGGGGAAGTTGTCATACCACTGCCCTGTATAGATGTCCCCGTTGGGTAGGAACCGCTCGGCGTGGTAGATCTCGCCGGTGGAGGCCGAGGTGGACTCATCGTCATCCTCGTCGTCGGTGTGCGGGGCCACCGACATGGTCCCAAATATGCTGTTGGCCCGCTTCTTCGCGGCCTGAGTCTTCCTCAGCGTCGCCTCCCAAGCTTTCATGATTCCGCCGTAGTGCTCCTTGCTCATCGAAATCTAAAACAGAGGAAGACGAAGAATGAAAAAGGCCGGGGATAGATCGACCCGATGGATCAACAAATGGAATCAATCTCGTATTGTCCTCCACATCGGTTTTAGGCATCCCATCAGACATGGACGTGATCTCCGGGGAGATGGACGAAGGTGACAGATTCTTTCACGATCATCGTCCGACAAGAGCAGAGGAACATTCGGTTCCCACAACGTCCCATTGGAGAATAACGCCTGTCCTTTTCTCCTTCTTCGGATGGTGAGGAGACGAGGGAAGAAGCGAAAAGGGCGAGCCGTTGAGCCCAGGAGTGGTTTCTTGTTTGCTTTAACGGACTGACCGTTCAAATTAGTGACCCCCTTTGCCCTTTTTGCCCTTTTCGTTATTGTCTGCCTTACCTGTCCCGCGCCATTCGCCGCAGGCTGAACCGCGGGGTTTCCGTACAACCGCTATACGGGGCGAAATTCTGACGTGGTGTAATGAGATTGTAAACTTAATCACTGAATATTTGATAAGTAAATAAGTATATTAAATAATATCTAAAAAATAATAGTAATTATTAATGTAATTATTATTAATGAATAGAAATAATAATTTATTAAATATTTATTGATAAAATTTACATATAACATGACGAGGTAAGCTCTCACGCGGTAACTTCTCCTATACAAGTCACTCAACGTATGGAAGGTTCCAGTACTGCTCGTACGCTTGATTAACACTAAAACAACGACCAAACCTTCGTCATTGTTGGAAAAATTATCCGATGAATGAAGACTAAGATGATCCCTTCTAGATGTGTTCGAGTTTCAACGTACGACGGAAGGTTCCATAAAGATCACCCAGGTGAATTGGACACGGGAAAGCAAGTCAATATCAATGTGTAGATACATGGAATCGCCTTCTTAAATGACCATTTAAATTAATTCGCATTTAAAACAAGCTGGCTGCGGTGTTTAAATTTTCCAGGTTTTCGTTGCATGAATTCGTTTCTAACACGCACAGTGTCATGCACCTAATTTACCAGAGGGATTTGAAGGGATTCGATTAAGGTTTTCAATTATGAAATTACCAGTACAGCGGGTAATTCTTTTTATTAATTTTCTCAGGAATGGTTACATTTAATATATAATACAAGGCACTGAATGCGTACTCTACATAATATACAACGTATAAAGAAAGAATCCTAAAGGAAATATATGCCATATATTTTACAGTATCAACAATACTCCCCTCAAGTTGGCGCATGAATGTCGAAAATGCCCAACTTGCGAAGAAGACAGTGAAAGAGATCTCGTCCAAGAGCCTAATTTGTAAAGATGCCTGCAAGCTGGAATTGACCAGGCAAATGGCGAGTAGAAATGTGACCTCGTTTAAGGTGACCACGAAGGAAATGGCGGTCAATCTCTATACGCTAGGTGCGCTCATGGAAGACGGGATTAGCGGCAGTGTGAATAGCGGCGTTTAATTTCTCGGAGGCAGTGTAGGAGAAAATGTCGGGTCGAAAACATCCTAGAAGTGCATACATGTGTTCTGTGACACGATAATGAATGCTGCTAAAATCAATGTCCTTGATCTGATCAATGTTGCCCCGTACACCTTATTGATTGGGAAAAGGCATTGGATCACTGATTGGGCCGACATGAATCTCAAACAGATGGAAAGGATAAAACAAATTGCAGGAAATCTCCATCCGAATGTCCATATTAAAAGTCAATGGTATCGAAGTGACTTAGTTACAGGATTTGCTTTGTATTTTCTAATGTGAAAACGGTCGTTTAAAAAAGTTGGGGAAAGAAAGAACCAATTGTTTTTCACTTAATCACATCATTCCATGACATAAAATATATAAATATATGTGTATATGAAATTCTAAAAAGAACAGAATATATAAGACACGAGAAATAGTTTAGAATTTAAAAAGAATTAAATAAGGTGTTATTAATTATAAAATATTCTATTAATTTACACTGTAAAATAATTTCTTATATACACGCGATTTGTTAGAGATATGCAAGTTTTTATTTTGCAGTTCACTAGTCATGTAATTCTTTTAGTTGTTTAATTTAATGAAATTCTATGAATTTGGCCTATTATTACATTTCAGATCTAATTTCTCGATATCTCTGCTTTCATTTTCTCTTATTTTTTAATTAATTGATATATGAATGCATGCATATATGTGCGTATGAAATCCTATCCCCTTTTGAGTCACTTGATGAAATGGCGTCGTCATTCTCACCTTCCTCCGGCCTATCTGCGGCGGTCTGTTCATGGTTCCAAACTAAACGATCGCAACAAAACACGAGTATTGCACTCTTTGCAGGACATAACCCAGCACTGGGCCACGAAATTGAAGAGACAATCTCCGTGATAGCAAAGTATGATAAAATAACAGTACGAGGAAGTCTAACATCAATGAACGAGATCAGAAAAAATTCAAAGGGCTTTCTTCTCTCTGGTCTCACAAAATGGTGACATGCATATGCACAAAACTCATCAGTGAACACCACAGAACCCGAGAAAACTTGATAGATCAGACACCAGACATTACAGACGACATCTGCAAAATCGAAACAGTGCAATCTTTTCACTAGCCTATAATCGGTAACCATCTGAAGCCCCTGGAAATAATTTCTCAGTTCGAGTCAAAGTGACAATACTGAAGATGTTCTTTTAGTTAATTCTTGACTTTCTAGCTATGCATATTGAGAGAGAGAGAGAGATGATCTTGCTGTTGAAATTTGAGCTGATAATGGGTCTGCAGTTTTCAGTAATTTAATTACATGCGATAAGAATCGATCTCAGAACAGTTTTAAGTGTTCAGTGGCTTGATTTTCCATTTTTATCTACTACCCACTTACCCGAGAGACAAGATTCTGTATAATGTCGTCGCCTCACTTAAAATCAAGATAATTTCTGAATTTGATTATTATTGATGAACTTCTTGTGCACTGTATTCATCTGTTTTATATCCCTTCTAAATATACGTCTCTTTTGAAGACGAAAATAAGAACGAGATTTAGCGTATTAATAAACCCTTCATTCAAATTTTAACAGAAAACCAAATCGACACAAACTATACACAGACGTCATTAAAACATGGCTGCGTTGGTTTCTCATAAGTAACCATTCATCATTATCTGGATTAATCCACATAGTTACATATGCATACATGCAATTGACCGACCGACTGGTTATCTACAGTCGATCTGACATTAATCAGTACATCCATGAACATATACATATACATATATCTGTCAATATATAACCCACATGATTAACAGGCTGCTTCCTTCTGATCCATTAACTAATTAAACTACCTTGTGACCGAGCCGTCTGACCGATTGGCCGTACGGCGCATATTTGTCCGGCGAGCGGAGAGTCAACGGGTGCTGAGCTGTCCAGTACACTACGATCTGTACAACAAGCTCGACGGCCACAGCTCCGCCAGATTCTCCAGCATCTGGGGCATGAAGACCTGATCATCGAAACTGACAGCACCGTCGGGCTGTCGGTGGTACGGCTCCGGGCACACAGCTGGAACCTCCTGCACGGGATCGTAGTCCTCCTCCTCCTTGCTTGCTGTGTCGTCAGTCGGGACTGCTCGGGGAGGGTCTTCAGGGGCTGAAGGAGTCCCTTCGGGGGAGAACTTGGCGGGGTCGGGGAGCTCGGAGTCCTGGCCGGTGAGCTCCTGGACCAGGGCTCGGAACTCGGAGGCGGTGGCCTGGACCCTGATGGGGTTGGAGATGTAGACAACCTTGATGGGGGAGTCGATTGGCTTAGGTTTCCGGTTGGGTTTGGTCTTGAATTTGGTAGGCTTGCCCCGCTGGACGCCGCATACTAAACCATCCATATTTTGTTCGAAGCAGTGTTTCCTTTTGTGTGTGAGAGAAGCAGTGATCTGTCTGCTCTGCTGGGAGAAGAGCGAGCCTTGAAGCTAAGACAGTATAGCAATTTCTATAAATACATATATGTGTGTGTATATATAGAGAAATTTTAAGGTGATTCTATATTACTACGTAACGCAAGAAAATATTAATTAAAATATAATAAATGACTAAAATAATAATAATCATCTGATTTTTTATTATAATAATTATTAATTAGATTAATTTAATTAATTCTTTCTTACTATATTATTATAAAGTTGAATCATCTGATATTTTTTCGTATATATATTAATATATATATGTACATATAAAGCTTTTCTTGATAGACAGCAGATGAATGATAGTTGAAGGACCACGAGAAAGGATGCTTCTTTTGTGCCCGCGGTGGGTTTACCAAGGGCACGCGCTCGAGTTAGCATGTGTCCTCAACTTTCCTTTCGGATACCGATACCATTTTGTTACTGTGATAATGACATGAAAGTCTTATGTATTTTGGATCATGATGAGATCATACTAGTGAGAGCTAAAATCTAATCAAGCTTAATTTAAAATAGTTCATAGTCATATGATCGCTTAATAGGGGATCTGCTGACCCAATAAAATTAGTATACTCATTACATGCTCCACAATAGATGGTAACTGATCTCACGGTTACTTGTGAAGAGTCACTAATGTAAGAGTATGGGTGCTCATTATGAAATGAGTTCACTGAATTGACTTACTAGAGGAAGGTCTAATGGATTTCAAAATAAATGTCAATTAGCTAATCCTCAGGTAATAGTGGGTGTAAGTAATCCTTAGACATGAGATTATCATAGTACCTCGTGATTATTAAATTATGGTTTTTGGTCTATTCCTTAACATGACTCTCTGAGATACGTGTAGGGTATTTCGGATCCAATGAGACTTTTACGGAGGTGGTGAGTAATCAATAAGGAATCGGTTACTCCGATTGTAGGAGAGTATGTCCTATGTAATATGCTTAGTATTAGCTCGAAAAATCTCTGACCAGAGTAGTATGAAAAATTGGAAAGGAGTTTCCGATATTTCATAAATGAGTCAAATACTTAAGAATTGAAAACATATGAATAAGTATTGGGGTTTGACATGTAATCCATACCCTAACTCATTCGGGATATTGTATAATCGAAGGATTTAATTACATAGAAGCTTATCATCAAACGGTGTTTGATCCTTAGATTGAAATCCTCACTATTCAGGTAGTCATGACACGTTGTTATACGTCAATCTTGACTTGTGGGTCTATTCGGTTAAAAGTTAATGGAATTAACTTGTTGAAGGGATTAATGAGATTAAAGTAGAATTAATTAATAGATCCACCGTTGGCTTAGTGTGGAGCCCAATGGGCCACACACAATATAGGTTTTTCTCGTAACCAAAATTTAATGGATTTAAATTTTGGATCGAGCTATTAAATTTTCGCTAGTACGAATTGAGCCCATAATGGTCACATACCTTATCGGATAAGGCAGTCTTGGAATTATATATTTAATTAGATTTATCGAAATCCAATTATTTTTTTCTGTTAAATATGCACGTAAATTACCAAATTAGATTTGATTAAATACGAAAAGATTTACGCGTGATATTAATTTTCTTGATAATCAAAGATATCGATTTGACAGAAATCACGTTACCATATCTTCGTGTTAAGTAAGTTAGATATATATATATATATGTGTATTTATACAAGTAACATATACAGAAAGATATGAGCAGTTGCCTTTGAGATATGCATATATATTGATATAAAAGCTTCCTTTTTGTCTGGCGTGGTGGCGACTGATCACTTTTACCGAGAAAAAGAAAAATCATACTGATACAAAATAAATTTCGAGTGTGACCGATTGTTGAGAAAGTGTTTCTCAACTCTTACAAGAAAATTTTAGTGTGGAAACCGTTGAGGGCGTACACATGTGCGTCTAATCAAAGGATCGGCTTCAACAAGTTCGTGCGGTCAACCCGAGGGATCAATACAAGAACCAAATCAGAGTTCTTGCAAGTATGATTTCTAAATATCTTCTTTATTTTAATTCTGAATTATCTCAAAGTGATCCTGGATCGGAAATAAAAATTTTAAATTTATATTTCCGTGGTGTTTTGATTCCCAGCAGTTAACTTATTACTTGAACGATAATATTTTACATTGAAAGTGTAATGGAACCTCCCACAAATGTTAAACAACAAATAGAAATTCCAAAGGAATGTTCCAATGGGAAACCAATTTCCTAAGGTTTTTTGTTAAATTATTGCCAAACTAATTTTCTTTCTCCAAGTCTGCAGTCGTGCACGTTCTTAATACGCGCGTGGGGGAGGAGGATGAAAACCGAGAAGATACATACAGCAATCAGCGAGGGTGGCAATGGTGCGAAACGCTGCCGTATCCCCATGGCCACACCTGATGCACTGACGTCATCGGCAACGGTAACTGATGACGTCACCGATCGGCCCCTCCCGCCTGCGGTTCTCGGCTTCGTGAACGCTATCTGCATGCCCTATCCATATCGGTTCCGGGCTCGGGCTGCAGTCCCGTGCTGCTCGGTTTCCAAATCTTTCCGTGCGCCAATGCACACGTGGCCACATACTGGCCGGACGATCGCGATCCATTCGGAGCAATCTGAGTGGGTGCGGTGACGCTAAGTTCTCGCACGTGTTTTGACTTTATGGAGAAGACAAGACACGTAACTGATTAGTCGGCAATTAAAATTATTTGCGGTAAGTGAAAGGACTTATGTGGGGCCCGCACGCCACGCCCGAGCCCTACTATGTCACGGTGTTATCACTTTTTTTTTTTTTTTATCGGTTAAAGAGCAATATATTAACTTATCGTCATGAAAGGCGGTCCAACAAAATATAAGTCCTTGGCTTGTAAAGACATGACCTCCTGACATAAGGAGTGAACCAAAGAATTATACAATCTATTACCTCAATTAATAGACCAACTTTCAAAATAGAGGGATTTTTAGGTAATTTGGACTAGTTCAAGGCAAAATGACTCTCAACTGCTCCCAAAATCTCTTCCACCCCTCTTCTTCGTCTAAATCACATCAGATGGACTAAAGTGTCTAAGGAAATTAAAATGTGATAATTAAATTGATAGCTTTTAAAGTTGGAGAATTGAATTGATAGTTAGTTACAAATTTGAGGACCAAATTGATAGTGTACTTATAACTTCAACCATTCACAACTCAACACTTGTCATGTGGGACTCATACAAAAGCGGCCATCACCATCCACGTCAGCGTCCGTAAACGGCGTTATAATATCTCGACCAAATTGACTGCATTCAAATTTTGAGAATCAAACTGATGACCCGCTAAAAATTTGAGAATCAAATGACGGTTCACTCTCGAAAATATATGTGTTCGTGACAGGGTCGGGGTGATAATGAACCGTTGATGGGAATCTACGCTGTATAATTAGATCAGACAAAGCATCTTTGTCTGAGCTTTCATCGCGATGCCAATCTCATTTGCTGTTCTTTTTCATCTTTACCACAGTGGACAGTGATCCGTAAGTCACGGGCTGGCATACACATAAATTGCATTATTAATTTTTTAAATAATTTTCTTAATCTGAAAATTTTTAAAAAAGGAAAATTTATGTACTTCTATTCGCATCGTAATTGATTCATGAATCTCATTCAAAATCGAAAAATCGGAACACTATCAACAGAAAGCAAGCCATCAATTGGATTCTCATTAAGAATAAATCCGACAATTTTTTACACGATACAATAACCTTGACACTACAAAATGTGTCGTGTTCATATCAGCCTTTAGTAAACGGGCCGTGTAAACTCATAATCTGTGAGATTATTGTCGTAAACGGGCAAATGTGGCTATGATTAAGTAACGTGTTGTTCTCGTAATCCGATCGGATAAGCATGATCCCCTTTGCCAAACTTTTTTTTTTCCAAGGGCTTGACAAGAACTACTTCCGTCCTTCCTCGGTAACAAACGCATAAATATCGCATCGATGTAGCAGATGTCGACGTTGTCGATATTCGGAGTAGGAGACTGCAATTGTCCCCTCTTGACGAATGAGAATTAATTAAAATACTTCAATTAATAATAATTTATACTATTTATTTGATTGATTAGCTTTAATTCACGATGCGACGGGATGGGACCAACCGAGGAATTTCTGGCTGTTGATCAAGAACACTCCACGAAAAGCGGAAAATTGGTGCGAGTTCTGTAGGTGAAAGCCTTACAGTGGAGCTATAATATCGAGTGTCAATAATGAGACAAAATATCTAGTCAAATCAGAATTTGATATATAATTAATAATTGTACAGATATAATTATTAAATCCTAAAATTTTCTTTAAAAAAATCTAAAAAAAGACGAACTCTTATTAGACAAATATGTAAATCGTGGATTATAATTGAACGAGTAAATTATATCAGTATCACGTACGTGACATTATCGCTCTATCAAAAACTTTCTTCTTCTGCGGGGGATTTTGAGAGAGAAATCCTCGGCATCAAATTTCCCTTGATAAACCAAGCAGACGCGGTTGACTGTGGGCCCCATTTCTCGAGATCAATCATTCGTCACCCCTTCTCTAAGGTGAAAGAAGGGTCAATGCTCGAGTACGGTTCAAGATAACCTCTATTTTGCTCTTGTAGTAATGTTTATTTAAATATCTGCACGAGAAGATGGAGGATCACATGGATGATTGGTCCGAGTGTCGTAATAACCTGCAAGTGTCTTTAAACATATTTTTTGATCATGTAATTTGCATTTTTCCTGGGTATTTTATCATACACTATTTTTTTAGTGATGGTAAAATTCTCATTAGTCATTAATTAATTAAAAAAAAAGGAGAGAAAAAGAAGCTGGCCCTATGCCTACCTAGCAGCTGCGTGGTCCAGGAGGGGCCCATACAAAAACTACTATGAATCGACGGAGCCCATACGAAGCCCCTGACACATGGCGGCTAGCCTTGAGGAGGCCCATCTATCCCCGGAGCCCCTCGTTGGCACCTGGCAATGATACGATGGGACGAGAGCAGGTGAGTTTCGTCCACGTTCTGCTCATTTGAGGCGATCTGTGTCCTAGCCCTGTCTCTGTCTAGTCGCGTAGGTGTGATTTTGGTAGGCATCTCGTCGAGTCTGCGTCGTCGACAAACTGTTGGATGAATCCGGATTCCCATTTCTTATGCCCGGGAAGACGGTGCCTGTCTTATGTCTTATTTTTAGATGTAAATTTAAGCTAGATCGTTCTGTGAAGAGTCTAATTCGTGTTACAGGAGATGCTGCAGGAAATTGACTTTTGCTTTTAGCTAGGTAGTGGGTAGCGGATAGCGACGGCGAGGAGCCGACGGCGCTGAGCTCGTCTGCCTCATTAAGCTAGTGGCGCAGGGAGCCCAACGACATCGCAAACGCCGTCCCGCAAGCCGTGATCTTGATGACATCATGATTCTCCATCTCCTCTATGGCTCCGATCCTGTCCTAGTCGAGCTCACTCGACTCGAGAATGAAGTTCGAGGTCTCCCTCACTCCATCCCTTGCTCAGTTTATAGCGCTTCAAATTCGCAGTACCTGTGTAATGTATATGAACCAAATTGTTGACGCGGTACATGAAGGCTTCAAAGGAGATCATAAAGAACACCATATATCCGTCCAAACAATTTAGATTTGTTCAGAGATAAATATTTCCGATATTTGTTCTAAAAATTGCCAACTGACCCGGATGTTTAGCTTCCTAGGAACTCATTTTGATATTTGTTCTTTTTTGTTCTGCCAGTTGTTGCTGCACCTTCTCTTCTTTGTTCACTTCCATGTGAAATCACTAAAAATGGATGTGAATTTCATGGGTGATCTTTCCTCTCTACTTTTCTGAGAAAAGCAGAGAATTGGGACATGCATATGTGGAGAATAAGGCTTTGAAACATTTCGAACGTCTCAATGAGAAAGCTGTTGACCAGGAATTCTTGCACACAGTCAACTCACAACGTTTCAATGTACTTTCATTTGTGGAGAGAAAATTCAACTGGTCCTATACTTTAACGATAATCTTGGATAAAGATAGACATTGCAAATGATTCAGTTTTTACTGATCATCCTTTTTCCCAAATTGAATCCACTTAACTGTTGAGTTCAGTAAAGTGGAGAAGAAGACTCTAGAGAGGGAAGTTGCCTGTGCAAAAGTTTCTGCAACTTGTGTAGCCACTGCAGTTGCAAATGACTGGAAAGATGCCAGCGACAAGGTTATGCCTGTGAAGCACTGGCTCGAAGAAAGGAGATTTTTCCAGGCATGTTGAGATTGACTTGCATTATGGTCTTTTCATCTAGATATGAAATAGCAAATCAAGGGTTTTCCTACCTTGCCATCTGCTTATTGTCAGCATGAGGTCTGCCTGTCAGTTCACCCCCAAACAAAGAAAGCATTTCTCTATTGATTTCTTGATCCTTCTGCTGATTCGTACATAGCCCATAGGAGAAAGGCTGATGTCAACTCGTACTTTCATGTAGACCATGAGGGAAATGTGGCATTGGCTGTTTGTCGTAGCAGCCAGAAAGTATGTTCTGTTTACATATTTTTCGGGAGATGTCCTCGTGCTAGGAGATGCTGAGATTCTTTATTCCTTTTACTTTGCATCTCGTGAACAGTCGAAAGCAGTATTAATTGGGTGCCCTGTATTTTCTAGGGTGAAAGGCAGCAACTTAGGGACGAGCTAGCTGTAGCTGAGCATGCTGCAAAAGCAGAAGCCCAATGAAAGGTTGGTGAGTCACATCCTTTTTGACACTCCTTTTAATCGTCTGAGAACTTCATGAAAAAATTGTGTCAATCTTGATTGTTTTCCATTAATTTTTCGGGAAAAATGCCAACTGCACTTCGAGGTTTTGGAAGAGAAGCTCAAAGGATCTCGAGACTAATAGTCGAATAAATCCCGAAGTAAAAGGCACTAGCAACGGGACTTCATGTCATCTTTCCTTTGGTGGAATGGAGGATCGCACAACATTATCCTCTTAACAGTTATATTACATATCCAGGAAAGCGTCAACTCCACAGATTTGGACTCCCTCGGTCCAGCAGTGCAAACACATCGTCAAATAATGGCAAAATATCATCACGATCATTTGATGGTGGTAGTAGATCCCTTGATAAAATGATTCCAAGTTCAGCTGAGAAATTAATGCACTGGAAAATACCAGTGACCTGATGCAGTCTGCCGAGATGGACAATTCTTCTGAGGAGACTGCGAGCAGGAATCCTACTGAAAAATCTGAGAGGGAACACTCTGTCTCGGGAGTCTTGTATGCTATGTTACGGGAAGAGGTTATAACCCTTAGGAAGGCCTGCAATGACAAAGACCAGAGCATCAAAGAAAAGGACGATGCAATAGAGGTTCGATCAGAGAAGTAATTATACTCTCCTTGTCGTCCATTCAGTTTCTTTCTCTCCCTTCTGAGCATTGCAAGTATTGCAGGTCTTAGCAAATAAATATGACGTGTTGAATAAACCAATGGAAATTGAATCTAGAAGAATGCGGAGAGAAAATGGAAGAGGAGATTGCTGCTTTGCATGTAAGCAAGGAGAACATTCACGGAACACAGCGGCTCGGTGCTCCCAGTGCTGTAGTAAATTATCCTCAGTTGATATCTGCAAGGTGAAAAAATTCATGCAACCCCAGATTTCTTTACTATTGATTGGTACTTTTAGCAAAGGAACACTTCCATGAGTTGAATTAGAGAGAAAATCATAACTTTCACAAGAAAACCTTCAATTTCCAGTCACTGAAATTCATTTACATCGGGAGCATTTCATTTGGGCTGTAGGAAGATGAGCATCCTGCCTTTACTGATGAGAGCGAGAATGTATAGGCTAACGTTTTGTGCTCTGACTGCAGGGACGGGCGGAACATGACTCCAGACTCCCAGCTCCTTGGTGTGAGGATCTGTTGCATTCATCAATTTTCTATCCCTCTGTCATTGTTCTGACTCTTATGGTTGATCAATATAGGGTATTGAGTATGCTGTACATCTCTGCACCTGAACATGGCCAATCATGCTAAGCAAGCAGCAAGAGCCGGAGAAGAAACAAGGATGCTTCCCGACTGATTTTGAGTTTCCAGCCTGTCTCAGAGTTTGACGAGAAGACTACTTGATGTGCCAGAGAGTTGAAAGAATGTCAGAAGACTCGAGTAACCGGATGGGCGTACTGTAGATGTCTCGAATTGATCCAAAATGAAGAACAGGAGAAAGAATGGCATATTAGAGTTGGTGAAGGGTCCATATCACTGGTGGAGAAATCAAGCAATGCATCTCTGGTGGAGATTCATGGTCATCCTCAGGCGTGAAAGGATATGAGACATTTCATGTCAACCGATAAGGCAGAAAGTCAAAGAGCCTGGCCGGGATGGACCAAGGGAGTTGACTGCCCCCAGAGACTTAGATGCTGTAAATCCTCAATGTTGCTGAAGCTCGGGGAGAACTGGATACTTGGTTCTTCGGTCTGTGGGAATTACTGGAAATCGGGTATTGGAAAACCTACCAAATAGTTTTTAACTTCAGTTATCGTATCTTAATGAAATCGATTAGGTAGGTCACGAGATGGGTAAGATAGATAGCAAGAGGGTACAATATTAATATGAGGGTAGGTTGCAGCATAGCTGAGAGTATACACCCTAAGCGGTTAGGGTTGGCTGAATTGAATGAAGCACAGCCTTTCCCTCTTGGACATTTAAAACCTTCAATTCCATTCCACAGCCTGGCCACACTTTTCATGAGCATCTTCTGCGTAGGGTAACTTTCCAGACAGGGATGTGGGGGTACAATCAAAAAATGGAAAGTTGCCTTCCAACATGTTTATAGCAACAAAAAAGACAGCAAGAACTTGATACCGAAATTCTCGGTCGTGTTACCATACCACATGACTCGAGACCGAGACAATGCCAGGAGAGTTGCAGGGAGTGTAAAGTTGTTCGACTGAAGAATTTTATAATCGTCGCTGTAGCGTAGACGGACCATTTAAGATTTTATAAGCAATGTGATAGTTGAATACTACCAAATGATCATTAATTACTAATATAACATCAAATGGGTTTGATTAAAAAAAAAATGAGAAGAATGAATATGGCAAGAAAGGAAAAGTAATACGCTAACAATTAATTACCATTTATGTCTTCTCTTGGAGTTTTATGAAGGTGGGGAGTTCACAGAGTCCATACAGAAGCATTGTTCCTGACTCTGTAGGAGACAGCCTAGGACATGGAGAGGCCAAGAGATCATGGTCATCATCTGGTTCTCCTTCCATGTCCCTTACAAGGACACTTGAACCCTATGCTCCATCTGGCCGATCTTCTTCTCCACCATGGCTTCTCCGTGACTGTCATCCAGATCCCATCCCCGAGTTGGAGATCCCTCGATCGGGTTCCTCCTTTGCCCAGCCTGTTCTTCGAGCCAATTTATGTTGGAGATATCGAGTTTGATGACGGTGATGGTGGCGGTGCCTCCAATGCCGGGGAGGATGTGATGTCTTTTCTGCTGAAGCTTAACTCCAAGTGCAGGGAGCCGTTCCGGGGATGCCTGGAGCGGGTCCGGTCCGACACTTCAAGAGGTCCCGTGCTGTGCGTGATCCACGACGCCGTCCTGTACTTCCCGGTCGATGTGGAGGTTCCTAGGCTGGTTCTGAGGACGAGCACCGCCGCCAACTTTCTCGGGCTATCACTTCTTGACCAGAAAGGCTTCCTTCCACCACAAGGTATGTAGACATAATCACCGTTGAAGGACAAAAAAAAAAAAAAGAGGGTCCCCTTTGTCTGTCGATTCTGTCCCAACACAATTCAATCACATTCGAACTGATTTAGAAACGAACATAATGCTGAAAACTCTTGCTGCAGAAACTAAACTGATGGAGGGTCTCCAAGATCTGCCATCGATGAGGGCGAAGGACTTGCCGCTTTTCGATAAATGCAGCCAGGAGTCGACTGAAGAAGTCCTAGCTAAGATCCACGAAGGAACGAAGACTGCTTCAGCCATTATATGGAACACTCTCACCTGTCTCGAGCAGTCATCGCTCGTTAAGATCAGGGAAGATCTGCAGGTTCCGATCTTTCCCATCGGTCCCCTCCACAAGTTGTCTGCAGAAACCGGCGTTTCTTGGACTCCAAGAAATCAGAGGGCAGAAGGCACCGACCATTGCATAGACTGGCTGGACTCACAGCCACCGGGATCGGTTGTCTACTCGAGCTTCGGGAGCTTAGTGACGCTCTCCGAGCACGAGCTAACCGAGATAGCCCACGGGCTAGCTGAGAGCGGACACCCCTTCCTGTGCGTCGCTAGAGCCGGCCTGGTAAACTCGGTGTCTATGGATGCGGTAAGAGACCTTGCGGGCACCGGAGGGAGGGGGAAGATCACGAGCTGGGCGCCACAGAGGGACGTCCTAGCGCACCGCTCGGTCGGGTGTTTCTGGACGCACAGCGGGTGGAACTCAACGCTGGAGAGCCTGTGTGAGGGCGTCCCGATGCTGTGCTGGCCAAACGTCGGGGACCAAAGGATCGTGTCGAGGCTGGTGACCGGAGTCTGGAAGGTGGGGCTGGAGCTCGAGGTCGATGGCAGCGGGTCCGTAAGCGGGAGCCAGGTTTCGAGCGCCATCAGGAGGATGATGTCGGAGGAGGAAGGGAAGGAGATGAAGAGGAGAGCCATGGCGTTGAAGGAGGAGATCGAGGTTTCGCTGAGACAAGGAGGTTCCTCCCAGGAGTCCCTCGGCGAGCTGGTTATTTTCATTCGTCAACTTGCTCGACAGTAGTCCGAGTTGGGCCTTAATGGGCCGATAACACAGTATGGGCCGGGCTGAATTCATGTCTTGTCATGCCACGTCCCCTAATTTTTCTCACATTTGTTTTCGTATTTTAAATAACTAAGAAGACATGGAAACATGTTGATATTACCTATATAACCTCTCATTTTTCATCTAAACAAAAATGAATGATTGAGCTATCAGCAAATCAGTCATCTTATTGCGTTGTATTTGAATTTTATGATGTAATTCTGAACACATTAGATAACTGACTGCCGATATTTAGCATTAGTCTCACTACCACTATGACACCACCAAAGACTATGTATATAGTTCAAGAAACCAGCATTCATGTCGAGAGAGCAAAATTCTATCTGATGTTTTTGGCAGGTGCATAAAATAAATTGAACTTTGAACTTTAGACGGGCTAAATCGGTTGACATTGGGAAAAACAAATGCATCATCAATATCACCTCTGTGCAGTAACAATATCCGAGATATCATATTGAGAAATTCTTAAATGATCTCATATCACCACGTGAAAAGGAAAAATACTATAATATATATATATATATGGAAGAGTAAATTAAACTTTTTTTTAATTTGTTGTGCACAATTAAAAAATGAAAAAAGAAAAATATATTATAATTGTTAATAGTGAAGAGATGAAAAAAAAAGAAGGGAAGTGGAGGACAATGAGGGATTAAGTTAATATTTAGGGGAGTTAATTTTCATTCCCTAGTCGAGTGAGGAATGGAATCCCCTAATTGGGGCAGTTGAAAATTGTTGAATAAGAGGAATTCAAAATGATTTTTTCATACCAAATATAAACATTCAGAATAAGACATTCCCTTTTCGTTTCCGAAATTTATTTATAAGAGAAAAAAAACTGCTCGTTATAGTTTGGATTCGAAACAAAAAAGAATTAAATTTTACTTACGCGTAAAACATTTATTATATTTTTGTTAAAAATTAAATTTTTAGAAATAGGATGAATGTGAAGAAGAAAGGTGAAAAGGGAAGGGAAGACAAGGAGGAAGGTTAGGGTTTAAAGAACTTGGCGAGGAGGGAAAATTATTGAATTAAATAATTATTAATCATCCACTTAATTATTATTATTTATTTATTAATTAAGACCAATGGTACCGGTGATTTCTCAAAAAAAAAAATTTAGAGATTTTATCGGAATTATAATTATTAATATCAATTGCCTCCCAAACGAAGCGGCAAGAGCCGAGAGGGAAGGGGAGGGGGAGAGAATCCCTCATTTTTCCATGGTTCACAGTCTTCAATGGCGCTTCTCCTGAGACCTCCTCACCACCTCCTCCTTCCTCGTCTCATGGCTTCTCGGCTCCTTGCCTCCTCGTCTCTCCACTCCCACACTCACTTCACCGGCTTCACTCCTTTCTTCAAGCCCAGGTACTCTTTGTTTCTCGGTGGTCATTTCGTTTTTGACGAAGGAAATGGAGGGCCGCCTGCTAATAGTTTGCCTAGTCTGGGTCGATCTTTTCATTCTTCGGAGCTTTTAGTTTTGGTTTCAATCGTTTAGACAGCCGCAGTGTGCTTCTTTCCCGGGCTTTTTGGTCTGCTTAGACATGGAAATTGCTATCCAATTTGTGAATAACGCGATTCCAGTTTTTTTTATTCTTTCATCTTCTTCTTTCATGTAGAATTAGCTGCTTAAAAGCTGCTGAAGTCGTCCCGTGTGCTTTGTTTGCAGGGCGTATTATCCGTTGAGAGCAATGACCGTTCGCTCATTGAGCAGGAGACTGTGTCCGGCAAGAGCGTTCATGTCGTCTAGCGCTGTAACTGAATCATTTAAGGGAAGTGAGAGTTCGAAGGCTTATGGATCTGAGCAAATTCAGGTTATTCTGCCGCACAAAAGAATCTGCACGAGAGTGCTATATTTTTGTGTTTTTTCTCTTATGGATGCAGAGTTTTAAAAGATGAAATAAATTGATCCTTCTAGTGGCATGTTTAGGTACTGGAGGGATTGGAACCTGTGAGGAAAAGGCCTGGCATGTATATTGGAAGCACCGGACCACGTGGCCTGCACCATTTGGTGAGGTTTTAATCCCTTCAAAATGCTGTTGCTATCGAAATTTCTATTAATCTGACTATAACCAAAATTTTCTGTCGAATAGGTCTATGAGATTTTGGATAATGCTGTGGATGAGGCACAAGCAGGATTTGCTTCAAACATCGATGTTGTTTTATGTGCAGATGGTTCAGTGAGCATCACTGACGATGGACGTGGGGTGCGGATACTATGTCTGTTATGTATGCTATAGCATATGCAATATATATATATATATATATATAGCATTATACTATATAAGCGATACAGTATGTATTCATTTGTTATTATAATATGAGCTCCACATGTGTATATATCCTCATAGTGTGCTTCAGCGAAATGATAATTTTCTGCTTAGGTGGATTGCCTCGTCTCACAATTTTCTCCTTGATTTGCAGATTCCCACTGATTTGCATCCTGTGACTAAGAAATCTGCTTTGGAGACTGTTCTCACGGTATCACTCCATAGTAGCTTCTCTTATGTTTCTTAGTTGCTAACATAGTCTGCTGAGGTGCCTAAACTTTTTTTTTGTGTGTTCAATAAGAAATTTCATTAATCAGATACCAAGAAGGTGCATAAAATCATATACCAAAAGGGTCGCTAGACTAAATTACCTTGATGTTTAAGATGATACCAGCATCAGCACCTCCTCATTGACTAGGCAAAAAAGTTATTTAAGAGCTTGTTTCTGGACCTCTATCTGTGGTTCTAATTTTGTGGATGATTCACTTATTGCTATCCCTGGAATCATAGTTAAGATTCTCCTGTTTTCAACAATTGAAAATGTCTTGATTGATATCATGTTAATCATCTTTTTCCCCCCCTTATTTGAGTAAACTAATCGTGCTGTCTACCAGAGAAGATTATCGATTATCATGACAATTACAATATGTTTTTGACGTTTTCCTAGTAATGCTGTGGCCATTCAAGCTGACTTGCTAACTATTTGTTTGAATTGAGATAGATTTCTCTTCCTTCCTTTTTCATAATATTATTTTTTCAATAAACCCTCTACCAATTATGATGCTGATCTCAGTGCTTTCGTATTGGTAGATCTTACATGCAGGAGGCAAGTTTGGTGGTTCTACTAGTGGTTACAGTGTATCTGGTGGATTGCATGGTGTGGGCTTATCTGTTGTTAATGCTCTGTCTGAGGTATTCCTCTGTCAGCTTATAAAGTTTCTTCCTTTGAATATCTATCTTCCTCCAGCTCAATTACCGAAGGAGTAGAATTGCAAACAGAAATCAAGTGCAGTAACTACAAATTGGATCACTGCCTGAAGTTTCTTTCTTTTTTTGGATAAGTGAAATCTTGAAGTTCAGTCTATTATGCCTGCAGAACACTTTGTTGCATGTATCGCTGTCTGAGAATGAAAATGGATGCTTGAAGAAATTTATGTTTGATGAAAGAGGAGGCTTGTGGTTAGCTTAGTTTTAATAAGGAAATATGGGTCATCGTAAATGCTAGAGAGAGAGAGAGAGAGAGATTACGAGAATGAATCCGTACAGACTATTTAAAGTAAGAATGATTGCTAATCATATCAGTGATTATCTTCGTAATTGTGGTTTTTTATTTCCAAGAAATTCTTTTGACCAATCCAATTCTTTGTTTAATCCTTTCCTTTTCTTCTATTTTTTCTCCTTTGGGGTACATGAATCGATCAATTGCTTAACATCCATATGTATTAGGCATTAGAGGTCACTGTTTGGCGCGATGCGATGGAGTATCAACAGAAATATTCACGTGGAAAACCCCTGACCACCCTAACCTGTCACATGCTTCCAGTCGAAAATAAGGATCATAGTGGAACAAGGATCCAGTTTTGGCCTGACAGGGAAGGTATGAACTCTATTATGTACTAAAATTTGCATTCATAGTTGAGTATCAGTGCTTTGTTATACTAAGATCGAAAAGCATGTTTGTTGTAGTGTTTACAACTGAAATTGAGTTTGATTACAACACGGTTGCTGGCAGAATTAGGGAGCTTGCCTTTCTGAACCCCAAGGTACAGCAGTTCTTTTGGAATATATCTGTACTTGTTAGATATAATTCAGCAGAACTAAATATTTGCTTCAATAGTGCTATGGAGTTGATGTTTTGCTTTACAAGGAGATTTTTTTTAACCAGAAAATTGAAGATTCTTCTATTATTTTACTTCTCACCGTCATCTCTGCACTGATTATTGCAGCTTAAAGTGACATTTAGAAAGGAGGATGATGATCCGGAAAAGGATCTATACAATGAATACTACTATGCAGGGGGGCTTGTTGAGTACGTGAACTGGCTAAACACTGATAAGGTACACTTGCATTTTGACTTTCTGTTTTTCTTAGAAAAGCTGTAGTCCTCCTCTAGTACTCAAGTACCAGCAGGATTTTCCCCTATAGAAATTTTCAAATAGAGAGGGAAAATTACTGGGTTCATTATGGTTTTACATTAGGGTAAATAGAGTTTGCGCTTTGAAGGTGAACTTGATATGACCTTTGTTCTAGATGCCACCGGTTAAGATCGGACCATTGTTGGGGCTTTGGTTTCAAGGGGTTTGCTCCCCCTGCATTTCTTTTCCATTACTGGATATGGTTATGGACTCTGTTTCCCTAGTGAAGTTCGCTTGACTGCAGGGTGTATTCTATTCTGCACAGCTGCATTCTAATAAATCTGAATTGTGTGAGCCTCGTGACTTTGAGGGCCTTGCTTTGATCATAATCTGGCACATTTTACTTGGAACCAACAGGGAACTGACCCTGAGCGTTTCTTATTCAACTGCTCAGTGTGACTTTCTATTTTCTGTTCACGTGTGCTGTCTCTATTAAACAGTGCTGACAGATTTTTGATGCAGAAACCGCTTCATGACGTGATGAGTTTTAGGAGGGAGATAGATGGTGTCATGATTGATGTAGCTCTTCAATGGTATGCTCCCTTTTTTTTTCTGTCCTCTAATGATTTTACTTAGACAAGCGCCATAGTACTGTTCACAAACAAAGCACTTGGTTAACATTTTAAGCAAACGGGACTACACTTTGTTTGCATATAGTGAGAATTGGACCCTGGAATTGGAAAGATTTTTTCTATACCTTTCCTGTTGCTTCACTGTATATGAAATTTGTTTGCTGCGAAGCGCAAACTGATGTTGCTTATTGTTTCAACATTTCTTTTAGGTGCGGGGATGCATATTCTGATACGCTGCTAGGGTATGCTAATAGCATAAGGACGGTTGATGGTGGGACCCATATAGATGGTTTGAAGGCTTCATTAACAAGAATTCTGAATAACTTTGGAAAGAAGTCGAAGGTTATAAAGGTATGTTGTTTTGACCTTCTTCATGGTTTCCAGAACCTTTGGCCTTAAATTTAGGGAACAGAAAAAAAAAGGCTCTGTGCATTATGCGATGCACTAAACGATACAAAATACTATCCAGAGGAATGGGTGTGATGACGAGCTCTGTGGCCATGTGATACAATGGTTGAAAAATTACAATGATAATGTAAATATATTTTGACCATATTTTCATTTGCAAATCATGATTTGTTCACTTCATTCTAGGATAAAGACATAACTTTGAGCGGCGAGCATGTAAGGGAGGGATTGACTTGCATTATTTCAGTGAAAGTTCCGAATCCAGAGTTTGAAGGACAGACAAAGGTAAGACCCTCATTATCTTTTATGGAGGATTAAGTACTCGACTCAAAAATGTAGGTTATTTCCTTTGTCCCTAACCATTTTCTTCCACTATCCTTTCCTCTTTAAAGACAAGGTTGGGAAATCCCGAGGTCCGCAGATTGGTTGATCAATCTATTCAGGAGTATCTTACTGAATACTTGGAGCTGCATCCTGACGTGCTCGATTCAATCCTGTCCAAGTCCCTGAATGCCCTGAAGGTGCCCTTTTCCTTCTGCCCCATGCAAGTCAGCTAATAGTTCATGTTCAGCATGAAAAAAGAGGAGTATTTTATGTATTCATACCTCTAATTGCTTCCATTTTTTTGAATTTTTTTTGGTGAATAAAGAATGCTAGCTGCTTCCATTTGCTCATACAGAACATGGCATTAGTGACGAGAACTTTAGTCTTCTTCCGTTCTCTTCTCTTCCCCTGTTTAGGCAGCATTAGCAGCAAAGAGAGCAAGGGAGTTGGTGCGGCAAAAGAGCGTCCTGCGATCTTCATCTCTTCCTGGGAAACTAGCTGACTGCTCTTCCTCTAATCCTGAAGAGTGTGGTACTTCTCTAATTTTTGCCTTTACAGTGTTGCTATGACAGTGCTTGTGCTTGATAATATTCATGGATTGCTTACCACTACCAGCTATTTCTTGGTTATTCTCTAGAGAAATGAATTCTATGAATTTTTTTTTTTTGCTTTTTATAATTATATAATTATAAATTTTTTTTCTTCAATTATCTTCCAGTGTCGGCATATTATAAATGATTTTTATTGTTTTTCCCAATTTCTTCAGAAATCTTTATAGTTGAAGGGGACTCAGCTGGTGGAAGTGCAAAACAAGGTCGTGATAGGGGCTTCCAGGTTGAATATGAAATTAATTTCTTCATATTACAATATTAAAAACGGTAAAGAAATTTTAGGATAGGGTATTTCAAAGCAGATTAATTGTTCACCGAATAGAATGAAATTGTCATTTTGAGATATGTCTTTGCTACCCTTTCAATGTTCATATATATTGACCATATAATTATGCTGGAGCAGGCTATTCTCCCCCTTCGTGGCAAAATTTTGAATATCGAAAGGAAGGATGAGGCAGCGATGTACAAGAACGAGGAGATACAAAATCTGATTCTTGGTCTCGGACTTGGGGTGAAGGTATTGTAGAAATATTTAGCATATGAAGTTATTTAATTTTCTATCATAACTCTTTATTTAAGTATTGAAAATTTCTCACTGAAGGGGGAAGACTTTAAAAAGGACTCTCTACGTTATCATAAGATCATCATCTTAACAGATGCTGATGTAGATGGTGCCCACATCCGAACTCTCCTACTAACATTTTTCTTTAGATATCAGGTAATTTTGGAGAATTTTTCGTCTTTTGATTAAGAAGAAACTAGGAAAGAAGAAATAATATTGTGATTTATACTGGGGTTTTGGTTGCAGAGATCCCTCTTTGACGAAGGTTGCATCTACGTTGGGGTCCCACCACTTTACAAGGTTCTGTTGAGCTATACCATGCGTCTTTCAAAGCATCCATTCTAAGGATGAGCTTAATTTTCTCTCTTTTGTTTTGATGACATTGACGTGACCAGGTTGAAAGGGGAAAGCAAGTCCACTACTGCTATGATGATGCGGAGTTGAAGAAGCTTCAGAATTCATTTCCTTCAAATGCCTCATACAACATTCAGCGGTTTAAGGGTGAGAGATTCAAGAGTTCACTTCTGTGTAAATTAACTCATGTTTTATGTCTTATGCTGCCACTAACAGGAAAGCTGTGGATGTTTGAAATGAGATGCAGGGTTGGGAGAGATGATGCCCTTACAGCTCTGGGAAACGACCATGGATCCAAACAGAAGGCTGCTGAAGCAGTTGGTGGTCGAGGACTCTGCTGAAGCTAGCTTTGTCTTCACATCCCTTATGGGCAACCAGGTAATATCAACTGGCTACCATCTCCTCTTGTTGAGGCTTTGTAAATGAGAATTTTACAGATTGTTGTTTGGGTGCATAGCTGTATTTTATTGGCTTGTTAAGAATCGCCATTTCTCTTATGTCAACTTCATATTCTAGGTGGACACCCGCAAGGAACTCATACTGAAGTTGGCTAAGAGGATAGATTTAGATCAGTTGGATATTTGAAAGGTTCAGCAGTAATGAGCGCATGATGATTTCTTCCTTCAACAATACGAAAGACAGCGCATTCCATTGCAAATGTTGAAATTTTAGATAGTGGGACCTGTCGTCTATAGGACTATTGGAAAAATGTTTGTCAGGTGGGATGTGGGTTGGGGAAGGGTATTGGGCTGTTGAATTGTGTCTCTTTTTGATGCGAAAAGACGAAAGGATTGTTATTCTTTTTCATTTTTGATGTGCAACGTCTTAACTTCTAGGCCGACTCGTAAAGATTTAAATTATAAATTTATTCTATATACAAGATTTGGATTGGAGATCTTATTTTAAAGAGGCTGAGTGAGAGATGTAAAATCATGTCAATTGGCTCACCTTTGCCTTGTACATCCACCCAATGCACCGGCCTGGAGTTTGGCTGGTGGACCCGAAAGGCTGGAGCCAGGCCTGAATGGGATGAGAAATGTGGAAGGCACCGAGTCTTGGTCCTTTTCGGACACGGCTTTCATGTTGTTGAAAGATGGGGGACTGATATTTAAATATGTCAAAGGTCAAGGACAAAAGTAAAATTTGAGACCTTTTCTTTAACTTTCCGCGGCACCAAATTTTAAAATGAAAAGAAGGAAAAAAAGGGAAAGAGAGGGAGAGAGAGGGAATATACTCAATTGAGTATTCGAATGGTTGAAGATGAAGGGCAGACGTCTTGGAACTCAGAACGCTGCAAGTCGCGGGCCTAGCTCACTCATTCGTTCATTCCTTCCCCGAGCTTCTCCGTTCCGATTCCTTCGGCTAACTGTCTTTGCTTCGCCCCGGCGGTGGTCAGCCGTAAATCTCTGCAGTGCAGTTGCTATGAGGATATATTGTCCTTTGAGTTTTCTCTCCTCTTCATTTATTTCCTCCGCCTATGCCGAATTTGGGAAGTAGTGTACTAGGCCATCGTTGTGCGGAAGCACTATGTTTTGCATTTCACGATAATGAATTTATTGTCCAGATATGCTGCACACCGTGACGGAGGATCGCACAGATTTGGTGGAGCACTGCCGAGTTCCTCTGTTCAGTTCATGAGTTGATAGAAATCTTTAGCTCCTGTTTTGCATATGTTCTTCCTTCCCTGTTCTAGTGAAAAATCATGAAATGATATATCTGAAGCTAAGATCCAATTGAAATATGCTGTCTTGTTCATACCAGTGATGTCTCTTATTTCCCCTTTTTCATTTATTCAAAGTGAAATGATTCGGCATTCTTTAGTCTGCGTGGAAATTGGAAGTGACAGCATGCAGATTCGAGCAAGAGAGGTAAATCATGGCTTGCTGTACATTGAAGAATTAGGAACATCTAAAGAATTTTCAAGTCTCTTAGGTTTTTCAGGAATGTCTCCCCAACTGTGGAGCCAACCTTAACAAATACAGCAGGATAGCCTATTGGAGCTTCCACCCATGCTTCTTGATTCGCATATAGGTTCCCTGTCCAGATATGTTTCCAGGGACAACTTTCTCCTTTTGGAAAATAAGCCTTCACTGTGTTTCTTCCCTTGTCGAGGACAGGCACTACAAGGATTTCTGTTCCAACCAAAAATTGCTGATAGGTGAATCCCTGCACAGTCTCATCATTGGGATAGTGGAGAAACATGTGGCGGCACACCGGCAATCCTTTGCAAGCTGCTTCCTGTGAAATCCAAAGCCAGAACCCAGGAATGTGTCACATCTAATGCTTCTTCTTAGAAGTCCTGTAGTTTAACACCATCACTATGAGAATTTAATCTTAACCTGTTTTGCTTGTGATTTCTATATTAGCATAAAAACATTATAGATCATTTATGTGCTATCGTGCTCTCATTCCACAATCAAGCTAGAAGTACCTTTATGAGTTGAATTCGGTAGAATTTCCAGGCCCTGTACACTTTTGCAAACCGGGCAAAATGAGATAAAGTTTTTTGGTTCGAGTAGAACTGGCTGTTGCAGGTCGGCTTGTTTCCCTGATTGCACAAGAAAGATTAGAATCAACCATTAAACATGAAGAGGGCTGTCTTAATGAGAGAAACAGCAGGAGAGATTAGTTTGTTCCTGGCAATTTCACTTGAACATGATGGTTTGCTACTAACAGCCGGTATGATGGAACTTAATATAACTTTTTAAATTTTTATTAAGGAAAAAGGACATAAAATAATGGTGGAAGTGGGAGATTTACTACAAAGACATTAAGTAGAATAAATAATTGAAAATTAATCAGTTAAATGATTATTTTGAATTTTGGAGCTCAATGTTCACTGGGATATCTCTCCATTTTGCCTTTCTCACTTCTCTTACTTTATTAACATTTTTAAATGCTAAATTTATCAAGGTCTTTCGACCACCAACTAAGTTGATTAAACACCTAAGCAGCCCGACTCTAGGACTAGTGCCCAAATGATATATTTGTTTCTCTATTCTTCAAAGTTAAATACCCACTTTCTGTTTGATTTAATTATATATGTAGATTGCTGTTAAAATTACTTACCTCATGTGTCCTGAAGACAGTTGTAAGAGAATTCAGCTCCATCCATCTCAGTAGCAACTCTTCGCTTCTATGGTACTTTATCAAAGGGAAGCTCACTGCACAATAGCCTCCAATATCACTGTGGTTAAAAGCATACCCAGAGAGTCCGCTGCTCAATAGGCCAACCACTGAACTCTTGATCCCATCATTAGCTTGCCAGCTTACCATTTGGTCCCCTTCCCAGAACAGCATAGCCCACTTAGGACTATCTCTAAAACCAGCTCTCATGAAGAAGACAGGTATATCTTCATCCTCTCCATGGTTACGCTTCCATTCATCCACAAATTCTCGGTTTATTCTGGCCCAGAGTTCTGGATATCTGTTATGAGCTGTTATAGGATCTTCGCCTGATAATTTGAATCACGTGCAGGTATAACGTGGTTAATATGAATTTGAAAAGCTGAGATGATCGATGCTTGTTTCATTTGAGGGGCTTGTCACAAAACATATTGAAGTAAAAAAAAGATCTTGTAAAGCAGGTTTTCAATGCAGTGCATTGATAAAGGATTAACCGCTATACTGTTGTTTCTTTTTCCCCCTTTTCTCCATCTTCATACTTACCTCCCCACTCTTTTCCTCCCTAACTCTCAGCAAATGTTTAAGCACGTAAATTTCATCAAGTTTTTCCCTTTAAAGCTTATCAATGAAAAGCTTGAACTTTCAAACGTTGCAGGGTATCGAACATGAGTAATTTTCTGACCTAGTGAAATACCTTTTTGAATTTAGAAATCGAGAGTTTATTTGGCCTACCTATGCAATGCCAATAGTAACTGACCATTCCAAGAAAATAAGTAGAACCTGAATAGAGGGTGGCATCCACAGGCAGGCCTTCACCAAAATCAGCCATCCATCCTCTGACTCCATCATCTACCATTTCCTGTAAAATTCTTTTGAACCAACTTGCAGTGTTTGGGTGTGTCAAATCCAACATTCCAACATCAAAAGCTGTGTTTGGGACCATGTATGGTTCCCCACTTTTATCCTTCACTAATATGCCTAAATTCTTTGCCTCCTCGAACAGGATTCTCCTTTTGTCTGGCATGTCATCAATCTTGAGAAGAAGGTTGCAGGTTTCTTAGTGAGTGACTTGAAAATAGCTTGTGGCAATGATAGGTGTTTCTTTCCATACTGACTGGGAAACATTTGTTGTAAAAGAAGAATACCGGTGCTAGACAGGGATTGCAATATGTCATCATTTTTATGTGCTGAGCATCTAGATCTTGAATAAGCTTTCTCCATCCCCAATACCTTCCGGCGTCCACTTCCCAATTCCACCAAAGTTGTGATCCAATGAAAGTTTCTCTCTGCCCAACCCAATCCTGGCCAACATATACATAAAACAGAGAAGTTCCCAAAGTACTTATAAAGAAAACCAGTGCTTGAAATGGTATGCATGTGAGATATTCATATCTGGGTTTGTGACATAACAGAAGATTTCTGTTAAGTAGCAATATGATAGCAAGTGTGTTGTGTTCTTAATCAAGTAATGAGTTTGAGATCTTAATCCTGTTAGTGTATTTCTGAACCATATCTCTTACAAGTCCATGAGATAGTAATGATGAGTAATTGGATTGCCATGTTAAAATAGTGGTAACAACTTATTGACCATAAACTATTTTGACAGTCTTGGCAACAGTTTAATTTCTTGTAGGTCCTGGTACCTGCAACCAAAATGCTGAAATGGGAATATCGTAGGCCTTCAGCTCATTCCACACATTGTAAACCTTGTCAGTTCCACCTTGCATTCCAATGACAGCTCCTGATATGATCCACTCAGGCAGCTCAGGAGGCCTCCCAATATTCTCAGTAAACTGCTCGATGAGCTCAGTAGGTGAGCTTCCATGAAGTAGCCTTCCTTGAACTGAATTTCCATATATCTGCAAGCTCCGGGTAATAGAAAAGGAGCAAATTGTTATTGTAATGCTCCAGGGTTCGCAATTTGAAGCTCATTGACAGAAGTGTAAGATCCAAGGTCACTACAGAGAGGATGAATATTGGTCACTGGTAAGTTACCTGTATTTGGACTCTAT
This sequence comes from Lagerstroemia speciosa, assembly GCA_037672795.1. Classification (NCBI taxonomy): domain Eukaryota; kingdom Viridiplantae; phylum Streptophyta; class Magnoliopsida; order Myrtales; family Lythraceae; genus Lagerstroemia; species Lagerstroemia speciosa. Next base: position 798,762 of record CM075304.1, on the reverse strand, counting down.
CTCGTTTTGTTAGGTCGAATATTGAATATTCGTATCCTTCTAGGTAAAGGGATCTCATTCTAGATGTCATGTAGAAGGGCGAAGGTGCATATGTTGTGCTCCAATCACCACCGGCCCTGCCAATTAAAAACGACATCGAAAGAACTTTATACGCCACTCAGTTGTTTTTTCAGAACCTCACTCATCTATAAAGAGATTATGACCAACCTGTGACTAACTAAGTTTGCTGCAAAAGTTATGGGCTGATCACCTCTTCCAATGCCTTGCTCCTGAACGAAAATGGGGACTCTTTTCCCCTTGAAGTCCATGTAGGAGAACTGCTCCCCAAAGCCATAGAATCTCTCTTTCTCTACACTTGAATAAGTGAAGCAGACCCTGTTGAATTCCATGGATTCGAATAGCTTTTCTTCTGCTACTTCCTCCTCTGAAGAGGTGACTGCTATTAGACTTCTTGGCTTTGGAAAGGACCAGAACCACCCAGATTTCTTCTTCCGATTACGACTAAGGCTAAGCCTGATTACTTGGTATCGCCTTGGAGAATAATTTCTTGTATGAAAGTTGGGTCTCCCGAGCTTCACTTGAAATCTGATGTCTTTACTACTTTTCTGATCAAAGAAGACCCAATATCTTGCAGAGATGGAAGCTTTCTTCTCCTGAATGTGTCCACTCCTCCGGGCAGAGAAATCTTGAAGCCGCTTCTTGTTCTTGCTGAAAATCCGTCCACTGATTACCAGAACTGGGAACTTCATATCCTTCACATCATTTTGATCCAACTCCAAAAGGCCTGATGGAAAATCATGTTCATTGGCCTGGAACAGACCGTGGAGATTATCAATCTTGCTGATACCTTCAACAGTTTGGTGATCACAGAGCAAATGGACCTTCCTGTCTTTCACAAGGAATGATCCTCTGCTTTCTTCCACCTCTGTCTCTGCCATAGCCGCAGAGACAAAGGCCTGTCCTGGGACTGTTGACCATATGCTCTTGGCGGGCTGTGATCTGTGAGAAATTGAGAGACACCCACCATTCTGGGAGCTCCAAGTGAGCTGAAAATCTTGACCAATTGGGAAGACCCCAGTTGAGAGAAGGGCTGAGGTGGGTTCGAGGTGCAGATTCCCTTGAAGGAAAGGGAGGGTTCTGGGTGGCAAAGTAAACGGACTGTTGAGGTGTCTGTGGTGCTTCTTGGTGATCCTGAGGCTTTCCATATTTTGTGAAACAGGGAAGGTGGGAAAACAAGACAATGAATCTAGCATTGGTTGCTTGAGATTTACATATTCTCCTGTCTTCACTACGTGGAATCAGAATTGAACTTGGGATCTCTGTTATTATATGCTTGTTCTAGCTGGCGAATGAAGAAGAATGGAATAAGAGGAAGAAGATTTGTTTTTGCTTCTGACTTTGGATTTCTGTGTGTGGGCGCGGGAAGTTGAAAGACATCCCAGTTGTGTGCCCATCACTGATCCTAGCTGCCCGTATTTATATGGTGCAATGGAAGGTACCTGCCCCTGCCGTTATTTCAACTTATTGATACGACTCATTCTCTGGTTATTCCGTGCTCTTTGGAAATTTTATCTACCTCGAGAATTACTGATGCTTCCGGGTCAGCACCGCGGAGGGAATTCCTCTTCAGCAGGAGTACTTGAAAATCAGTTTAAGGTGAGGTAAAAAGAAAAAAAAGTTGGGTACTTTCGTTCTTTTGCTCCTTCTACTTCTTATTGTGTAATTGTCGTGTTGGGGAAGAAGCGTCAGGGGCAGTGAGAGAGGTGAGGAAGCAAGAGGTTGGAGAGCCAGTCAAGAAACAGGGAAGGATAGATTTTGACATTGCCATGCTTCTTGCTATAGAATGTCTTGTTGTGTGCACTGATTAATGTTGTTTTCTCTGTCGAAATCAGTCAGTTTTTTTAGGGTAGTAGCTTATGCTGCTACTGCTTCTTCCGTTTCCTTTTTCTACTTTTGGGTTTGTCAGTGTTTTAATCCTTTTTTTTTTTGGGTGCATGGCCAGTGAATGTAGATGAAGAGTACGTGAGAGTAATGAATCTAGACGTCTTAGAATTTTGATGAACGTGCCCACGTTGACGTCTAGGATCAGTCTCCCCCAACTGCAATGGACAAATTGCAAAGCCGCCGGAATAGAACGAAGACGGCCTTTTTTTTTTTTTTTTCTATTGGTACCTAAAATGATGGGCTGCGCAACGGTTCCCCTCCCTCAGAAAATTTGAATTAGAGAACCATACCATGATTTGAACTCTTTATACCCTTTATTAGTTATTCTTTTTACTCTTTTAAACTTGTATATTTCCTTTGTACATTAAAAAAATCTGGAATTTTAAATTGTGAATGAAACAAGTTCTACACAGATAAAATAATCTCGACGTATTAAGTTTTTGTACTAATTTGCTTGAATTTGAAAGAGCCTCGATCTAATTTGACAATTTCTAATGATAAAATGAAGTACGGATAATTTTTTAAGAGCTAAGTATAGGATGAAACCAATAAACAATGAAAGAAATTAAGATCTCTTATTCGATTCGGTGAACCCTTAAACTCATTTATTTCCATTTCTCATATCATTTATGGAGGCAGATTCAGATGATCATTTTTCACACCTTAATTCTGTTGGTGGGTGGACAAAACAAAATTGAACAAATGAAATTATTGCAGAAAACACTGAATAGTATCTGTCTTAGTTCATGGGGGTGTGTCATCCTGGTTTGGATGAAGCTATCCCTAGCTCATGGAGTCTTTCCATACAACAATGTATCTAGACTTGTTTCTTGACGATGTTCACTTCTGGTGTCACCCCATGCCATCATGTTCCTGAACCCCGGTGAGCAATTCCTCACGTGCCCATTTTGTTTTTTTTTTTTTTTTAATCTTAGGATAATAGCCCATAGGAATTATCAAATCAAAAAGACATTCAAGCAAAACTTAAGTAGATAGAAGATATTGAACGATTAAGCAAGGAACTAAACCTTAAAATTGTCTTCTAATTCCATTCACCAGTAGACTCATTCATGGATGGAAATAGTCTAATGGGCGCTAGTCGAGCAAATCCGAGACAGCAGTCTTCTTAAACGGATCCACCTGAGCCAACAGTGCTGCCACGGCCTTATTTGGGAAGAGATTGTCTGCCTTCATCCTCTCCCTCATCCCATATGCTGGAGCCTTTGCATTGATGTAGGCCTCAAGAACACACTGGAATTGCGTGATCCTCCCGGTGTATCCAGAGAGCCTCATGCGGTGAAATGTCCTCTCCGTATTGTGCACATCCCCCCGCTTCGAGTACTGGCTCATTATCGCCATGTAAGTGAAGTACATTGGCTTCATGAGGTTCTGCTGTGCTGCTTTGTGAAGGATCGAGTCAGCCCTCTCCACCTCTCCAGCCTCCACATACAGCCTCACGATCGCGTCCCAAGTCAACGGCCCAATCCTGCAACCACTATCAGCCATTTGCTTCACCAGATCCTTCCCCTTAGTGAGCATCTTGTTGTTCGCGTAGACCTTCAAGAGGGCGGAGTAATGGGTTGCCGATAGCTTCTTCCACCTTTTCACCATCCCATCAAAGGCTGCCTCAGCCTCCTCTACCTTGTTCAGCTTGCCCCAAGCTTCGATCGCAGCGACATACTCATTGGCCCTTGGTGAGCACTCACAGACCTTCCAAACCCTCCTCACCTCGTCCACCTTCCCCAGCTCCGCATAAAGAGGAAGCAACAGACGACAAGCCGATCTGTGTTCCTTTAGATCACCGCCTTCCATGTCTTTCAAAACACTCTCTGCCTTCTTCTTCTGCCCACCCGAGACATAATGCTTGGCTAAGATTGCCTGTGTGCTGACATCGAGTTCAATCCCTTCAGCCTTCATTGCCTCAACGATTTGGTCCATTCCCTCAAAATCTTTCGAGTGGCCCTTACTATCTATTAAGAGCCTGTAAGTAAAGCTCGTGGGCTTCACATTCTCTTTCTCCATTAACAACAATACATCTGCGATCTTCTTCTTATCCAGCCTCTTGTAGAGAAGAAGCAACTGGTTACAAGCAAATGCAGTGACAGGGAAGCCTAGATCCCTCATTTTGTTGAATATTTCCTCTGCTTTTTTAACATTTCCAGCTGATACACAATTAGCTAAAAAGGTCCGGTATACAATCTCACCTCTGAATGATTCTGGAATCTTCTCGATGTAGGTCTCTGCCTTGTTAAGGCCACGTACCTTTGCAATTAAATCAAGTCGAGATGCATAATCTCTCTCAATGAAATCAAGTTTGCCCTTTTTCTCCAACCATTCCGAGAGCTGCAAAAGAAGATAATATCAATTGAAGATGTTTATTCGTCCCCACTCATGCTACAGTGTGATTTTGAATAAAATTGAAACTTCTAATCGGTATTAACAATTGAAAGAATTTGGCAACACAAAAGCTGCAATAAACACAACATAGCAATAAAGCTAAGCAACTATTACAAAATTTTTTGCTCCCAAGGACAAGAAAAATTATCTTGAGCTTATTGGAGTGTGCTAGGAACCCCTGAATCGCCAATTTCCAGCAAGATAAATATAAACAAGCTCCATTCTGCAGAGCTCATCATTACTGCACTGCTCCATCAAACAAGCCCAGCACTCAAATCCTCCAGTGAGAGAAGAGAATGTTTAGCAGAAACTACGCAAGCTGACGAAAGATAAATAACATAGAGATCATAGGGGACACACAGAAGAATTTGCATAGAAAATTTCACAATACCCCAATCTATTCATAATTAAGACATGTAAACCAACTGCACAAAAAAATTGGAAGAGGGACAGGGACAGGGAGAGGCAAAGAGCGAGCAGAGCCCAAGAATAGCATATATCTTCAAGAATATATTGCAGAATTTGCAGCACAGTGACACTGATAGCAGGTATCTCAGAAGAGATGATGCCATGCCAAATTATCATCATAAAAGAGATCTCAATTGTAGCTCAGCATTCAATTAACTAAATGGAAAGTAGGGAAGATTAAAAGAAACTGAAATCTACATATAGAGCAGGCAGACCAGTTATGGGAATATGAACTGGAAAAACCTAATGATCTACATATGAGAGAAAAGATTACCTGCAACGCCCTCCCAAACATTCGACGTCTCCGGAGGTTGTGTGTGGCCAACCATATTTCACCCCTATTTAAATCCTTTCCATCTTCAACCCACTTATCCAGAACATTCTCGACAGAACGAGCAGCAATAATGGCATTGAACAGTTCCGATTGGGCTCTACCAGATGGTTCTTTTCCTTTATCAGTTATGTCCAACTCATTTTCAGGAGACTCTTCATCGTCATCAACATCAGAGGCCTCTGCCTCAGAACCTAATCCATCAGCCTTCGCATCGTCCAAATTGCTCTCCGTAGCAGCATTTGAGTCCGGTGGAGTTTCGAGTTCAGAGAATCCCTCTTCTAACTCATCTTCTGTCCCACTGCTCTTTGCACCAGCTTGTGAAGAGAAAAAACAGTTTGCGCTGGACAATCGAGAAAAACCATTTTCCTGGAAGTAAAATCTCTTAAAAGATGTACTTCCATAATAGAATGATACGTGCGGCTCGAGAATGCAATTGTTATCTTCCAAATAGCCATTGGGAAGCTCACACTTGACACCACTCGCACGGGCTACTCCAATGCCAAGACTGCGGTGTCTGAACAAAGAATGCCAGCAAATCAGATTGGTTTCTAATAAATACACGAGAAAGACAGCATTCATGAAGAGTTTGATATTAAGAACTCGGTTGCTGGACAAGTTTATAGGGTATTATAATTTAGTACAACAAACTGACACCAACCAAAAGAGACATCGCAGTACACGGTTGGTTTTCTCTACACAAACCATTTTAGTCCAAGTTGAGAAGAGAAATAGCAACACTCGATACGATCACTTGGGATAAGCCAAGAATCGATCAAATAATCAGCAGTAGAGTGTAGACCAATCACTAGCCGTAATCAATCAAACGCATCTTATGCTCCTGAGAGAGCAGGAGGTTCAGCTAACAATCATTGCGAGACTAACAGCGAACGCAGGCGCACAATATCAGCGCCTATCAATCCTCGAAGCACATGGTTAAAGAGACAGAGGCATGGAAAAATTGACTTACTTGAGAGCTTTAGGAGCTCGACGAAGCGCCCACATGGCAGAAATGAGAAGCAAGTGAAAGGACCGGTGGAAAGTGAAGCTTTCTTCTCCGGTTGCTCCGGCGGGACAGCGAAGAGAGTGGAGAACTCCGACAGCCCAAGATGAACCCTAGTAGCTCACGGAGTGTGACATGCTAGACCTCCTGCAAAGCTCAGGTGGAGGGAAGGTTTCATTTATTACAGAAACATCCTTGTATTCTCCTTTAATTTCATAGAGCTACTGATCCATTTTTCACGATTTCATATTCCCCCAGCTATGTGAACACATAAATATATTTGTAGAAACTATAAAATATAGTCCTCAAATTTGTAGATCGGTACCAAGTCACTCCTCAAATTTTTTTCACATCAAATGGATCTAGCATTTACTATTTTACCATCAAAATAATCCCGAATGTCAATTGCGTGAAACAAACCTTAATGAATTTCTTACTAGGTCGTTGATGTGGCACGACGTCATCTACTACTGACATAATAAATGAAAAATATCATAAATGTAAATTTTGACGACTGTTCCGTTATCTTGTATTTTCAATTGCACCTTCAATCCTAAACTGTATGGGATTAGCTTTTAAATTTTTAAAGAGTAAACCATCAAAATGGTCCTCAAAGTTTTGACGAGCCATCAATTTGATCCCCAAAGTTTACAACCCATCAATTTGGTCCTCACTATTCACTTCCGTCCATCAGTTTGGTCCAGACGTTAAACTGTTGTGACGGAAATCCACGTGGCATCCAGTTGACAGCTAACATGTACTAATGAGGTCAAATTTTATTCTAAAAATATTTAAAAATATTTAAAAATACTAAAAAAAAGGAAAAGATATCGTTTAGAGCATTTTGGTGTCATTTTTCATATTCTAACGCACTATTTAGTTGCCTTTTGGATTCTTTCAACCTCTTCTTCCTGCTGTTGAGATGCAATACTGCTAACACATGTACTCCCAATCCTCCAAAATAGTATCGTTAGAATATGAAAGAGGCACCAGAATACTCTAAACAGTGTTGTTTCTTCTTTTTTGGTATTTTTAAAATAAAATTTGACTCTATTAGTATATGTCAGCTGCCAACTAGATGCCACGTGGATTTCCGTCACAGCAGTTTAACGTCTGGACCAAATTGATGGACGGAAGTGAATAGTGAGAACCAAATTGATTGGTTGTAAACTTTGGGGACCAAATTGATGACTCGTCAAAACTTTGAGGACTATTTTGACGGTTTACTCATTTTGAAATTTGGCCCACCATTTTGATTCAGAAGCCCGGGGCTACTGGAAACTTCCACTATATCATATATTTTCGAGCACCCTGTTAGCGTGTGTGCGCGTATATATTTCTCATTCTTGTCGTGATGACTTTAAATTTTGTAGAGTCTCATTCTCGAAATCGAAACGCGAACTCGAACCGAGGGTTGATCGAGTCTGGATACTCTATATTTTTCATGATACCCGAACTCCACCCTATTTAAGACCGGTTCCTAAAATTTTGAAACGGACTCTACCCTGTTGGTTTTAAGAAGTAGATTTTACCTGAAACCTGTATTATACAACTTGTTTCAATTACCCGTTTGGAACCTAGTCTTCCATTAATAAATAAAAAAAAGTTTTAAATCAACAAATGAATAATTATTTAATGATTTTCTTATTTGACATACTCAAAAAATGCTTAAAATATCCAATTAAATGTAATTGGATAGATGTTTTGTGATCAACAAAGCTCTTATAGTGAAAGAATAAAGATCGTTAGATGATAAAAACTAAGAAAATAATGAATTTTGAGAGATACTGAGGATTTAAATATGAAAATAAATATATAAAATAAAATATTAAGATAAAGGACTATAATTTTATATTTTATTTAGTAAAAATATAAATATATATTTGTCAGTTCCAGGTATCTCCTTTAATGGAATTGGAATTGAAATTTATTTTAATCGATTCCTCATTTTTATACTCGAAATCTACCATATTCTCATAAAAATTTACCTAGAACATAACCTATTATATAGGTGTCAACCGGTTCCGGGTCTACCCAGTACGCGTGCACACTCCTACTCGAACCGATTCCTTTTTTTTTTTTTTTTTCCGAGGCGTCTACGCTCCAAATAAGTGAGAGAGAGAGAGAGGACCTTCGAGAGGAGGAAAAAGGAGCCGGAGAGGCTTACTTGGCTGCGAGAGGAGAAAGCGTCGAAGGCCTTCGTTCGCGTTGCTTCTTCCGCTTCCGAGAAGATGAACGGTGGCCCCTCCGGTTTCAGTACGTGTTGCTAACCCTTCGCCCCCATTCGCTTTCTATTATCCGATTTCTCAACTTCTCGCTCGAATTCCTGTCTTTCTCAATCGCTTCACGGTATACCCGCAGACAATGCGCCGGTCACGAGGGCGTTTGTTGTTGCTTCTGCCATCTTCACGGTCTTCCTCGGGATCAAGGGCCGCTCTGCCTGGCTTGGTCTGTCCTATCAGGTACTTCTTCTGATTTCCTTCCACTGGGTTCGGTCAATTTTGGTGTTTTCTCAGGTATAGGGTTCTCCTCCATTTCAATTTTTGCTGCTTGGAGTTCCGGCTGTCCTGGCGCGTTCAGTTTATCAAGTTCATGGCAGTACCTGTTTAGGTGAATTGAGCGATTGGAATTAGGGATCTGGTGCTCACTGGTAGTAAAGATTAATTACTTACGGCTTTTCGTATTTGGTTGCAAAACATTTATGGGATAGAACTATTGAATCTCCAGTGATATCTTTCCTTGTCATGCCAATAGTAAGAAGCACCGTATGTCCCAGAGGGAGAAGAGCCTGAGCATTGAGATGTGATCAGATCTTTGCGTCGCTCTCTTCAAGATTTTGTATTATTGGTGTTAGTCAAACAATGGACTGGTGATCCATGATTGTGCACTTGTATTTGGGAAAGATTGGCATCTTTTGACACGAGTACTGGGCTGAATTCCTCGCACTGTCTGATTTATAGAGCTGGTTATTATGATGGCATTTATCTTCCCATTCATTTCACAGTTTATGTTTCTCATTTTCTTGTCACTTGCACTTATGTTAGAGCAAGAGTTTCTGTTCTTAAAGAATTCTGGTTTGGGCCAAAATTTTCAGTTTGCTTGCATTTATGTGTTCATCTATTTCTCTGTAGAGTAAATACATTATATTTGGTTATAATACCTCAAGTAATGGTCTGATGTAATAATATCTCCTGCAAATCGGATTTAATCTCTAAAATGGCTCAAGAGTTTCTTTCCTATTCTTTTTCGACTGCCGGCAGGATATCTTCCAGAATTTTCAGCTATGGAAGTTACTAGCATCACTGCTAGCATTTTCATCCACCCCGGAACTGATATTTGGGCTGTACCTTTTGTACTACTTCAGGGTCTTCGAGAGACAGATAGGTTCCAATAAATACTCGGTAAGTTATCTCTTAAGATTAATTAAATATGAGGAATCTAAGCTCTTTCTAGAAAATAACTTTGTCACAGTAGTGGTCAGCTTATTTGTAATTTACATTTGACCATACCAAGTGCAACTTGATTTGAACGGTTTATCCTTGTGCATTTTTTTACTTGCACAGGATTTGGGTTTGTGCTCCGAGTTTTTGTTATTTCTATAACTAATCATGTTGGGGAAAGTAATATAGATTGACTGAGCCTAAATAATGAGCTCGATGAAATTCATCACTTTGGCATGTGGTGTCCTGGTTAACTATTTCAATACATCTATTTTGTGAACGTTGTCTTGTTCACTAGGAAGCTAATAATATTTTATTTCTTAGTTCATGTAGTAGTTGTCATATACTGTAAGTTTTTATACTTTTCATTAATCGCTGATCTTGCAGGTCTTCATCTTGTTCTCCATGCTATCCTCAATTTTCCTTGAAGTCATTTCCCTAACACTGCTCAAAGGTTTTCCTCCATTATTAAGTTTATGTTTGTTGAATATACTTTTATTTATACTTTGAACTGCTACTGAGGATCCAGCGTATTTCTTTGTAATGTTACTTGAGCTACTTTGGCTTCATATGTGTATCTTGACAGAAATGTTCATTTATATGTGGGCAGATCCCTCAGCAAAACTCAGACCTGGGCCTTATGGTCTCATATTTGCATCATTTTTACCCTTTTACTTCGACATCCCAGTTTCAACACGGTTTCGGGTATTTGGTGTTCGATTCACGGATAAGTCATTCATATATCTAGCTGGTTTACAGGTAAAAACTTTTACCACAATTGTTTTATCTGTTCTTGACTGCTTCTTTTGCTTACAAGCACAGAAATTTCTTTGATGTTCTGCAGCTTCTGCTGTCTTCCTGGAGAAGATCCATCATACCAGGGATTTGTGGCATTCTGGCTGGCACTTTGTACCGTCTGAATGTCTTCTACATCCGCAAGGCCAAGGTTTGCATGACTCTTGTGTTGAAGAGATTTTGTTTTCCACTCTCTTGTGGTTTCAATGAGTTTCAAAAGTTTGTCGGAAGAAACGCAAGTGCATGATTAATTAAAATGAAGACTTAAGAAGAGGTACTTTATATCTTATAAGCAAAAGGGACACCCTAAAATCCTTCTCCTTGAAGGTTCACTCATGCTTTCTCCAAGAAAGTGTTGCATTGTTTCAGTTAAAAAGGGTCAACTTATGTCTGTTTCTTTGATGTCAAACCAGATGAAGTGTTGTGCTCTAGCATGAAAAAGGCCATTCTTCTGTTTCAATTGAGAAGTTCTTGTCTTGAAACTTGCCTTTGTGCTGCATTCTTTACACTAATAACTACCAGTGACAATAGATGGTCCTAGAAAAGGTTGTGATTGGTCTTTTTCTCTAAAAGGATGCTACCATAAATCTGGTTTTCTCGTTATCAAAAGAAATGGGATTTGGTTTCTGGGCTAGATTTCTGAGGCATCATTGGAACTGCATGATTTTCTTTTCAGAGGGCATGTAAGACCAGGCAGGGATGCTATTGTTGCAAAAACTTTGTCAATGAAATTCATGTCCATCTCAGTCAAAAAAACTAACATTAATCAAAATGTCAGATTCGCGTTCTTTAAACTTTCTCTTAAGACTACCTTCACTTTTTTTTTTTGGTCTTTGCTTCGGCTTTGAGCCTTGTTCAATTAATGGTTTGTTTTTCTTATATCCAACATTGCAGATACCAGAATTCATCTCTTCATTCTTTGCCCGGTTTTCATGGCCGTCAACTGGTCCACCTTCTTCACCAGCTAGAAATGTCTTGGGAAGTATGCCTTCTTATGTCGGTCACCCAGTACAGGCAAGTCTAGTAGATTTTCTTCTCTCATTTGCTCATGATTTTATTGACCAGTCATACGCCTGTTAGTAAAGGTGAATTTTAGTGATTCTAGGATCCGAATCCATTGTGCAAGAGCTGCTTTCCATGAAGTCATTTTACCTACAGAATCAATCCTGTTGGCAGCATAAAAATTAACATCCTCCTCTCTGTTCTTTATCTGTTTTCTTTTGCAGAGAAACTATCCTTCTTCGGTCAGTTCCACCACCGACCCACCAGAAGGATCCATCGCCACCCTCGTGTCCATGGGCTTCGACAGGAACTCTGCCAGGCAGGCTCTGGTGCAGGCTCGGAACGATGTCAATGCTGCTACAAACATTCTTCTTGAAGCCCAATCCCACTAATCTCTCTGGAGAAATCTCCCATAATACTGGAAATGGTCCTCCCTTCTGTTGAGTTGAGTGAGAACACTTTACTCATTTAACCATTTGGCAGGCGGCAGCAGCGGGAGGTAGTTATGGTCGTTTTAAGAGGAGCCTGTCGGGAAACGCCCTAGCAGCAGGCATATCCATGGAAGGAAACATTTGTACAGCCATTATTAGTCTGAAGGACTCGAAAGATTTTGCCTTGTAAAAGCATTTGACTGGTAGTTAGTTGTAAGGCAACTGAGAATCATTTCCAGACTAACCTTATACATTGCCTTCTACTTCGCCGTAAGGAGGGAATGATTTGTTTCGACTTTAAATCGCAGCCTCCTCTTAGATCGTAAAACAGATAGGGCTACCGATCAATGTCGCAACACAGATACATATGTTCAAAGGGTTGGGTTGTGACGGGGATGGATTTAGGAAGGGGAGTAGCCCTAACAACTTCCACCACGTCAAGTAGAACTGAAGGTGGAGCATTTGAGTTACAGGCCACCTGTACCTGCAAAGCAAGTTCATACGGATTAGTTTGAATAATCATTTCATCAATAATTTTGTGAATTGTATGCTCTAATATTTTGAAGATGAACACGAAAAATTATCAAATTATTCTTGATATTATAAATACATGCTCACTCTCATGCTCGTGTCCCAGATGTGACATCAGTGAGGAATATTGAAGTGTCCATATATCATTGCGAGTATGACCGCGATGACCCAACACATACGTGAAACATATGCATGTATATGTATGTATCTATACGTCGACAGTACAGAATTATATATATATATATCTACGATTAGGTCAGGTTCAGAAGAATTGGTATGACTCGGTGGCGGTATCTGATCATACAGTGCTGGCAGTGACGTCAGGAGCTGGCGGGAGGAGGAGGAGAAACAGAGAGGGGGGGTGTCGGTCGGTGACAGTGAGGGGACAGTGGCTTTCCATTCCATTTCATCCGACAAACCCACCCACTCACCGTGGAGCTGTCGGCCCCCTCGAAATCTGAGTGGGAAGTGTTTCTCTCTCTCTCTCTCTCTTCTCTCTAGGTTAAAGAAAAAAAAAGAGAACAGGGCAGGCCCCTCCTCGACAACAACTGGACCATTTGAAAAACATCCTCAAAATCTGATTTCTTTCTCCCTTGGATTTAATTCTTTTTCGTGGGCTTTGTTGTTTTGTTGTAAATTCTGACTTTTTTTTTTATATAGAACGTGTCCGTGTGTTTATCTATAAGGTTTGTCATCATACAAGACTTCGTAAGTAAAATTTTATATCTTGAAAAATAATCAACTTTCCTTTTTTACTTATGCTTGTATATATTTAATAGCATATATTAACGTTGATTTTACATTATATTAATATATTTATCAAATACAATATATTACTTAAACTTCTTGTAATTTAACCATATACTTAAAAAAAAAAAGAGAGAGAAATAAGGAAGATGAGAATAGAATGCAGAAGCTCTCGTGGAGTTGAATTCGCACCCCTCGTCATTCCAGAGAGAAGATGATATTGCCACCATCACCAACACCATCCTCCGAGTCTCTCGGCAGCCTGAGCAGCTAGAAACTTTGTGATTCTCGAAAACCTCCATTTACCGATGAAACCTGAAAATCCATCTCGGCTGCAGAGATCAGAATTTCGGGTCTCGTGTGTGTGTGCTTGTAATTTAGAACAGAACCTCTACTTCCCTTCGCTGTCTCCCATGCTACTGTACTACTGATCTCCACCGATTCTCCTTCAGTCTTTTGAGAGTATCCACAGATGTCTATATATCCTCCCGATGATGGAAGAAGGAAGGAAAACATCATGCGATCAATTATTCTCAGTCGCGTGTCTATGCTTTTATGAGTTTCAGTGTTATTCCAGTCGAATATTTCGCATAGAGCAGATGTTTCAGACGCTGTAATCACAAGGAAGAACGAGGGTCGGCACAGAGAGAGAGAGAGAGAGAGAGTGATCGTGGTTTTTTTTTTTTTTTTTTATAAGAACTTTGCATGGAAAATCGCGGAATTAAGTACTTCCGCAGATGCCTAAGTCATAAATGTACGTTACTGGGAATACAAATCACAAATCTTTCTCTTTTTTATTTTTCCGATTATAATTGATGAAAAAAGAGAATAAAAAAGCATGTAAGTGTTATTAGCGAGAATCAAGTTAAAATTTTTCAGTTCGAGTTTGAAAATTATAATTTCTTTCTATATACCTTCCATTTTAGTTTTATTTGTGTTTTTCTCTCTCTTTTTTCTATTAAAGATAATTTAAATTCAAGTCCGCTGAGATATTTCAGTAATTTTTCTTCAAGATATTGTTTGAGTGAATGGAAGAAATTTACTATTGGAAGATCAAAGATCGATGATATGGTCGGTTCAAATGTAAATTTATCAGATTTGCAAGCATGCGAACCGAAACAAAAACCTAGCTAGTAGAGAAAAGGCTAGCAAGACAGAGAGATTTGATACAAATCCATCAAATGATATGTTTTGTCTTCTTTCGAATCCCAATTTCGCTTTTGTCTATATCTTCGCTAAGATGACAAAGCCATATAGGTAGAAGAATGAAACCCAGTTGAGCTCATACCTCTCTCTCTTTGCTTAAACTGCAGTGAATAAATACAAAGAGATAATTATCACGTGATTGGATAAAAATTCGATCTTAATTAGTCTACTTATATATGATCATATCATTACATGTTGATTTTGCGATCTATCACACGTCTTCTCTTCGATCTCTCGCCGGAGTCGGAACGCTCCAGCAGCGACTTCAGCGCATTCTGCAAGAAATGGACCGACTCCACGCTCTGATCCTTGTCCGCCGTGACCACGAGAATGCTCCGAACCCTCCCGCCGAGGGTCGCCATCTCGGCCCTCAGCGTCTTCAGGTTGAGAGACTTCAGGATCTCGATGAGGTCGGGCAAGAGATCGGAACGGTCCTCGCAGCACATCGAGGCCTTGAATATCAGCTTGCCATCGATCGAGTAGTCACATGAGAGAACGGCGATCTCGTCGGTTTCCGAGGGAAGCATCTCGGTGGCGGAGATGTTGGAGGCCTGCTGTTTCAGCTCCTTCACGCGCTGGACTACCATGGCGAGGAGTGAAGCTTTGTCTGTCTGGGGAAACAATTAACGGACATGTATTCACATTAAACTTATGAACACAAGTATATTGAATTTGACGCACATCTTCGTCTCTACCGGGTTTACTACATAATATGAATCTCGATTGGTGTTTCCCGTCAGAATCTAAACCAAGTTAGTCAGCGGGTTAACGGTGAAATGGATCGGGACAAAAAGCTCGGGAATGCCCTAACAATGGGGAAAAGTTGAAAACTATTGGTGATGGAGGAAGCAGTCTGTGTAAACCTTAGTAGGCATGAGATAGAAGGGTCCCCTTTTTTCCGTCTTATCTTTTCAGAGGTTGTTTGTGTTCATATGGAGTTTGAAAATTCAAACCCCAATAAAAAAAAATAATGAAAAGGGTATGGCTTGAAAGATCAGTTATCGTATTCGTATGTGAAAGTGCTAGCCATCATTTTATACCTTGACTCCGCTGGCGATGCAGAAGATAGAAAGAAAATGGTACCACATCTTTCTTCTTCTTTTTTTTCCCTGAAAGCTAAATCGGCTCTAACTGATCCAGACTTAAAGATAGAATGGAATCATTCCAAGGTAAAAATATTAAAAAATATATTTTTTTATTTTTAAAATTCGAATTTAAAATTTTATTTAAGGATAAGAGATATCAAACTATTTTAACTTATTAGTGTCAGTGGCACCACATCATATTGGACCAGTCTGGTGTTCAACCCGAGGCTTTTGACCCTTCTGAGAAATCTAAATAAACTAGCTGTTTCGGGGCGGTATAAAGTCAATCAAGAGAGAATTACATTCACATTTGATTTAGATGATATGTGTGTGTATCTGTAAATGGATGTACTTGTGGAATGATCGACAAATTAACACTTGATTATATGGTTTCAAAACCCTTTGTCAGTTCATGAATCTTTGTTGTATGTCTCCCACAGTTCTCGAATAGGCGGAAACCTGACCGAATCCGAATTTGAAAAATAAGATGAACATAATCTAACGTTTCTGTCGGATGGTTACAAGAACTGCAAAGCATGGTTTTCCCAGAATATTGCTATGTACGCATACATATATTTATGGGCGTGTGCTTGGTACCTTAGAATTGCAGGGAAGGAGGGTCCTGAGCTTGTCAAGATGAGAATTGATCCGAGCCCTCCTCCTCTTCTCGGCCTCCTTGTGGTTCCTCAGGGCCACAAGGGTCCGGTCTTCAGGGGAGATGGAGTCGCCGTCCGAGAACTTTCCCGATGAAGACACGTCGAACGGCGGGGTATAGTAATTGTTGGAAGTGGAGCTGCAGAAGCTGTACTGCAGCATTGCGGCTGCTCCATCCGTGGACCCTGGAGCTCCCGGGAGACCAGAGTTGACGTGGCCGGGAACGGCAAGGAGCTGGTAAGGGTTGGAACTCTCCGAGGAGTTTTCCGGCAGCATGGTGTATATGTATAGTTTGGTATTGGTGGTGGAGGGGGAAAATGACGCTTTATCGACTGAATGAAGACGAGGAGAGTGTCAAAGTGAAAGTGGTGGTGGGAGGGAGGGAGAGAGAGAGAGAGAGTGAGTGGGTTGGGAGGCTTGGAGGATGGATGTGGTGTATTCAAGTTTTCCTTTACTTCTTGTCTTTAAAACCAGATATTAGAAGGTCTAATAAAATCTAACTAATAAGTTCTTGGTGGATCGATATAGAAAGGGCTGAACTTCTTCAATTATGGGCTTCTTTGTTCATAAAATTCAAAATCAAGATCTGACTTTGAGAAATTAAATACCGAACACCTTAGGAAAGAGAGTTTTTCCTTTTTGTCCGCAGGGTTTATCAGACTGTGATATACTTCTGGCTTTTATTATTCAAAGGTGTGAGTGGGATTATAAAGACTTCCACAAAGCAGCCTTCCATCTTCGCACGAGCTTCTCATTCCCCATTAGTCAATATACCTGCACTGGAATGTTAGTGTGAAGTCTTTAATAATTGTAAGAAATGCACGTTGGTGTGAGTATCGATTTGACCAATCCCGATTCACGTTCGTTGAATTCATGGATCTCTTTTGCAATTGGAGGAAAGTAAAAATGTTCTGTATATACTGTATAAAAGTCCATATAGACCTTTCTTGCTCTCTTCAGTATCATATACACATTTATATGTAGCACCAAGCTCTGCGGTCGATCTCATGGAACGATCTCGGCATCATTGAAAAGATTGCTGACATAGCAAATAATCATGCTATATTGCCACATGAAGCTAGTGAGGGGGCTCGATAGCTATATCAATAGTTTGACATGTGCAGGAACAGTTAGCAGCAACAGCTGTTGATTTAGGATCCTTGCCAAGGTCCTCAATTAAGCAGCCATTATGCAGTTCTATGTGTTGAGACAGTCATGGAAAAATATATACGTACACATATATATATATGTATGCGGTGTCTGTATGTGTATGAATGACAGTGAAATTTTATGAAGTGGGCTTTTCAACTATTGATTTTTAGTTCTTTTTGGAATGAGAAAACGTTCCATCTGTTGTCCTCTCCGGCGCGGATGAACCCCCAGTTATTATCCTTTGGATCCCCGTGCAAGGCTGCCAGCTGCTGGTAAATTAAAACTCCAATTCATGAATGTTGCCATCAATTCTTGACCGTGTTCTACACTCGGCCAGCCTCCATCCATTCTAACATTTTGTAGACCTTGTATGAGGTTTCAAGATTATCGACATGAGACCCCGACAACTTGAGTAGAAACATCTGGCATGGTTGTTGATCCTCCAATCTACCTAAGAGTAGCCACCAGTTAGCAACATTTCTCCATGTCAGACTAGTAAACCAACTTATTTATTTGTTTGTCAAAGCCCGAGGAGGAAGGCAAAGTGAGTACAAGAACGGTACTGCTGAAAAAGATTAAGCGAAAAATTATGTTCCATTGGAAGCAGCTAGCTTCTTTTGACAAATCTTGTATAATGTCTGTCTCTGAACAAATAATGATAAGTTCATCAAATACAATCTTGAACTTCAGAAACACGAAGCAGCAACCTACCTCGGCAAAGCCATAAATGATAATACTGGACGACTTACAGTACACTATCGGATGAAAGGAAACCGCAGAATCTCCTCAACTTAGAACTCGTGAACTGTAATACTTTGAACCAAAACTCAGCTTGGGCTCCCACTAACAATCTACTGAACTCACTGGCAGAGCTGCTCAACAGCCGTCACGATCTGAGCGGGCTGGACCACGGTCCAGTTCTCCAGTGTGCCTGCATAGGGGGTGGGGACGTCCTGTGAAGAAAAGCACAAGACTGGGGCATCCAAGTAATCGTGGAAGTTCTCGGTGATGGCCGCAGTCAAGCTGGCCCCGATCCCTCCGGTCCTCATGCACTCCTCCACGATCAGGACTCGGTGGGTCTTCTTCACGGAATTTCCAATTGTGTAAAGATCGAATGGCTTAAGAGACCTGATGTCGATCACCTCGGGATCATACCCCTTGTTCACCAGGGTCTTTGCCGCCTGCATCACATGGTACCTGATTTCAAGGAGAGAAAAAACCAGTCACAGAGATTTCCAGGAAATGAATAAGTATAACTCAATCATAGTTGTTTTGGATGAGAGAATTTTAGACGATCCTTTACGTTTGCATGGCCTTAAAGAGACCTTTTCAGGCTTTCTTTCTGCATGTGCTAGGATTATATTAGTATTTACCTCATCCTGGAATATGTGAGGATTGTGACGTGCTCCCCAGGCCTCACCATCTCAGCCTCCTCGAGGTTTAGAACGTACTCCTCATCAGGAATCCTTTCCTTAAGGTTGTAAAGGAGAACATGCTCGAAGAGAATCACTGGGTTCTCGCTCCTAATTGCAGCCTTCATCAGACCTTTAGCATTATAGGGAGTCGAGCAGGCAACCATCTGAATCCCAGGGATCGACTGGAAGTAAGACTCGAGACGCTGAGAGTGCTCTGCTCCGAGCTGACGACCAACACCACCAGGCCCACGGATCACAATCGGGATCTTGAACTGTCCCCCAGATGTATAGTGGAGCATCCCGCAGTTGTTGGAGATCTGGTTGAAGGCAAGGAGGAGGAAGCCCATGTTCATGCCCTCAACCACGGGACGCAGGCCTGTCATGGCAGCTCCAATGCCCATTCCTGTGAACGAGTTCTCGGCGATTGGGGTGTCGAGGACCCGGAGGTCTCCGTACTTTTGAGCCAGGCCTTTGGTCACCTTGTAGGATCCTCCATAATGGCCCACATCTTCTCCCATCACGCAGACCCGAGGGTCTCTATCCATTTCTTCCTCCAGGCCTTCCCTCAGGGCCTCAAAGAGCAGGAGTTCATGACTGAGAGGAAATATTGTAAACGATATCAGAATTGGCAGTAGCTGTTGTTGAAACTTTGCAGAATCAAGAAGCAACAACCATCATATGCAATGAATATGACCCCGAATACATTTCAACTTTCAAGAATGTGAAATCAGCTGGAGAAAATAAAAATTGAAAAATGGAGCATCTTGTCCAGAGAGAATTATGAAACAGAGAGAGCTGCACTTGCTTTCACATTATTCACCAAATGGTGGATTCTAGAAAAGAATATCAAATAGACATTGGCATATCACGACTTCATTGTCTTTTGAGCAAATGAACCAAATTCATCTATCCAAATGTCTCCTCAGATATTACTAATGCAACTAAGCATACTTATATTAAACAATTAAGGTCCAAACCTATGAAACCAGAGAGGTGGAGAGATGCATCTTATACAATAACCAATGAGTAAAGATGGACTAAGGAGATGTGAATAGCGGTTTATAATGCATAACAAGGAAGTCAGGTTATAGCATACGATACCCAGGCTTGGATGCTGTTGAAGAAGCAGCCTCGTCAGCCTTTGTCTGCCATGACAGTGAAGTCATCAGTTTTTGCCAAAGTTACTGTTTTTTTTAGCTAAAAGAAAGACAGCGAACCCAAGGGGCCAAAATAAGACTGGAAAAAATCAGTTACTGCAATAGCATTGGTGATTAATTGCTGAGCCCGGCGAGCTGGCGAATTCGTACTGGAAACAATGCGCGCATCCGATCTCACAAGGAGTAAGCTTGTCCTTCTCTCTGCAGCATATGGAACCAATCAAAACAATGAGCTATTAGAATGAGCAAGAACCCAAAAACTAAACAAAGATGTACCGATGGTAAATTTCATGAGCTGACAAGTTCATGATTTCACTCAAAGAAGACAGATAGCCTGAATGCTGAATTCGATTATACAAATTGATCCCAAAGCAACCCTTTTTTGGGATTAAAGAGTCCGCTGAAGAGCTCAAATTATGGAAATTGAACGCATATACCGTCGAGCATGCCCAGACTAATCCCACGCATACAACAGCGCAAAAAAGATTCATGCTTTCTTTTTTCTTTCCTCCTTTAAACATCCATTACTTTCTGTCTCAGCTAGACCAAGCTCAATTACACGTGAAGAAAATCGTCAGGGAGGAGCAGTGGAAGAAAACCAGTCAGACGAACCTGAGAGAGATCTGCGGGAGGGAAGGTGGAGTCTCTTGGGATCGAAGGAACCGGAGAGGGAGAGAGCCGTTGCGGCTCCCAATCCTTGAAAAGCTGCAGCCATTGGAGCTAGGAAATCAAGAAATCGAAAGAAATGATGGAGAAAAGAGATTGCTTTGTGGAAATGAACGGAAGAGGGGGATGGATGCCTACGATGAGGACGGAGGAGGGAGGAGGGAGGAGGGTGGGCGGAGAAACTAAGGAAAATGGCGTCTCTCTCTGCTTAATTAATTTACTACTCTAAAAATATTTTTTTGGTCGCCAGCCACGGTATCCAAGCAGGCCCCACCAGCGGTGAGATGACATCTTTCAGCCAACCATACTTGACTAATCCGTTGGTCGCCCCGGGTCGCACGCCTGGCAATGGCGGGTGAGGCTCCCAAGAGGGGTGTCTGCGTACGTGAGGTCTCGAACCTGAGACCTCCTTAAGCGGCACCGAGCTGCTTACCACTCGGCCCAACCCCTCTTGGTTACTACTCTAAAAATATATTCACTTGTAAACTGATAATATGTAATAGATTAAATACAAAATTTAACTCATGGGGCTATATCTGAGGATTAATGATGAGTCCCAGGTAGTATAATATGTTGTTGAATGGATTAGTCAATTGTTATGATATCAGATACTACTGATATAAAAAAGTTTTAAAAAAAGAATTATGGAGTGATTGGATATTAATAAGTCATATTTTATATATAATATCAAAATTTTTATTTATTTAATACTAAAGAAGATTACATTTAGCGCGTAAGAAATGAAAATTAAATTAAAATTTTTTACAATATTATTATATCTCGAGGAGTTATAATATATATTTTACTGAGATGAATTACTTGTTTTCCACGTACGTTCCTTGTTTTAAGAATAACCATTCAATTATTTCTCTTAAATCATGCATTCATCATATTTTTTAGATGAAAATAAGAAAAATAAAAATTCTCTATGTGAATTTTGTTTCTGTGGGCCATGGGACAGAGGCCCAAAGCCCATGAGTATTAGTATGGATAGGCCTACGCAGGCCCAGATAGATGCACGAGCCCATGAATTTTTTTAAAAAAAAAACCGGCATAGATGGGAACGGTTAAGAGCGGTTACAGGTGAAACCAGCAAGAACAAGACACGGGCAAAAATTTATTAAATTATTATGACAAATACAAGTTATCTTGGCATTAAAAAAGGGTTAAAAAAACAAAAATAAATCAGTGAACATGAAAAATTCATAATTGTGAGAATTATACTTTTCATAGGGTTAATCCGATTAATTAGATGTTATTATATTTTTAAATACTGAATAATGTACATTGGAAACAAAATAATGAATGGAATAATGTGAAGCTGGTGGTTTTTATGCCTGGTTTTCCTCTCAGCCCACAGAATTGGATATCTGACGATAGGTATACATACATGTATTCAGCGCACACACACACACACACACACAAAGGTTTAAATATATAATAATAATAATAATAATAATAATAATAATAATAATAAGAGAAGGAGAAGAGAGACAAGGAATCTGAAAAGGGCAAAAATGGAAAGAATGGTGTGAATTTCTCACGAGGGATTCTGATTACATTGGCTTTGGATCACCCGTGACCTCTGCAACGTGTAAAATAATTGTAATTGAATATTGCCAAGAATAATTATAAATAAATTACTGTAAATTCCAAGACATACAGGACCTGTGTCATCAATTTACTGTACTTTTTTTAAAATATTAATTATAATTCTTAGTTAAACATTTTCACCCTGTGCCTTCAGGGCGTTGGGTTGTTTATTCATTTGCAGAAGATAGACAGTTAAATAAATAAATCAATAACATCCGTTGAACTTTTCAAGGGTAAATATTCTTCACTTATCCATACATGCCATTGGAACAAGTTATTGAATAACTTAACTTCCTAGGCGCACGATGAACACCGAAACTTAAATTTTAAGACATAATTATTCTGAATCACGAGTTCGAAGGTTGTCGTGCCTAAAAGTCAAAGAACACTGCCAAACTTCACGAAAGCGTAGATTATTTAATGTTAATACCGAACTTCCTAATTTCCCATCAACAAGTTAATAAATTGTCACGACCCTAAAATTTGGTTAGAGTTTTCCCTTATTTTTTTTATAACATTTCTTATCTAACATTAACCCGCTAATATAATAACTAAAATGATTCCTATTCAGTACCACATCCACAAGCCACATCTCCTCCTCCCACATCAATAATAATAATAATAATAATAATAATAATAATAATAATAAATTGATTAATTATAGGCTTACCTAAGCCTAATAAGCTTCATGGCCATCCATGGCTCACATAAATAGTTGAGATTACCCGGGAAGAGAAAAATTATTAGTTAATAAATATTCTGATTACGCCCATTGACTCTCAACTTCAAACGGGTTATAAATATACGTCATATTGGTAAACAGTAGCGGCGAGTCAGTGCTACTATTCCTTTTACTGATAAAAAAAAAAAAGAGTATATAATATTGGTATGGATTTTCGGAAATGTTATGACAAAAAAAACACTATAAATTCTTATCTCATGGATAAAGAAAATACATCAAAATGGGAACAAATATTTTACTAAAGAAAATATATGTGTACGTATATACGTGTGCGTGTATATATATCCGCTGCGCAGCGGTCTCGTCTCATCCATTAGGAACAAATTTTGGCTTTGAATGCTCGCCTCTGAAAACCAATTCAATCCAACCCTCCCTCCTACGGCTCTGCTACATCTCTGACCTGCCTCCATCGTTTTCATCTCCTCCCACCATCTCTCCCTTGTCCTCTACCTCCACTCCCTGGCCCGCCCCCTTTTTTCCCCATTTCTTTTCAATTCTCTTCTTGTCTGTTTCGACATACGTAAGTATCCTGATCTCTCTCGCTCTCCTACCCCCTTCTCGTTCTTCTATTATTTGCTCTCTCCCCCTTTCAGTCTGCTCTCTTCCCTCAAGCTCAAAGGTCTCTTCTTTATTATCTCTCTCTCTCTCTCGCCATCTTCATCTTTCTTGAAGGTTTAACCTTGAATTGGTGCTGACTCAATAGCACTCCGCACTCCCCCTTTCTCGGCGGCCTTCTTTCTGTTTGTATTTTTGCGTTGAACTGGTCGTTCTAGTGATATCGTAGCGTGTTGGCTTTGAACTCTGTTGGCTGCCGCTGCATATCATCAGGACTCCATGCAGTTGGGGGTTAAAGGCTGAGAAAGTTCCATAATAAAGTTTTACACCCGATAGTGATCGTTGAAACTAAAGTCGAGCACTTTTAATTTCTGGGTATCAGGGTATGGTGGCGATATTTTTGGTGTAAATCAACTGTCGTGGATCCTTACATGATAGAGACCATGATGCAATTGTGAGAACAATTGTCAATAGTCTGTTCGTTGTGATGCTCTACATGGCTTTATTTCATGAAACTGTGAATTCAGCTCCCATGTTTCTTCCGTCATCTTGTCTGTAGAGCACAGGCTTATAGTTTGCTCCAAAAACCCGACAATCTGCATATACTTTTGAGTTCCCATACTCAAGTTATTGGTTAAACTTGTTAGGAGTCATTTAGAAGTCTTACCTGGTGAGCTGATTGTGATTATTCTACAAATACAGTGAAAGGAGTGCAAGTTATCATCCGAGAAAATGGAGATCACAAATGTCATGGAGTATCAGAAGATTGCGAAGCAAAAGTTGCCAAAGATGGTTTACGACTACTATGCCTCTGGTGCAGAAGACCAGTGGACTCTTCATGAGAACCGGAATGCCTTCTCCAGGATTTTGTAAGCTGTTCACTCTCTCCATTCTATTGTTACTCGCTATTAGTGCTCGAAGGAAAGGGAAGCTACTTATTACTAAGCACTGATTATATCTGTCCTTTTATTTTCAGGTTCCGACCTCGGATCCTGATCGATGTGAGCAAGATCGATATGACAACAACTGTTTTGGGCTTCAAGATCTCGATGCCTATCATGATTGCTCCCACTGCCATGCAAAAGATGGCTCATCCTGAGGGTATATATTGATTAGATCCTTGTTTCTCATGAGTTTTCCCTTTTCTTGTATGCGTGTGGCTGTGTGCTGTATTGGATAAGCCGGTGTTCTAGGTTATGTCATGAATACGTGCATCAAGCCCTTCTGTTCAAAGGAAATTTAAACAGCTATTGGATGATAGCATTCCATACTGATCATACAAATGGATTATTCTGCAAAAAGTGTGCTCCAATTTGCTTGTGCGCATAGTTTGTTCAAATCATCTGCCTTTCAATTCATATTGTAAAAATATGCATAATAGCATTTGAGGCTCCATCTATCAATTTTAAACCCTGCGTTTGTTTCCCAAATGCTGCAAAATTCAGGATGCTGGTGAGCCTTGACAGTTTCTGTTCATATAGATGTCTGATTATTAGCAAAAATGCAAACAAATTGCTTTATACATCTAATTAGAAGCTTGATTTTTCTATAGGAGAGTATGCCACTGCAAGGGCGGCATCAGCCGCAGGCACAATCATGGTATCGTGTCTCTCAACCCCTCCTTGAAGTTCCGCTTGGTTTTCTCGAAATGTTTCTTCCTTTCTTTCTTTCCCTGGATTCACCACGTTACATCTTTGTATCACGAGTTACGTGCATATGCAGCATCCATTTCATCCGGTTTGTTCACAAACTGTTATTTCAGACACTATCCTCATGGGCCACTTCGAGTGTTGAAGAGGTTGCTTCAACTGGACCCGGAATTCGCTTCTTCCAGCTCTACGTGCGTAACTTAATAGAACCTCCTTTCTACCACTCTTTCTGTGTTTTTTGTCGATATTCAAGCTACTCACCAGTCTATTGCCTGTTTTGTTGTCAATATCAGTGAATTGCCACCTCTTTGTAAATTTTCTTCATATGCTGGTCCGATATATGTTCTATTACATTTCATGGATGAGGCGAAAACCTTAAATCTTCACTTAAAAAAAAAAAAAAGCAGCTCCAAGTTTTTTGAAAGGCTCTATTCCTGTTGTATTAGGTGTACAAAGACAGGACTGTGGTGGCTCAACTTGTGAGGAGAGCTGAAAGGGCGGGGTTCAAGGCCATTGCCCTCACAGTGGATACCCCAAGGCTTGGCCGTAGGGAAGCTGATATCAAGAACCGGTTAGTCCACGGGATTGCGAGTTAGTCCCACTGATTCTTAAGCAATTCGTTTCAGATCATTGTAGATGCTGAGCTCAATCACTTAATTCTTGTCATGTTCAGGTTCACTCTTCCACCGTTCCTGACACTGAAGAACTTTGAGGGACTGGATCTTGGAAAGATGGACAAGGCAAGGGACTGTTCAACTCATAGACACAAACTCTCTGTCAGTCTTGTCCTGTCTCATTTACGATGCTTTTTCGTGTTATATTCGTCTGCAGACTGATGATTCTAGTTTGGCCTCGTATGCTGCTGGACAAGTGGACAGGAGCCTGAGCTGGAAGGTCGGAACACGTACAATTTTAATGCTCAAGACATTGAATATTACTTCTGAAACAACTTGTTGAGCTAACATGAAAGTATTCATTTTTCGGGTTTGGACAGGATGTCAAGTGGCTTCAGACGATCACCTCGCTTCCCATCCTGGTGAAGGGTGTTTTAACTGCTGAAGACGGTGAGGGAACTTAAAAATCCACCTGAACAATAGATAATACCATAGAACTTTTTCTTCTGATTTGGTGAATATGCCTGATTTACCATTTCCGGGCTTCCTAATGTTTCAGCGAGCCTTGCAATTCAAGCTGGAGCTGCTGGAATCATAGTTTCCAATCATGGGGCCCGCCAACTCGATTACGTCCCGGCAACTATCATGGCTCTAGAAGAGGTGTTTATCATTTGATCTTTGCATGAACTTCTCTCCCTCCACTCATACTCTTCATCGGATTTTCGGCTAAAAACTTATAAATGCTTTAGTACTTTTGTCTTTCTTTCTGATGAAACCGAATCTGCTGGCGATGAATCCACAGGTTGTGAAAGCTGCCCAGGGGAGAGTTCCTGTTTTCCTGGACGGTGGAGTCCGCCGTGGGACTGATGTCTTCAAGGCTCTAGCCCTCGGTGCATCTGGCATATTTGTGAGTATCCACATGAATTTCTGTGAATCAAGAAAGTGTTTGGACCACAATTGACCGTGTCCTTGACCGTGTCCTTACTGCAAGGTGTTTGGCACAACTCATTAAGTGCACAGTTTCAGCAAAAAGGAACTGGCATCAATGGTTTAGGTCTTAATCATTTATTGGCTCTGTGCATCGGGTGACTAATGAATGTTCCTATAGCGTTCGATAATTTCTCCCGATTCAAACTCAGAGATGAAAAATTGTCCCGGTTATGATACTGACTTGGCAACTTCTCATGTTGCCTGCAATCTTCTGTATAGATTGGAAGGCCAGTGCTATTCTCGTTGGCAGCAGAAGGCGAGGCGGGTGTGAGAAAGGTGCTTCAGATGCTCAGGGATGAATTCGAGCTGACAATGGCATTGAGCGGTTGCCGTTCGTTGAAGGAGATCACTCGTGAACACATCATGACCGAGTGGGACTGCCCCCGAATCCATCCTCGGTTGTGAGGACAGAGACGACGAAAGGGAAGAAACGGTTGATGATGAGGGGCTACATTCGATTTTAAGAGCTTGGCAGGTTCCTGAATAATCCCATCCTTCTTTGTTTACTTGAGTTCCTGCTGTGCGATCAGGTTACTTGAATAATCTCATTTGTATCTCTTCATATTGATGGCTGCTCTGCTATTAATGGCTACTTCACGTCCCTGTGTTCTCTACTCGTCTCTTCGATGTACCGTCAGTGCTGCGATCTGCAGACACGCCTGCCTTTCTATAGTTTTCTCGGTCTTTGGGTGCTCCGACTCTTCCTCTGTGATTAGAATCTTCTGGTATAGCTTTTTCGTAACTTACCCGAACTTGGATTAGTAATTGATTGGACTTATGGATGCTTACTACTGGAAAATATAACCATTACCATTGAATGTCGACCAAAGAAGTAATTTGGATAAATTAATTATGAAATTACTTATAATATAATAATTCTATCGTTTTGAATATAAAAAACTTAATAGTTTGCAACCAAGAGACAGACAACACATAGATTTTACTCAACTATTTTATTTCGGTCCAAGCCAGAACCATATTCAGCCGAAAACTGAGCATAGTCCATACGTAGACCAGTTCCACGGGAGACCCTGGCCAGAATCGACCGGGTCATTTTCGGCACTCGAGACGGTGTCGCTGTGCCCCGACTTAATTTCTCTGGGTTCGTGGAGAAGAGCAGGGAGAAGGCTAGAACATCCTGGCAGTTGTAGCTCTAGTACTAGCATTGGTAGCCTCACAAGCCCCAAGGCACCTCCATTTGAACTGGAACCCATTCCTTGACTCACAAATCACGATCCCAATTTCCGAGATGGTGACTTGTTCTCTACCAAAGTCCTGATCACCATGCACTCCCTCGGAGTGTGAATTGAATGATAAAGAATGCAAGGTTAAATATGCACTGATGTACCTCATTTTGCCATCGCTAGTAACAGCAACATGAAACAACAAGGCTCCATTCATCCTCATATAAGCTACCCACGAATACATGAAGCAGATTAGTCATGATTCCTGCAGAGATAAGTGCGATACCCTTTCTTCAATGGAGCAGTCAACGTGACAAGAAGTCCGGCACCAGGAAGGTATGAGGATGAGACCGAGACACCTCTGCTCCATCGGGGAAGGAGAGGATCTCCTGGTGCTGCGGTACTCCACGGCATCCTGGAGAATGATGTTCCCTTGTTTGTCCAAGCAGTAGAAGTTGCCCATGAAGAACCTGCCATCTTTGATTCCAACAAGCATCCGACGGAATAGCAAGTTCTTTACCCTGGAGACGGGATCCAATTTGCCCGAGTCAATCTCAGGACTTGCAGAGTCCGCTCCATGTTCCATTATGAATTACTAACCTGAGTACTGTAAATTGGACAAATGGAGGTCAGTATGTACTTATACTATTGCCTCATTTTCAAACATAGACCTTTAAATTCGTGCGACTACAAGGCATCTCAGAACACTGCACATTTAATTTTCAACTCAAAGAACATTCACAGTGTACGAAGAAATGATCAGTGAATATTCACAGAACTGCAGAGTGAATTAAAGACCTTGTGAAGGCTAATCAAGTTACTAAGGTAGATTATGTATCCAATATTAAAGAAAATCTGAAGATTGATCAGCTCAACAAAGAGACAGTTTTGCAGTCTCTAGGACGAAACATATGCTTCAATCTTTTAAAAGGACCACCTAGCAAGTCGTTCAAAACGAGTAAAGGACAGACAAAAACCAGATGCTTTCAGCCATAGGCAAGACAAACCATGAACCAGATACGTAGTAATGATAGCCAGCAACGAGATCGTTAGCCTAAATGAAATTGATTCAGCAGACACACAGCAGCATTGCATAGAGAGTCTCGACACAGATATGCGGGATTTCAGTAATTGTTCATGTAAGTTAATCGATGAAAAGAAAATCGGATCACTGTAGTAAGAATCAATGAACAAGAAAGCGAAGAGAAGCAACGCGTACCCTCAAAATAAAGAAAAGAAGAGATCTTCCGAAATCCCGCACCTTCAAAGTCAAGAAGAGAAGGGATCTTCCGAAATCCCGCAGCTCCCTGAAGTGAACCCCGCAAAATCGACGCCCTAGAGTAGAATTGTTATCCACTGGATATGGGCTTTGAGGAGAGCCAGCCCGACTTCTCGATTATTGGATCTTGGGCCCATTCTGCTCAGGTTTCCGCCCGTATATTTCTCCATTTCTTGATACTGGATCTTGGATCTTGATACGGACTGTCTGTAGGTCCCAGAGTGAAATGAAACAAATGTAGAATAAATAAGTACAAAGAATCCGGTGAGAATCAAACCCAGATCGTGTAGAAAGTTTTGCATGTAATGAATATATCACGTGTTCATGTTGACGTGCTATTATAAACAAATAGAATTTGGTTATTTTTAGTAATTTTTTATAGTTCTATTTAAAAAAATTTAATCATATTAGTTAGTGACACCACGTTAGTATTATTACGTGGTATACCACCCGTGACACGCAATACTCTCTCTAGATCATGTAATCTAGGATTGATTTAATCCACTTAATAGTCGAAGATTTTGTCAATCGAGAAAAATGATCTTTGGTGAAAATTTATTTTTTAGTTGACTGACCCAAATCGAATTTGAATACTATAGTACATGACCTTCTAGATATGTAGTGGCATGAATATAATTTCATTATAATGTTTAGATTGCAAATCCCCCCATGAGACAATTTCCTCTCCTTTTTTTTTCCCCTTTATGCTCTCTCCAGTCGGAGGAAATCTTCGATGAAGTAGTCATACCATGTGTTAATAATGATGTGATATATTATTCAAATCAGAACTTAGCATATAATCAAAATTATGCAGAAGTAATTATTAAATATTAAAATTTTCTAGAAAAGCATAACAAATCATAATAAATGGTGAATACTAATTTGATATTAGATTTTGGTTGAATGAATATATTATATCAATATTACGTACGTGGTATAATCGTCCCACAGAAAACTTTGTCATCCGGTTGACCTGCATTGAATTTAAATGAAATAATTTATAATTTTTCTTTTAAAAGAAATAGGATGGGTCACGTGTTAATTTTTTTTAATTAATGAAAGTCACGGAAAATAAAAAGAAAATGAAAGATGGGAGACATGTCCAGGAAATTCTCGTACGACTGTTAGCTGGATTTCATTATTCTTGTCAGGTGAATACTTTTTTTAATACACTGCATGTTACTGAACACAGTGACTTTTAAGGAATTCAGGTTCGAAGTCAATACCTTTAATCGTAAATTTTTTTTATCTATATAACTCAAACTCAATAACTCAATTAAAATAAAAAAATATTGAACGATTTCAATTCATTTATGATTATCATGCGAATAATTGATTGGTCACTAAATGTTGCGTATGACGTGGGTTTATTTCTTAATCCCGACCTGATTGATAGGAATACGATCAGATCTGGAGAATGAGGTCATCTCGTCTGCTCCAAATAAATAAATAAATATTTTAAATTATATATATCCAATTAAATTTTAGAAAAATAAAATGGTAGGAAAAGAGAATCTCTAGTTTTTTTTTGAATTATTAATAGAAAATTTAAATTCGAAATAAAAAACTTACTTCATCCTGTGGATTATTTTAAAAGCCATTTCATGTAGCAGTATCTCTACAAATAATCTATAATAAATTCGCCGTGTAAACTAACATTTAAATCTCTACGCATGTAAAGTTAATCATAAAAATTTGTAAAAATTTTACATTTATTAAAATTTGGAAAAGGGTTTATACAAAAAATTCGTTGTATATTATCTATTTGGACCACGTACTGGTGTCGCATTAACGGGCCAGTATTGGCACCGGTTACTTACTCAGTTCGTCTCATATGTTCGTGATTGAAGGTAAAAGTTAGCCCGAATATTATATAGTAAAGGTGTCTGAATCACTACCGTTTTTATCCCTTTTTATTGACCAAAAGAGCTGACTAGGAACTACTCTAACAAACTCAAGGCCTTTGGCATCGGTCTGGCCATAACAGCAACACACAGGAAAGTCGCTAGATTTTGTCTCCACCTAATTGGCCTTTGCCTTTATTGCCAACCCTATTGTTCAACCGGTAGAATCATTAAATGCCACGAAATTAATTTCTTTTTCCGGCCGTATTGAAATCGGAAAGTTACACCATAAAAGTAAAGAATAAGTGAATACGAAAAGTTTTAATGATGAAAATTAAACTCATCATCTATAAATCTCACATCGAAAGAATATTAACCTTTCTAGCGATCCTTTTCTCTTTAGGCCATTGCTTTGGGTGACTGTAATCGTGAATGATATTGATGCCTCATAGTTCGTACCTTTCATGAACTGTGCTGAAACAGCAATAACTATGTCAGGAACGGTTGTCTAATGTTGGGTTTTCTTCCGATACCGTAGCCCATTGCGATCTTATATGGTCCGACCGAGCTTAATCATGATATACTCGATCACAGTAAAGGTTCAGATCAACGTCGGATGTCGGCCTCTTCAGGACGTAATCGAACTCCATTTCAACAATGGCTAAGCACCTGTAAGGTGAGAACTGTAACGGATGGCTGTCAACTTCTTGTCTGGGGGTGAAGACGCATTCGTACGGAACGATAGGGTTGGCTTGTCCAAGTTCGCCGGGCTTGGCTGTTTCACATGGCCGACCAAAGTGCGCGGCTGTCAAGTGTGAAAACAAGTCTCATAATTAGTGTAAGATGATGTTTAATTTCACTTACATGGATCCACTCATTAATACATATGCTTGGACTTTTTTTTCCCTCCCTTATTATGTAAATTCGATTCTGGTAAATAAAAAAATTTATAATTATTGTAGGCATGTCCGTTACTATATAATCCGACTTAAATTTAAATTAATTATAACTTTTCTAATTATAGATATAGACGGTGCTTATAAATAAGAAATACATATTTTTAATGTGGTGAAAATAATAAATTTACATTACACAAAGGCCGAGTATGGACAACCCAATGATATCTTTAAGTAGGAAGGTAGCAATGCCCCTCAGTGGAAGCTCGAAGAAATGAAGACCCGGAGGGAAATTTAGAGATTCTCTAACTAGTCAATCTGCACATGAGTTGCCCTATCGATAGATGTGTGTCAAATGAATATCCCATTGCTGCGAAAGGAGGTCTTGGATAGTATGTACTGATGTAAAAACTGGAGGAGGACGGGATCCCTGCCTTGAAATTAGGCCAAGAACGAGTTTTGAATCCATCCCAACAATGACTTATCGATATCCCAACATTCATGCAATCTTCAAACCCGATTTAACTCCCCATAACTCTACAACTATTGCAGATGAGATTATGATGTTATGATATATTTCTCCATAAAATATTCTGAATTTAATTCTTGTCCGTGAAATTAATGTATTAGACTCGTGATTCTCCTTCGGTATTGGAAAATGGAAAATAAAGAATTTTTGCAAAAATTATTATTTAGTTATCATCAATTTATTAAATAATAAAACATAATTACCTATTACAATGGAGGGGATAATCAAGTTAATTCGTGACAATAGTTAATATCAAAAATAAAAAAAATCTCCCAACTTTTACTATTGTCGATAGTGTGTATTAACACACCATTAGAAAAAAAAAGATGCAGACTCTTATTTTACAGAAAATATAATTAAGTAAATTTTATAATTATTCACAGAGAGATGATCGTGATCCCCTAAATTCATCTCTAAAAGTTGGTATAGAAAAAGTTATAAAAAAAATGTGACAGCGTATAAAAGAAAAGCAAAATAATTTAAAAACAGATAAATAAAAAGTTCTATGCTTCATATTTTTATTTTTTCTCCTTGTGTTATATACTTCGTAGTTAAAGTTCACACTCTCCCCCTTCTCTTCCTTAGAAAGTTATGATACGCTGTTATTATATGATAGTATTTATATAGTGATATCGATTAATTAAAAATAATTAATTCTACAATTTTTTAATAAAATTTTTAAAAAATAATAATTCTAATAAAAGGACTTTCTGCTCTCCCTGTCTCTCTCCATCGCAGACGCACTCTGTCGAATTTAATCTCTCCGGCAGAGAGAACAGCCCGTGGGATCTGTCTCCTCCCTTCCTCCCTCCTCTGCCTCCGTCCAACCGGTTTCAGTCTCCGATCTCCTACCGGTTTCTGATTCTCCACCTACCAAGCTTTAATCGACAGCTCTGCCCTAAGCAAAGGACTCTCAGTCGTGTCGATCCGTGGATCGAATGTCCTCTGCCATTCGCTGCGCCGTCCTCTTCCCTTCTCTCCTCCTCCAGAGTCCACCCCTAGCCTGTCATGAAGGCTGAGCCTCCCCCGGTGGACCACTTCGACCGCCTGCCGGACTCTCTCCTCCTCCTGGTGTTCAATAAGGTCGCCGATGTCAAAGCCCTCGGCCGTTGCTGTGTCGTTTCGCGCCGTTTCCAGTCCCTGGTCCCTCAGGTGGAAAACGTCATTGTCCGGATTGACTGTGTCATGTCCGACGATGACCCTTCTTCGCCCTCATCTTCCGACAAGTCCCGGAACCCCATCTCTTCCCTCTTCAGGGCTGTCCTTGGTATCATTGTCAAGCCGCTCCAGGCACTAGGGCAGTTCCTTGGCCCTAGACGGTCTGCTTCGTTGGCACCTACTCCATCGGCTCTGGACAGCCTCTCCTCCTCAGCATCCCTCCCTGTGCGGAGCGAGGATGTCGGCGAGTTGGACCAAGGAGGGGTCACTCACCACTCGCCCGCTCAGGTCTTGAAGAACTTCAACGATATTCGGTTCCTCCGTATTCAGCTTCCAAGCGGGGAATTGGGGATCGACGATGGGGTTTTGTTGAGATGGAGGGCCGATTTTGGGTCCACCCTTGATAATTGCCTGATCCTCGGAGCATCTTCGGTGATTCACTCCAAAAGTTCTGCTGGTTTTGACGGTGGGATTGATGGGTTTTGCTCGAACAACAGCGTCTGCGACGATGGAGGGAGTATACCTGAATCATTCTATACAAACGGGGGTTTAAAGCTCAGGGTAGTCTGGACTATAAGCTCTCTGATTGCCGCATCTGCCAGACACTATTTGCTTCAGCCGATCATTCAAGAGCATAAGACGCTTGACAGTTTGGTATTGACAGATGCTGATGGACAGGGTGTGCTGTGTATGAACCGGGATCAGCTTGAAGAGCTTAGAGTTAGGCCCTTGTCGGTCTCTTCGGCCTCAAAGAGAACCCTTGTCCCTGCCCTAAATATGAGGCTTTGGTATGCGCCCCGCCTGGAGTTGCCCAACGGGATGATGCTAAAGGGAGCAACTCTTGTCGCCATCAGACCCAGCGAGCAATCTTTAGTGAAGAAGGAAGTCTCTGAAAGTTCTTGGATATCAACTGCCTTTGAAGAACCTTATGGGACTGCAGCCAAGATGCTGGTGAAGAGACGAACATACTGCTTGGAAATGAACTCGTTCTGACTCTCGGAAATGGTAAGTGAGGTATATATATCAATTTTATGTTTGTTTTTTTGTTGATTTGGTTGATTGAAAATAGAATATTGCTAATGATAGAGTGACTTGACTTGTTAACTGACCTGTTAGCCTAGCTGTTGCACTTGCTTGTTACTGCATCATGCAATTTTTGTAAGCATTTTTCTTATCGGTCTATTGATTTATATCTGCCCCGTATGGTTTTGATAATTCGAGGGATGTAGGATACCCGTATACTTTGTTCGTTCATGGGATGATTCAATTTCTCAGTTGGCTCTGGGATTGATTGTCAATTGTCTTGATGATTATTGTCTGTTTGCTCTTAAGTTGAATGAGCTTGCGGCTGATCTTAAATATGCTTGTGCTTTGGACTGAGCATTCATATTGGGCCAGAGCTTTCTTGAATCTGTCTTTTTTTTCAACTTCTATTTTCTGTGTTTAGTTTGATGAATCACTTGTCTGAGAGTGTGCTTGTCCATTGTATGGTTTCAGTGAAAGCACAAGTACTCGAAGCGAAGGAGAAGAACAGCAGTATGCACCACTCTGGAAGGCCTGAGACTGGAGAAAACAATTTTGTGCCACCCTAGCATCAGCCAAATGGGGAGCCTGTCTAGCCTAATCTTCCTGCCTATCGCGACCGGTCTTTCGATAGATCGCCATGTATCAAGTGTCCTGCCTTCTGCGAATGAAGTTCAGGGTTCAAGATGCATCTGCTGGTTGTTTTATCTGGGCATATGCTTGTTATGAATGCACAAACCCAATTATGTGGACATAGCAGAGCTCGATTAATTAGTCTTATGTTTCATGTTGTCTCTTATATGTGAATATATCATAGGGAAGGATAATGTTATGCACATATTATGTACTCTTCATTCAGAAATGTACTCTTTTCTGGTTTTAAGCTCTGCAAGCCCCCTAGCCAAATGCTATGGTGATGGCTTTTTCATGTTTTCCGTTGCCCCTCCATTTCATATGATTGAGCGTAGCACAATGATTTTTTTAAGATCAAACATGGCAACACTTTAATGCTGTGCTGCATGGTACATCACTCCCTCGTCGGACAAAATACCTCTTCTGTTAGATTAGCGAGCAAGCATTTTATTCTGCCTCCTCTAGCCATGTCATTTCTTCTTGAGCGGCGTCTGGTCAGAGTTTTATTCACCTCAAGTGCATGTGATATGTCTTAATAGAAACTGCAGTTATTGCTTGCCCACACCATTGAGTTACATTTTGTAGGACAACATTATAGAAAAGATTATTCCAGCTGAGACATGAAGATGATCATCTCTGGTTAGGTTTGCCTGATTAAAAACTCTCTCTCTTGCCTTTTGCATTATTATCACTACTGCTGGTGGTTGGTTGGTGCTTGAAGAAGACAGCTTGGATGCTCTAAGAAACTCCTGTCTTGGAGGGGTTTGATCAGCTTTCATAATCGGATCGTTTCCCAAATTATCGGGACTGATCTGCCTCTCTTTTTTATTTTTATTTTTGGTTCATTCAGTTTAGTCATCCATCTCCTCATACCAAATTTAAGGTGGTAATGGAGCTTTACCTGTATTAGAGTAGCACCAGCTATTCAAGCCTCGGATGCAAATCCGAGACTGCACCCAATTATACAAGTAATTCTGGGAGTGGCGTGGAGCTGCAATCCATGAGCACTCAAGGTCATCTAGACTGCACCAAACAAGGTAGGTTTTGGCTTTTGAGTGCTATCGTCACAAGTTGCATGAGTCCATGGTCTGTTTCGAAAGCCAAAACTATGGTATCTGGAAATTCCTTTGTGTTGGAATGCTTTCTGAGAACAGTCCTCTCTGCATTTCCTTGCTGTGTTATTGGCTGCAGAGAGAACATTATCTGAATGGATTTGGTTGTTCTCTTGCCCCTTCTGTGATATCCTACCTTCCATTGACTTCAGATCATAACTACCAGGCCCCATTAAAAAGTTCATAATAGATTTGTAAATTCCAGAAGCAACTTGTGTACATGCATGTGTACATAAACAAATATTAAAAAAAAAAAAGAAGTATATGATTTTTAAGTAGCATGTACAGCTTTCATACATGCTGTTCCCACACGCATATTTGCGACATGATTGATCCTCCCCTTTGCTTCAATTATTGATCATATGTGTGTGTGTCCTGCCTGTACAAATATACATTCCAGCTAAGTAGCTGGATCTTCATCTGCTTTTATCTGTTGATCACATGTTGTATGCACCTTTATCCTTCACTTGCATCCTCCTGCACCAATCCTCCACGTGAATTATAGACCTCAACCAACCGGTTGGTGGGTCGGATTTGGATTCGTGTCTGCCTCTCCATCTCCATTCAGTCAGACAGACTTTGGAATCTCGAACTCAATTCTCCACCATGAGTGTGATTTAATTCATTACTTTTGGAGGGCAGGTCATATAGCCATGTAGCCAATATATTAAGATGGCTAAGGAACACAGAGAGGTTCAAGTAGGCCCGCATGTTTAATTCCGTGGAGGCAACGGTCGTGATAGCAGGAGTAAAGTAACTTTATTAAGCACCAAAAGTGGAGAGGGAGAAACAAAGTTTAGCTAATCTCCGTATGGATGTTATGTACAAAGATAGCAACATAAGTTGGATCCGTGCAACCCGACCTGTCTCGGTCAGCTACTAGTCATATTGTTTTACCCAACTGATGGATGTTAGGTCAACATCTTGATCAGACCCGACTACCCCGGCCTGTTCCGATACAAAGTTTTACATTTACTTCAATTCCTCGACAGTAGCAGGTCTCAACCCAAAGAAAATTGTGAATTTCTTCCTTCCATCCAAGAGGTATGAAGTAGCATGTCACCCCTAGTTCTTATAAGGTCTTCAGTTTTACCAATTTTCTATATTTGAAAAGCAAAGGAAACAGCAAAAATATTGTAGTAAAATTACACTGCAGAGCAAACCTAAGTTAATTGAGATGATAAAACATATATTTTCTTAAATAAGAGTTCGGATTCGAGTAAGTGTAGATATTGATAATTTATTTAGGGGCGAAACTCCAGGCAAATTTGGGGGACAATATATGGCTATTTAATAAAAATTAGATAAAATTAAGTGAAACATGTAAAATATATCTCATGGGTTTTTCCCACCTCATACTCTTTTTTTTTTTGGTAGAAAGGTAGATATTTATATATATATAACTACATCGAATAAGGTTCAGTACAATCGTTAGAATTAACTACTCGAGGTCTCAGAATCCCAATAAAATCCTGGAACAAAATATCTCTAAGTTCACCAAAAGGAGAATCAAAGTAGGAAACATTTTCATAACATGCTAAATGATCCCTTGCATAATTCGCCAAAAAGTCCGCAGCTTCATTCGCTTCATGGAAAACGTGGCACGCCCTCATCTACTAGAAGTCCCAACTCATTTTCCTGCAATCCAAAATAATCGGATTTAGCACAAGGTTTTCACTTGAGCCCCCACACCAAGTCAAATAGAACTTTCGCATCTAGTTCTATCTCAAGATGTGTAATACCGAGGGAACCCGCCAATCTCATGCCATCTCTTAGAGCCCATGCTTCAGCTAGGAGGCTACCGGCCTCCCCTAAATACCTACCGAATCCCTTGACCCAGTGGCCATCGGAATTCCTGATAAGTCCCCCCGCCCCGGCTCTATGAGGATTCTTTGTCATTGATCCATCAACATTCAATTTCATCCGTCCTTGAGCAGGTCGGTTCCATTTGATGTTTATCTCGACTTTGGGTCGAGATGGGGGTAATTGTTGGATAGCAAAAAATTCTGTAGATCTTTCAAGGACCCTTCTATGCAGGTCCTTATCAATCTGTTTTCCCTCAAATAGAGATACATTTCTTTGTTTCCATAACATCCAGAGGGCCCGTGGAAAAACCACACACCAAGGTAAACTCAAAGCATGAATTTCATAACCTTGACAATTAGCTCTAATCTAGTCAATAATCGAAACAGCAGAATTGAAGGAAGCTTTTTTCGATTTTGGACAGCCTAACCTATTCCAAAATTCAAGAGCCACTGGACATTCACGTAAAATATGGTTCAGGTTCTCTACCTGATTTCCACATAAATTACACAGGGAAGAAATATCCAAACCTCGACGTTGAAGATGGTCTCCCGTTGGTACCTTCTGGTGGCAGCATAACCATAAGAAATGTCATATCCGTGGGCGAGTCCTGCTTTTCCATAACCAGTCCCAAGAACCTGTTTCTCTCATCCCAACTGGATGGCTCATAAGCTGATTACAAACAAGTTGGTATGCCGATCTAGTCGTGAATTTCCCATCAGGTGAGGGCTTCCAAACCAGTTTATCACAACAACCCATCTCAAAACTTCGTGGGACACTAATCGGCATGTTCCCACCTCATTCTCTCTTAATCTACCTTGGATTTGAGTCTTTGAAATAAAAAAAGAATTCACAGTAGGAGAGTTTACTTTCTTATTGGACAGACCTAATTCGAATGGTTAGGGTCTAATAATTTCTGAATATCATATAGTATATATCATAAAAAAAAATTACCCTTCAGAAAATATCTGGCCCACGGGTATTTCTCGTTGATTATATGATGTGAATTTGTTAGGTTGTTGTAGCTACTGTAGTTGTGGGCCAAAAGGGGTCTAGTCAGGTCTCATAGGACGAGGTCATGGATTATCGATCCTTGGTCTGTGCCTGTGTCACGGACCAAGGCGGGCAGGCCGACTCAACAGGTGCACCGGTCAGGCCGAGATCCTTAGAAACTGGCTCATTACCATTCCTGGCCATGTCCTTCATTCCATGCATAACATATTCTTTATCATCTCCGCCTAAAAGTAGTACCCTGTGTCCTTGGATGATACAAGTACAGGTTCTCAGTTTCACGAAGATACACGACAGACAGTACAATCTAGGATCACCAACAATTTCCTACACAATCAGTTTCTACGTAAATTGATTTATCGTAGTCCGCATGGCAATCGGTATTATTAGTTCATGCAGTTTGGTTCTTCTCCAATGGCTCCGGTCTCTTCTCCCAGAACTTGAAGTGCACACCCCTGCGCTCCAACATCTTCTCGACCTCCTCGATCGGGAGTCCCTTTGTCTCCGGCACATAGATCAGCACGAAGAACAGAGCGACAATAGAGATACCACCGAATATAAGGAACGTCCAGGAAGTCCCGATCGCCTGAGTTAGAGACAGGAAGGACTGAGCCACGATGAGGTTCGAGATCCAGTTAGCCGTGGCAGCTATTCCTCCACACACTCCGCGGAACCGTAGCGGGTAGATCTCGGAATTGACAATCCACGGCACGGTTCCCATCCCGGGTGAGAAGAATATGATGTAGAGAGCTAGCCCGATGAGCGCGAGCCACCCGTACTTGCTCGGGCAACCTCGAGTGTACCATAGCCTGTCTTCTCCGTGGCAAAGATCCTTAACCGTGTCATTCGAGACCAAACATGCTCCAGGAAACAGCTGCACAGATTGAAAAACAGGCGCAAAGCAGACCGGTTAAGGAAAGATTGAAAAGGTCAGGACGAGCTTCGCATCCCGAACACTGGAGAGTTTCTGGGGAAGACGTTTTCTCACCTTGTTAGCAGGAGAAGCACAGAACCCGCAATCGGGGGACGAGGCCTTGAGGCACTTCATGCAGTCCCAAGAGGCGGAATCCCTCGCCGAGCTATAGTCGGGACAGGTGTAGTTCGAGAAGTG
Source organism: Lagerstroemia speciosa (assembly GCA_037672795.1). Lineage (NCBI taxonomy): Eukaryota > Viridiplantae > Streptophyta > Magnoliopsida > Myrtales > Lythraceae > Lagerstroemia > Lagerstroemia speciosa. The sequence goes on along the minus strand of CM075304.1, from coordinate 758,612 downwards.
GGAAGTTGCAGCGGAGCTGACAAGAGGAGAATGAGAAGTGGTCTCGTGGAAGACTGCTGATAGAAGTCCCAGTGAGATGATCACTCCCAGCAGGCTGATCACCAGTAGCTTCTTCCTCCCGGTTCGGTCGATGAAGTAGATGCTCACAATCGAACCAAGGGCATTGAGCCCAGCAGTCACGAGCGAGAGCAGGAGAGCGGTCTGATTGGAGGCGAAACCGGCAAACTGTACTATGGTGGGGCTGTAGTACATGACAGTGTTTATGCCTACAAACTGCTGGAAGACCTGTAGCCCGACGCCGGCAACGAGACCTCTCCGGACCGTCTTCGTCTTCAGGAGGCTCGTGAGGTTGATCTTCTCAGAAGACCCTGTCTCCCGAATCTCCGTCTCCACGGATTCTTTAAGGTCCTGGATCTCTCTTTCAACTTCATGGGCTGGGTAGATTTTCCTCAGTATGGCCTTGGCTTCTTCTTCTCTTCCCTGCAATATTTGAAAAATGCACCACTCAAATGAACAGAGAGCCCCTCCTCGAAGAACTCCCGAAGCAGCTGATCTTATGTTGGAAACGAATTATAAAATGAAGAACCTTGCGGAAGAGCCAACGAGGCGATTCTGGGAGAAGAATCATTAAGATGAACTGCACAAATGCCGGAATCCCGGCAACTCCGAGCATCCACCTCCACGTCCCATGAACCTGCATTTGAAAATATTCAGACAGGTCAGAGCAAAAGGTTTTCCTTTTTCTTAACTTTTGAAAGATTTAAGGTTGTTTTCTTGGCTTACCTTGGTGAAGGCCAAGTTGATGAGGTAAGATAAGAACTGTCCACCGGTGATGAGGAACCCATTTGTGCTCACGAGGGCTCCCCGGATCTTCGCAGGCGAGGCTTCAGAGATGTAGAGCGGGGAGGTCATCGAGGCCATCCCAACTCCGAGCCCAACGAAGACCCGGCCGATGATGAGCAGAGCCGGGTTTTGTGCAGAAGCCATGATAACTGCCCCGATGAAGAAGAGAAAATCCGCCATGAGGAGTGTGCTCCTCCTCCCGAACTTATCGTTCGCCCACCCGCCGATAGCTGCTCCTATGATTGCTCCTGCAACTGCCATGCTCACTATGGTCTCCTGCTCGGTCAAGGCCAGACATTAAATGCTTGTACACACAAGGAGAGGAAGAAAAAGGAACACAGGGATGGCTTCACAGATAATGTTGTTTGCTGAAAAAAAAGGTTAACAATCCAACCATCTGCTATATAAATTCGTACTTTTGTGATCAAACATATCTAACGAATTGATCATATCAAACAAACTATACAACTAGTACTAACTGGTCCATCGATAAAGCACAGTCTACCAAACCGGTGTGTTTCTAGCAGATTTTGCATAGAGGAACGCGAACTCAGACCTTGACCTCATTAAAATACACACTACAACATTGTTTGAGCAGTAGACAGTAAAAAAAAATTACCTGCAAAACAGTCTCCCTGTCCACAGGCTTGAATTCATCTCTTATGTACAGGAGAGCTCCTGATATAACCCCTGCTCACAACAGACACAGAGAAGAACAGAGTAACAATCACTGTAAACTGCTTCGATCACACGGTGGAATCGAGATGTTTGCAAGGGAAAAGGGGAGCCGAACCAGTGTCGTAACCAAAGAGAAGGCCGCCGATTCCGGCAGAGAAAGCTAGGCGAAGGACATAAGGGTTCTTCCATGTCAGAGAGAAACATTCCCTGAAAGCAGAGGCATCAGTCCCTCCCGCGTCAATCCCGCCCTCCATCTTCCCCTGAAAGTCTGTCCCAGAGAGAACGATGAACACGTCCAGAAATGTTTACTCTTCTTCAGAGAAGCTGAAGCATACTGGGGAAGACAACTGACAACCTCTCAACTCTCAGTCTGCTGTCATATGTCGTCGGGTCTGTCTGCAGTGGTTGGCAGGAAGATAAAGTTGCAGAGACGGAGTGGTAAGATATTATAGGACACTCGTTTTCCAGCCACAATGGAGGGAGAAATAGGCAGAAGGAAGGAAAAAAAAAAAAAAAAAGAAAGACGCAAGAAGTTATTATAGGATTCTATTTCGTCACGTAATATGAGAAAATATTAATTAAAATAAAAAATAAATAAATTAATATTAATTAATAAAATAATTATTATAAAATAATTTAATTAATTTTTTTACTATATTATTGTGAGATAGAATCACTTCAAATTTTTTTTTAGAAGACAGAGAAGTCAAGCCCAAGGAGCCTGCCAGCTTTGTCGTTCGATTCGGTCGCTACCCGTTAACGAAGTCTCTAGCATCTCTATTTTTATTTATTCGGGGAAAATTAAAATTAAATTATATATATTATTGGGCCTTGAACCAAGAAAACCAGAATCTCCAGAGATATTGTTATGAATTTATGGTGCAATCTGGTTGACCTTAGGCCTGGTAAATTATATCGTGTCGTGTTTGAACGTGTCGTGTTTAAACGTGCTCGGGTTAGAAACTTCAATGATCTGGATATGACACGTTTATTTTTCGTGTTTAAACGGGTTCGTGTCTAAACGGTCGTGTCTAAACCGGGTTGATCCATTTAATGTAAAATATCGACAATATATAATTATACTCTAATAATATATGATGTCATTACTAAAATAATAATATTTATTGATAATTAGTACAATAAATAAGTAAGATTAATCAATTATTGATCATGTATGCATGTAATATTTTATATATCATAAAATTTTCATATATAAATGTATTAAATGAGTCTATATATGTATAAAAATAGTTAATACATTTAATAAACGTGTTTAGTCGTGTCGTGTCGTGTTATACAGGTTCAAACCCAGTTAAACACGTTTATTTATCGTGTCTGTACAGGTTCGTGTCTAAATAGGCTTGACCCAGACCCGCCTAATTCCGTATCGTGTCGTGTCGTGTCGGGTTACCGTGTCGTGTCAATAATTACCAGGCCTAGTTGACCTTATCCTTGCAGACTTCGCACGAGAATCGAATACTAACCCCATGAAAGTCCTTTTTCTATATAGATAGGATGATTCAAAAATGTTGGTTCGAGGTAGCAGGGTCTGGAAATGAAAGTCCCAGAAACATGCTCCGACCACTACTTCTGTTTAATAGGATAGATCAAAATAATTTAACCGTGAAAATATACGAGGAGACTCGAGTGTTTATCCAAACTTCGTTAGACCCATAAATGTTGTTTCGTAATTAGTATCAATTATCATAATAATTGAAAAATTTTAATGCTCGTTTACACCTTTATAATAGTGTTTAATCAGTAACTTTTTCACGTTTTAAAGCATAGTGGATTGAGAATTTCTGGATTTGACATGGAGCCCGGAGCTGAAAACAACGTGGGCATCTCGGCATCAAGATAAAGGGTACGGGAGGATCCCGACGATCTGGATTTCCTGGCGATGATTAGCCGACGCGATTGGATTAGTCAATTAATTATTTCAAATGCAAAGTATTTTTTTTTCTTTTTTAATTACCGAAGAGTCAAACTTCGCCCAAGTGGACTTCACGTTTTCCCAATACTTTTCAACCAGGAAAATTTGATGCTCATACGTGTCCGCATAATTAAAAGTTGTTTGCCAACGCAGTTTAATTGATGTGGATCGTTGTCTTTCCCTCTTAAAAAATATCTCGAGTTTAAATTTTAAGAATAAAAAACTCTGCATCTTGTACAATTTTATATCTTGATAGACTGCTTCTGCTCTAATATGAATTAATTAAGACCAATTATAATTCTGGATATTAATACGAAAACGATCTGCGAGGTCGCCGTTTTTCAAAGAGGTGAGGTCACAGGGATGGCAATTTGAAAATTCAAACTAATTATAGTCAAATTAATCATTTTTGATCGTGCACGTCAAAATTGTCTTTGAGATCCGGTGTAATGTCATCATTTTAATTTAAGATCGGTAGGTCATGAACTCGATACTTAAATATAGAAAATTTCACGACCCTTCATTTTCTTTCTTCCTAATAGTTCGTTCGTTCGTTCGTTCTTTTTTTTTTTTGTGATTAATAAAGTAAGCTCATCTTGGATTGAAATCAACAGCGCACGTGAACGTAGACCATGAAATAAGGGGGCACTTGTGAGTCAAAATGGTTTCGAATTTGAAGTGAGCCACTGAGATGGATTGTAAAAGTTGAAGTTCTCCGTGATCACCTCGGTCTACGTATTCACACATGAGTATCACACAAATATTTTTTAAAAAATAATTATGTAATTTATCCTTTGAACAAATAAATAAATAATTTTTTTCTTTGAAGATTTTTCCGGAAAGATGGAGACAACAGAAAGAAGTGGAAGATGCTGTTGGGTATACGCCAACACATCACCACCCTCGAATGAGAAAAGGTTGAAGGAGGGTCCGAAGTAGACACGACAAAGCTTTAATTTCACGGTGTTCCCATCTGTGATTTATTAATGAACGCAAAATACAATGATTATTTCTTCATCAAACATATAATCTAAAAGGTTTAATCAAGAAAACAATGACATCATTTTCGAGGTTTTAGATTTGATGCTGTCCACAACTCTTCTCATATATGGCTTTAGATAAATACAGCATAATAAGATGTGCATATTTAGATTTTTTTGAGTAATACTAGATCCATTACGTAACGCGAGAAAAAATAATTAAAATACAGTAAATTAGTAAATAAATATTAATTACTAAATTAATTACAATAGAACAATTTTGTTAACCGACCAATTGCAGCCAATCACTCAACAATACACGAGCCACTCATAATGTGATGGTGTTGGGCTCACGATTTCACGGCCCATCTTTCAGTTTAGTATGCTTAGATGTTCAATGTTTAGTATATATTAAATTCTTTGTATATTACTCATTGAATAATTGCCTGTGCTGAGACGACAATGACTTAGTTTATTTCCCAAATTACTTTTACAGAGCACATTTACCCCCTCAACTCGACGACTGTGATTGATCGATGGGAAAGTGTACCTTGCCATTGCCGGTCTACGCATCTAAGTGGACGGAAAATGGTTGTGCGAAAAGATGATTCATTTCACTCCTTCCGTAGAATGGGATAATAACTAGAGGGGCTCGACCTTGCCCTCAGGCTCGGCCACCCTCCTCGACCCTGAGGTCCCAAAGTTCTCTTTTATGTGCTACAAAATTTTGCTGGACCAAATGCTAGGATTTCCCTGCAGGTAAATTTCTGTGGCAAGAAGTATAATTGAATGCTGGTAATAAGCTCATATTACCTGTCTGTTGTATACAAGGATCTCTCTCGATGCCTAAAATAGCCATTTCCATGGGAAGACTCCGGCCTTGTGGGTTCAATCAATTGCGGCTGCACCAGTAATTGGTCCAAGTTCCAGCCAATTCCACGACATTTCAGCTGTGCAATTACCAGAAATTCCTCGTCTCTCTCCATCAAGCGACTTGCATATAAAGTCCATTGCCATCCCCGCATTTCTTACAACCCAAGCAACCCCACAAAAACCCCTTTCCAAACTACTCAGTTTTGATATCAAAAGCTTTAAATTTAATCTGCGGAGAGGGGGAGAAGGATAATCTACGGCATGGCAAAGGATCAAATGAGATATATGCGGAGTCGGGGAGAAGTCGCCCCTAGCCTCGTCCTCCTATCTCACCGGAAATCATCATCAAGGTTCCCTAAGTTAGAAACCATCCTGGAGGAGGGCTCTGAGAACTGCTTCGAGTTCACCGGTCACAGCGTCAAGGCTCTTCTCTTCGCCTTTCCAGTCGTCATGTCCCTGGTGTCCTACTACTTCCTGCAATACAGATCAGCTTCTCCAATATGACAAAACAGTTCGAGCATTAATATGATGCATATCGATGGATTTGTTTTTCTGAGCGAGGATTCTTTGGTGTATGGGGATCATTGAATGGTCGTGGCTGAGTGATGCACCAAGGAATGTCGAGTGTTAACTTGGGATTCTCCAGGTTGGCCGTCGGATCATGTCATGGCAGTGCTGTGTGATTAGTTAGGGTTCATCCAACTAACTACCGGTGAGAAGGGTGCAACATTGACATGTGGGTCGGGTGAGATGTTATATTCTATGATGTTCAGGTTTCATATTCGTGCTGTGACGTCCTTGTATACCAAGATCTGACATCAAACAGCGACATGGATCTTTAATTTCAGCAGTTATGAAGCGATGTTCGAAGATTAATCCTGACTTAGCACGGGATTCTCTCTTTATAGCCATGTACGTTAGATGTAATATTCATAAGCGATCATTCTCAAGATGATCATATATATAAGATGATCGTACCATACATACTTTTGACATCGGATATGATGAATACACGATACTCGGACTATAGATGCATACATGAGATGGGTCGACATCGATCATTAAAACAGCATTCGAGTCAGATCATCCCATCCTGATTATGGAAATTGGAAAGGGTGATTATAATTATAAGTCGGGAAATGCTTGGCCAGTTCAAGGGCACAGTTTGGTTTCACCAGCATGAGCGGTGCAGCCGGAGAATTCCGAGAACTGATGCTCTGATCACTGATAATTAGTCCACCCGCATCTTGAGATTCTCCTCCTTCTTCGACTTCGCCTTCCTCTTCTTCGTAGATGGTTTCCAGACTTCTGTGAATGTGAAGAACCCTAACCTGCAGGTTGATGTAAGGCGGTGGAGCCACCGCCGAGAACGGTGTCAGAGACGGAGGAATCATTACAGATGACTGAGCCATAGCCGAGTCAGATATCGCTTCACTTGTTTCTGGTTTTAAGTGTAGTGACTGTCGACGAGGTTGCTACTATATATATATATATATATATATATATATATGCGCGCGCGCGATGAAAATAAAGAGATAAGGGTGTCTCAAGAACGTGTGGTAAAATAAGTCATGGCATGTCAATTCATTTCACCTCAGTACCCTCTAAAAGTCATTTCCCGTTCGAGTTTTTGTGAAAGCACCAAACTGGTAGTTGGTATAAAGCCGAAGGGGTCTGGTTTGCCTGTGGCAGCCCTTTTCGGGCTGGTTCAGGTTGCTCGAACATCCAAGCACATATTAGTATTTTTCCGGAATACGACACACAAAAATACAACTTTTGTGTGTGATCGTTATGGTTACGATGCCCAGCTCGGGGTTGTTCTAACAAGTTAGCCATGCTTGCCACTAGTACCTCGGAAATGGATCGCAGTCCAGTAGTCTCTACTGTAAGAATGCTTACATCTTACAGAGTCGAACCTACTTTAAAGGAAATTTACGTGTTTAAAAGAAAATATGGAAATGAAGGAACTAAAGGGGCATTAAATTTGCCATTCTTTAAATTGAAAAGGCATAATAAATTGCCGACTCTTGTCAATTTCCGGGGACGACAGCTTGATGACCTATGAGATAGTTAAGCTACACTTTTTGCCTTTTTGAAGTTGTGGCCCCTCCAAAGATATTTTGGAGATGCCAAGCCAAACCTTTCTCGGTGGAGTATATATTCAGGTTATGTATAAATCTCTCCCAAATCTTGATATTTATAGAGTTTTTACAATTTTCGATGATCAATTTTATACTAGTCAAGATCTAAACGGTGACTTTTATAACAAACTTGATGCATATAATATATTGAATGTTTACTTCTAGATGAGTGTAAAACTTCAGTCTGTTCGGTCCTTGTTTGTGGGCTCTTGGGCACGCGCTAACACTTGAAAGATCCAAACGAGACTTGTTCACTTCCGAGTCAACGTACGAATATTAAATCTTTTTAGTTATAAAGGAGATTTAACAGCCGAGAAAATTATGGAAGAAGGAATAGGAAGAATATGATTGGTAAGAATTGGATTTGAATCTCTTGGTTTCCGATCGGTGCCGAGATAATACTGGACTGCTTGTTACCGGGTGAGTGTAATTGAAACATGTGAGATTCGTAGAAGAAATGTAGCATTTGTGGGTATGCATGTTAAGCACCCTCGTGGACACGGCACTATAAAGGACGGGGATGCACAGCTGATATGGAAAGGACTGCTTTTTGTTCTGAGAGAGTAAACACTGAGACAATTTACATTAACATTAACATGCGTCTCTTTTTGCACACCAAACAAACATTCGTGCCATGGCATAAGGGCTTAGTCGAACGGAAAAAGAGAAGCTTTTTCAATATACATACGCACACATACGTGATGCTTTAACTATTGATCAAATAACGTAGTGTAAAATGTCATGTGTATATATAATATATGAATGTATACGCAGGAGACTAGCGGTTGATGAACATAATCAGTTGATGAAAGGACAAACATGCTTAGATACACATACGTGTGGTTAGACATTCTCGGATGATCGTATCTCGCTACATGGTATGAGAAACACCGATCTGATTGTAACGCATGAGTAAATTGGTATTAATCATTCGAGCAGTTGTCATTATTACTACTAATGAGAGCAACTTAATTAATATTTCTCCAATACATTATTATAAAGTATGACTATTAAAAATTTTTCAGGTCCATTCACGACGGTAAATTAATCCAATGATTATAACATAACCAAAAAAGTAAAGTCAACATGATTTGCTTTGAGAAGAGGGCACTCTCACATCAAGGAAGAGACATAAGTTTCCTATATGGATTAATCACATCAAGGAAGAGACATAAGCTTCCTTTATGGATTGATTGAGATAATTTTACCTTTTTTTTTGAAATAATGTACCAGTTTCGAGTGAAGTAAATAAAAAAATCATAATTAGATGAGTTTAAACTCTTAGTAGATTGATTCAAACTCAAATTTAGATTAATTAGAATTAATGAAGTTGTTAGATACCGGGGCGGCTGCTGTGAGAAAGGAACAGGTGAGGACATTGACGGCTAAATTTGAACCAATAGACACTCATTGGACGGCTCAATTATACATGGAGAAGACGGGAAGAATTGTACCAATAATGCACCACCATTACCACCATCTTCATCATCCATATGGATATATATATGTATGTATGTATATATATACATATGATCTAGTTCAATGTGGCTCTTTTATTGATCAGTTAGGATTTACATTTGAATTCTAATGCAACCTTTGCTATGACATGGTGGTAGCTAGCTTTCCAAGATCGCACCATCGATGTATACTTGTGCTTGCAAGAAAGAGAGAGAACTCGATATAGTGAAGGCAGTTGGTTACGGTTGATTCAGAGTGATTGCTGGATATACGAGAAGATTAGATCGTATTTTCTAACTCCTTAAAAAATGTTAATGAAGGGGCTTGCTTTCCTTCCTTTTCTCTTTAATTGTTCCTGTATTGCTATTAGGTCCGTTAACCTCTTGCAATCGAACATAACGAGGTCATCTTAATGCATTTCCCTAGGAGAAATGGATGAGAATTATTTAAAGTCATTGTCAATGTAGGGCACGGGGAGTGTGCCATTCCTCTCTTCCCTTCCAATTAGGGCATTGGCAGGAAGATAAGTTCAGCCTTTTTCAGGACAAACAAGAAACATGGTACATAACAAGACATAATTTCCAAGAAAATTTTGTCTGGCAGGACCAAGAGGGCCTGCTCAACAACAAAAATATGCGATTTTTTTTGGTAAATAGTCTAAAAAAAATTATGTAGTTTCTCGAAATTTCATATATTATCACTTACTTTGTTAATAACCTAGAAAATCATGACGTTTGCTCAGTTTTTCCCGTTTTATTACTAGTTGATTTTTCTGTTATAACGTCATCAAAATTACCTACGTGGCAATCTATGCGGCACAATAGGACATATGACAATAAAAAAAGTTGTCACATGGAGATTTTGTTGATTTGGCGTTAAAATTTTTAAAAATACTTAAAAATTGAAAAAAATTACGAAAAAGTTAAAAATTTTAAAAATTAAATTTTTTAAAAAAGAAAATATTTTGAAAATTTAGAAAAAATAAAAATTACAATGCTAAAAAATTTCTAAAATTATTTTACAATTTCAAAAATTCATTTTTTTAAATCAGAAAATTGAGTTTTTTTTTTTTAAATTTAGATTGTTTAGAAAAATTTAAAATTTTATTTTGAAAATAAAAACATTGTTATAAGCAAACTGTGAAGAGTACAAATATTAATACACTTAAATCAAAATGATAGTCCAAAATATTCGGGTAACAATGAAGCCCATGATCGACTGCCCCATCTTTCAGATGTTATTTGGATTGATGAGTTATGAGAGTAAAAAAGAGGAGAGTTATACATGGGAAGGTTGTAAAGGAGTTACATAACCCTTCATTTGGAGGCGCTGTGAAAGCATGATATAACTCTACACAAATAACCGCTCTAATACTATGATAAAGTTAGTACCAATTTTTTGTAGGAAAATTGCACAGTTGGTACGAAATCTTTTTTGTCACTTTGTGCTATAAAACGTTTTCAAAATGTAACATTTTGGTACAAATTGTTAAATTTTCACTAACACTGCTAATTAAGCTGATGTGGCAATGTGACATGAACACTCAGTTAGTACCACGTGGAGATTTAGCTTACGTGACACTGTAAAATAAATTTAAATTATGAAAATAATGATAATAAATGAAAATTTTAATTTTAAAATAAAAATAAAAAATCCAGTTTGAAATACAAAAAATCAGAAACTAACCTACAAAATTCAGAATAGAACTAGATAGGTTTAAAAAAATCAATAAAACACCACAAATCGATATGAAATTTTTAAGGACCGAATCTTAAACTCTACTAACACCTAAAACCATCCTAAAACACACATAACACATTAGAACTAGGACTGAAAAATTTGGAATAGGGGATTGACAGATTTTAAAAGGTCGATAAATTATCCGAATCGATCCGAAACTTTCAAGAACCGATCTCTAGACTCTATCAACACCTAAGACCATCCTAAAACACACAAGACACATTAAAAATAAAACTGAAAAATTCAGAATATGAGTTAGACAGATTTTAGAAAGTCGATAAATGACACACCCCGAATCGATTAGAAATGATTTCAATTTTTTCAGATCGATCCCTAAGAGTCTGTTCTTAAAAATTCTCGATCATTTCAGATTGATTTGAGGTCATTTATTGACTTTTTAAAATCTATCTAGCCTATATTCTAAATTTTTCAGTTTTGTTTCTGATGTATTTTGTATTTTTTAGGATGAACTTAATTGTTGGTAGAGTTTAGGGTTGATTCTTGAAAATTATGGATCATTTCGAGTCATTTATTGATGTCTTAAAATATGTCCAGCTCTTATTTCAAAATTTTCAGTTCTGTTTTTGATGTATTTTGTGCGTTTTATGATGGTTTTAGGTTTTCGTAGAGTTTAGGAATTGTTCCTTGAAAATTCCGGATCGTTTTAAGTTGATTTGGCATATTTTATTGATTTTTAAAACCTATCTAGTTTTACTCCGAATTTTTCGGATTAGTTTCTGATTTTCTTGTGATTTAAAGTGAATTTTGTTATTTTTATTTTAAATTTAATTTTTATTTTGAAATGCTTATTTCTATTTGTTATTATTATTTTCATAATTTAAATTTATTTTATGGTGTCACGTCATAAATTTCCACGTGGTGCGGATTGAGCGTCCACGCCACATTGCCACATTAACCTAATTAACAATGTTAGTAAAAATATGACGGTTTGTACCAAAATGTTACATTTTGGAAATATTTTATAACACAGAGTGACAAAAAAGGTTTTGTACAAACAATGTAATTTTTCCATTTCTTGTTGAAACTATAGGTATCTAGAAGTCGAACGGGTTATGACAAATTCAGTTCGACCACTAAGCATCAAATTACCTCAATCAATCAATCTACTTTAGTCTATTACTAAAAAAAGTCTTTTTTAATCTAACATATTTTTCACATTATCCAAATTTTTTAAATTACTTTTAATATTTTTATTAAATTTATCATAAATATTTCAAATTTCTATATTTTTATTATTTTCTTTATTTCTATATTTTTTCTAAATTTTTCTTATTTTTTGGATTATTTTAAAATATTTCTTCAAAATATTTTCTTTTTTAAAATCAAAATTTTAAATTTTATTATTCTTTCTCAATTTTTAATTTTTTTAAATTTTAAAGTATTTTCCAAAAAATTTTAATGTCATATCAACAAAAAATCCATGTGGTAACTTTTTGTGTTGTCACGCGTCCTAACATGCCACGTAGACAATTTTGACGATGTTATCATGAAAAAATTGACCGGTGTCAAAACGGAGAAAATTGGAGAAAACAAAGCAAACATCATGATTTTCTATGTCATTAATAAAATAAGTGATAATATATGAAATTTCGAGAAGCCGCATAATTTACTAGACTATTTACCCTTTTTTTCCCCTGTTATAAAAATGGTAAATATGCATGAGTGTAAAAGGGGAATGAATAGTCTCGACAGTAAAAAATCGAACAAAGAACCTCTTAAATACAAAACCTCATTTCTTTAGTAAAAGATACAATAAAGTGACAGTTGCTCCAGGAATACCATTTCAATTTTCCATGGAAGCACCACTTTCTCTTGATCAACTCTATCACCATTCACCGTTGACGAGGAATGAATTCAAAGCCGGGCAATTATTAGATTGACGGGATTTAAATTTTTAAGTGGATATAGAGTATCAGTCTCTTGTAAGTTCATGACAAAATTTTACAATTACAGTCTTGGGAAAATGAGAAAAGAGGATTCGAAAACTCTTTAAACAAGAGTCGGTTCAGGGAAGAGATCGAAGTGGTTGGATCACTTCCAACCCTCTTGATCATGAAAGGTCTAGGACTTTCATGAGTCTTTACCTGTGCAGCTGCTTCCAGGAAGGTGCGGAAAAGTGGAAACTTAGAAGCTTTCGAAGGCGACAAAAACCATATCTTTGAAGGCTTAGCCCACAAATAATGCTGGAGCATGACCCATCAGGAGCAGCAGAACCCACAGGGACATGACAGTCTCCCTGTATTGTCCTCTCGAAATCGCTTGCAATTAATATCAAAAAGCGAGAGGACGGCACAAGGAACCAAGGCGTGGAGTAAGAGAGTCCAGTTTTTGACAATTAATCACGGCTGCTGACTCTACACCAAGCCCAATCAAGAACAAGGGTGTATAAATTTCATAAGTTTCAGTTGCTCTTCACAACCAAAACCACCATCTTCTTCATCCCTTCCATTCCAGGAGTGATCGAGAGAACAAGTAAAGATGTCAGACTCGAGGCTAGAGAGGTTCGTTGTGGAGGTCGCCCCTCCGCAGTTTGTGAGCATCTCAAGGCAAAGAACACTGAAGATGCTGGACACGATCAGTGAAGAAGAGAGGGATGAAATCTTACCCCGAGCCGGTGTCGTCCCTCATCTCCAAGTAGCAGTTCCTCCTCCCCTGGGTGCATCAGTTCTGCTTCGGATTCTGCTTCGTCCACAGTGAATTCTAAGCGCTTCCTCTATGAAGTCCGGCGATCTCTGACCTTCTTTGAGAACTGAAAGCCAGGATGGATCTTCCGACAGCTTCTTCAAAACCACATAAGATTAGACTACTAGACGGAGCTGTTTCTGGAGAACCTCTGGATGGACAAGAAGACTGCTGTAATTTTTGTCACATCGATAGAAGCATCTTGTATTCAATTTAAATAAATCAGTGCACTTCAAAGATTCAATAGATACATAAACTCTGTTGAGTGTACCCAAAAAAAAGACCATATTGAAGTCACTTGTAATGCTTATGTGCCACATTTTCATTTCTTTCCGATGATTAGCCTCATTAGAAAGTCGAACTATGACCAATGCCTTGAAAACGTCAGCCTAACAAGTGAAGAAGAGCAAGAAAATATGGCGGGGCCTTCTTTTCTTTTGTCGTAATGAATGTCCCAGCTAATAGCTATCTTCCACTACCTTGTGACAAAAGGACTAAATTACAGGGGTGCTTTCGCCAAAAGGAAAAAAATTACAAGGGTATTATTGGGAAAATAATGGATGACAGAAAAGAATTGCGATGGAAGCAAACTAATCCCTCTCCTGCTGAAGAAAAGAACCACAAACTGGAGAGAACATAGAGGGTCCCGTAAAACTGTCGTTTTGATGAAAATTCTGAACGATCACTTGGTTCTTGTGATGACGATGTCGGTGAGATCTATGAGAGCTCATCTTGATCTTCTCACATCTTCATCGTCACTATCCGGCAGAGAATCGATTGCAGCGGCTGCTCGGCTTGCATGCTCTTTTGCTAGCTCCCGGGTCCTTTTGTATTCCGCAGCTCTTCCCAAGGTACTCTAGGGCCTGGAAACCATTAAGCAACATATTATCCATCTTTTTTGTCCCACAAGATGGTGTGTGAAATGATAACGAGGAATCACTGCAGTATTTCACTGTTAACTGAAACAGCTACAAGAAGCTCCTAAGGCAATTTCTCTATCATGTCACGCTCACGGATGAGAATGTACAAGGGGGGTTGATTTCGATGCTTACAAGATCAATATTTGCAGGATTTTCAAAGCCCTGATCAACGACTTCACGCAGTTCGGGAATGGCAAATGGTATTGGAGCGGTTACAGTTCCCTGCTTGATAGCATAAAAAAAATATGTCATTAGATGTCCATTGCCTTCATGTCCGAAGAAAACTCATCGGGGAAGTCATAAAGTACATATAGGGATCAGACCAAACAGCAGTGCCAATAACAACTTTCACACAATTTGTTAAAGCATTATCATGAGAAATTTTTAGAGAGATTGATACATTGCATGGTGAATGTCAGATAAAGAACCCTTCCCAAGAGAAGCTCTATCAATCGAAGTGCCAATTCCTGCAGAATGGAGAATAACAGATCATCAGAACCATAAACCAGACAACTTACACATGGCCTGTTGACATGTTCATGCGTGTTGTCTGAGAACTGATTCTTTATCGAGGTAATTAGGACCTTACCAGGAGGTACGATTCATCGATTTAAGCATACTCATGCTGCATGCACATGTGTCTGTAAGCACTAGTTAATCCTAACTTTTTATGATCCTTCAACTTCCCAGGCACCTGAAAGAAAGCAGTTGGCACTCAACTCCCAGCAACTAGAATGGTGAAGATTCTTATCGGTATTTGCCTGAATAGGTTGAAATGTTTATCATTTTTAACTCAGTATGAGGTAGGAAAATCAAGAAAGATCTGATGCCTGTACATTTCGTGTGACTGGATCTCTTTGATCATTAGGAAGATTTGCAGCCCGAATTATTCCAATTTCTGCGTGAAAGAACTTTCAATCAAGTGTACCTATACAATTACGAACCAGATTTCTGCCATAGTCATAAGCCAGAGTTGCAACTTCAGCAGTCTGACCAGCAAGAAGAGCAATAGCCTTGCAGCTGTTTGCAATCAATGATGCAGTCTTATAATACGTCTTTTGCATATAATAGCCCATGCTGCATGCACGAACAACTAGTTTCATAGTCTGTACGTTGTAGGAACCCACAGAGGATGTTCAGCCCTTAAAACAAACCACTGAGACTAAATCGATGACAGGACTTCAGCATAGACAAAAATACGGTCAGCACTGACTCACTGTGTTGGCTTCTAATGTTAACAGCTTCTTCGCATGTTCCATTGAGTAATGAATGGCACTTAGATTAGTAATGACACATGATTCTGCTGCTCAACTGTCAAAAACTTTCAATATATGACCAAATATCAATAAATTCACAGAGAAAAGCACTCTAGACTCCAGTCCTGCCTTTTCTTTTTGTTGAAAAAATGATCCATTTTGTTTATCTATGCAGTTGATGCTACTAAAAGATAACAAGATCACAAGAGGCATACAGACCACAAGCTCAAACATAACAATACCTAATGGAGATATCAACCTCAAGGTTTTGAATTGCACTTTATTAAACTGCCAAGCAAATTTAAAGCCTCTGAGTCATGTTGCGCTCTCTCCTGTGCTAACTCTTCCCAAGAGTTACAAGATCTTGAAAGGGGTGCTCTAGAGCACCAAAAGATGGATCACATGTCAGGATGGAGGGTTCAGAATGATTTCCACAGGTGGATAGGCAGAGAAGGAGGAGAATATGAGGGCTGCAGGAATAGATAACGCCCGCAAACCACTTCTACACTGATTAATTATCAGAAAAAAGGTTGCAATAATCAGCTGGAAAATTAATCTTCATAATGTCCAAGGAAAATCTCATGAAACTTGCTAATTCAATTAACCTGTACCTCTGTGTTCTTCAAAGATGCTGGTGCCACGCAAGCCCAAGAAAGGAGGAAATCTCCAGCTAATACTGCAAACTGCAATAAAAATTAAAGAAAACTAAATTGATCTCAAGCAGCAATTAGATAAAAGAATTCCATATACTTGAGGGTGATCAGTTATCTTTGCTCCTATGTTGCAATTGCATAACTAGGGCGTGATGTTAAAGAATTTCACAATAATTAATTGGCACTTAACAGTACAAAAGCAGCTATTGTGTGCTCAAAAAACTGTCAAACAAATTAATGTGTATATATGTTATGACACCTCCCTCACCTGCAATTTTTAAGCAGTTAAAGCAAGAAATATTTCGTAATGTATAGCAAGGGGATGCTAATCATATACAAAAATCCATCCAGGAAACATAAACATGTTCCCCGCTACAAAACCATTCATCTACGAATATGTGATGTCAGAGAGCGTGCAAGAGTTAAAAGTACCTTGTTTCCCATTAAAAAATTTAACGAACCAATCCCACGGCTCGTATCTGCATCATCCAAGACATCATCGTGAAGAAGACTAGCAACCTGAAATACGGAACGTTATACCAAGATATGAGGTGCACTCAAAGTAATAAAAAAAAAAAAAGAAACAGAAGAATTGTAAGGGCATCTCTGTAATCTCAGCTATGCATTGCTGTCTTACACGTAAATCTGTTGTCAATGTATCTCCTACGCTATTGGGAGGTGGTTCATGTATAGAAATGTTCAAAGCAGTTGCCATCAATTACAAGACCTGGGAAGATGTGGATGGCAGGCAAAATATAAGGAAACAAGAAAATTATCCAAGGACAGTGACAACGAAAAGTTACGAGTGATTATGAAAGTGATGCATCAAATAGCTGCAGATAACCCAAGCAATGGCTCACTAGACATCAGAGGCTAAATTACAGTTCATACACAAAATCGATAATGGGATAAAGACATAACAACTCTGAACATGGATAATTCAGTTTCAAAAAAAGTACTCCCATCTATGTTTACCATGTCTTACAATACTTTGCTATTAAGTTTTCACAGTACGCGGCAAAAAAATTATGAGAGATTAAGGTAATAAATGCAATTCTCCATTCACATATTATTAACTACAACTTAGAATTTTTTCAGAACGGCCCTTTCATCATCCGGTAGGATCTGGATTTGGGGGGTTATGCTTATGTGAAGCATTTTCTGAGCACATTTCACCATTTGTAGTGACTAAACCTCGATGTCCAACCATTAAGCTATAACTGAATGTTCACAATGACTTAACTTGTATATAGGGACCACATTTGATTCGAGGAATACTCTTGGGTGGCTTACCATGGGACGAAATCTCCTCCCTTCAACAGCAATTTTAAAGAAGTACTCAGCGCGCAGCAGAGGCCAGTTTAGGGACCTAATCAAATGACCGGAGATTAAATATTATTCGAATTTTCAAATAAGGTACTCACATGAAATCCAATGTTCTCAATCAATATACAGTGCCATGTTGGCAATCAGGAGGAAAAGGATAAACAACACAGTTAAAAATAAGTGGTGCCATGCCTCAGCAACTACCATTGCTCGCAACCTATTACCAATACTTGATAGTTCATCAGCAAAAAGTGAGAAAGGATCAAGTTGTTCCTGAAATGAAAAAAAATATATTGGTATTAGAAAAACAGTGAATACACATCTGGTCCATGCAAAAAAATGATTAGCATAATGTATACATGTGTGTAGAACTCTTGTAAAATCAACTCTCTCATGGTGCAAGTCCAAAAGTACTGTCGGTAGGAAATTAGGAACTTGATGTTTGTATTCGCGTTCTTCTATTTAGTCAGGCAGTCTGGAGCATGCAGAAAATATTACAATGGGAGGCACAAGGAAACAATAAAAGACCGAAGGACCTCCATCAATCCTGTCTACAGAACAATAAAGAGGGTGG
The DNA here is from genome assembly GCA_037672795.1 of Lagerstroemia speciosa. Taxonomy (NCBI): domain Eukaryota; kingdom Viridiplantae; phylum Streptophyta; class Magnoliopsida; order Myrtales; family Lythraceae; genus Lagerstroemia; species Lagerstroemia speciosa. Next base: position 740,534 of record CM075304.1, on the reverse strand, counting down.
ATCCATATTGAGATGAAAGAAATATTCTAACACGGCACTTTAACCTTAAAAGAAAATGACTTTAAAAGCAACCCTATCTTATCTAAGGGCACTGAGATTTGCAAGCCAGCTCAACAAAAGTAGAACTTTTCATCAATGTTCTCTATAGCAAAGGAACATTGTGGTTTTGAGAGCAAAACAGGGCAACATGAATCGTGACAATCCCGCTCTGTGTGCCTGCATTTCTTCCACTGGCCCTTTCTTTGGATTGACAGTATGAAGTTCCTATTAGTTTGAAAATCAAGTCATCTTTAATCCCCATACATTCTCGCCAAAATCTTATAGACAATACCACAAAAGTTATGAGAAAAATTCTACCAGGAACTGAACTGATTCCCTCACAAAATAAAACTCTAGAAGATGATCTATCAAGCACATATCTAAGACATTTCCAATTCATTCAAAGTAACATAGATGTGACAATGGTGTCTGACACATGTCCCAGTCATCAAACAAGAAAATGCTAACACCTATAGAATTTTCAGTGAACAAGTATTAAGCAAGTTCTAAGCAACTTCTAGATTCCTAGGGAGCAATATTTTTGGCAATACACACAAAACAGGAGTTGGAGAACACAGACCCTGTAGAGATTTATCAAGACAATTCTGAACATGAGACGCCTACCTCAGCAATTGAATTACTCCGATGATGAATCTGATGTCTAGCACTGTACAACGCGGGCAAGTCACAGGTGCTAATTTCTCTGCAACCCAAGACCTACTAGTCACCGGAAAAATATAAAAACTTCAGTAATTATGAGCAGTCCACAACTTAAGCAACATAAGCCTCAAATTAACTCTACACAGAACTATTTACATATAACTGATAAACCATGGGTCGGCGAGTGAATCAGTAATATGTACAGAGCACGTGAGTTATTGGTGTTTCTCAGAAATGAGGTTCTCATGTAAATTTAGATACTTTATACCTGTGAAATTTCCACCCAGCTCACAAGATGTTAGGCATATGTCTATCCCAAAAGTTCAAGCTGATGGGATTGTGGTACACACTATTTTATAAATTAAGTTTTAACTCATTATTTTTCCGATATGGGATTTATATCTCAACAATATCAATTCCACATCTGTCTAGTCAGGCCACCCGTATAAGACCTATAGCTGCGTCGAGCAGACAGAACAATCAAAATCTTCCCCCCGGTAAGAGCTGTGTTAAACCTCATAGTCGCAAGCACGCTCCAAGAATTACTGAAGTAAGGTCAAAGTCCAGCGCAAGGATTGCAAGCAGCTGCTGGAAAGCAGGTCCAATTCCAGTTCCCAAGCCCAGCTGGCGGATATTCAAAGCCCTGAATCTCAAGAGACGGGAGATCACCTTTTGGGACGAAGCACCGAGGCGAGCGGCCGTGCCATCCAGACTGGGGAGAAGGTCCCGACAAGTGGCTTGACGGTGATAGAGGAACCGTGGGAACTCACCGAAGATCTTCCTCTGGAGCCTGGAAGCTCTTGAAAATCCCCGGATGAATAGCATTTCAGTCTGCTCGAACTAGAGTGGGATGGGGATGGAGAGGAAGAGATGATTTTTCGTTGAGAAGAGGCCGAAGAGTGGCTTGTGACACTAAGTTAATACTGCCATGTGGTATGCGTGTTACGTACAAGACTTTCTCCATTTCTTGCCGCTTCTTGCAGCACTGTGCATGATCATGATAATGATGAAGTTCCCTAGCCGATCAGAAATGGCATTGTCACCCAAGGGCGGTGATAATATAGTCTTAAATCATCTGTAGATGAATGTGAAGGTGAGGAGTTTAGTACACCATTCTTGGGTTCTCCTTGCGAAGATAGTAGATACGTTTCATCGGAAAGTAGAAGATGATCCATACCCAGATGCCCCGTCAATGCAAGCCAAAGAATTTGCAGCTGAGGAGGAAAGTAATGAATGTCACTTCAACCGCAGTACAGCCTAATGATGGAGAAGATGATAGTGTGGGAGAAATAGGACCACTGATCTAGCTAGTAGTGCTCCGGAAATGGGCAATGAGGCCTTGAGTTGGGTCGAAAAAAAGCATGGGAATACCCAGAAGTTTGATCCGAAAGAGCCTTCCCGAAGTCCATTGTCGTTGCTTACCGTCCAGTGCAATCATTGTTAAAGAGTGTAACAGGGGACGCAGGTGTACGATCCAAGGACGTCGAAGAATTGCTCTCTGAGATTCGGTTCTTTCAGAGTCTATGCAATGATAGCTGAGAATATGCTTTATCCTCAAACTTCATGCTCAGGAGTCATTGCTTCATGGGCACCCTTGGCCCATTAAGAAATTCAGATAGAATGACATGAATTCAGTTCAGAGAAGTTAAAGTCACAAGGTTGTCTGGTTGCTTCCAGAGGATAGAACATTCTTGCTATTTGTTCCAGCTTAAGGCAGATACTTGCCTTCTCAGTCTTGGTGTTTCATTTGCAAGACAGCCTTGGATCGACATTACCTTCATGGTTCAGATGCTGAAGAAAACTTTGTCATGGACTGGCTCGGGCAAATGCTGAAGCTCCCAAAGTCCTTCCTGTTCTCCCGTGGTGGTGGAGGGTCGTTCACGGGAACCCTAGCGAGGCGAGGCCCTCAGTGGCACCATGACGGTGGCTAGAGACAAAGTGCTGCGGGAGATCGGGATGAAAAGATCACAAAATTGGTCATTTATTGCACGGACCAGATGCATTGCTCCTTCCACAAAGCTGCGCATATTGTGGGGATAAGCCCAACAAACATCAGAGAGATCATCACAACAAAGGAGACGCAATTTGGAATGTGCCCAAGCTCTCTAAGGAAGGCTATTGCATCGGACATCAAAGCCGGGCTGGTGCCGCTATATCTCTGTGCAACTCTTGGGACAACGTCGACCACTGCAGTTGACCCTATCAAGGAGCTGTGCAGCGTGGTGGAAGGATACGGCATGTGGGTCCATGTTGATGCTGCCTATGCTGGTGCAGCCTGCATTTGCCCGGAGTATGGGGATCTGATCAACGGTATTGAATCAGTCGACTCGTTCAGTTTCAATGCCCACAAGTGGTTACTCTCTGGACTGGACTGCTGCTGCGTCTGGGTCAGGGACCCAGCCGCCCTCACGCAGGCTCTCTCTGCTAAAGCTGAGTACTTGCGGAACAGACCCTCTGACTCAAAGAAGGTCGTCGACTACAAGGACTGGCAGATATCCCTGAGCAGGAGGTTCCGGGCCCTAAGGCTGTGGCTCGTTCTGCGGAGCCATGGCGTGGCCAACCTCAGGAAGCACATCCAAGGCCATGTGAGGCTAGCAAAGCTCTTTGAGGAGCTCGTGGGGGAGGACAGCCGCTTCGAGGTCTTTTGCAAGAGGAGATTTGCGTTGGTATGCTTCCGAATCTCTCCATCTGCACTTGGTAACCTAGGAGTGGTCAACGAATCCTTATTATCTACTAACAGCTCGACAATCAAAGAAGATGTCATTGCTGTTGCTACTGCTACTGCTGCTACTGTGAACAAGGTGAATGAGATGTTGCTGGAACGGATCAATGGGACGGGTAAGGTTTTCATGACTCATGCAGTCGTTGGTGGATCGTACGTGATAAGGTTTGCGGTCGGGGCAACCCTGGTCGAGGAGAGGCACGTGCGCATGGCATGGGAGCTGGTGCAACACAACGCAGCTGCTATATTAAGCGGTCCTCTTTGATTGGACTTGCTTTTCGGCCTTCTCTCTTTCCGAATAATAAATGAGGCTTGGCTGGTTCCATTGGAGTCTCGCTTGCTTGCTTTTATAATTTTCTCTCCGAATAAATTAATCCTGATTTCTTGGGTGGATTATCGCCTAGAGAGGTCTGTGTGTTGTCCTCTCTGTTTAGTTTTTAAGGGCTTTTGTGTCAGACATATATTATGCCCGGAGGATACATATGAGTGCTTTGATGCTCATATTTTCTAATGCAATAAGACTGGTGATCTTTGAATATCTCTGCATAATTGAATTAAAAATACGAAGACTGAAATTACCGTTAATGCGATTACCGACACACTTTTTTTTTTAATTTTTATTTTTTCTCCTATTACATTTATTATTGAATAGAATCAAGCTCAAAGAGAATTGGTTTCAACGTAACTCTTAGACAACCATATAAAACAGGTTGTCTGATACATAAAATGCTATTCTATTCAACATGGAGAGTTGTAAAGTTTATTTTATTTCCATCGATGATTACACATAAGTTGCTCATTAGTATGCTCATTTGTAATTTAATGTCCATATTCCTAATATCCAGCAAAACAAGAATAGATCTAAGTAGAAGAAATTAAATGATGTAACTATGAACATACTTACATACTCGTGATTTAAGAATACAATTAATCCCTTCCTACAATAATCTAACTTAAACAACAAGACTTTCGGTCCTAACTCACCTCCATAACCAACTTATTAATTATTACTAATCAACTTATTTTCTAACTAGCAACCCATGAAATGGTACCCAACAAAATTAAATTCACCTACTGCTGGACCTTTTAAAACAAAACAATACAAAGGTTAATCTACCTAATAATAACTCATGAAATTAAAGATTCAATAAACCAATGAGATCTATCTCTTTAGGAATTAACTTCGGTATTGTCTCTATATAAAATAGTCGCTTACATGTAAATGTAAATTTTAACTGCTCCATTTTGATTACAAAGTAATGAAGATCACACTATTACCCAAAAAAAATACATACAAACAATAAAACCACCCATCATCCCACTATCAAGTGGACCAGAGCATCCCACGAAAAGAATAAAATTTGGGAATCAATTGAAACTCTCCTAAGTAACCAGAACTCTTGTAAACAAACCCGAGCTTCATTCTCTCTCTCTCAGCCCCTTGCTTCAACCTCATTTTTTTTTATTTCTTCTATCTCTATTAACTCTCTCTGTCTCTCTCTAACATGAAACAATCTGCATGAACAAGGGAGAAAAAAAATAATAAATAAATAAAATGAGAAAATGACACCGGTAGTCCTATATGTTTATTGATTCTTTTAAATAAGTCATAAATATTTTATAGTGTTAAATCAAGTCTTATATGTCATCCGTATTACAGTCCTTTCCGCCACCTATTGTTATTTTAAATTGACGTATGTCAGCGCCACGTTGGTTTAAAGGGTAATGGAAAGGACTCGATATTATAACGCAGACAACTTATAAGACTTGATTTAACACTATGAAACATTTACAACTTACTTGTAAGAATTGACAAATAAATGATACTCCTAGTATCTTTATCTCTTATAGTATGTTTGATTTACAAGAATAGAATAGATAGAGATAAGAAATAGTATGAGGAATAAATATGTATTGTTTGGTTGGGAGAATAAAGTGATAATAAGTATTAGAGTATTTAAGATTAAAAAGACACAATTACCTTCCATATATATACATATTACGGAGATGGGATTGTCGGAGATCGAGCTCTGTCGCCCTTGAACTACTGCAGCCGCCCACGAGCCAGAGGCGGTGGCTAGGCAGGACCGTCGCCCTCGGGGGAGGCTGACCCGAAATTATTTTTTTGGTCATTGGAGGCGCGGCCATTGGAGGCAGACTTCCGGAGGCGGAAGACGAGCAGGCGACCAGCAGCTCATGGCCAGATGAGATGGATGGGGTCGTCGGAGGACATGGTTGAGATCGTCGGAGGAGATGGATGGGGGGCCGGAGGAGCTCTGTGCACGGCAGGGATGTTTAAAAGCAAGGGCAGTGCTCTGGAAATAAAATGAATAGTGGAGGGCAATTTTGCCCTTTTATTTCTATTTCCTGATAACTTTCTCTATTCCTTGGGTGGATACGAGGAATAGCATTCCTTATGCATTCATCCTCTCTTAACTCACTTGGTTAACTGGAATATGATAGAGAATAGAATAGTTATCTCTCTATTCTTATATTCCCCATCCTGTTCCACCCAACCAAATACTCTTTTAATGTTTAAGGCTGTGGAAGAATTTAACGACAATTGGACCTAAATAGATATCATGGATTTTAATGGACTTTTGATTTAAATTAATTTAATGGACTTAAGTTAGAGAATCTTTGAACTCACGCTTTTCCAGAGGGGCGCAGATATCATTCAAACTCTTTTTTGACATTTCCGACACAATCGGTACACGATCAATGTTTCTAATTTAACAACAAATTAAAATTTTCGATCGTAGGTATTGTATTGAAACCGATTCTCACTGGGGATGCAAAAATAAGTAAATTTTGCAACGGTAGACTAGGCGTATCTCCTTGCATGAATAGCATGCATGGATCTTGCGAATGCACGGATAAGGTTAATTTCTTCAAGGAATTATGCAGTGTTCTTCATGAAATTAATCATAAATGGAAGAAAAATTGCAGAAGTAACGTACGTGTAACATGTAATATTACATAAGTTTCATTAATCTAACGAGCAAGTAATAACTAATTACACGAGAAGCAGGAGTTAGAGATCTTCCAGAATTGTAGAACACTGTGCAGCAGAGAAGCTCTATTGTCGGTAGTTAGATGGATGTGGGCTAGCATCTGTACGTACCTAGATTACAATACAAAATCGTACACTGCATTTGCCTTGCAAGAACTAGCTGACGAAATGCATGTCAAAAAGATGTATATATATGACACGTGAGAGAGGAAATGGAATACTGAATTGTATCTAGAAGTAGGCGCGCAACTGTTTTATTGATCTTCGCTAGAGAGAAATTCTTAAGTAATGTGAGATCATAGATGCCGTGATGAACTGAGTTCATAAAGATTTGATATATTGGCAAGTATTTCCAATCATATTTGAAAAATGAATAACATTACTGAATAGAAAGATGTGATGTGGTACTTAATAACAATTTATTAAACATTTATTTATGGAGTTCATTTATGAAGGTGGTGAACTGAGCTCGTGTGAGAATCTCTTCTTTTTACCATATCACTAAGCCTTTTCTTAAGAATTTCGATGAATGAGGGGGAAGGTTTAGTGAATTTTATATGTAATTTGGCTAAGTTATATTTTTTTGCCTCCTTTGAAATCCATCATTTCACTCTCTATTGTGTTTCGCTCCCTTATATTAATTTTCTAGATCCTTCCAAGCATAACTCAAACTTTTGCAAATCGAAATTCACCGCACAAACTCGTGTTGTGTAATTGTATAGAAATACATCTGTTGAATATATCTGTGCAGTTCACTATTTTGACTGAAAAGTCCCGTACGATCCGGGGCCACTAGCATTGCAGTGTCGAAATAAACAAGATCTGCCCTCCACAGAAGGGAAAGCAGGTAAGCTGCGATCCACGGAAGGGAAAGGGCTGCACCCTGCAGGTACATCCTGGCCTCTGCCCACGTCCTATGAATATCGATAGAACCATAGTGGAGTTAGGTGTGATAGTAGTATTATATTTAATTTGATATGGAGAGTTTCTGATTCGATCCTCATAAATAGAAATCCCATTTCCCTTTTGTGGTCCTTGTTTATATATATCCACCGGCCCCTCTAGATTAAGATGCCCTTGTGTAAGAACGAGAAAAAAAAAACTTAGAAATCACATTGATCAGGAGGCGCTCGAGAGTGAATTCCCATTCCGTGGTATCGAGGGAACCATGCACGCTGTCTCATTTATTTTAATGACGTGTCGAGAATATGAATATGGATCGGGTAATTGTGAGGAAGGAGCTTTTGGCAACGACCGAAAGCGCCATTACGATGTAAACGAAAAAGAGAGAGAGAGAGAGAGAGAGAGAGAGAGACTACTACATGATGAACGTACGAGGTCTCACCCAAAGTCGGAAGACGACGCTGCTAATAATCCGGCAGTGTCAGCTTGCGATCCACAGAAAGGAAAGGGCTGCGGCCTGCGGGTACATGCTGGCCTCTGCTCACGTCCTATGAATATATATCGATAGAACCATGGTGTGGTCCCACGGCTCTTTTTGAGATAGCGAGTTCGGTGTCATATAATATAATCTTTAATTTGAGATTAAGAGAGGTTCTCATTCAATCCTCACCATGAATGAAAATGCCGGGACCCTTTGTTGTCCTTGTTCTTCCACCCATCCACTCCTCCAGATTTAGACCTAGCTCCTTGTGTAAATTTAAAAACTCACATTGATTAGGTGCTCGAGTTGAGAGTGGATTCCAATTCCGTGGTATCAAGGGAATGATGTTGTGTCGACATATCGAGAATACGAATATGGATCGGGTAATTATGAGGAAGAATCTTTTGACATCAACGGGCAGCGCAATTACGATGTAAACTAAAACAAAAAACAAAAAAGAGACTACTACATGAACGTACGAGGTCTCACCCAAAGTCGGAAGACGACGTTGCTAATAACTGCAGCAGTGTCAGCCTGGATGTGTCGATTAACATGCAGTCGTCAGAAGAAGAGTTGAAAATGACACATTCACCGGGGTAAATTAGTTGAGGTAATATAATACTTCTCTATCTCAAATAAAGTATTGAATTTAAATTTTATAAATGAAGAGAACTTATTTTAAGAGAGTTTTATCATCTTATTAGACCATTCTGATTTGAATTGAATTAGTTATAATTCACTGAATTTTTAAATATCTATTGAGCAGAAAAGGTACACATCCAACCACTATAACATAAAAGTGCGTCCTCTTTCCTCCCCTATTCACCAAGTAAGTAATGCCCATACTCTTTCATAGGATGCCTTCTCTGCTTTGCGAGGGGATGCTGAGGGAGGTTCCCTCGAAATTGAAATTTCTTGCGTGAGTAATTAGTAAAAAGAAGGAGATTTCTCATGTGGGTAACCATAAAAAATGGGAATTTCTCATGGGAGTTCATCACAATTTACAAGAGAATATCAGGGGGACTAAGCTTGTAACCTGAAAAGATACGAAAATGCTAAGCCAGATAAAATCTACGGAATGCATTGAAATTGAAATCCAATCCACACTTTATTATACCCATTCTTATTCTTTTTCTTCTTACGAAATGCAATTTTTTTCATAGTAATTCAATCAATAAATTCTGATTAACTTTTTTTTCGCTCTTTCAGTCACCAGACGATGTTATGATAATATAACTATTTCTTTTACTTTTTTATTGTCTCATAACTTTTTTTTTAAATTTCTGATAGTTTATTCCCAGAGATGGACAGATGCAGACCTATGCCAGGTATAAATATATGGAAGCACCAATCCTCCTCTCACCATTCCACTCCCATTCCTCCAGTTACAACCCCAGCTCTGTTTATACTTCTTGAACAAACGAAGTTCAAGAGCTAAATTAACTCTGAATCATGGGCAGCTTGATTTCTGAGCAGGCACTTGAAATCAACTCCATGAACCTGCTGGATCCCGACGAGTTCAGGCGACAAGGGTACATGATCGTCGACTTCCTCGCCAGATACTACGAAACCATTGAGGACCATCCTGTAAGGAGTCAGGTCCAACCGAACTACCTACTGGACGGCCTGCCCAGGTCCGCTCCGGACATGCCTGAGCCCATGGAGGAGATTCTCGAGGACATCCGCAAGCACATTGTTCCGGGACTGACTCACTGGCAGAGCCCGAATTTCTTTGGGTACTACCCGTCCAGTGCAAGCACTGCAGGGATCCTTGGAGATGTTCTATGTAGCGGGTTCAGTGTCTTGACCATGAGCTGGGTCACATCTCCAGCAGCCACCGAGCTCGAGAACCTCGTCATGGACTGGCTCGGGCAAATGCTGATGCTCCCTAAGCCGTTCCTGTTCTCCGGTGGAGGTGGAGGAGTCATTCACGGGAACACTGTGAGTCTGTCATTTGCACTATGACGGCGGCTAGAGACAGAGTGCTGCAGGAGATCGGGGATGAAAAGATCACCAAATTGGTCGTTTATGGTTCGGATCAGACGAATTGCATCTTCCGGAAAGCAGCGCATATTGTGGTGATAAGCCCACAAAACATCAGAGAGATCAAGACAACAAAGGTGAACAAGTTCGGGATGTGCTCCGACTCTTTAAGGCTGGCCATCGAATCTGATGTTAAATCTGGGCTCGTGCCGCTATATCTCTGTGCAACCATCGGGACAACACCAACCTCTGCAGTCGACCCCATCAAGGAGCTGTGCAAGGAGGTGGAGAAATGCGGCATGTGGGTCCACGTCGACGCTGCCTATGCTGGTGCAGCCTGCATTTGCCCGGAGTACAGGGACCTGATTGACGAGATTGAATCGGTGAACTCATTCAGCTTCAATGCCCACAAGTGGTTCCTCTCGGGACTGGATTGCTGCTGTGTCTGGGTCAGGGACCCAACCGCCCTCACCCGGGCCCTCTCTACTGCCGATGCTGAGTAACTCCGGGGCAAAGCCTCCGAGTCAAAGGAGCCAAAGGTTGTCGACTACAAGGACTGGCAGATTTCCCTTAGCAGGAGGTTCCGAGCCATAAGGCTGTGGCTCATTCTTCGAAGCTACGGCGTGACCAACCTGAGGAAGCATATCAGGAGCCATGTGATGCTTGCGAAGCTCTTTGAGGAGCTCGTCGGGGAGGACAGCCGGTTTGAGGTCTTCTGCAAGAGGAGGTTCACGTTACTATGCTTCCGAATCTCGCCACCTGCACTCGGCAAAGAAGAAGATGTCGCTGCTGCTACTGTCAACAAGGTGAATGCGACGTTGCTGGAACGTATCAACGGGACAGGTAAGGTTTTCATGACACATGCAGTGGCGGACGGATCGTACGTGCTAAGGTTTGCGGTGGGGGCGACCCTCGTCGAGGAGAAGCACGAGCGCATGGCTTGGGAGGTGGTGCAACGCCATGCAGATGCCATATTAAGTGGGGATCAGTGATTTTAGAAAAAATCTTAAATTGGATCAAGTTTATCATGAATTAATTAAGAAAAAGTACTGGTACTTTTAGAAAAAGTACTGGTACCAATAGGAGATTTAGCAATTTCCTAATCTAGTAATTCTTTGAGCGATGGATTTCTTGCTAGCCTAGATTCTAGACTAGAATATGTCATAATTCTAAATTTAATCAGGTTTACAACCAGAGATGACAAAAGGTGAGAGGATCGAGCTTTCTATCGTGTGATAAAAAAAAAGATGATTTTTAATAAATTTGTTCACTTATGATCATCTCACTTTATTTATGTATGGATAATGCTTAGCCATAGATATTGAATGTATGTGTACTCCCTCATACCAAAGTTATATATATATAGATATATATCTGTGTGTATGCCATGTATCAAGTTCTCCTTGAGGTTATCCATTTGTCTTACATTTGTAAAGTACTTACAAGGCAATGTCCATTCCATTTCATTTGCCATCTGAGAATAAGGAAAGGAAGAGAAGAAATAGAGAGAGGGCATAGCGGGAGCTATCTTAGGGGAAAAAATTGATTTGATTGTCTGTCTTTTATTTTGAGCTGAATAAGATAAGTAATAATCTCTAAATTAGTTCTTTTATCATATATATATATATATATATATTATATTTTAGAAATGCTTTGTCATTGTCATGTCAGTGTTATGGATCATGCATGAATTTTTAGTATTGTGGAATACGAGAGAGAAAAATGAGATTGATAAAAGGCGGCGAGTCCTGTGGCGTTCCAAGTCAGTCATGAACCAAGCAAGGAAAAGGGCTACCTGGGGCAAAGAGGCCTCCAGTGTGGAGCTAACACTATGGTTGGAAGCTAGAAGGGGCACAGGGGCGATTTAAGTTCTAGAGGTCGCGGTGTTATCTTATTGTGTGTGTGTGTGTATATAGAACCCCGTGCATAATCCGACTAATTTAGGATGTGGTTATGAACTGGGCTTTAAGCTAGTCCCCATCATTTCTTTCTAGTTGTTTTACAAGATATTTGGAGAGCAGTGAAGGTCTCGAGAAATGTTAAGTTTCAATTTTTATATCGAATTTTATATGATTTGTGTATATTTGAACTTAAAATCATTTATATTTATAGTTAAATCATTTGTATTTATCGGGTATTTTTTCAATGTATCAATTATTCGAACTCGAATTTTGGAACGTTACATATTGAAAGATCTCACTAGACTAAATGATGAGATCTAATTCAGCTAGATAGTGTAGATGAAGCCTGTAAAAGTCAGCTTAGTTACTATTGATTTGAAAGATTTGGCTCCATTAAATGATGAGTTCTAATTTAGCTCGCCCTCCCAATTGCTTACAGATCTAGAAATTTGTATATGCGATAGAATTGTGACCCATATAGCTTTGATGATACGGCAATCAAAGAATAAATGATCTCGTATTTTCATGGATTCTCCACAGAAGACACATTACCGATCAGCATAGTAAGCCAAATTGCCAATTTGTCATCGGTGGCCAATCTATTGAGTATTGTTAATAGCAAATGAAAGATACCAGCAGACTATGTACAGAAAACCACAGTGATCCATGCCATCTAACCTTAGGTTGTCTGGGTCTGATACTAAAAAATCAACAACTTTGAAATGAGTTTTAGAACCCCAGCTGAATGTATTGTGTCAAAAATTTTACCTAGGTTTGAATAAGCTGCAAATTAACATATCTGACAACGCATCCGGGCCAACATTAGCTTCCTTCATCGTAAATGGTAGATAACTTTGCGGAGGATCTAATAGAAGGAAAGGATAGCTCGCCTTTTTGTTAAGTAGGAGCTGAGAGGACCCGCATCGGACCATGGATCATGCCAAAAATAACTGGAATTCCCATCCCCAATCTTGCAAAGTTATGAAAGGCCTTTCTTTATTCCTAAGTTTTAACAGCTTCCTCCAATTCCATGAACATCCATTGGGTGGTTTAACAGTCCAAATGAACTTTTTTTGAGCAAATATTTTTGCGTCCATGCTACCCAGAGTGACCCCCGCATTGGTTATTCTCAAAGATACAAGCTGAATTACGTGTTTTAAGATTTTCAAGTCCAGGACCTCCTTCACTTCCTGGGAGATAAATGTGTTCCCACTTAACTTTCTCTTTATCCTAAATACTTGTAATTCTAAAATGGATAAAAGGAAGTAAAAAGCCAAGAGATACGAGAAGTTGTATTAGTACCAATCGAAGTCAAAAAGGTGATGTCACGGTCTAAAATATGATTCTATTACATCATATGACAGTACTGATATGGTATCACAAATCAATATGATATTGTATTAGTACCAATAGACATATAACACATCCCTAAAGCAAGTGTCTCACCGAATTAATATGATTTTATTATATCATATGACAATACTGATATGGTATCACAAATCAATATGATTAAATTATATCTAAGATTTTTTTTTTTTTAGGATTTCATTAAAAATTGGTAGAGCTCACAAATGACATTGGTAAATTGAGTTAATGGAAGAATCTCCCGGTTCATGGTGTCTGAGGAAGTTCCTCGTGAAAAATGACAAGAATTAAAAAAAAATTCCTGCAAAACTATTCTTTTACTTTATATATGGGCGTGAAAGCGAGATAAACCTAACCGTAATTCTGATTCCTCACACAGCGTAATTATTAATAGTATGAGCACGGTTTTCTTGTTTTTACTAAGTTAATAATTTCATTGATTTTTGTCATAAAACTGTGAAGTATATTCATTTTAGTGGAGAGAAATCATGATTAAAAACATACACGAGATTTAATAGAGATTATATTGTTATTCATATGTTTGACGTAATCTCATTCGTAAGAAGTTTTTATGTGGTATCAAAATAAGTCGATCGGGATAAATCTGTGATAGCCATTACTTCTAAAATTGGAATTTTTTTTAAGAGACAATCATGAATAATTGAGCGCAGCCGCCCGCTAGATTGAAAAAACAAAAAAAGAAACACATTTATTTTGTGTTATGCACCAAGAAGGTCACCGTTTATCCAATGTGCTGTAACCAGTAAACCAGACAACAACGAAGGTAAAATTAACGCATGTGGATGAATTTCTTCGTACTGCAAAAAATCAGTATACCAAGACTAATTCAATTCGAATCCTATAAACGGAGAAAATTCATACTGCAAGAGTTTTATTTTCTTAATAACCATTACGGTCTACTAAATCTCTTAATATCAGATAGTATATACCCAAAAAAAAACTCGGTAGAACAATATTTTGTATACCATTAGAATATGATATCACAGAGATATGCAATTATTAGCCGATATTCAAATAGGATATGTGCATTCATTCCACCGTTAAAAAAATATAAAATATCCGTTGATGTTAGGTGAGCATTGGTCCACTACAAATGAGGAAAGTGGGATACATGAAATAAACATGTAACTGGTCTTCAGCCTAAATGAATTCTTATTGAATGTTATGGACGGGAGGGAATACTCATACTCACCCTTGCTTAGGATTAAGAGTTCCGGACTCCATTCTCACTTTTAGGATTTAGGAGATTATGATGAGTTCGATCTGAAATTAAACTAATTTGTTCAATGGTTAGCTTGAAATATGAGCAGGCATTCGAAGTCAGCTGCATCGGCCCACTGGATCCTGACGAGTTCAGGCGACAAGGGCACATGATCGTCGATTTCCTCGCCGACTACTACAAAACTATCGAAGACCATCCTGTAAAGAGTGAGGTCGAACCACATTATCTCTTGGATGCATTACCCAGCCCTGCCCTGAACATGCCCGAACCCATCGAGGCGACCATCCTTAAGGACATTCACAAGCCCATTCTTCCGGGGTTGACACATTGGCAGAGCCCGAATTTCGTTGGCTACTTCCCGCTCAATACGAGCACTGCAGGGAATAATTTCATTAAATAATTTCTCGGATTTGCGAGGAGATGCTGAGGGAGGTTCCCTCGAAATTGAAATGTCTTGCGTGAGTAATTTGTAAAAAGAAGGAAATTTTTCTCATGTGAGTAACCATAAAAGAAACGGAAATTTCCGATGTGAGTTCCTCACAATTTCCGATAGAATGTCAGAGGCCATCAGCGTTGTAACCTGAAACGATCCGAAAATACGAAGCCAGACAAAACCTAAATGAAAATCCAGTCTATATTTTATTATACTCATTTTTATTCCATTTTTTCATATCAAATGTGATTTTTATCTTCTTTGTGATTCAATAGATGAAGTCCCATTAATTTTTTTTTCTCTCTCACTCACTAGAAGATAACTATTTCCCCTATTATTTTATTTTCTCCTAACGTTTCTTTTTTTAATTTCTGATCATTTGATATTCCCATCTATCTACATATGCTGGCCCAGCTACATTCGAGTATAAATATATGGAAGCACCGATTCTCCTCTTCACCATTCCACTCCCATTCCTCCAGTTACAACCCCAAGTTTTATTTATACTTCTTGACCAACTAAGTTCAAGAGTTAAATTAATTCTGAATCATGGGCAGCTTGATTTCTGAGCAGGCACTTGAAATCAACTCCATGAACCCACTGGATCCCGAAGAGTTCAGGCGACAAGGATACATGATGGTCGACTTCCTCGCCAAATACTACGAAACCATTGAGGACCATCCTGTAAGGAGCCAGGTCAAACCGAACTACCTACTGGACGGCCTGCCCAGGTCAGCTCCAGACATGCCCGAGCCCATCGAGGACATTCTGGAGGACATCCGCAGGCACATAGTTCCGGGACTGACTCACTGGCAGAGCCCGAACTTCTTCGGTTACTTCCCTATCACTGCGAGCACTGCAGGGATCCTTGGAGACATTCTGTGTAGCGGGTTCAATGTCGTGACAATGAGCTGGGTCGCATCCCCTGCAGCCACCGAGCTCGAGAACCTCGTCATGGACTGGCTCGGGCAAATGTTGAAGCTGCCGAAGTCCTTCCTGTTCTCCGGCGGCGGCGGAGGGGTCATTCACGGGAACACCTGTGAGGCCATCATTTGCACCATGACGGCGGTTAGAGACAAAGTGTTGCGGGACATCGGGAAGGAAAACATCATCAAATTGGTCGTTTATTGCACGGACCAGACGCATTTGTCCTTCCACAAAGCTGCTCATATTGTGGGGATAAGCCCACATAACGTCAGAGAGATCATCACGACAAAGGAGGCGCAGTTTGGAATGTGCCCAAGCTCTTTAAGGAAGGCCATTGCATCGGACATCAAAGCGGGTCTCGTGCCACTCTATCTCTGTGCAACTGTTGGGACAACATCAACCACTGCCGTCGACCCTATAAAGGAGCTGTGCAGCATGGTGGAAGGATACGGCTTGTGGGTACATGTTGATGCTGCCTACGCTGGTGCAGCCTGCATCTGTCCAGAGTACAGGGAACTAATTGACGGTATTGAATCGGTCGACTCGTTCAGTTTCAATGCCCACAAGTGGTTACTCTCCGGACTGGACTGCTGCTGCGTCTGGTTGAGGGACCCAGCCGCCCTCACGCAGTCTCTCTCTGCTAAAGCAGAGTACTTGCGGACCATACCCTCCGACTCAAAGAAGGTCGTTGACTACAAGGACTGGCAGATATCCCTGAGCAGGAGGTTCCGGGCTCTGAGGCTGTGGCTTGTTCTGCGGAGCCATGGCGTGGCCAACCTCAGGAAGCACATCCGAGGCGATGTGAGGCTTGCAATGCTCTTCGAGGAGCTTGTGGGGGAGGACAGCCGCTTTGAGGTCTTTTGCAAGAGGAGATTCGCATTAGTATGCTTCCGAATCTCGCCATTTGCACTCGGCAAAGAAGATATCCCAGCTGCTGCTGCTAGTAATAACGATGCTGCCAACAAGGTGAATGCGATGTTGCTGGAACGGATCAACGGGACGGGTAAGGTTTTCATGACACATGCAGTCGTCAGTGGGTCGTACGTGATAAGGTTTGCCGTTGGGGCAACCCTGGTCGAGGAGAGGCACGTGCGCATGGCATGGGAGCTGGTGCAACACCATGCAGATGCTATATTAAGCGGTCCTCTTTGATTGGACTTGCTTTTCGGCCTTCTCTGTGTTTGCGAATAATAATAAGGCTTGGATGGTTCCATTGGAGTCTCGCTTTCTTGCTTTTGCAATGTTCTTTCCGAATAATCCTGATTTCTTGGGCGGATTATCGCCTAGAGAGATCTGTGTGTTTACATCTTTGTTTAGTTTTTAGGGGATTTTGTGCCAGGCATATTATGATGCATGGAGGATATGTACGAGTACTTTGATGCTTACACTTTCTAATGCAATAAGACTGGTGATCTTTGAATTAAAAATACGAAGACTGAAAAGATTTTAATTACATTAATGCGATTACTTACTGACTTTTATTTTTATTTTTCTCCTATTACATTTATTATTGAATGTACAAACACCTTTTTTAGCCGAAAATGAAGTATAAATATAAAGTTATAATACCAACTGGCTGCAAGCCCAATCAAAATGTAACACATGTTGTTTGTTTCAATTAATTGATTGGACCATTTTTTCCTTTTTGTGATAGTTGTTTCTAATCGAGGGTGGACTTTAGGGGTGAATGAATCAAGGTTAATGAACTATTTTTTATTTTAAACTCATAATTTTTTTCCATTTTTTACTTATTATTTCTAAATTATTTATTTTAACTTCTCAAGGAGAGAGGAGAGGGTGGGAGATTTATTTTTGTATCTTTTATATTATTTTATTATATTTAAAAATTTTGTTTCGATTATTTAATGTCATTTCAGCACAATTGCAATGTGAAATCTCAATTACCGCCACATCAAAATACCACGTCAACTCGATTAACGATATTAGTGCGAAATGATGGTTTGTACCAAAATATTAATTTTGAAAACGTTTTGTAGAACGAAGTTATAAAAAAAAAAGATTTTGTACTAAAACGTTACATTCACCAAAAATTTTATACCAACGGTACAATTTTCTCTGTATAACGAAAAGCTCCAATAAAATTACCTCAGTTAATAAATTAATATTACAAAGCAAGAATTATTAAAAATTTTATCATTCACGTACCAAAAAAATTATGAAACATAAAATATAAATCCAATTAATTTGTTGACTGGCAACCTGATTTATTTTTCAGTGTACAAGTGAGATATACCCTCTAAAAAGAGTAGAAGGAAATGAAGATAAAATGTGCATGGGAACTTTCACGAGTGAGAGCGAACCCTCACGAGTAAGATCGAATCTAGGACCTCTAGGTCACTGGACGAGAGCAATATATATCAACTGTACTAAACTCTCTTTCTCAAAAGATCCTTGTATGTAACGGGTGTATCACGTGATAATACTGATATAGTGTGAACCAATAGGATTTAATTGTTTTAAAGAATTTTTAAATAAAAACTAAAAAGAAAAAAAAAAGCCTTAAAAATGACACAGTATTAACTCATCCAATTTCCATATTTATGTATATGTTGCATTGACGTTCATTACATTCGCAACCATATTTGACAATATGTAAGCAGCCCCTTCCTATATATGTGTATATACGTGTGTTCATATATAAAGAGGCTCCCACTCGCTTGCCCATTCCACCGATCCCAACCCAAGCCTTTATTCTTCTTCCTGACAGCCCTCCTTCTTCTTCTGTTACATTTTGAGCTGCCAAGTCAAAAAATTTTTGCCATGGGTGGCATGGATCTTCAGCAGGGGCTCGAAATCAGCTGCATGAACCCACTGGATCCCGAAGAGCTCAGGCGACAAGGGCACATGATCGTCGACTTCCTCGCCGACTACTACAAAACTATCGAGGACCATCCTGTAACGAGTGAGGTCGAACCACATTATCTCTTGGATGCACTGCCCAGCTCTGCCCCGAACATGCCTGAACCCATCGAGGCGATCCTTAAGGACATTCACAAGCACATTCTTCCGGGGTTGACTCACTGGCAGAGCCCGAATTTCTTTGGCTACTTCCAGTCCAATGCAAGCACTGCAGGGATCCTTGGAGACATCCTGTGTAGCGGGTTAAGTGTCGTGACCATGAGCTGGTTCACATCACCTGCAGCCACTGAGCTCGAGAACCTCGTCATGGATTGGCTTGGGCAAATGCTGAAGCTCCCGAAGTCCTTCCTGTTCTCCGGCGGTGGTGGAGGGGTCATTCACGGGAACACCTGTGAGGCCATCATTTGCACCATGACGGCGGTTAGAGACAAAGTGTTGCGTGATATAGGGGAGGAAAACATCACCAAATTGGTCGTTTATTGCACGGACCAGACGCATTTGTCCTTCCACAAAGCTGCTCATATTGTCGGGATAAGCCCACAAAACATCAGAGAGATGAACACAACAAAGGAGACGCAATTTGGAATGTGCCCAAGCTCTCTAAGGAAGGCTATTGCATCGGACATCAAAGCGGGGCTCGTGCCGCTATATCTCTGTGCAACTCTTGGGACAACGTCGACCACTGCAGTTGACCCTATCAAGGAGCTGTGCAGCGTAGTGGAAGGATACGGCATGTGGGTCCATGTTGATGCTGCCTATGCTGGTGCAGCCTGCATTTGCCCGGAGTATGGGGATCTGATCGACGGTATTGAATCAGTCGACTCGTTCAGTTTCAATGCCCACAAGTGGTTACTCTCTGGACTGGACTGCTGCTGCGTCTGGGTCAGGGACCCAGCCGCCCTCACGCAGGCTCTCTCTGCTAAAGCTGAGTACTTGCGGAACAGACCCTCTGACTCAAAGAAGGTCGTCGACTACAAGGACTGGCAGATATCCCTGAGCAGGAGGTTCCGGGCCCTGAGGCTGTGGCTCGTTCTGCGGAGCCATGGCGTGGCCAACCTCAGGAAGCACGTCCAAGGCCATGTGAAGCTAGCAAAGCTCTTTGAGGAGCTCGTGGGGGAGGACAGCCGCTTCGAGGTGTTTTGCAAGAGGAGATTTGCGTTGGTATGCTTCCGAGTCTCTCCATCTGCACTTGGTAACCTAGGAGTGGTCAACGAATCCTTATTATCTACTAACAGCTCGACAATCAAAGAAGATGTCATTGCTGTTGCTACTGCTACTGCTACTGTGAACAAGGTGAATGAGATGTTGCTGGAACGGATCAATGGGACGGGTAAGGTTTTCATGACTCATGCAGTGGTTGGTGGGTCGTACGTGATAAGGTTTGCGGTCGGGGCAACCCTGGTCGAGGAGAGGCACGTGCGCATGGCATGGGAGCTGGTGCAACACAATGCAGATGCTATATTAAGCGGTCCTCTTTGATTGGACTTGCTTTTCGGCCTTCTCTCTTTCCGAATAATAAATGAGGCTTGGCTGGTTCCATTGGAGTCTCGCTTGCTTGCTTTTATAATTTTCTCTCCGAATAAATTAATCCTGATTTCTTGGGTGGATTATCACCTAGAGAGGTCTGTGTGTTGTCCTCTCTGTTTAGTTTTTAAGGGCTTTTGTGTCAGACATATATTATGCCTGGAGGATATATATGAGTACTTTGATGCTCATATTTTCTAATGCAATAAGACTGGTGATCTTTGAATATCTCTGCATAATTGAATTAAAAATACGAAGACTGAAATTACCGTTAATGCGATTACCGACACACTTTTTTATTTTTATTTTTATTTTTTCTCCTATTACATTTATTATTGAATAGAATCAAGCTCAAAGAGAATTGGTTTCAACGTAACTCTTAGACAACCATATAAAACAAGTTGTCTGATACATAAAATGCTATTCTATTCAACATGGAGAGTTGTAAAGTTTATTTTATTTCCATCGATGATTACACATAAGTTGCTCATTAATATGCTCATTTGTAATTTAATGTCCATATTCCTAATATCCAGCAAAACAAGAATAGATCTAAGTAGATGTAACTATAAACATACTTACATACTCGTGATTTAAGAATACAATTAATCCCTTCCTACAATAATCTAACTTAAACAACAAGACTTTCGGTCCTAACTCACCTCCATAACCAACTTATTAATTATTACTAATCAACTTATTTTCTAACTAGCAACCCATGAAATGGTACCCAACAAAATTAAATTCACCTACCGCTGGACCTTTTAAGACAAAACAATACAAAGGTTAATTTACCTATAATAACTCATGAAATTAAAGATTCAATAAACCAATGAGATCTATCTCTTTAGGAATTAACTTGGGTATTGTCTCTATATAAAATAGTCGCTTACATGTAAATGTAAATTTTAACTGTTCCATTTTGATTACAAAGTAATGAAGATCACACTATTACCCAAAAACAATACATACAAACAATAAAACCACCCATCATCCCACTATCAAGTGGACCAGAGAATCCCTCGAAAAGAATAAAATTTGGGAATCAATTGAAACTCTCCTAAGTAACCAGAACTCTTGTAAACAAACCCGAGCTTCATTCTCTCTCTCTCTCAGCCCCTTGCTTCGACCTCATTTTTTTTTATTTCTTCTATCTCTATTAACTCTCTCTGTCTCTCTCTAACATGAAACAATCTGCATGAACAAGGGAGAAAAAAAGATAATAAATAAATAAAATGAGAAAATGACACCGGTAGTCCGATATGTTTATTGATTCTTTTAAATAAGTCATAAATATTTTATAGTGTTAAATCAAGTCTTATATGTTATCCGTATTACAGTCCTTTCCGCCACCTATTGTTATTTTAAATTGACGTATGTCAGCGCCACGTCAGTTTAAAGGGTAATGGAACGGACTCGATATTATAACGCAGACAACTTATAAGACTTGATTTAACACTATGAAACATTTATAACTTACTTGTAAGAATTGACAAATAGATGATACTCCTAGTATCTTTATCTCTTATGGTATGTTTGATTTACAAGAATAGAATAGATAGAGATAAGAAATAGTATGAGGAATAAATATGTATTGTTTGGTTGGGAGAATAAAGTGATAAGTATTAGAGTATTTAATATTCAAAAGACACAATTACCTTCCCTATATATACATATTACGGAGATGGGATTGACGGAGATCGAGCTCTGTCGCCCTTGAACTACTGCAGCCGCCCACGGGCCAGAGGCGGTGGCTAGGCAGGACCGTCGCCCTCGGGGGAGGCTGACTGCAGATGGAGGCTGACCCGAAATTATTTTTTTGGTCATTGGAGGCGCGGCCATTGGAGGCAGACTTCCGGAGGCGGAAGACGGGCAGGCGACCAGCAGCTCATTGCGAGATGAGATGGATGGGGTCGTCGGAGGACATGGTTGAGATCGTCGGAGGAGATGGATGGGGGGCCGGAGGAGCTCTGTGCACGGCAGGGATGTTTAAAAGCAAGGGCAGTGCACTGGAAATAAAATGAATAGTGGAGGGCAATTTTGCCTTTTTATTTCTATTTCCTGATAACTTTCTCTATTCCTTGGGTGGATATGAGGAATAGCATTCCTTATACATTCCTCCTCTGTTAACTCATTTGGTTAACTGGAATATGATGTGGAATAAAATAATTATCTCTCTATTCTTATATTCCTCATCCTATTCCACCCAACCAAACACTCTTTTAATGTTTAAGGCCGTGGAGGAATTTAAGGACAATTGGACCTAAATAGATATCATGGATTTTAATGGGCTTTTGATTTAAATTAATTTAATGGACTTAAGTTAGAGAATCTTTGAACCCACGCTTTTCCATAGGGGCGCAGATATCATTCAAACTCTTTTTTGACATTTCCGACACAATCGGTACACGATCGATGTTTCTAATTTAACAACAAATTAAAAATTTCGATCGTAGGTATTGTATTGAAACCGATTCTCACTGGGGATGCAAAAATAAGTAAAATTTGCAACGGTAGACTAGGCGTATCTCCTTGCATGAATAGCATGCATGGATCTTGCGAATGCACGGATAAGGTTAATTTCTTCAAGGAATTATGCAGTGTTCTTCATGAAATTAATCATAAATGGAAGAAAAAATGCAGAAGTAACATACGTGTAACATGTAATATTACATAAGCTTCATTAATCTAACGAGCAAGTAATAACTAATTACACGAGAATTGTAGGAGTTAGAGATCTTCCAGAATTGTAGAACACTGTGCAGCAGAGAAGCTTTATTGGCGGTAGTTAGATGGATGTGGGCTAGCATCTGTACCTAGATTACAGTACAAAACATGATGCGTCCCACATCGGTTGTGGAGTGCCTCCTGAACTGGAATATAAGGTCAGGGCCAACCCTCCACCATTGAGCTAACTTTTGGGTGGAGTTAGGACTTGAATTCTTATCATCCGATATCAGAACCACCACTCTACTATTTTGTCGGTGTCTCTTGGGGTTCGACGGATCACCGACCGAGGCGGTCGGGTCTCAAGGGGGTGGGGATGATGTGTCCCACATCGATTGTGGAGTGCCTCCTGGACTGGAATATAAGACCAGAGCCAACCCTCCACCCTTGAGCTAGCTTTTGGGTAGAGTTAGGGCTTGAGTTCTTATCAAAACCGTACATAGCTTTCTGGACAGTGCATGTGCCTTGCAAGAACTAGCTGACGAAACGCATGTGAAAAAGATGTACATATATGACACGTGAGAGAGGAAATGGAATACTGAATTATATCGAGAAATAGGCGAAACTGTTTTATTGATCTTCCCTGGAGAAAAATTCATAAATAATCCGAGCTCATAAATGACGTGATGAACTAAACTCATAAAATTTTGATATGTTAGCAAGTATTTTCAATCATATTCAAAAAATTAATACTATTATCAAATAGAAAGATGTGATGTGCTACTTAATGATAATCTATTAAACATTCATTGGTGGACTTCATTTAAGAACGTGGGTAAACTGAACTCACATTAGAATCTCTCATTTTTACCATATCATTAAGCTTTTTCTTAAGAATTTCGATGAATGAGAGGAAGGTTTAGTGAAATTTATCTGTAATTTAGCTAAGTTATATTATTTCACCTCGCTTGAAAACCATCATTTCACTCTCTACTGAGTTTTCCTCTCTTGTACTAATTTTCCAGATCCTTCCATGCGTAACCTAAACTTATATTCAACTCGATGGTTTAATAATCTGTTAGATAATAATATCAAATATTTTCTTATATTTTCATGACGCGTCTTCAAATTTTCTGATACAAGATTGTATTCTTAAAGCATCAGATATATAAAGACTAATCTTTTTTAGAAATAGTATATGAATAATCTTTGGATGACATCTTCAGATGACAGCAGACTGATATTCGAAAATCGAAATTCACGGCACAAACTCGTGTTGTGCAATTGTACAATGTGGTATAAGTCGAGAGTTGTGATATGTGATAGTCATGTTATCCATGAAACTAATCTATCCCTTTTTAGTCATGCCAAGGATACACGGGCATCAGTCATCATACAACATGACTTGTAGATCATAATATAAAATAGAAACTTGAACTCCCTCAGCGAACTTGATATAGACCATACATCAATACCCGACTCCGAACCTCTATAGGGGACATGACCCGACCACGTGCATGTCACAGCCACTCGTACGTCGGGTACCAGGGTGCATGTCAGGTACCAAGGCTCACGTCTGACAACCCGACCACATGCACATCGGGTACTAAGGTGCGTGCAAGTCGGGTATAAAGGCGCACGTCAGGTACCTCTAGAGTGAGCACATTTGACAACCTGATCACATGCACATCAGGTACCAAGACGCGAGCAAGTCAGGTACCTTGTCCACAAAGCACATACTAGGTGTTAAACTCACCCGAACCAGCTTACTCTCATAGCAGGCACATAGGAGACAAACTGACGTCAATCTCCCATACTTCTATAAATAAGCTCTTTCGGGGCCAAGTAAAGGGGCTAGGGATGAATCTAGCCCTTCACTCTTCCTTTTCTCTCTCCGATTATCCTTACTAAGATCTCGTCCTAACTTAAGTATCAAAGGGCTTTTCTAGGTAGCCACCCTCGGACTTGGCTTCTTGCAGGTTTCCGGTGAAGTTCCACCCATCTCTCCATCTTGAGGCCAGCTTTGATTCCATAAAAAATCTCTCAACCCGATAGACCACTAGAAGGTACTATCAGAACTGATAAAAAAATGAATAAATCAGGTAGATTCTATCGCTGTTAGCATGGCGCCATTGAGAAAGTCTTGCATATTACAGCATCACCACATGGTAGTGCCCATGTGGTGACACCAACTAATAAAATCAACTGTCACTCGATGACAGTTACACACATGACTATCTCAGCTCCGCCTCAAGACAACTTGTCATCTCGTGCGCTTATCGTTTGCCTTGGGGAACTGATATAGTTTGCCTGGAGATGGTCGTCCATTCACCCCATACTGTCAAAACTATTTCCCAGTTCTCTTTTTTTTTTGAGTAGAAACTGTTGAATATATCTGTGCAATTCACTTGATCATTCATTATTTCAACCGGAAAAGTCTCGTACGATCCGGGACCACCAACATTAATGCAGTGTCAAAATAAACAAGATCTAACCTCCACAGAAGGGAAAAGGCTGCAGCCTGCATGTACATCCTGACCTCTGCTCTCATCCTATGATATCTCTGGAATGGAAAAGTGATGAAATATAATTAATAAAAAGTGTTATGATTGCTTGGTTGTTGTGGTTAGTGCTGGCCACGGGCCGGTTTGGGCCCTGAACCGGCCCGGAACCGCCCTCGAACCTTGAGGGCTAAGGTTCAGGGCCAGTTCCAGCTGCCTTATAAACCGAAACTGTCGGTTCTAAACCGAAACCTGAACCGGCCCGGAACCGGCAATTCCAAATCGGAACCGTAGAGAAATAAAAAAAATTGCCTAACCCCAGTTGGCAGGGGTTCGAACCGCCGGTTCAGGGCCGGTTTCAAGGGGCCACGAAACCGAAACCAGCAGTTTGGAACCGGAACCGCAACCGCCCGGTTCCTAAACCGTGGCCAGGGCTAGTTGTGGTCATGGGTGGTAAATCACTGATCCGGTGGGATATAAAATGGATGACCAAGCGTTGATCCAACGGAATATAAAAAAAATGATTGACTACTGATCCAGTGGAATATAAAAAGAACGATTGATTGTTGATCTAACGGGATATAAAATGGACAATCGACTCCTACCGTTGGACGATAATAGATGACTACTACTTTAAAGTAAAGTTGATTGAGATTTGTGGGGTCACAGTACCGTTACAATTCTCCACGAGGTAGATGCGGTCTTGTGACTACTTATTGTCTGCATTGAACTCTTGTTTGTGTATTTCAAGCAAGAGAATGTCAGTTATATAGATGTGGAAACGTATATATGGGCAAAGGAAAGCATTATGAGAAATAATGATGCTGAGAAGAAAAATTCAAAGTAAATTGTATGACTAAAATGATTAAATATTTAACATATAAAAATTTATTTTATTTTGGAATGAGTTATTCACTGAGATATGGCTTACACGTTCCTCATATTATTTTTACAGATAAAGTTGTGGTAAGCATGATCTATGTGGTGAGCAGAGGTAGGTTTCTTTGTCGTAAGAATTGATAGAAGGTTTTGGTAGTTGGAAGTAATAACATATGGTGATTTAAATTAAATATTTGTACAATTTTATAATATATGTTGCGACCTGGTAATTTTGGTACTATTTTACATTATTCATTTTTTGAGACCATATAACATGTTTTCATTTTTTTTCTTAGAATGTTCAAATTTTAAGGGAAACTCTGCTAAAATTTCAGGTCGTGACATTTCAAGGAAGGGAGTTTGGTGCCACATGGTACAATTTTTAATTTGAAATTTTTTTTTTTGATCAGTAAGATATAAATTATATTCACAATGGATCTAATCCGGGCCGGAAAAGTACAAGGTGTCAGTTGGGTATAGAAAACCGACTTGACCTATCGAGTGAGCTAGAGTATTTTCACTTCTACTTATCCAATTTACACACCATTTAACAAAAGCAGTCTTAAGAACATGTAAATCAGAAATAATATTTGCTGCTTCCCACTGAGGTGTTTGTAGGCTTGATGCTGCTAGGACGACCAGCTTGGCATCGGAGAATAAGACAATTTTTCTCCATTGACGCTCCTTCGCTATTTTGGTAGCTAGCAATAATGCAAAAGACTCTGCTTGGTAGGGAGTTGAGCTCTTCAAATTTTTACTCCATGATGCAATTCTCCTCCCCCCATGCAGCGCTACCCCTGCAACACAAGCCTGTCCCTGCCTCCAAGCAGCATCCACATATATGTAGATATCAGTAGTTTCAAGAGAATTAAAACAAATGTCTCTTGTTTTCTTCCCTGCGAAAAGCCAATCCTTTATGTTAATATGAGTGTTCCTTAAATTATAATGCTCAATATAGTCTTTGTATGTTTTACGCATGAACTCTTCAAGATCAGATGATTCTTGCTCAAATAAAGCTTTGTTTCTCTCAGTCCACAAATTATAAAATAGAATGGCAGCAAAAAGCGTAAAGTTTTCTGTTTCACTTTCTTGTAATGGAAAAGCTGATGGTTCGCAGATAAATTCAATAAGTTCTGTGATATTATCGATTGGTATATTACACAGCTTCCAAACTGATTCTCTCCATGTTATTCTTGTGAAGATACAATCCTTAAATAGATGTATATAAGTGTCTGTCTGAGCTTTACAAAGGGGACATGTATTTTCCCCATTGTTTGCCCCACGGTAAACACTGTTGGACAATTCTCCAAAGGTGGAGTTTATATCTATTATGCAATTTTAATTTCCAAAGCTTTTCCCAGTATTTTTCTCTTCCTTTATTAAATCTTTCATCTTGATCTTGTAGATAAAATGTTTTAACAGTATGTTTCCCACTATTATTTGCTGCCCATATAATTTCATCCTCAACCTCATTTTCTGATATATAGATTTTCCTAATGTTTGATACTGTCTGCTCATCAAACAAGGTCTTCAGGAGTTCTAGGTTCCATTGTTTTGTTGTTGTGTTCATAAGTTTATTCACTGTGAGGTTATTGTCTATTGTAATTGTTGATGATTTTGGGGTTACCTTAAAGTCCTGGTTCCCATTTACCCACGGGTCTAGCCAAACCTTTGTATTGACTCCATTACCTATTTTCTTAAAGGTGGATTTAAGCAAAGTTTGTCTAGTAGAAAGCAGACCTTTCCAAGCTGCAGATTCAGCAGTTCTACTTCTATAGGTTGAACTAAGTGGATTACCATACTTTTGAATGATTATATTTGATGCAAGGCTATTCCTATTCGTACTAAGGAACCAAGTGGTTTTTGATAGCATTGCTTTATTGAAGTCAGCAAATCTTCTGAATCCTAGCCCTCCATATTTTTTTGGTTGACAAATAGTTGACCAACTAATAGGAGTAAGATATCTTCCATTGGAACTTTTCTTCCCCCACCAAAAATCTCTCGCTATTTTATCCAAGCTGGAACAGATTTTTGATGGAAACCTAAATGTTGCCATTTGGTATATTGGTATCGTATTTATTACTGATTGAACCAATGTAGTTCTACCGGACCATGACAGATGTTTGGATTTCCAAGTGGATAATTTACTTTGTATCTTTTCAACTAAGAATTGAAAAGACTCATTTTTTTTCCTTTTTATAAACAATGGGTTTCCTAAGTATTTGGTATCTTTGCCTAATTTTTGAAGATTTAGTATGTTTTTTATTTCTCTTTTTGTTCCACCTCTTACAAATTTTGAAAATAGCAAGCCTGATTTTTGGAAATTTATTTTTTGGCCACTCCAAGAATTAAACAAATCTAGTATAATTTTACAATTTCTTGCATCTAAGACCGATGCTCTAAAGAAGATCATTAGATCATCTGCAAATAGGAGATGAGTTAATGGTATGCTGTCTCTAGATATTTGAATTCCTTTTATTAATTTCAGCTGTTCAGCAACATGAAACATTCTTGAAAGTATTTCCATTGAGAGAATAAACAAGTAAGGGGACAATGGATCTCCTTGCCTAAGACCTCTAGTACCTGTAAAGAAACCTGATGGTGATCCATTTATAAGGATAGAGTATGTAGGAGATTTTATACATTGATTGATCCATTCAATAAACTGGTCATTGAAGCCAAAGTTTTTGAGAATTTTATGTATGAAAATCCATTCAATTCTATCAAATGCTTTGGAGAAATCAATTTTTACAGTTATCCATCCTTTTTTTGATTTAGATTTGTTCATAGTGTGGATGACTTCCTGGGCTAAAACTCCATTTTCATTTATCCATCTACCTTGAAGAAAAGCCGTTTGGTTTGGAGATATAATCTTATGTAAAACTGTTTTTAGTTTATTTGCTAATATCTTTGATATAACTTTATAACAAGTATTTGTAAGACTAATTGGTCTAAAGTCACTAAAACTATT
The DNA here is from genome assembly GCA_037672795.1 of Lagerstroemia speciosa. Classification (NCBI taxonomy): domain Eukaryota; kingdom Viridiplantae; phylum Streptophyta; class Magnoliopsida; order Myrtales; family Lythraceae; genus Lagerstroemia; species Lagerstroemia speciosa. The sequence continues at coordinate 711,442 of CM075304.1, read as the reverse complement.
TGCATTCTGCTTTTTTGGTATAAGAGTAATAAAGGCTGTATTCCATTCCTTGAGTAAAAATCCATATTTAAAAAAATTTTGAACCGCACTAGTAAAATCATCCTTAATGATGTGCCAGAATCTCTTATAAAATAGAGCCGGCATGCCAATTGAGATATCATAATTTGATCCTCATCATGAATAGAAATGTCAGGTACCTGGAGTTTGGTGCCACATAGTACAATTTTTAATTTGAAATGGAGATGTCATAATTCGATCCTCATCGTGAATAGAAATGTCAGGTACCTTTGTTGACCTTGTGCTTCCACCCACTCCTCTAGATTTAGACCTAGCTCCTTGCGTAAATCTTAAAAATTCGCATTGATCAGGTGCTCGAGAGTGGATTCCGATTCCGTGGTATCGATGGAACGATGTTGTGTCTGTTTAATTCACGAGAGAAGATGAAGAGAGCAGATGTATTGATATATATAAACATGGTCCGATATAATATCAAATAACTATAGTCTATTATTATTAGAAAAACTGACTTACTCAAAGATTACATTAGATAATCTGCTATTTATAGGCTCCGAATGTTAAATAAAAATAGAACAAATAATTTAAAATATCAAAATGATATTTGATATTATAAAATCATATAAATATTAATTAACCTAATTATTGATATAATTTTATTATCAAATATTATTTTTCTTGAATCATAAGGATAATCTTCTCAACATTTGACGTTTGTTTTTTTTCCTAGAGATTTTTGAAAGAGCGTCGTGGAAAAAAATTTGTCGGAAATGGGTGATTGGATGTGTGTGGTCTTCCGTTCTTCTTGCTACCACTTACTTGTTATTCGACACCTGCAGGACAGGCCGACAAATTATTAAATGGCAGCGTCCTCAACATTTTTCAATTATTATAAACGTGCTCCTCCAGAGAGTGTACTGCATGTAACTAGTATATTATGTGATAATATTGATATGATATATTTATTCGATATTTTAAAATTTTTCTAAAACAAATCCTTAAAATAAAAATGTAATATTTTTCGGACAGCGCCATTACAATATAAAAAAAAAAATTAGAGGGACCAGATAATTTAGTGTACGGGTAACCCGAAGTCGAAAGAGAGAGAAAGTATTATACGTACAAGATATATAAAGTATTAACGTGATGACAGTTATACACATGACTATCTCGGCTCCGCCTCAAGACAACTTGTCATCCCGTATCGTTTGCCTTGGGGAACTGATATAGTTTGCCCGGAGATGGTCTTCCATTCACCCCATACTGTCAAAACTACTTCCCAGTTTTTTTTTTAGTAGAAGCCGTACTGTTGAATATGTCTGTGCAATTCACTCGGTCATTCATTATTTCAACCGGAAAAGTCCCGTACGATCCGGGGCCTAAACAAGACCTGACCTCCACAGAAGGGAAAGGGATGCAGCCTGCCGGTACAACCTGGTCTCTGCTCACATCATATCAATATTGATAGAACCATGGTTGTTCCCTGTACTCTTTCTGAGATAGAGAGTTCAGTGTCATGTAGTATAATCTTTAATTTGAGATTAACAGAGCTCTTGATTCGATCCTCATCATGAATGGAAATACCGGTTTCCTTTGTTGTCCTTGTTCTTCCACCCACCCACTCCTCTAGATTTGGACCAAGCCGCTCGTGTAAACTTAAAATTCACATTGATCAGGCGCTCAAGAGGGAGATTGAAACTGGGTTCCGATTCCATGGTTTCGAGGGAACTAAGCCGCGTCGATATGTCGAGAATATGAATATGGATCGGGTAATTATGGCGAAGAAACTTTTGGTATCGACCGACAGCGCAATTAAGATGTAAACAAAAAAAAAAAAAAGGAGAGACTACTACATGAACGTATGAGGTGTCATCCAAAGTCGGAAGACGACGCTGCTAATTATTGCAGCAGGGTCATATGTCGATTAACATGCAGTCGTCAGAAGAAGAATTGAAAATGGCGCACATTCACCAATTTGAATTAGTGGAGGTAATAAGATATTTTTCCGTCTCAAATAAAATACCGAGTTCAAATCTTGTAAATGAAAAGAACTTATATTAAGAGAATCTTATCCCTCATCAGATCCTGTCGATTTAAATTAGATTAATTATGATCCATTTGATTTATGAATATTAGCGGTACTATCCAATCACTATAACATAAAAGCGCGTCCTCTTTCCTCCCCTGTTCACCAAGGAAGTAATGCCTACACTCTTTCATAGGATGCCTTCTCTGCTTTGCCAGGGGGATGCTAAGGGAGGTTCCCTCGAAATTGAAATTTCTTGCGTGAGTAATTAGTAAAAAGAAGGAGATTTCTCATGTGGGTAACCATAAAAAATGGAAATTTCTCATGGGAGTTCATCACAATTTACAAGAGAATATCAAGGGAAGGCTTGCTATTGGCTAGGAGGTTTAATATTCGAAAGCTAGTTGTAAACTCATTAAATGGTATTGGCCACGAAAATAGGATACTTACTCCAATTATTGTGGATTGCAGGAAAATCTTACAGGAGTTTGTGGAGATTCGCGTGCAGCAGCATAACTACCGGGAAGGGAATGCTATAGCCGACCTTGTTGTCAAGGTGGGGCGGGATCATGTGGCTGATATTCTGTTTTTTGATAGTCCACCTAAGGAGGTTCTATTAACTCTACTGTATGATGCTTGGGGCTGTCCTACCCGAGGCTTGTAAACTTGCCACCAGCAACAACTGCTGGGAATGGGTTGTAGGTTGTATCAAACATGGTTACTTGACTGAACTTCTCCTACATTACCAAAAAAAAATGGAATAACCTTGTAACCTTAAAAAAAAAAAAAGCTAATCCAGACAAAATCTACACTACGGAATGTATTGAAATCGGAATCTAATCCACACTTTATTGTACTCATTCTTATTCTTTTTCTTCTTACGAAATGCAATTTTTTCATAGTAAGTCAATCGATGAATTCCTGTTTAACTTTGTTCTCTCTCTCACTCACAAGACGATGTCTTGATAATATAATTATTTCTTTTGCTGTTTTATTGTCTCATAACTTTTTTTTTTATTTCTGATAGTTTATTCCCATAGATCGACAGATGCAGACCTATGCCAATTATAAATATACGGAAGCACCAATCCTCCCCTCACCATTCCACTCCCATTCCTCCAGTTACAACCCAAGCTCTCTTTATACTTCTTGAACAAACGAAGTTCAAGAGCTAAATTAACTCTGAATCATGGGCAGCTTGATTTCTGAGCAGGCACTTGAAATCAACTCCATGAACCCGCTGGATCCCGACGAGTTCAGGCGACAGGGGTACATGATCATCGACTTCCTCGCCAGATACTACGAAACCATTGAGGACCATCCCGTAAGGAGTCAGGTCCAACCGAACTACCTACTGGATGGCCTGCCCAGGTCCGCTCCAGACATGCCCGAGCCCATCGAGAAGATTCTCGAGGACATCTGCAAGCACATTGTTCCGGGACTGACTCACTGGCAGAGCCCGAACTTCTTCAATTACTTCCAGTCCAATGCAAGCACAGCAGGGATCCTCGGAGATATTTTGTGTAGTGGGTTCGGTGTGGTGGCCATGAGCTGGATCTCATCCCCGGCGGCCACTGAGCTCGAGAACCTCGTCATGAACTGGCTCGGGCAAATGCTGAAGCTCCCGAAGCCGCTCCTGTTCTCCGGCGGCGGCGGTGGGGTCATTCATGGGAACACATGCGAGGCTATCGTTTGCACTCTAGCAGCAGCTAGAGACAGAGTGCTGCAAAAGATGGGGGAGGAAAAGATGACAAAATTGGTCGTTTATGGTTCGGACCAAACGAATTGCTCCTTCCGCAAAGCTGCGCATATTGTGGGGATAAGCCCACAAAACATCAGAGAGATCAAGACAACAAAAGTGAAAGAATTTGGGATGTGTCCCGACTCTTTAAGGCTGGCCATCAAATCTGATGTTAACTCCGGGCTCGTGCCCTTATATCTCTGCGCAACCGTCGGGACAACACCGACCTCCGCGGTCGACCCTATCAAGGAGCTGTGCAAGGTGGTAGAGGAATACGGTGTGTGGGTCCACGTTGACGCTGCCTATGCTGGTGCAGCCTGCATTTGCCCGGAGTACAGGGATCTGATAGACGGGATCGAGTCGGTCGACTCATTCAGTTTTAATGCCCACAAGTGGCTCCTCACCGGGCTGGACTGCTGTTGTCTCTGGGTAAGGGACCCAACCACCCTGACGCGGGCCCTCTCCACTGATGCTGAATACCTCTGTGGCAAGGCGGCCTCTGAGTCGAAGGAGCCGGAGGTGGTCGTCGATTACAAGGACTGGCAGATATCCCTGAGCAGGAGATTCCGGGCTCTAAAGTTGTGGCTCGTTCTGCGGAGCCACGGCGTGGCCAACCTCAGGAAGCACATCCGGAGCCACGTGAGGCTTGCAAAGCTCTTCGAGGACCTCGTCGGGGAGGACAACCGGTTCGAGGTCTTTTGCAAGAGGAGATTCGCGTTAGTCTGCTTCCGAGTCTCTCCATCTGCACTCGGCAAATTACGAGACGTGGACGGGTGTTTACCTGTAGATTCCCCCACGGCCAAAGAAGGTGCCATTGGTAATTCTACTGTCAACAAGGTGAATGCGATGTTGCTGGAAAGGATCAACAGGGCGGGTAAGGTTTTCATGACGCATGCGGTGGCAGACGGGTCGTACGTGATAAGGTTCGCAGTCGGGGCAACCCTTGTCGAGGAGAGGCACGTGCGCACGGCTTGGAAGCTGGTGCAACACCATGCAGATGCCATATTAACCAGGGGCCTTTGATTTGAAATATTACAATGAATTTGGATTTGCCACTATCCTTGTTTTTTACTTCTGTACTATGAGTAAGTCTTATATGTTAATTTAAAAGTGGTAAATTAAGTTATATATATTCCATCTATTATAAATATTAATTCATTCTGTTAATCACCGTTAATTCGAAGTTGACATAGTATAGTTGTTGTCCGTTTAATATGATATGTTAATTTTAATATTAACGTGACATTTTAGTCCTACAAGTGCTTAATATTATTTCGTTATTTCCAAATATATGAAATTACTCTTTTGCCCATCACCATTCATCAAATTTATGCCTCTTAATCGTCCAAAACACAATCTTGAACCTCATCTGTAGCTGCGCATGAAGGTCGACGAAAAAAACCGGTGACGTTCATAAGTTGGGAGAGGATGGATAAATATAGTGAAGGGTAACTAGGTAATATCATCTATTTAGCAATAAAGAAATAATATTGAGTACACTTAGGATTAAAAATGTCCATATCAATGTAAAAAATTGACACATCATATTAAAAATTGACATATATGTCACATCAACTTCAAATTAATTGCGGATGACTGAATATACTAATGTTTGTAATAGAGAGAACATATATAATTTAATTTGTTACTTTTAAATATATAGGACTTACTCATAAAAAAAATAAACATATTAAAATATTAAGACTTTCACTGTCATTTACTCTTTGTCTGCATGAATTTCACGTTGTGCATTAGTGTATTAATAGAAAATCTCATACACAATAGACATATTATAAATAACCGAATAAAATTCATTCATATTTTTAAATAATTTTTTGGGTGTGCATTACTTGTATTTAAAAGTCTTTTGAACTACTAACAAATTAAATTCGAGTCGAGACTCGAACCCAAAACGTTTGCTTAGGAAGAATATGTATCATACCACTTGAATTAAACCAACTCATGTTAGTTCTTTTTATGCAATTTGGGATATATGTAGGTTTAGAATGGTAAAAAGAAGATTGAAATAAAGGAGACACGGAAATTTTCACTGGTGAGATCAAATTTAGGACCTCTAGGTTACAGCGTTACTAATTCTAGTAAATCCTCCTCTAATTCTTGCCTTTAACATCCTAATTTATCGAATAAGCTTATTTGCAAATCATTTTCTGCTCAACATCAGAAACAGCAGTACGTAATTCACTGTATAGCTGAGTGGTCAGCTGTTATTATGACAATTAGTAATGCCATTAACACTGCTAGGCAAGAGGATAGTAAGCTGCAAATTCTGCTTCCATCAAATATGTATTTCTATTACCATAAAATTCATAAATAAAGTAATTTACGGTAGAATTACTATTATCGTTTTTATAGTGGTGAATACTGTACGTGTTCTCTGCATTGCTGCACAGATCTCAGGACGAGCTAGAAAGTTGATTTCGATTTTACGGCCTCGAGGGAACCACGTCGCGTCTCAACCCTTTTTTTTTTTTTCCTCAAACGCCTGTGGTCCCACCGACTTCTTGTCAGCGATTTGGAGAGTACGGTGCTCCAGTAGCAAGGATGAAGGACTTCTGGCTCGACCCGACGGCAGTGATTAAATTCCGACCTTGAAGACTACTAAATAACCACGTCCCGTGTAGGAGGAAGCTATCATAATTTGTTTAGATTGTGTCTTAATTTTCTTTTTTTTTTTTTAAGATTTAGTACTCTATCTTTTGAGAAGATGATATCTTGATATATTATATTTATGATATTTTGGATAAAGGTAAAAATAAGTATATTTCAAATTTAATTTATTGTGTTTATAAATATGGGCCGAGAACATTAATATAAGGTGCACTTGGTGAGCCTAATGAGTCTTCATAGTCTCGTATTCAGGGGTTTGGGGATTTTTGTTTTGTTCTGATTTATCTGTCTTGAGGATCGGGTTGTGTGCATGTCGTCTTACCCCATTTTGTACTTGTCCAATTATTGCTCAATAATGAAGGCACTATCGACCCTCCTTTTGGTGTAGATATACAAACAGCACTCCACTGCTGTCCCGAACCACACACACCGTGTGTGTAATTTTTTCTCTCTTCCGCTCTATCTTCGTTATTTGTGCGTGATCCAGAATTTTCCAACATAACTGGTAAATGTCGAGGGAAGCACCCATCGTGTTAATTGATGGCTGTTGGCTTCGACTGATACTGGAAAATGTTGCCCGGTTGCTACGAACAGCGTCTGCATGTAGGACAGAGTATATTATCGGCTATTCAAAAGTTCAAATGACACATTTACTAATATAAATTTGAGTTAGACTATTTCGTTAAAAGATAAAACATAATTTTTTTTTTAATTTTTGCATTCATAAGACTTGAGCACGGGACTTGGTACAATATAGTTAATGTGCGGCAAATTTGGAGGCATTTGATGGGGATCCGTGCAGTGCGATCACAAGAAGAAGGGACAAGGATACGGATTCCATCACAATCTAACTCAAGTCACACCTGGCTCATGCACAGTGCAACAATCCTTCAACATCAATCGTTCCAAAACCGCAAACTATGGATATATATATATATATATATATATATAAAAGACATGGTCGTGCATCATGGACGTAGATTTTTGCCTTGATATCGACAATTATTTCCAGTCAAAGAATAACAGTTCTCTGATGTAAAATCAACTGTATATCTTCCATCACGTCTTGTCAAATTCTTCGTGGTGTATGTGTATCCACGTTGAGTGGTTCTCGTGGATGCATAGGTTAATCGCTTCGTGAAATTTTCGCGGTGTTCTAGTGAAGTTTCTCGAGGAAAATAGCTAGCGGAAAAAGTTGCAAAAGTGACATGTAGTGATTAATTGTTCCAAGTGTGTACACCCTAGTTGCCAACCCATGACATTTATGTGCATATGCAGATGCTGCACACACTCAAATTGTTTGAAAAGTCAATAATAAAGCTAATTTCCAAGAGAATAAATCGTGTCTAAATAAACAAATTTATCTACGACAGCATTATGGCAGTATGATAACCCTTCAACTCCTTCAACCAGTATTTCAACATCATTCATCGGTACTTTTCGTTTCCGTGTAACATCCAACTGTATATTTAGGTGATTGATTAATTACTAGCAGCCTCTGACGGTAAGAATCGAACAATCTACACATATCGTGCATGGTCCAGCAATGGATTAGGCCATGCCTTTCTGATCAAAATCAATTATACTTGTTAACAGAAAGGTAATCCTTGAAATATATCAGCATTTGAGACGGTCACCAATCAGCGTACACTTTTGGATATGGATATCGGCACAACCTCATATAAGTATGGTGGGGAATTTTAATATCGCATCAGAAATCTTGACTCGTGATCAGTTAAACTCACAACAATACAACGTTCAAATATCAGTACTTCTTGCATTAACTCATTGCACAAAGCACTCAGATAATCCTGACCTTAACAAATATAACAACTCATTGTATAGCTGGATCAATGGTCATATTATGACAAGTAATAAATACCTCACACACTGCATCACCGTTCAGGTTTCATTGCTTGCTAATTCTACTGATCACATTGATCATGATGAGCTTGAGAAAGTTGATTTCAACTTCGTGAATTGTCTCTTTGATTTTTCGAAACACCCACGATCCCATCATTTTCTTATCAGCGACAGTATGCACAAATGTGGAAATCGATCGGGTAATCACGTCGAGAAACGAGCCTCTGGCCCGACACGCGGCGTCATTCCGACCTCAAAGACAACCTAAAATATCCATGTCCCTTGAATATTGGAGAAGAATATCGAGGGAAGGAAGCACCGGCCAGAAAATGCCCTGTTGATGTTTAATCATGGCGGTTCACTTCAAATGTTACCGGGTCCCTGGAAGACTCACCTTCAGCAAATATTTTTGGCAGATATATAGAAGGAATTTTAAATTTGGGATCTTAAACTCATTAAATAGCAGGAAAATAAGTTTTGAACCAATAGACCATTGTCTTTCCTATGATATTGAAAACCTTTATAGAAGAATCATGGCTGTCCACAGATGCAGATTATTATCGTGATACTCGACGGCTTGCCCATGCTGTAGAATGATGCTTCTTCGTTGTAAAATCCAATCTCTCTGCCATGTTTTGTCTAATTCGTCGTGATATGTATCTATCTGCGTGCTTCTCGTGGATGCATGCATAAGTCAATCGCTCCATGAATCTGTGCGGTGCAAGTTTCTTGCTCCAGGAAAATAGCACTTGAAAGAAGTTCGCCGGGGAAAATAGCACTTGAAAAGGGTTGCAAGAGTAACATGCAGGGATAATTGTCATCAAACCCGGCAATTTCACACACGAGACAATAATGTAATATGACAAGGAGTTAGTTGGATTTGGGTCAAGCCTCTTTAGATAGGAACCCGTTTAGACATGATAAGTAAACACGTTTACTAAATATGCTTAACCATTTTTATATAAATATTTAACTTAATTAACACAAGAAAGTCATGAGGCCTAAAATATTTCATAGATCGCATGTTTCATTGTCACTAACTGTTATGTTACGTGGTAAAAAATTATTGGTCTTACTTATTGATGTACTATATTAATATTTTTGTAGTCATGTCATTAGAGTATAAATATATTATATTAAACGGATCAATTTGATTTAGATATAATTTGTATATGAATCTATTAAGATACAATAAATAAATATGTCATGTCTATATTATTGAAATTTTTAGTTTGAACCCCACCCGTTTATACACGATATGCTTAAACACAATAAGACACATTTACTTGCACTAACTGTTGTAAGTCTCTAAAATTTTTTTGTGGATGTAGTATTTTAATGCAAAAAAAAGTATCGCATCTAAGTATAGTAACCTTCCAAGTGTCATATTTTAGCACAAACCGTCAATTTTTCTCGCTAAAATCGTGAGCTGTAACCAATGTATTGCTTGTTGTTGCCATAATATTTATTTATTTATTCTGATCTGGCAATTTATTTCCATATATAGATGTAGACATCTTCCGCGTGTATAAATACATGGAGGCACCCAGTGTCCTTCCCATCCCACACCCATATTCCACCAGCCATAAGTCATAACCCAAGCTTTGCACTTCCGATTGCTTGCTAGCTTGTGCGCCTTTTGAACTACCAAATTAGTTGAAGAATTATTCACAAAACCAGTTGGGGAAAATTCTCAATCATGGGCAGCTTGAATTCCGAGCAGGCACTCGAGGTCAGCTGCATCAACCCGCTGGACCATGACGAGTTCAGGCGACAAGGGCACATGATCATCGACTTCCTCGCCGACTACTTCAAAACCATTGAGGACCATCCTGTAAGGAGTCAGGTCAAACCGGACTGCCTCTTGGATGCCCTGCCAAGGACTGCTCCGCTCAGGCCTGAGCCCATCGAGGAGGTCCTCGAGGACATCCGCAAACACATCGTTCCGGGATTGACTCACTGGCAGAGCCCCAATTTCTTTGGATATTACCCGATCAGTGCGAGCACTGCAGGGATCCTTGGAGATGTTCTCTGTAGCGGGTTCAATGTCGTGACCATGAGCTGGGTCACATCCCCAGCAGCCACCGAGCTGGAGAACCTCGTCATGGACTGGCTCGGGCAAATGCTGATGCTCCCGAAGCCGCTCCTGTTCTCCGGTGGAGGTGGAGGGGTCATTCACGGGAACACCTGTGAGGCTGTCATTTGCACTATGACGGCGGCTAGAGACAAAATGCTGCGGGAGATCGGGGATGAAAAGATCACCAAATTGGTCGTTTATGGCTCGGACCAGACGAATTGTATCTTCCGGAAAGCTGCGCATATTGTGGGGATAGGCCCACAAATATCAGAGAGATCAAGACAACAAAGGCGAATGAGTTCGGGATGTGTGCCGACTCTTTAAGGCTGGCCATTGAATCCGATGTTAACTCCGGGCTCGTGCCGCTATATCTCTGTGCAACCATCGGGACAACACCGACCTCTGCAGTCGACCCCATCAAGGAGCTGTGCAAGGTGGTGGAGAAATACAGTATGTGGGTCCACGTCGACGCTGCCTATGCTGGTGCAGCCTGCATTTGCCCGGAGTACAGGGACCTGATTGACGAGATTGAATCGGTGAACTCATTCAGCTTCAATGCCCACAAGTGGTTCCTCTCCGGACTGGATTGCTGCTGCGTCTGGGTCAGGGACCCAACCGCACTCACCCGGGCCCTCTCTACTACCGATGCTGAATACCTCCGGGGCAAAGCCTCCGAGTCAAAGGAGCCAAAGGTTGTCGACTACAAGGACTGGCAGATTTCCCTTAGCAGGAGGTTCCGAGCCATAAGGCTGTGGCTTATTCTCCGGAGCTACGGCGTTACCAACCTCAGGAAGCATATAAGGAGCCATGTGACGCTTGCGAAGCTCTTCGAGGAGCTCATCGGGGAGGACAGCCGGTTCGAGGTCTTCTGCAAGAGGAGGTTCGCTTTAGTATGCTTCCGAATCTCGCCATCTGCAGTCAGCAAAGAAGAAGATGTCGCTGCTGCTACTGTCAACAAGGTGAACGCGATGTTGCTGGAACGTATCAACGGGACAGGTAAGGTTTTCATGACACATGCAGTGGTGGACGGATCGTTCGTGCTAAGGTTTGCGATCGGGGCGACCCTCGTCGAGGAGAGGCACGTGCGCATGGCTTGGGAGCTGGTGCAACGTCATGCAGATGCCATATTAAGTGGGGATCAGTGATTTTAGAAAAAATCTTAAACTGAATCGAGTCTATCGTGAATTAATTAAGAAAAAGTACTGATACTAATTTCCGTCTTCTTATAAAAATAAAGATACTTTCCTTAAATAGATTTATGGTGGAGTATATCCACTCAAGAATGCCTCGTGATTTTAATAATGTAAGTTAATGCTATATGTCACTATCTATATTTTTAATACTCTGCATGTATACCGCCGTATTGTATTTCATGGTTGCCTGGTTTAAATAATAAATTACTTTTCCCGTACTTCAGAATTCTTATTACCGAGAAACAAGTGTTGAGAGTTATTTCATTCTACCTTTTTTTTTTCTAATTCGTTTCGCTATAATGGGTTTAATGTTTTCGATTTACACCATCCGGTGCTTAAAATCTCGTTGAATCCAAATCAATTTAGATTCAAATGTTGTCCACTCATATTCGCGTTAGTATGCCCCCGCACCCCCAAGGGAGTTAAGGGTGTAACACTCAACTATCCCATGATAGGCCAGAGACCCACTCTACCACCACATACCCCTAAAAAGGCTGCCCGAAACCTATAATGCCGGATGTTACCACCACAACTCGACACAAAAAGATCCTGACATCTAATAAACTCCATCGCGATATGACCCCACAAACCAAGAAGCAGACCCTGCAATTATCAAGTGATCAAATGCTCAGCGGAGCCATTCCGACGTCGGCACTCACCGCCTCACCCGGCATCCGAACTCCACCACCCTACTCCTGTATCTTAACTCCCGATCAAGAGCGCCTCGAGCCGGCTACTCCTAAATTCATGAGTAGGGGACATGGACCGAAATCCTTATGCAGCCCAACTCCTAAATGTATACTTCCCAGTAGTGCTAGCCACGGGCCGATTTGGGCCCGGAACCGTCCTTGAACTGTGAGGGCTAAGGTTCAGGGCCGGTTCCACCTTCCTTAGAAACCGAAATCGAAACCGTTGGTTCAGAACTGAAAATTGAACCGGCCCGGAATCAGCAGCTCCAAGCCGGAACCGTAGAGAAATTTAAAAAAAAAAAAAAAAAAAAAAAAAAGATGCCCAACCCCCAGCTGGCAGGGGTCCGAACAGCCGGTTCCGGTCCGCCGGTTCAGAACCGGAACCGTCCAGTTCTAAACTGTCACTGAACCGTCCAGTTCTAAACTGTCACTGAACCGTCCAAAGGAAGGTTCAGGGCCGGTTACAAGGGACCATGGAACCGGAACCGTCCGATTCCTGAACGGTGGCCAGGTCTACTTCCCGGTGCCTTCAATATCGAGAAGTGGGAGACAAATGATATGGACTAACATACCTACCTGACCCATGGACACCCGACTTGGCAAGGGTTACACCCGACTTGCCTTCTGCCCAACTTCCTCTACCACCCGACTTCCCTCTCCCACCCCCACCCGCCCAACTTAACCTCATGGTCTGGGGGTGACAAGAGTCAGTCCCTCAAGGAAGTCCGATTCAGTCATCACTAAGGTACACCAACACAATGATGTCGTTCCTCAAGTGCTCAATGCATGGGAGTGAAGTGACGTCATTCGACCGTACCAATGATCCTATAGATAAACCCTTGAAAGGTCAGGTAAAGGAGGAATATTCGACTATGACCACATACTCTCCTTTCACCATCCCTATCACCTCTCTGACTTAGGTATCGAGGGGTCATTTGGGGAACCACCCTCGGACTTGACTTCTTATAGGTCTTGAGGAGCCTTCATCGGAGCAACCCGCCACCAGCAGCAGGAAGTCCACCTGATAGGCCGCCCGGATCACCTGGAGGACTTATCAAATATTAAATTTTATGCAGCACATCATTAATTAGTGGCTTGCATTGATGTCTGCAATCGAGGGCCTGGACTTAACCCTGTTTCAGTCACATGGAGGAGCCTCGCTACCCGCCGGTCCTCTGGAGGACTTGATGAGGTATACCACGTAGGAACACCTGACCAGCATCTCCTCTTGATCGACAGGTCATATATTAACGAGAGAATCGAAATCGATGGGGGATGAAAGTGGTAACACCACGAGCTACTTCAGACCTATCGGCCCAATAGATCCAGAATACTACCACCTCGTTCCGAGTTCCAATCCGCTGCAATGGTGACAATGACGCTATTGTAAAATTCACATTACGATTCAAAGTCTATGAGGTGAAGGAAAAAGAAGGGAAGATGCAATTAGCAAAGTTGAGATCACTCGAGGATCATATTGTATTTCTGGGTGCCAATAATTCAGAGCTTATTTTTACTCGTAACTTTCCCCGAGTACAAATCGAACAGCATCTACAACACGGATGACTCTCATCGCTCTCCTCATGACAGTGTTGCACTGGGCGTGATTGACACAGGTGTTTTCGACCTCGAGACTCGACGTTGTAAGCTGCTTGATACAGCAGTCCCTGGAAAGGGTCACGAGCCACCGCCAATATGGATCCTTCCAAAAGCTAACTTGAAGACCACTTTCTAGTAAAATTCTTGGATTGTGGTGGTCTCTCCGATCCACGGAATGTTAAAGCCCCGTCATGATAATTCTTTGATTATGGTGTCACATGCATGTTGATTTATATTAGTTTTACTTGTGGCCAACTAAATGGTGTATTAATATTAATCTTTTAATAAAATAAGAATTAACAGAAATCTCCAAAGGATTATGCATATATCATATTTCTCTGCGAGTTCTGAAAACAAGGAATTCTCTTGTAGATCGCCAAAGGATGTCGATCAATTTGCATTTTCCATCAAGAAGAAGGCAGAGATGACAACATTCCTGATCTTGCAAACTTCCTCTTATCCATGAAAATGAAAATCGGAAACATCGAGCATTTCTTAGTAATCCCTTTTCTCTTTGATTCAATAAGATTTCGAACTGCTGAGAAAACTATTGAAGAAAATTCTCCTTCCTTCATTGAAGAACCTTATCGGCACAACTCTCTCCAAGCCATCCACTCCCAAATCGTTCACTTGTTTTTAGTCTCTCATGGTTTCACTTATAATTGGAAAAAAAATTATAATAAATACGCACTGGGGAGAGAGAGAGACCAATTAAATCTACGCCGGCAAGGGTGAAATTGAAAAAATTCCATGGCTGGCAGGGGTGCAGTTCAAATTTCAGCTAACGTTCAGGTCAAAAGTGAAATGTTCGAACGAGGATTAATGAATACGTGGATAGGACAGAGTTAACCCTACAACCAAACACCACCTCCATTTCGATGGAAACAAAGACACTGAGCTGCCAACAAACCTCAACAAGAAACGAACCAACATAGGCCGACGGCCCTCCTCTATATTATGCCCTTCTCACAACGTCCCCTCCAGGCTTAGATTCACTCTCCTTTCTTTCTAAACCCTCGGATCGCTCCCTCGCTCGAGTTGCTCCAATCGCATCAATGGCTTCCACTGCTGCTGGAGCTTCCAACTGCGTGAAGCCTGCCTCCTGCTCCCTCAGGCAGGCGCTGGTATCGCTCTCGTGTGATTCGTTCTATGTCCCCTACGATTTGCTGATTCGTGCCTAGGATCTGGTTTCATCATTCGACTGTGTTTTCATGAGTATCGTGATTCAGATCGCAGCTCATTTCTGATTCTCCTGTTGTTTCCGTTTGATTCTGAGAAGGATTTCTGCTGTTCTCCTGTTATGCTGTGGATCTCGTGGACTCTCATGTAATTAGATTTTCCCTGATTGCAGTTTGCATGTGCCTTTTACAATGCCTGTGGTTAACTTTCAAAAAAAAATTGAAGTGGTCGCAATTCGTTTTTCTGCTTTTTCGTGTTTGAGAGTTTGATTGTTGAAGATCTGCTAGTTTATTTTTAAAAAAATTACTATTTCAGGTTTTCGATGCTATTAATATTCGGTGTTATATTTCCACGACAGTTTTTCAATCTTTTCCTTCCATCACTATTGAAGTTTCATTAATCATTCTGTAAATGTAAGTATTTTATTAGAATAACACGAAATTTTAGTCTTTATGCTTAATCTAGGTCCAAAAGCCTGTCTCGGTTCTGATTTTGGTTTAACTCGTGCATGAAGGACCAAACAACGTGCCCTGTCACTGTTCTGATATATGTAAAAAAAAGTTGACCAGAAAGGATGGCGTACAAAATTTGTCTGAAGTCACATGACTTATGGTGAAAAGGACACTGGATAGGAGTGTTTTCATTTAGTTTGCAAGGCTTTCTTATACATATGTTCAATAGGTCTTTTTGCAGCTCTAGTAACCATAAAGGCACAATCACGTATTAAGTTTGTTCAGATATCTCAAAAAAATAGTGCAAGTTAAACTTTTAAGTGAAGATTCCCCCTTCGATATCTAAAGCAGCTTTGCATTGGGACTTTAAACTGGAAAGAAGCACATATCTTATTTACTTTTCTGTTGTATAGAGCCATGCAATTTCAAATTGCTTTCTTAGAAATGAAGCATCCAAAGCTTTCTTTTCGGGCATGTTTTGCATCCTATGGTTGCTTTAACTCAGGCGTGCATGATATAATGCATCAATACATACATTTGCTCTTATCTCTTCTATGTTATCTATACTTTATAATTTAATATCTTGTCTCACAATTTGTGTGGACAGGCACCAAGCAGACTTTCTAGCTTGAGATCAATCTCACTACCTATCAGCGTGAAAAACTTTCCATCTCTTAGGTCATCCAAGTTGTCTCCCTGCCTTCATGTCCGCTGTGCGGTATGTGTTCTTTTTACTCTGTCCTTTGCAGTATTCTAATATATGTTCCTATGCACATACCTGCTTAATCAATCTTGACCCGTGTGTAGCATGCTTGTATTTCTCATATTTTATGTGCGCTGGATGGGAGGAAAAGAAAAAAAAAGCTTAAGAATCTCCCTTCCCAGCAGTTGACAAGTTTTTGCTTGTGAATTGTTGTTTTTCCCTGAGTATTGGAATTTTTGGTTCAACTGTAGCTGTATATGCTTGAGTTTGAGGAGTTGCCATTTTTTGGGTATAATTCCTTTCAAGTGCCTATTGTGTATATGCGTTCATATTGGTAGTGACTTGCTCATCATTTAACCTGCCTGGGCAGGCCAAACCAGAGACAGTGAACAAGGTCTGTAAGATAGTGAAGAAGCAGCTGGCCTTACCAGATGACTCCGAAGTTACAGGAGAGTCTAAGTTCACTGCTCTTGGAGCGGACTCCTTGGACACGGTATGAAGAGAACTTTTAATTAACAGCTGATTTTTACTGTTTTTTCTATTTTTAATGCAACCATGTCAAGTCAGGGACGAATTCTGTGGACTAATTTGACAGATTTGTTAATGCTCAGAGAACTACAAATAAATGTCCTTGACTGGGAATTGAGAAATGCTGTGGCTTAAGACATTTTTAGGCCGCCTGGATCTTTGAAATACTTTCACACATCAATCGTGCTCTTTTTCCCATATCCTGGATCATGTCAATTGATTAGACATATAATCACTCATCTTGCACTTGATTAGCCGCAATTTTTATCTTCTCTTGCTCAATCAGGTGGAGATTGTCATGGGATTAGAGGAGGAGTTCGGGATCAGCGTGGAGGAAGAGAGTGCCCAGAGCATCCTCACTGTCCAAGATGCTGCAGATCTCATTGAGAAGCTCATCGAGAAGAAGGGCCATTAGATAAGGAACTGGTCCTCTACTATTTATCTATGTGATGCCAAATCTTGGTCTGTCATGCTGTTTTGCCTTTCAGCTACTGATCTTTAGGTACTTCATGCGCGATGGGCTTGTCAGGAGTTTTGTGGGTTTTCTGTTCATTTTCCTTTTTCCTCCCTTTTCCAGCTTAATTATGAGCATTAGTTGAACTTCATTTATGTCTCAAACCATTGGCGGTGTTTCAATGTCTTGGTGTTTCCGTCATTTCATTGGTGAGATCTTGGCTCTAGTATTCTGGGAGCTAGTTCGATGACGTGTTTGTCTTATGCAACAATCATTGATTGCCCTGTATTAATGGCTTTCAAAAAATTGGTTCAGTTCAATATCAAGATCGGCTTCATCTCAATGGATAGTAGTTTCCAGCTAGCTTTCATCGTATACCTGGCCTGATTATCTCAAGTAACTGCAAGGAGACAAAAATGGTTCACCTACTAAATCCACAGCCCTCTCGCTCACCCTAAGCCTTGTCCCCTTGTGAATCTGAGTAGGAAACATGTGAGTGGCGTTTCTTCCTTCAACCCATTGACAACTAATCCGTGGACATTGATTGGTCTTTTGTCACATGCCCACATATAATATGTATACATACATCAGATTCTCTACTACTCCAGTTGATGTTGGTCATGAGCCATGTGATGCGATCCCTTGCCAATAAGTAAAAAAGGATGAAATTATTTCGACTGTCACTAAGAATGAAAAACAAATTCCAGGTAAATTACGGATGCATTCATTCTACGGACTCGGATTGGCGGAGTTCTTCCTGGAGCTGTAATTTGTGACATCGGTAGGCCAACTTCCATTAGCAGGTTGTGCAAGCTAAGCTACAGAGTTATCGGGTTGCAACACATTAACCGATGGATTTGTAAGAGCTGAAAGATCATAGTATCATATTGACCGTTGAAGAGCTGGGTTCCCGAGTTACAAACACGGCATGATTCGACTACCAAATCGGGACCCAAGATTTGTTGTTTGGAATCAAAGGAAGAGGAATCAAATGGAATCGACCGTGGTTTATAGAATGATATCCAGTAACAATCCGCGCTATCACACAATCCCGGGACTCTTCCATGATGCCTAAACACCCTGTACAAAATTGGCTCTATTGAAGAATTAATCATAATTCTCAGCCAGGATACATAGTGTGGATCACCATAGAACAAAATACGAGAAAGAGGGGAATAAAGGAAATGGAAAGTGCGACTGATAAAGATCGAACCAAGCACTTCATTATATTAGTCAGGACGACGTCATTGTACCATAACTCCTCTACAATCGTTATTAAATGTGAAAGTTACAGTGGATACATCAATACTCTTCATATGTTATTTTTACTGTAAAGAGAGAAACATGAACAGGAAAAGAAGGAAAAGAACGTAAATGTGGCAAAGAAGAGAATAGCTGATCATATCATCACATACAGAGAAGCTGAATTGGCAAGGACGCCGCCAAGCCCAAGACCATGCCCATGCCCATGTACATCACCACCCGATCACCACCATCTCTTGCTTGAACCGCTGCAGATGAAGCCATGGACGAGCCCTGAGGGGAGAATGCCGCCGCCTCTGCACTGGAGGATGGGATCTCATCGGGGTTGGGCGGGCTCGGGTTCGAGGGATGGTCGGGAGAGAGGAAGATGAGCCGCTCAAAGCCGGGACCGACCCGCCGGAAGAGGGCAGGAGCGGAGCGATCTCGGGGGAGATCTCGGGTAGAGAAGGCAAGAGGGGATCTGCCATTAGCGCCACGAAGGAGCAGGCACTGAGTGCTGTGAAGAGTGTGAGGACCAAAAAGGAGACCATTAGTGCTAATGATGATGATGATAATGGTGATGGTGATGGTGATGGTGGGAGTTGGGAAGTGATCGAATTTCTCAGTGTGCCAAAGTTTGGAGTGTGGTGGGCTTTGTTCTTGTCAGTTGGAAAAGAAGCTCAATTATAGGAAACTTTCCTAATGCCCAATAATATGTATATACATATATATGTATGTATGTCTATGTATGATTTAATATCACACCATCACCATATAATTAACATCAACTTTCAAACTGAGCTTGCCAAAAAAATTTGATACTGTAAGTGAATATGTTAAATGTGTAGAATTTAACAGTTCTGATGTGAAATTCATGACCAAGCTTAAATATGAGAAAGAATGTTTACCATAGTTCTTCCCCTTGTCAAGCATGGAAGAGAGTCATCATGCTCGTAGCCGATACTTGTCATGTCAAGCGTAGTGTTGAGTGTATAATTTTGCATTATAAAAATAGGGGAAATCGTGAAAATACGAGAGATCAGGATTCTATTACTTATAAATCTAAACTTTCGAGATAAATATGGTCAAATACCTTATTGAATTTTTTTTTGGCCAGACAAATACCTTATTGATTGAATAAAAAATTTGATGATAGTAGGTGAATCTAAAGGGTAAAGAAAAAAAACTTATCACTGTAAGGCTTTATACCAAAATTTTTGTCTTATTTTTGAGATTCAATATAGATTTTACATTAGATGATTCAAAATGGGGACACTGA